>JAIUSX010000191.1:0-1200000 GCA_026573805.1 Hesperophylax magnus | reverse complement strand
ATTTTTAAAAAAGTCACATAAACATTCCAGGGTTACGAATAACCTGTCAATATTTGGAAATATCCAACTACCACCACAGAAACAGAAAGTGATATAGTATTCAATCACAGTTAGTGGCTGAGTTTATCTTTATCATTACAAAAATGTACCTTTATTCAAATCTAAAATACGATGTTTGTATATTATATTTATTTAAAAGATTTATAGTATTTAAATTTTCAATAAGGATACATTTTACCAGGAATTTGTTTCATTTATAAAAGTACATACTTCAAAAATAGTTCTTAAAAAGCAGAATGGTTTGCTTTTTGATGTACAATAACGTTCACTAATTAGGTCTAATAAAATAAACAAAAAATTACTTACCACCAATGCGAGGAAAATCGGCCATTATTTTTCGATTTCAATTAAGAAACAATTAATTTAAAAAATACTCAAAAGGTTGAAAAAATCTCACACGACTAAATACACTTCCGTAGACGTCCACTTAGCTCGAGATCAAATTACTATTTACCTTTTTCCGCCATAACAGTCGATATATATACATACTGATAAGAAAAAAATAAGTAGTATTTACGAATCAATTATACATAATGAAAATCTAAATTTAGATCGTCTATAGATATAATCAGGGATTCAGTGTTCCGCAACCTTTTCGTAGTCACAGCACGCAAAAGTTTTTCAAAAGAAAATGAACCTTGGTTTACCTCATTTGCTTTTTCTCAAACCTAGACAGTTTCTCAAAAACTCTTTGCCTGTCTCAACACGGGAACCTCCCCACTGAGACAGGCAAAGCAAACAACCTTATAATGTTAGAAAGCAAGGTTAAAACCCTTCAGGCCTCGGTAGGACACCACTAGCCACAAACATCATATTCCATTAGAACCTCGGAAGGACAGTATTAGACACAAACATCATATTCCATTAGAGCCTCGGAAGGACACTATTAGACACAAACATCATATTCCATTAGAACCTCGGAAGGACAGTATTAGACACAAACATCATATTCCATTAGAACCTCGGAAGGACAGTATTAGACACAAACATCATATTCCATTAGAACCTCGGAAGGACAGTATTAGACACAAACATCATATTCCATTAGAACCTCGGAAGGACAGTATTAGACACAAACATCATATTCCATTAGAACCTCGGAAGGACAGTATTAGACACAAACATCATATTCCATTAGAACCTCGGAAGGACAGTATTAGACACAAACATCATATTCCATTAGAACCTCGGAAGGACAGTATTAGACACAAACATCATATTCCATTAGAACCTCGGAAGGACAGTATTAGACACAAACATCATATTCCATTAGAACCTCGGAAGGACAGTATTAGACACAAACATCATATTCCATTAGAACCTCGGAAGGACAGTATTAGACACAAACATCATATTCCATTAGAACCTCGGAAGGACACTATTAGACACAAACATCATATTCCATTAGAACCTCGGAAGGACAGTATTAGACACAAACATCATATTCCATTAGAACCTCGGAAGGACAGTATTAGACACAAACATCATATTCCATTAGAACCTCGGAAGGACAGTATTAGACACAAACATCATATTCGACTCGTAAAGGTTTTGTATTTAATTTTATTTTGAAATGTGTTCTTTCTATGAAAATTTTAATAATATTATTGTTTGTTATAAAATAAATCAAAAATAATAATAAAAAAGTTTGGGCTTAAGAACTCCTACCATTATCTTATCTGTCATCGCTAAGGAAACATCGAATAATGAAGTGGCTGCCACTTCCATAGATACTACAGAGTGTACTCAAAAGATTAGATTTAGCAAAAGAAGCAAAAGATTTTGCATATTTTTGTAATCATAAAATAAAACGAGCAATTAATCCGTGTTTCAGGTGCGATCCGCCATATCTGCTATTCATTAATACAATATTATTTATTTAAATACTTTTAAATTTGAATTTCATTTTTGTTTTCGTAAACAAATGAATGAATGCAAAACTCGGGAGTGAAAATTAATCCACTTTCCGACGTTCGATCGAGCTGAAACTCAGCAGATAGACTCGTTGTGGATGATAATTACGCATGTCAATTACGCATACACATGCGGACTGGTTTCCTTGAAATTGAATGACATTAGAGCAGTTAATATACGTAATAAATGTCGGTCGTACCCAATCGGGATTTTGCGCGTTGTTAACGTGGTTTACTCCAGTCTCTGGGTTGACTGGTTCTATACTAAGTGAAACCAAAAAAATGTATGTCTTTGTTTAAATACATCTGTTTATATATTGAATTGAATTATAATATTCCAGCTACTTCTACTATGTAACAACAACAAAATTAAACTAAAAAACTCTCTTATCGGAATATTTGTATCTAACCAATAGTATATACTCAACTTTTCAAAATTAGTAATGTTAAAAAGTATATTAAATGTTGAATTTAAAGACGAAAATAAATATTATAAGCAATAATTACTAGACTGAAATACAAATATAAAGAGAAAAATCTTCCAAGAAAAAATAAATGCCGCCGACGGGAATTGAACCCGCACCTTCTGATTGCCGGTCAGGTGCTCGGAACCACTGTGCGCCGTCGGTTTATTTTTAATCGCCAAATAATTCAATAAATACAAGAATTTTATTTAACAATTATTGCTTTTTTCCCCTGAAAACAAGCAACTATCGTTGCAAGAACATGATTGTTCGTTCATTAAATTGACCATCGTCATCAAATAATCATGATCCAAAAGAGCAGAAGCAAATGAAATGACTCAATAAAAAATCTTTCATAAAACGAATACTACTAATCGAATAGTAACTAGGGCACACAGCATTAATAAATAATATAGATATTAAATCCGGTATTTTGATAAAAAAGAAGCTAATAATTGATGTTATAAAAAAGAAGCTAATATGTTTCGCTACCTCTTTCTTTAGCCAACGTTTCGGACAGCATTGCAGTGTCCATCATCAGGGCAGAAGTGTAATTTGAACACGGCAAAATACCCCTAAAACAAATCACTATAATATTTTTGGCCGTGAAAATCTGAAATCATACCATAAAAAAGCATGTTTGTCCAACAGATGGAGCTGTTTTTTAAAAAAAACATGTTTTTGTTCAGGTGACATCTATATAATACAGGTATATAAAAATACACGCGTTTTCGAATGCAACGTTGTGTCAAAATTTTAAAGCAATCTGTGAAGAACTTTCGGAGATTTAAGATATTGAACAAACGAAAAATAACATTTTTATTTATATAGATTTTAGTATAATTACAGGAACGTCGGATAGTAGAAATGGTTATCTTTCATTGATATGACAGGTAATTATTTATTTATATTTAATATTTTGTTTTCAGGTAAACATACTATTACTTATTATCTTATCATCTATTACGAAAAACGATCCCTAAATTATGAATAATCTTTCGTTTGGTTTCGTCATATCAATCTGATTCAATCTTTATAATATTTTCGTTTGATCGAAATTTAGAAAGGGTAAAAGTACCCTTGAAAACATTCTCTCTCTTGTTACAGATGTCAAATAAGCATTATCTAAAAACGAATATTTTATTGCTGTATTTTTGACACCCGTGGAGTATACGACAGTGTAAATATACACATTCCTCCTAAATTGATTCAATTCATTTACAATTTGCTCTTTCTCTCTTCAATTTCCCTTGAACTTTCCCCTTTCAAAACCAAATCTTCACTCCTTGACGAAAGTTCCCGGATATTCAAGTGAGATTTGGTGATGATGTCATCCCTATCTGTAAGAAAGTTAAGTTTCTCAGGCTGTTTTTGGACTCCAAGCTTACTTGGAACTCTCATATAAATCACGTTGATATAAAATGTGAAAGCAACATCAATACCTTTAGATTTCTAGCCAGAGTGTGGTGGGGATCCCACCCAGCTTCTTTAAAACTTCTGTACAATGCCTTCGTACGAAGCCATCTCGATTGCGGATCTTCTCTGTTTGTTGCATAGACATATGAATATTAGTAGACCTGCCCTAAGTGATTAAAAGCGTATTATCCCCACTCCCCATACCGGTTCCATTGAGCCGGCTGGGCTCGCGTATGGCCTCAAATGAAATTTGAAAACGTGACGTCATCATTCTTGTGCGAACTATGGTCGAGGCATCATCGGTTCATTTTACTAAATAACACGGCAAAATTTTGACTTGTACTATGAAAACTGGTAAAAATAGATGTGAAAAAAGAGAATAAACCCAATTGTCGTATTACATTCCATATATAAGCATTATCTTACTTTATTTTAAGCATATTCACATCGTATAATATGAATCAGTTGTTACTATCACATCGAGAAACGTCTGGACGCGAAACACAAAGCTGGTTGGTTGCTGGGAAGTAAATTATGAACATTTATAAAAGTGTCTTAACTAAATACTCTGAAACTAACTACGACTCTGAAAATAGAAGCTGCCTTACTTTGCCGAATTTGGACTTCGCAAATTTGTTCATAACGTGGCGAGTAATTTGCGCTCCCATGTAAAAATGTCTATTCATTCAAAGCAGATTTTACTTTTAAGAAGTAAATGGTGATATTATAATGCGAGATGCCTATTTACTGTCAGATTGATTTATTGACGAATCACAGTCAGCTTCACTCCCTTCGTTCTTCAACAGTTGATTTTACCCCTCGCCAATATCTTCTCGTCTATTAATTCCTATGTCTGTGGTTTCTTGCAATATCATACCCCTCCTCTTTTCTATGATTGCTACAACTCTTTCCTGGATTAATCTACAAACACATATCTTAATGAATCTCTTCCCTTATACTCATGCCCCTATGAAAGCCTTACATTCAAGGTTTAAGGTCCATCAATTTATAGAAATAAGTAAAATAAAATATTAAAAACTCAGCTCAATCAAATATTGCAGAATTTAACAAAATTTTTGAAAACAACTGGCTAAATTATGTTTAAAAAATTTCACAGATGGTTCCAAACTCAGTCAGGACTCCCATTGCGGGGCCAGTGTCTATGAGTCTCACAGAAAATTGTGTTTTCCACACAAACTTCCCAAAGAATGCTCCATTATCTCTGTTAAATGGATAACTATCATAGAAGCTCTTCAACTCGTCAAATCATTAAATATTAAAAACGCACTAATCCTTTCAGACTCGCTTAGCTCACCACAGAAATAAGCGCATCCCCAATCAATTCCAGTAGCCACTCTATAATCTGCTCGATCAGGGACCTACTGCATTCCATGTCCTTGGCTCATGTATCAGTGGTCCTGGCCTGGATTCCGGGACTTGGGTGAGACTTAGGTTCGAACTTTGAAGGACGTTTTCTCGCAAACTAAGACACCAAACGGATTGAATTTTTGTGTTTGTTATAAAAATTATGGTCTGAATTAGAATCAATTAAAAAAATCTTAACAAAGTTGCATTTGTAAATATAATTTTAATTTTTACGGGCATAAATGTAAGACTTGGGTTCGAACTTTGAGTGCCGTTTTCTCAGGAACTACGACGCCAGAAAGAATGAAATTTCGGTTTCGTACTAAAAATTATGGCCTGAATTAGAATCAATAACAAAATCTAAATAAAGTTGTATTTGTAGTTCTCGGTATTACTGGAAACGATATGGAAACCACTGCCCATGGTCCGTTAAGTGATATCCCTATTCCGGTTACAGACCATTTCCCTATTCTAAACACTAATTACCAACTCCAATGGTCCTCTGAATGGAAAACATCCTCTCTGATTAAGGGTCAACAGTACTCACTAATTCAACCTTCTATTCCTGTTAAACCCTGCTTTCACAAATACACTGCCATGCCTAAAAAATATATTTATTCCATAGCCCTATAGCGGCTTGGTCACACTTATTGTCTTAGCCATCTTGCCAGGTTCCACATAGTCAGTTCACCGTACTGTGATTGTGTGTCAGAGGATACCCTGGACCATAATTTTTTTGATTGTCCGATCAGTGACGGATTTCCAAGCTTCATGCATGAATTGTTAAAACTTGAAATTGAATTCCCTACCAGTATACCCTGCCTCCTTAGTATAAACACTCCCGAAATTTACCGTTTGTTGGCAAAATTTATTTATAAAAATGGCCTTAATATCTGACTATAAATCACATTTCTTTCACTTTCATTTGTAAACGTTCAGTTGTTCAGGTTCCTATTTTCATTTGATAACTAATCCCAACTCTGTATATTTTGACAGTTTGAGTTAAAACTTTATTCTATAATCATCTGTATATTATTTACTAATTTGTTTATAAGTTCATTTATCTTATAGTTCTGTTTTTAAAAAAATCATAATAATTTTGGAAAAATCAGTTCGTTTAAATAAAGAAAACCGCTCACTATTATTGTTACGTGTTCCTATTTTGTAATAACCTACTGTTACCAGCTCTGTACCGTTTGTTATAAGTATGTTATGTTATGTTAGGTTTATTTATGTTACATTATGTTATATTTATGTTGTATAATAATCTGTTTATTTATATTCTGGAATTTGTTGATTAGAAAAATATAAATTATGTATAGCCAAGATAACCCTTATTGAGTGAAGGCCAAAAAAATAATAAAAAAATGATTTGAGTCCATTTGGCTCCATTGATCGCGATCGTAAGAAAATGGCTTTCAAAGATCGAACCCAAGTAGTGCGTATGCCCCTTTACTGAGATTTTATTATTGATTCAACTTCAAAACAAACATTCTAGAATGTATCTAAGTTTTGAGCACATTCGGCGACATAGATTCTGAGAAAATTACTTTCAAAGTTCGAACCCAAGTCCTGCCCATGAAAATGGTAATTTTTCCCTATATGACCTTTTAAATGCCACTTTACTGTGATTTTATCATTGACTCAACCTCAGACCATACATTCTAGTATGTGTTTGATTTGAGAGCGTTCGGAGCCATGAATACTGAGAAAAGGGCTTTCAAAGTTCGAAACAAGTCTTGCATGTGTGCCGATGAGAATGGTGATTTTTCCCCATATGTACTTTTAATCAGATTTTATTATGGATTCAACTTATTTATTTATTTATTTTTATTCATTTAAATTTACACACAGTACAATACGATACAAGATATAATTAAAATATTTTGTGATTATTGATTATTGTACCTTATCAGGTCGAAATTATTGATTCCTAACTAGGCAAATTGCCCGTTCCAAGAAACCAAAAAATATATGAAAGTATGTATTCTAGTATGTATTTAAGATTTGAGTCCATTTGGAGCCATAGATTCCATTAGAGCACACATGGAGCCAAAGTTGGAACCCAAGTCTTGCATATGTGCCCATGACAATGGTGATTTTTCCCCATTTGCACTTTTAATAAGATTTTATTATTGATACAACTTCAGACAATATATTCTAGTGTTTATACATATAATATTTGAGTCCGTTCGGCGCCATAGATCCTGAGAAAAAGGCTTTAAAAGTTCGAACCCATGTCTCGCATTTGTGCCCATGACAATGGTGATTTTTCCCCATATGCCCTATTAATTTCCAAATAATTTTCCTGTATTTAGTATTGAAAAGTGAATTTAATTTTAAAGTTGAAATATTTCTCAAAAAAGTATTGCCATTTTAGATATTTTAATACTTTTTTAAAACGCAAGACAAACATTCGCGGTTTACGAATAACCTGTCAATATTCGGAAATATCCTACTACCACCACAGTAAGCGGAAATGTTGCTTGTGATATGATGAGGACTGTTGCAATGCCAAGTCAGCCACTGACCGTAATATAGTATTCAATCACGGTCAGTTACTGAGTTAAATAAAGATATCATAACAAATTTTTACCTTTATTATAATCTTAAATACGATGTATGTATATTGTATTTATTTAAATGATTCTTAGGACGGGATGTTTCGGAGAATTTGAACAATTTATCAAATTTAAACGTTCATTTTCAAGTTCTGCGAAAGATTTTTCAAGTTCTATTTTGTGATGATATAATAACAGAACTTGATCAGGATTTTCACAGAACCCGAAAATGAACGTTGAAATTAGATGAATTTAAATTATGTAATAATTAAAAATTATACAGATAATAATATTGTAAATACATTAAAAAAAAATCCGTGCTAAGCGACACTTATGGTATGTTGCTTACATAATTTCCTCAACCAATGTTCAGAACCTTTTGTCATCTATCGTTGGAATAACAAACTATAATAAGAAGCTCGTAATAATCAATGGAAACAGTAATATTTATACATCATGACTTTGATAAAATATAATATATTATTTTAGCTGTTAGTTTCGTTTGTCAACCATAGAGGAATTATTATAGTAATATTCCACGTGTTCATAGATGGCGTTCATTAATTCATTTTATTCAAATACGCTTTTTGCAAGGTATTGCTTTACAATATTAGGAGGAGATCTGGTCACGAAACACGGCTAAAGCCATTTCAATCAATCTTTAAATTCGGGATGGTGGTCTAACACCAGGAAGATTATTTAAAACATATATGAATGTGAGTACCGTTCAAGAGTCCCAACTGCTCGTAATCGTTAGAAGCGAGTGAGACTATGAAATCCGCAATCGGGGTATGTTGCGAGGCTGAAGATAGTGGAGAGGGAAAGGAGATAGGGAAGAGGATGGTGTGAAAGTATCTGGCTGTTCAGATCTGGTCACGAAACCCTGCTAAAGCCATTTCAAGCAAAGTTTCGATTCTGAAAGGTGAATCTTTTATCAGGGTGATACTGGAAGTATCTACATGAGTTTTATTCATTCGTTATTAATTTTCTGTTGTCGTTATCTGTACTAATCTATCGCATAAAATAATATCGTAACATAAATATGATGTTTTGTTTGTGAGTAATTGTGATTAAATTTAATATATTTAAAAATATATTATGTTTGCAAAACATTGTCAATTCTTAAATATATTTCTAAATTTTTTAGCACACACGACTAAGATTAGTCAATGAAATAATTTTTATTTTACATTGCAACCCAAATCTGCAGAAGAATAATAATACAAAAGAAAAATGTGGCAGAATTAAGTGAAGGGCCTGCAATCCCGGTTTTAACCGAATCATTTGAAGAGATTCTTAATAAATTAGCAATATTCAATATTATTTTCTACGTCCATCTTTCGTATTCCTAATTACCAACCTTTCTCTTCTCCGTCTCCTTTCCTCCATTTCCATGTTGGGGACGGCTTAATTCCTGTGACTTCGGGCAGTTGGGACTGTTTCAGTTTCACATAAAAATAATTATGTGTAAAAATGGGTTAGATAATAATAAATACATATCATTACTAAAAAAATTTTATGTAATAATGTACATTTTTTATGATATATTTATCAAAACCATTTTGTTTATTTATTTATTGACCGTTACTGATTTCAGCCTATCATGAACAAATCTTTCATATATATGTAAACTCTGCAATACGTAAAATCAGAATATAATAATACTGATTAATATCACTTAACTCTTCAGGCTTATTTGTTCTCTATTGGGAACAAACAACTATTACCCACAGAGTCAATTTGTTCGCCAATAGGAACAGCTCATGGAAATCGTTGTGTCTTCCTTACCGTAATGATAAGAACTGTGAACTAAACGGTATTAGAAAGAAAAAACACTGAGCTTTTTTATCATATTTTTATTTTATTTTATTAATTTTATAAGATTACATTTTTGGTGATTTTATAAACTACCAAACTAGGCTCGTGCCCTTGTTATGGTAGTTGTACATGA
Organism: Hesperophylax magnus; assembly: GCA_026573805.1. Lineage (NCBI taxonomy): Eukaryota > Metazoa > Arthropoda > Insecta > Trichoptera > Limnephilidae > Hesperophylax > Hesperophylax magnus. The sequence continues at coordinate 1,190,270 of JAIUSX010000191.1, read as the reverse complement.
TTTATGTAAGAATTGCAACATAATAATTATCGGAACAAATAATAAAACATAAGAGAAAAGGACATGTAATGGTAAAATAACATATTTTTAAATGCATATTATTATAGAAACTATATTAGAAATAATAAAAAACTGATTGATAAAAATAGCTTAAAGAAAATAGAAATAAAAGTAAGATTAAAATACATTCAAAATTATGCTAAATTATTATATAACATTATTCTTTTCTTTAAAACAGTTTAAACTTGGTTTATGCTCATCTATAAATGTACATTTTGTCATATTTGATTTTGGCGATATAAAAAAATAAATGATATTAATTATTTTCATACAAAACGATAAAAATATATGATAATGATAATCATAAATTTGTACGGTAATTTTTTTTGTCACTGATATTTTAGGTCACTGTTTGTATGAAAATACCTAAGTTAAGCCATTTTTATGTTCGATTTCAAAATTTTAACACTTCAAAAATAATGTGTTTATTTCTAATAGTAAATTTTTTAAGAACGAATTTAAAAGAACGGTATCAATTTGACAGATTTTAAAATATCCAATATTAATAAATTTAATGTATTAATTATACTTGGGCAAAACCTCCGAAAAACTTAACGTCTTTCGACTCGGATGTCATTATATTTCGTTCGTACACATATTTTTCTGTCTAAATATTAAAATGTCTTTTTCTGTCATATATGAACAATGTTTGATTTAAGAAATCACTGGAAACTTTCTTACTTGCCACATTTTATCATAATTTTGTGACACAAGTCTAAATATTATTCTAACCTTAATCCCTAACCTGGATAAATGACATAACCTCAATTGTGTAAAATATCGCGTAATAAACGCACTTACCCTAAGTGACTAATTAGTTTATCCGTATATAATTTGTAGTAGCGACTCGAATGGTTGTCGACAAATAAGACAGGTTGACATTTTTAAACCGCATTCCTTGCAAACCAGGACATGGCCACAAGGAACAAAGCAAATTTTGGCTTGAGCAGTGTTACAAATTTTGCATATGTGTTCTTCAACCTCTGCTTCTGTATCCACTTCCACGGGTTCTTCTGTGATGCTGTCTGTCTTATCACTTCCTGAAGGATGCTGCGGATCATTGCTGAAATTCTTCATTACCTTTTTTACAAATTCTTCTCCTTTCATGTAGTAAAGGTATGGACAGTTATTGAACAAAAGCGCATGCTCTTCCCATGGAACGTCTTCGTCTTCCCAGTTGGACTTTGCACCTCCGCAGAAGAAGCAAATTGTTTTGTCGCCAGCCTTGACGTGGTAGAACCCAGCTTCTGCGAGGTCTTCCGGTGTCTGTTTCATGCGTTTCGGCCAGGTAATGAATGAATGCCGGCGAACTACTTTAGAAGTGTAGAAATTGTTTGCTGGTCTCAATTTTTCGAATAATTCTTTTTCTTCGTCCCTGCCTGATGGCATGTTCCCGACTGGTTTCTGTGAAGCTTTAGGGGCATTTGTCTTGTGCTTGATATGTTCTACACCTAAAATTAAAAGAAAATGTGTTGGTTAAAACAGAATTGTGTTAAAAAAATCACACAAACACAGATTTTTAAATGGAAACGCTCTAAAATGTTAGGTATTGGTTTTTTCATCATAAATATAAAATATTTCAGTTCCTAATTATTTAAAATAAATTCTTTTAATTGAATTCTCTTCTACTGACAGAATTATATTTAACCCTGGATGTCTAACGTTGGTATTGAGAGTTGAAAGGTGAATTTAATGTGAAAGTTGAAATATATTATAGTCCTGTATTGAGAGTTGAAGGGCGAATTTAATTTGAAAGGATTTTTTGTTAAAAGCATATATTTTAATAATTTTTAAGAAAGTCACATAAACATTCCAGGGTTACGAATAACCTGTCAATATTTGGATATATCCAACTACCACCATAGAAACAGAAAGTGATATGGTATTCAATCACAGTTAGTGGCTGAGTTTATCTTTATCATTACAAAAATGTACCTTTATTCAAATCTAAAATACGATGTTTGTATATTATATTTATAAAAAAGATTTAAAGTATTAAAATTTTCAATAAGTATACATTTTGCCAGGATGTTGTTTCATTTATAAAAGTACATACTTCAAAAATAGTTCTTAAAAAGCAGAATGGTTGGCTTTTTGAAGTACAATAACGTTCACTAATTAGGTCTAATAAAATAAACAAAAAAATTACTCACCACCAATGCGCGGAAAGTTGGCCATTATTTTTCGATTTCAATTAAGAAACAATTAATATAAAAAATGTTCAAAACGTTGCAAAAATCTCACACGACTATATACACTTCCGTAGACGTCCACTTAGCTCGAGATTAAATTACTATTTAGTTTTCTCCGCCTTAGCAGTCGATATATATACTTACTCATAATCTAAATCTAGATTATCTATAGATATAATCAGGGATTCAGTGCTCCGCAACCTTTTCTCAGTCACAGCACGCCAAAGTTTTTCAAAAGAAAATGAACCTTGGTTTACCTCATTTGTTTTTTCTCAAACCTAGACAATTTCTCAAAAACTCTTTGCCTGTCTCAACACGGGAACCTCCCCACTGAGACAGGCAAAGCAAACACCCTTATAATGTTAGAAAGCAAGGTTAAAACCCTTCAGGCCTCGGTAGGACACCACTAGCCACAAACATCATATTCCATTAGATATTGGAGGCTCTGAACGACAATAGATTACAAGGAATAATAGGAATATAATAATTAATTATAATAATTAATTATGAGCAACCACCCCTATACTAGTATTCTTATCCGCCATCGCTAAGATAACATTGAATAATAAACTCGCGATACGTAAATAATTTAGCGGTCCACAACCTTTTCAACAGTGAAAACAATATTAAAAAAATGATACAGCGATCCCAGAAGTATTTACAGGGTAGGTAAACAAAGATTAGATCAGGTAGATGCAGGGTAACAAGGTATCAAGGAAGGTGGTTTTGGCTGTTTTATTAATTCATAGACAATTTTTCAAAAATAATACTGGAAAACCATACTTTTAAATACATAACAGGAAATCATAGGTACTTTTTGCACATTTGTTTAGGCATCAAATAAAACGAGCAGTTAATCTGTGTTTCAGGTGCGATCCGCCAATCTGCTATTCATTAAAACAATATTATTTATTTAAATTTGAATTTCACTTTCGGTAGTAAAAATTAATCGACTCTCCGACATCCGAAACTGAAACTCAGCAGATAGACTCGTTGTGGATGATAATTACGCATTTTAATTACGCATACACACGCGGGACTGATTTCCCTGAAATTAAATGACATTACAGCAGTTAATATACGAAATAAATGTCGGTCCTACCCAATCGGGATTTGGACCATTGTTAAAGTGGTTTACTCCAGTCCCTGCGTTGACTGGTTCAATACTAAGTGCAACCAAAAAAATGTAAGTGTATTTATAAATACACCTGTTTATATAATGAATTGAATTATAATATTGCAGGTACTCCTACTATGTAACAACAATAAGATTAAACAAAAACTCTGCTATTGGAATATTTGTATCTAACCAATATAATGTGCTCAACTTTAAAGAGGTAAGTAAAATTAATAATGTTAATATATTAAATATTGAATTTAAAGTCGAAAATAATAATTATAAGCAATAATTACTAGCCTGAAACAGAAATATTAATTGAAAAAATCTTCCGAGAAAAAATAAATGCCGCCGACGGGAATTGAACCCGCACCTTCTGTTTGCCGGTCAGGTGCACGGAACCACTGTGCTACGTCGGCTTATTTTTAACCACCAAATAATTCAATAAATAATACTATTAAATTCGACAATTATTGCTTTTCATCACACTAATTACATCGGTGCCGTAATCTTTTGTTGTCATAGCATTTTTCCTGGATTAATTTAATGATTTATCCTTATCAGACAATATTTCTTACTCTCTAAAGACTTTTTATCTTCCGGCCACTTGTACTCTTTGACTCGCTAGTCGCAAATATTCAGAGATGTGCAAAATGGGTACCCAAAACCATTTGAAATGCAAAATGGAAATAGGTCATAACTTTTCCATTTGAAAATGCAAAATGCAAAATGGTTTTTAGAAAAGCATTTCAAATGCAAAATACAAAATACCAATTTTCAAAATGCATTGAAAATGCAAAATGGTTTCTCAGGTCAAACAATTAAAATAATTATAGAATTTTTAAACCTTTTTGTCATTTAATAATGGACATCAATGTAGAACAAACATTACATGATGGTAAATCCAAAAACACCACGACTACAGATTATAAAACCACAAAAAAATTACGCGGGACTAATGTTGCCAACGTAAAAACGTAGAAACTGCTATCTAACATTTAATATTACAGCGTCATGGCCATGTTCACTCCACACAGCATCCCCAAAGATGACATAGGCCCTGAGGGAAATTATTTTCTTCAGGGCCTCCTGTGTGGAGTTAATATAAAAAAAAGTTCAGTATTTGAATCAGTATTTTTTGTAATGGTATCACTCAATTGCCAGGACTCCTACCAGGGAGCAACTTGACAAATGTAAATTATCTCTCATAGCGAGGTTGAGGACCGACTGATATTTGGGGCTTATGAAAAAAAGGAGTGGAGATAGTAGGAAGAATGTTGCAAAAAAGCATTTAAAATGGAAAATGCATTGAGAAAAGCATTTAAAATGCAAAATGGAAAATACCCATTTTGCATTTGTATTTCCATTATAAATGGATTTATTTGAAATAAAGCACATCTCTGCAAATATTAGACGCGAGCTTTCACTGTCGATAGTTCGAATCTTCCGGTAAATTGTATGTACAACTTTGGATGTTTCTGACGTCATTTGATATTCTTGACGTATCTTGTCGTTATTTATTTACAGTTTAAGAAAATGGCTTTGAAAGCCGAAACAGCTGCAACAATTAAAACCAAATAATAATATAATTAAATTTGATTTATATTAAATTTAAAAAATAAATAAATGGAGTTCAATGGAGAATAAAACACAAATACAATAAATATATATATATTCGCCAGAAATATTCATTAATATATATATTTTTCAAAAAATTTTATTTGGTCATAAAAAAAATTACGTTTTTATATCTAGTATAAACCATGATTACCTAACATTTTAGAGCGTTTCCTTTTACAAATGTATTTTATTTTGTAACACAATTCTGTACTATAGCAACAAAGCTTCTCTTTAATTTTAGGTGTGGAATATATCAATACTAGCGGAGCATCAAAGGAAGATATATTATGCCTCTCTGAGCTTGACCTTCGACGTGAAGATCATCGCAAGCTGACACTTGAGCGGTTTCCCATTAAAAAAAGAAGAGGACGATATAAAACGAGCTGCACGCGACGGCCTCTACTACAGTTAGAAAGGTAAGAACCTGTGTTGCGCTTTTTGCGAAATAGAATTCTGCGACTGGGAAGAAACTCACCAACTTGCAGAGCACAAGACAAATGCCCTTAAAGCTTTACAGAAACCAGTTGGGAACATGCCATCAAGGAGTGACAAAGAAAAAGAATTATTCGAAAAAACGAGACCAGCAAACACTTTCTACACTTCTAAAGTAGCTCGCCGGCATTCATTCAGGACCTGGCCGAAATGCATGAAACAAACAACATAAAACAAAACACTGTGCTTCTCCTGCGGTGGTGGAGTGTCCAACTGGGAAGACGAAGACGATCCATGGGAAGAGCATGCGCGTCGGTTCAATAATTGTCTATACCTTAAGTACATGAAAGGAGGAGAATTTGTAGAGAAGGTAGTGAAGATATTCAGCAATAATCCGCAGCATCCTTCAGGAAGTGATAAGACAGACAGCATCACAGAAGAACCCGTGGAAGTGGATACAGAAGCAGAGGTTGAAGAACACAAATGCAAAATTTGTAACACTGCTCAAGCCAACATTTGCTTTGTTCCTCGTGGTCATGTCCTGGTTTGCAAGGACTGCGGTTTGAAAATGTCAACGTGTCTTGTTTGTGGACCACCACTTGAGTCGCTATTACAAATTATATATGACTAAACAATCACTTTGACAATCGCCTAAAATAATAAAATTAAAAAAAGTCTTTCGGTGTTTGTTTAAGTTTAGGGGTAAATGCGTCTATTACGCGATATTTTATACAATTTAGGTTAGGGATTTGCGTTACCATAGTGCTTAGGCATCAAATAAAACGAGCAGTTAACCTGTGTTTCAGGTTAAATGGATAGCGATCCGCTAAATCTGCCATTCACCAATACAATATTATTTATTTAAATACTTTTAAATTTGAATTTTTTTTTCCTAAACAAATAAATGATTGCAAATCTCGAGAGTGAAAATTAATCCACTTCCCAATATCCGATCCAGCTGAAACTCAGCAGATAGACTCGTTGTGGATGATAATTACGCATGTCCATTGCGCATACACACGCGGAGTGGTTTCCCTGAAATTGAATGACATTAGAGAAGTTAATATACGAAATAAATGTCGGTCCTTACCCAATCGGGATTTTGCGCGTTGTTAACGTGGTTGGCTCCAGTCTCTGGGTTGACTGGTTCAACACTAAGTGAAACCAAAAAAAAGTATGTCTATGTTTAGATACATCTGTTTATATATTGAATTGAATTATAATATTGCAGGTACTCCTACTATGAAACAACAACAAAATTAAACAAAAACTCTGCTATCGGAATATTTGTATCTAACCAATATAATGTACTCAACGTTAAAGAAATAAATAAAATTAGTAATGTTAATATATGAAATATTGAATTTAAAGACGAAAATTACTAGCCTGAAACACATAGGTATATAATTTTTTTTTAATCTTCCGAGAAAACATAAATCCCGCCGACGGGAATTGAACCCGCACGGAACCACTGTGCTACGTCGGCTTATATTTAATTCAATAAATACTAGTATTTCATTCTACAATTATTGCTTTTGTTTACCTGAAAACATTATTACAACTATCGTTGCAAGAACATGATTGTTCGTTCATTACATTGACATCGTCATCAAATAATCATGTTCTAAAAGAACTCATTACAAGATTAAAATCTGTATTTTTATTTACAAGCTTATCATAAAAATTGGTGCCGCCTGTAGTTATTTTGTTACTATTTTATCTAACGGAATCAATCACCCATGTATTATTATTATTGTTCTAACTCTAATCATGTATATTACTGAAAATACGGAATGTATTGCATTGTTAGTACAATGTGCATACATTCTGGAATAAATTCTTATTATTATTTATATTTCATTACGTATTAATCACTTTTCATATCAATGAAAGGTAACCATTTCTCTAATCCGACATTCCTGTAATTTTTTAAATTATTTAAAATCTATATAAATAAAAATGTGATTGTTTGGTTTAACAAAATTTTAAATCTCCTAAAGTTCTTCATCGATTGCTTTGAAATTTTAACACAACGTTGCATTCGAATACGTGTGTGTTTTATATACCTATATTATATAGATGTCACCTGTGACAGGTAAAAACATGTTTTTTTTAAAAACAGCGCCATCTGTTGGACAAACATGCTTTTTTATGGGATGATTTCAGATTTAGGCCAAAAATAAAATAGTGATTTGTTTTTGGGGTATTATGCCGTGTTCAGATTACACATCTGCCCTAATGATGGACACTGCAATGCTGTCCGAAACGTCGGCTAAAGAAAGAGGTAGCGAAACACGGCATAATACCTCAAAAACAAATCACTATAATGCTTTTTTATAATTACATTTTTTGCTAATTTTGGTAATTACTGTGTTTTTAGTTACGACGGCAGAACTCTACTCTCTCTCTTAAACACCATGACTATAGACATATTTACATTCATCATTATGGCGAAGCTTAGTGCCAAATCACTATTTTGATTAATCTTTATGACGAATTGGTATACATTATGAATACCAAAAAATATGATTTAGATAAGTTGAAGGTTTTCCTATCGTTTCGCTTGAGTAGAATACAATTAAAAAAATAAATAACTCAGTAAAAAATATAAATGTAAACTACTGCAAAAAAAAATTTCAGTACAAATGTATGAACGCGTAAAGGAAACAACTTTTAAAAAATACAGTATTATAGCTCAAATTATCTGTGACTGTTTCACTTGATTAACTTTTGTGCTTTCCTATAAAATTATTTACAAAATCTAGACTCTGTTTGTCAAGCGGTTTTAATGCCTATTGCCTACAATATAAGGTATACCAAGAATATACACATTTTTGGCTTGTAGTTTTCTCTTAAGTCATTCTTCATACATACTCCGTTCATCCTAAACATTGTAAATCTTCCATTCTAGAAATCAGCAACGCATCATCAAAATTACATTTTTTTAATTACTTTTACATATAGGTAATTGTTGAAGATGAAATGTACGGTATAATATATTATTTATTACTTTATTAAACGCCCGTATGGCTTTTACAGACATAATACAGTTAAAATAACGCAGAAATGTAATACCTAAGTACATAAATAAATATCATTTGATCATTAGATACAATAAATCGATCAACTACATTTTGAACCTCCAGAGTCTTAACTCTGCTTGGTTTATAATGGTTTATATTTCACCAAATGAAACAGTTCTATTTAAAGTCATAAAATATATAAAAGCGAACTTATAGTGGAATATTGTTTAGCTAAATATATCTACAATATCGGAGTATATGTTTCCCAAATTTTGGATTCGTCTCACAGGCGCGTAATACTGCGAAGTTGTATAAGAATTACTACAATAGTATGGTAGGTACTGTCTTGAAATGTATGGTAGGTACTGTCTTGTAATGTATGGTAGGTACTGTCTTGTAATGTATGGTAGGTAGTGTCTTGTAATGTATGGTAGGTAATGTCTTGTAGTGTATGGTAGGTACTGTCTTGTAATGTATGGTAGGTACTGTCTTGTAACTGTCCTGACAGGAACACGAAGCAACTCTGGGGTGTTCAATGACTAATTAATAATTTTAAACAAACTCATTAAATCGCAAATAATTCTGCGTTCGGATAATTATTTGTTTTCGGATAAAAATTCTATTTTTCAACTTCCGATTTTATGTCCGGGTTAAGTCTTCCCCATAAGAAAAACTAAACCCTTCCACACACTTTTCCACAAGTGATCATCTAGTCCAAGGCTGCCCAACCTTTTTAACAGTTGGGCCAAATTGACAATTTAAAAATCACCGGCGGGCCACTGAATACTTACGGTTCCTATTTTTGTTACCTAAGCTATTTAAAGTCTTGTTTTATACAAAAAACAAGTAAACATATTGAAATTTTATTGCCGTTTATCAAAATAATAAAATAAATAGCATCTACTGCCAAATAACGAAACAACATTTTATGTAGCAAAAATCTAAATCCAAGTAATTGGTAAAATCAATGTGATTTCTGACATTGTTTTTTTTTTAATAATTCTCCTATGTTAGGAGTCAGTTCAGATGTTGTCAGTAGCAACAACTCAGACATATGTTGCTCAGTTAGAGATGTGCGGTATTCATTTTTTACAAAATTAAGAATAGAAAAAAACTTTTCATAATCATACGTTGATCCAAAACTACTTAAAAATTGAAAGGCCAGGTCAGTTACAGCGGGAAAGTCTTCCTTTGGCACCAATTTCCAGAAATCTCCACATTCTTCTGAAGAACTTTGTAATTTTGAAAATATGTTTTTTGCAAAAAGGTTTTTTATTGCAGAATGATTTTGCAGTTCAGTGAGTTCCAACTGGATATTGGCAGGACAACTAATTATTGCAGTCAAACTGATTGTAAAAGGATTAACAAAAAAAAATGTTTTGTACTTCCAAAGTCCTGGAATCTGCTTTCAAACAACTGTAATAAGCATCTACTTAGTCTCTCTCTGTCTGTCATATAATGTTCTGATTTCTGATATCTATGGTCCGTCACTTTCCGAGCGGAATAGCTAAACACAAGACCGCGCGCAAGCTGCATTGTTTGTTTTAAATTGGCGGGTTTTTTGAAAATTGTTCACGTGGGCCACTTATAATTCGTTCACGGGCCACAATGTGGCCCCCGGGCCTGGGGTTGGGCAGCCTTGATTTAGTCAATCAACATTATGCAAGTGCATTATATAAGCAAAATAAATACAAGAACAACTCGTCAACTCACCAGAGATCAAATGGGAAAATAATTCACCGATTTCAGATATTTTCATATCAGAGGGTTCGGCTCGGTAAAACTTCTAACAGGGCCTATAAATCCTACTGATCCCTCAACATAAATAATTAAAAAATCTTTCGTTATTCTGCATGTATTCAAAATGACCGACTTTTGCATCTTTATTTGTAAATTTTTTGATAAATCTAATACGCCTAAATTTTTAATAAGAGAGCTACGTATAATGCCAGTAGCCGAAATAACAAATAGTAATATTTTTATAGTTTGTGAATGCCAAATTCTTTTTATCTTATATTATGTCAAGAAATTACGAATAATCATCGTTTGGTTTCGCCATATCAATCTGATTCAATCTTTACCTATAATATTTTTATTGAAACTGATTTGTCTATAATATTTTTATTGATACTGTTGTGAAAGTTCTTACGATGATCTGAAATAAATAATTGCAGTTGACTTATGGCATGTGTGGGATTGGACTAACCTGGAATAAATAAATAATTGCAGTTGACTTATGGCATGTGTGGGATTGGACTAACCTGGAATAAATAAATAATTGCAGTTGACTTATGGCATGTGTGGGATTGGACTAACCTGGAATAAATAAATAATTGCAGTTGACTTATGGCATGTGTGGGATTGGACTAACCTGGAATAAATAAATAATTGCAGTTAACTTATGGCATGTGTGGGATTGGACTAACCTGGAATAAATAAATAATTGCAGTTGACTTATGGCATGTGTGGGATTGGACTAACCTGGAATAAATAAATAATTGCAGTTGACTTATGGCATGTGTGGGATTGGACTAACCTGGAATAAATAAATAATTGCAGTTAACTTATGGCATGTGTGGGATTGGACTAACCTGGAATAAATAAATAATTGCAGTTAACTTATGGGATGTGTGGGATTGGACTAACCTGGAATAAATAAATAATTGCAGTTAACTTATGGGATGTGTGGGATTGGACTAACCTGGAATAAATAAATAATTGCAGTTGACTTATGGCATGTGTGGGATTGGACTAACCTGGAATAAATAAATAATTGCAGTTGACTTATGGCATGTGTGGGATTGGACTAACCTGGAATAAATAAATAATTGCAGTTAACTTATGGCATGTGTGGGATTGGACTAACCTGGAATAAATAAATAATTGCAGTTGACTTATGGCATGTGTGGGATTGGACTAACCTGGAATAAATAAATAATTGCAGTTGACTTATGGCATGTGTGGGATTGGACTAACCTGGAATAAATAAATAATTGCAGTTAACTTATGGCATGTGTGGGATTGGACTAACCTGGAATAAATAAATAATTGCAGTTAACTTATGGGATGTGTGGGATTGGACTAACCTGGAATAAATAAATAATTGCAGTTAACTTATGGGATGTGTGGGATTGGACTAACCTGGAATAAATAAATAATTGCAGTTGACTTATGGCATGTGTGGGATTGGACTAACCTGGAATAAATAAATAATTGCAGTTAACTTATGGGATGTGTGGGATTGGACTAACCTGGAATAAATAAATAATTGCAGTTAACTTATGGGATGTGTGGGATTGGACTAACCTGGAATAAATAAATAATTGCAGTTAACTTATGCGATGTGTGGGATTGGACTAACCTGGAATAAATAAATAATTGCAGTTAACTTATGGGATGTGTGGGATTGGACTAACCTGGAATAAATAAATAATTGCAGTTAACTTATGGCATGTGTGGGATTGGACTAACCTGGAATAAATAAATAATTGCAGTTAACTTATGGGATGTGTGGGATTGGACTAACCTGGAATAAATAAATAATTGCAGTTAACTTATGGGATGTGTGGGATTGGACTAACCTGGAATAAATAAATAATTGCAGTTAACTTATGCGATGTGTGGGATTGGACTAACCTGGAATAAATAAATAATTGCAGTTAACTTATGGGATGTGTGGGATTGGACTAACCTGGAATAAATAAATGATTGCAGTTAACTTATGGGATGTGTGGGATTGGACTAACCTGGAATAAATAAATAATTGCAGTTAACTTATGGGATGTGTGGGATTGGACTAACCTGGAATAAATAAATAATTGCAGTTAACTTATGGGATGTGTGGGATTGGACTAACCTGGAATAAATAAAAATTGCAGTTAACTTATGGGATGTGTGGGATTGGACTAACCTGGAATAAATAAATAATTGCAGTTAACTTATGGGATGTGTGGGATTGGACTAACCTGGAATAAATAAATAATTGCAGTTAACTTATGGGATGTGTGGGATTGGACTTACCTGGAATAAATAAATAATTGCAGTTAACTTATGGGATGTGTGGGATTGGACTAACCTGGAATAAATAAATAATTGCAGTTAACTTATGGGATGTGTGGGATTGGACTAACCTGGAATAAATAAATAATTGCAGTTAACTTATGGGATGTGTGGGATTGGACTAACCTGGAATAAATAAATAATTGCAGTTAACTTATGGGATGTGTGGGATTGGACTAACCTGGAATAAATAAATAATTGCAGTTAACTTATGGGATGTGTGGGATTGGACTAACCTGGAATAAATAAATAATTGCAGTTAACTTATGGGATGTGTGGGATTGGACTAACCTGGAATAAATAAATAATTGCAGTTAACTTATGGGATGTGTGGGATTGGACTAACCTGGAATAAATAAATAATTGCAGTTAACTTATGGGTTGTGTGGGATTGGACTGACCTGGAATAAATAAATAATTGCAGTTAACTTATGGGATGTGTGGGATTGGACTAACCTGGAATAAATAAATAATTGCAGTTAACTTATGGGATGTGCGGGATTGGACTAACCTGGAATAAATAAATAATTGCAGTTAAATTATGGGATGTGCGGGATTGCACTAACCTGGAATAAATAAATAATTGCAGTTAACTTATGGGATGTGTGGGATTGCACTAACCTGGAATAAATAAATAATTGCAGTTAAATTATGGGATGTGCGGGATTGCACTAACCTGGAATAAATAAATAATTGCAGTTAACTTATGGGATGTGTGGGATTGCACTAACCTGGAATAAATAAATAATTGCAGGTAACTTATGGGATGTGCGAGATTGCACTAACCTAGAATAAATAAAAAATTGCAGTTAACTTATGGGATGTGTGGGATTGGACTAACCTGGAATAAATAAATAATTGCAGTTAACTTATGGGATGTGTGGGATTGCACTAACCTGGAATAAACAAAATAATTGCAGTTAAATTATGGGATGTGCGGGATTGGACTAACCTCCCCAGATTCCGGAATAGAAAAATAATTATTATCATATCTCAAATATTTTCTCTGCACTTTTTATCAAGTATTCATAATAAAATCGGTACTACATTTCACACTATGGTAATGTACAAAAATTATAATTTATTTGTAAAGAAATAATTTCAATTAGGCTACGTATACAGAGAAATATGAGTATTGTTTATTTATTAAGAATATCTTCAAATTATTGGTAATCAATATCTTCAAAACACAGCATCCAGCAAAAAGATGGACATTTCGGTTTCGGACTAAAAATTATGGTCTGAATTAGAATCAATAACAAAATCTTAATAAATTAGCATTTGTGGAAAAATTTTCATTTTTACGGGCATAAATTTCAGACTTGGGTTCGAACTTTGAAGGCCGTTTTCTCAGGAACTACGACGCCAAACATAATGAAATTTCGGATTTGTACTTATAACTGTGGCCTGACAAGGAATCAATAACAAAATCCACATAAAATTGCATTTGAGAAAAAAAAATATTTTGACGGGCATAAATGTAAGACTTGCGTTCGAATTTTGAAGGCCGTTTTCTCAAAAACTACGACCCCAAACGGAATGAATTTTCGGATTTGTACTAAAAATTATGGTCTGAATTAGAATCAATAACGAAATCTTAATAATGTTGTATTTGTAGAAAAATTAAGGTTTTTACGGACATAAATTTCAGACTTGGGTTCGAATATTTAATGCAGTTTTCCGAGAAACTACGAAACCAAAGATAATGAAATTTCGAGTTCCTACTTAAAACTGTGGCCTGACAAGGAATCAATACCAAAATCTTAATAAAATTGCATTTGTGGGAAAAATTTCATTTTTATGTAAGACTTAGGTTCGAAATTTGAAGGCCATTTTTTCAGAAACTACGACGCCAAACGGAATGAAATTTCGGATTTGTACTAAAAATACAATAAATTTCAGACTTGGGTTCGAACTTTCAAGGCAGTTTTCTCAACAACTACGACACAAAACGAAATGAATTTTCCGATTTGTACTAAAAATTATTATCTGAATAAGTATCATTAACAAAATCTAAATAATGTTGTATTTGTAGAAATATTAAGGTTTTTACGGGCATAAATTTTAGACTTACATAGGTTCGAACCTTGAAGGCAGTTTTCTCAGGAACTACGACGCCAAACATAATGAAATATCGGGTTCCTACTTAAAACTGTGGCCTGACAAGGAATCAAGAACTTAATCTTAATAAAGTTGCATTTGTGGAAAATTATTCATTCTTACGGGCATAAATTTCAGACTTAGGTTCGAACTTTGAAAGTCGTTTTCTCAGAAACTACGACACCAAACGGAAGGAACTTGTACTAAAAAATATGGTCTGAATTAAAATCAATTACAAAATCTAAGTAATGTTCTATTTGTAGAAAAATTAAGGTATTTCCGGGTATGCCTATGATTTATATATGGTATTATAGGATGCAGAGATCGACGCTTACCTCATCGTTCTCGCATACTATTGGGGTGTCATGTTGATTGAAATAAAGATGGTTATGTTTCACAGAATCTATTGTTTGATAAATTTATGGTCACATTACTTACACGACATTAATTCAGAAGATATATAGAAGATAAGATATGAATCGCACCACTCCGCCACTCCACCAATTGGCTAATACTTTGCACCTACTTTATCTATGGCAACATGACACCAAACTGAATGAATTTTCGGATTTGTACTTAAAAGAATGGTCTGAATTACAATCAATAACAAAATCATAATGATGTTATATTTGTAGAAAAATAATGGTTTTTACTTTTTTCACTAATCACTAATTCAAAATTCTACTCCTGCTAAGCCCTGCTTTCACAAATACACTGCCATGCCTAAAAAATATGTTTATTCCATAACCTGAATGCGATTGGGTCACACTTGTTGTCTTAGGCCTAGCGCGCACCACGATTGTATTTTTTGCGACACTATTTTAAAATCGTGCTATAAGAAATCGCAAAAATAATACTGCGCGCATCGCGATGAAAAATTGCGATAATTGTTCATTCTCAACGTGGATTTCGTACAAATTGCTTGTACTGTTTTGCTTCTTCGGAAGAGGAGGAATAAAAGAACACATAAATACTGGACTCATCCTTTTACAGAAGAAAGATATGTTAAAGGTTTCTTTTATCTGAAATACAAAGATCTTCGACAATATCCAAAAAAATTCTTTGGCTATTATAGAATGACGATTTAGACATTTGACAAACTATTAAGAATTGTTGGACCTCAAATTGCATACAATAATACTAGATGGCGGAATGCAATCTCAGCTGAAGAAAGGTTGTCGGGTGCGCGCGTGTCCATATAACTTCAAATGCTATAATTTTATTTTGCGACAATCGCGTCGCGCGCTGTCGCAGAAAAATGTGACAAATCACAATTTTAAAATAGCAACTTTTTATTTATCGTATATGCGCGCACATATTAGGCCTTGTACGAAATCCATGTTGAGAATGAACAATTATCGCAATTTTTCATCGCGATGCGCGCAGTATTATTTTTGCGATTTCTTATAGCACGATTTTAAAATAGTGTCGCAAAAAATACAATCGTGGTGCGCGCTACGCCTTAGCCATCTTGCCAGGTTCCACATAGTCAGTTCGCTGTACTGTGATTGTGGGTCAGAGGATACTCTGGACCATAATTTTTTTGAGTGTCCTATCAGTGACGGATTTCCAAGCTTCATGCATGAATTGGTAAAACTTGAAATTGAATTCCCTACCAGTATATCCTGCGTGCTCAATATAAACACTCCTGAAATTTACCATTTGTTGGCAAAATTTATTTATCAAAATGGCCTTAATATCTGACTATAAATCACATTTCTTTCACTTTCATTTGTTAACATTTGTTCAGTTCTTCAGGTTCATATTTTCATTTGATAACTAATCCCAACTCTGTATATTTTGACAGTTTGAGTTAAAACTTTATTCTATAATCATCTGTATATTATTTACTAATTTGTTTATAAGTTCATCTATTTTATAGTTCTGTTTTTAAAAAAATCATAATAATTTTGGAAAAATCAGTTCGTTTAAATAAAGAAAACCGCTCACTATTATTGTTACGTGTTCCTGTTTTATAATAACCTACTGTTACCAGCTCTGTACGGTTTGTGATAAGTTTGTTATGTTATGTTTATGTTTATTTATGTTACATTATGTTATATTTATGTTGTATAGTAATCTGCATATTTATATTCTGGCATTTGTTGATAAGAAAAAATATATATTATGTATAGCCAAGATAACCCTTATTGAGTGAAGGCCAAAAAAAAGAATAAAAAAATGATTTGAGTCCATTTGGCTCCATAGATCCTAAGAAAATGGCTTTCAAAGATCGAACCCAAGTAGTGCGTATGCCCCTTTATTGAGATTTTATTATGGATTCAACTTCAGACCATATATTCTAGTATGTATTTAAGATTTGAGTCCATTTGGAGCCATACATTCCATTAGAGCACACATGGAGCCAAAGTTAGAACCCAAGTCTTGCATAAGTGCCCATGACAATGGTGATTTTTCCCCATTTGCACTTTTAATGAGATTTTATTATCGACATAACTTCAGACAATACATTCTAGTGTTTATACATACAATATGAGAGTCCATTCGGCGCCATAGATCCTGAAAAAAAGTCTTTAAAAGTTCGAATCCATGTCTTGCATTTGTGCCCATGACTATGTTGAATTTTCCCTATAAATAATAATTTATAACCTGTATTTAGTGTTAAAAATTGAATTTAATTTTAAAGGTGAAATATACCTCAAAAAAGTATTGCCATTTTAGATATTTTAATACTTTTTTTAAAACGCAAGACAAACATTCGCGGGTTACGAATAACCTATCAATATTCGGAAATATCCTACTACCACCACAGTAAGCGGAAATGTTGCTTGTGATATGATGAGGACTGTTGCGATGCCAACTCAGCCACTGACCGTGATATAGTATTCAATCACGGTCAGTAGCCGAGTTATCTTTATCATAACAAAAATGTACCTTTATTATAATCATAAATACGATGTGTGTATATTTTTTTTATTTAAATGATTCTTAGGACGGGATGTTTCGGAGAATTTGAACAATTTATCAAATTTAAACGTTCATTTTCAAGTTCAGCGAAAAAAATTTCAAGTTCTATTTTGTGATGATATAATAACAGAACTTGATTAGGACTTTCACAGAAACCGAAAATGAACGTTGAAATTCGATGAATTTAAATTATGAAATAATTAAAAATTATACACATAATAATATTGAAAATACATTTTTAAAAAACCGTGTAAAGTGACATCTATGGTATGTTGCTAACATAATTTCCTCAACCAATGTTCAGAACCTTTTTGTCATATATCGTTGGAACAACAAACTATCAACTAATAATCAATGGTAACAGTAATATTTATACATCATGACTTTGATAAAATATAATATATTATTTTAGCTGTTAGTTTCGTTTGTCAACCAAAGAGGAATTATTATAGTAATATTCCACGTGTTCATAGATGGCGTAAATTCATTTATTTTATTCATATACGCTTTTTGCAAGGTAAGTATTGCTTTACAATATTAGGAGGAGATCTGGTCACGAAACACGGCTAAAGCCATTTCAATCAATCTTTAAATTCGGGATGGTGGTCTTTCACCAGGAAGATTATTTAAAACATATATGAATGTGAGTACCGTTCAAGAGTCCCAACTGCTCGTAATCGTCAGAAGCGAGTGAGACTATGACATCCGCAATCGGGGTATGTTGCGAGCGAGGCTGAAGGTAGTGGAGAGGGAAAGGAGATAGGGAAGAGGATGGTGTGAAAGTATCTGGCTGTTCAGTTCTGGTCACGAAACACGGCTAAAGCCATTTCAAGCAAAGTTTCGATTCTGAAAGGTGAATCTTTTACCAGGGTAATACTGAAAGTATCTACATTAGTTTTATTAATTTAGTGTTGTCGTTATCTGTACTAATCTATTGTATAAAATAATATCGAAACATAAATATGATGTTTTGTTTGTGATTATGATTAAATTTAAAATATTTAAAAATATATTATGTTTTCCAAACATTGTCAATTCTTACATATATTTCTAAAATTTGTTAAATGAAATTATTTTTATTTTAAACTGCAACCCAAATCTGCAGAAGAATAATAATGCAACAGAAAAATGTGGCAGAATTAAGTGAAGGGCCTGCAATCCCGGTTTCAACCGAATCATTTGAAGAGATTCTTAATAAATTAGCAATATTCAATATTATTTTCTCTGTGCATCTTTCGTATTCCTAATTACCAACCTTTCTCTTCTTCTTCTCCTTTCCCCATAAATTTCCATGTTGGGGACGGCGTAATTCCGGTGACTTCGGGCAGTTGGGACTGTTTCAGTTTCACATAAAAATAATTATGTGTTAAAATGGGTTAGATAATAATAAGTACATATCATTACTAAAAAAAATGTACACAATAATGTACATTTTTTATGATATATTTTTCAGAACTATTTGTTTTATTTATTTATCTACCGTTACTGATTTCAGCCTGTCATGACCATCTTCAGACAAACAAATCTGATATAATAATACTGATTTATTTCACTTAACTCTTCAGGCTTATTTGTTCTCTATTGGGAACAAACAGCTATTACCCACAGAGTCAATTTGTTCGCTTTTCGGAACAGCTCATGGAAATCGTTGTGTCTTCCTTACCGTAATGGTTAGAACTGTGAACTAAACGGAATTAGAAAGAAAAAACACTGAGCTTTTTTATCATATTTTTATTTTATTTTATTAATTTTATAAGATTACATTTTTGGTGATTTTATAAACTACCATACTAGGCTCGTGCCCTTGTTATGGTAGTTGTACATGATTTATGTAAGAATTGCAACATAATAATTATCGGA
This sequence comes from Hesperophylax magnus, assembly GCA_026573805.1. Taxonomy (NCBI): domain Eukaryota; kingdom Metazoa; phylum Arthropoda; class Insecta; order Trichoptera; family Limnephilidae; genus Hesperophylax; species Hesperophylax magnus. The sequence continues at coordinate 1,170,879 of JAIUSX010000191.1, read as the reverse complement.
ACAAATAATAAAACATAAGAGAAAAGGACATGTTAATGTAAAATAACAAATTTTTAAATGCATATTATTATAGAAACCATATTAGAAAAAAAAAACTGATTGATAAAAATAGCTTAAAGAAAATAGAAATAAAAGTATGATTAAAATACATTCAAAATTATGCTAAATTATTATATAACATTATTTTTTTCTTTAAAACAGTTTAAACTTGGTTTATGCTTATCTATAAATGTACATTTTGTCATATTTGAATTTAGCGATATAAAAAAAAAAATGATATTAATTATTTTCATACAAAACGATAAAAATTGATGATAATGATAATCATAAATTTGTACAGTAATTTTTTTTGTCACTGATATTTTAGGTCACTGTTTTTATGAAAAAACATAAGATAAGCCATTTTTATGTTCGATTTCAAAATTTTAACACTTCAAAAATATTATGTTTATTTCTAATAGTAAATTTTTTAAGAACGAATTTAAAAGAACGATATCAATTTGACAGATTTTAAAATATCCAGTAAAAATAAATTTTATGTATTAATTATACTTGGGCAAAACCTTCTAAAAATTTAACGTCTTTCGACTCGGATGTCATTTTATTTCGTTCATACACATAATTTTCTGTCTAAATATTAAAATGCCTTTTTCTGTCATATATGAACAATGTTTAATTTAAGAAATCACTGGAAACTTTCTTACTTGCAACATGTTATCTTAATTTTGTGACACAAGTCTAAATATAATTCTAACCTAAATCCCTAACCTGGATAAATGACATAACCTCAATTGTGTAAAATATCGCGTAAAAGACGCACTTACCACAAGTGACTAATAATAGTTTAGTCGTATATAATTTGTAGTAGCGACTCGAATGGTTGTCGACAAATAAGACAGGTTGACATTTTCAAACCGCAGTCCTTGCAAACCAGGACATGACCACAAGGAACAAAGCAAATGTTGGCTTGAGCAGTGTTACAAATTTTGCATATGTGTTCTTCAACCTCTGCTTCTGTATCCACTTCCACGGGTTCTTCTGTGATGCTGTCTGTCTTATCACTTCCTGAAGGATGTTGCGGATCATTGTTGAAATTCTTCATTACCCTTTTTACAAATTCTTCTCCTTTCTTGTAATTAAGATATGGACAGTTATTGAACAAACGCGCATGCTCTTCCCATGGAACGTCTTCGTCTTCCCAGTTGGACTTTGCACCTCCGCAGGAGAAGCAAATTGTTTTGTCGCCAGTCCTGATGTGGTAGAACCCAGCTTCTGCGAGGTCTTCCGGTGTCTGTTTCATACGTTTCGGCCAGGTCCTGAATGAATGCCGGCGAACTACTTTAGAAGTGTAGAAATTGTTAACTGGTCTCAATTTTTCGAATAATTCTTTTTCTTCGTCTCTGCCTGATGGCATGTTCCTAACTGGTTTCTGTGAAGGTTTAGGGGCATTTGTCTTGTGATTGATATGTTCTACACCTAAAATTAAAAGAAAATGTGTTGGTTAACACAGAATTGTGTAAAAAAAATCACACACACACACACACAGATTTTTAAATGGAAATGCTCTAAAATGTTAGGTATTGGTTTTCTCATCATAAATATAAAACATTTCAGTTCCTAATTATTTAAAATAAATACTTTTAATTGAATTATTTTATTTAATTGTCTGCTACTGACAGAATTATATTTAACCCTGGATGTCTAACGTTGGTATTGAGAGTTGAAAGGTGAATTTAATGTGAAAGTTGAAATATATTATAGTCCTGTATTGAGAGTTGAAAGGCGAATTTAACACTTGTCACATGAAAACGGGTCGCTTCTACGATTCTTTCTTAAGTTCAACAGCTCGGCTGTGGAACGAACTGCCGGGCTCTGTGTTTCCTCCCTCCTACAACATGGGACTCTTCAAGACCCATGTTCACTCCTTCCTCTCCACAAAAAGACCCTCCACACAGCATCCCCAAAGATGACATAGGCCCTGAGGGAAATTATTTTCTTCGGGGCCTCCTGTGTGGAGTTAATATAAAAAAAACAAATTTGAAAGGTATTTTTTTTTAAAAAGCATTGCCGTTTTAGATATTTTAATATTTTTAAAAAAGTCACATTAAAATTCCAGGGTTACGAATAACCTGACAATATTTGGAAATATCCAACTACCACCACAAAAACAGAAAGTGATATAGTGTTCAATCACAGTTAGTGACTGAGTTATCTTCATCATTACAAAAATGTACCTTTATTCAAATCTAAAATACGATGTTTGTATATTATATTTATTTAAAAGATTTAAAGTATTAAAATTTTCATAAAGGATACATTTTGCCAGGATGTTGTAAAGATTTTAAATAATTATATTATTTTAAAGCTGCACATCTCGATACAGGAATGCCCTAGTGAGATGTGCAGAGTATGTTTTTTATGTAAAAACTGTTTTTTGAATAAATAAATAAATTTATAAATGTACATTAGGGTGTATCGATTTTTAACTTTTTTTTTGTTTTCAAATTCCAAGTTGAGAAAAAGTTGCTACTAGGTACCACAACTTACCACAAAAAATTTTGGATTTTTAAAAAAATGTTAGGTCTCCCGCACAAGGCCTACAGTTTAAATTTTTTACAAAAAATATCAAATTTTTTTTAATTTAATAAAAATAAAATCGTAACTTTTGTGTTTATTCCAAGTTAAAAAACAGTAATATTAGGGCATAAAAATAAGTAAGAAACGATTTTTTTTAATAAAAAACGGATTTTAGGTCTCCTGCACAAGCCTTAAAGTTTGTTAATTTTGATGAAATTTTGTAATTTTGTGTACATATATGAACCATCTTTTTTTTTAAGTTTAAACCACCGGAATTAATTTTAATTTTCTTACAGAAGGCATAAAATGAGTTCAGAACACAAAAGTTACGTTTTAATTTTTTTAAATTTAATTTTTTTTTATATTTTTTGAAAAAAATTAAAACTTTAAGCCTTGTGCGGGAGACCTAAACATTCTTTTAAAAATCCAAAACTTTTTGTGGTAAGTTGTGGTACCTAGTAGCAACTTTTTCTCAACTTGGAATTTGAAAACAAAAAAAAGTTAAAAATCGATACACCCTAATGTACATACTTCAAAAATAGTTCTTAAAAAGCAGAATGGTTGGCATTTTAAAGTACAATAACGGTCACTAATTATTAGGTCTAATACAATAAACAAAAAATTACTTACCACCAATGTGAGGAAAATCGGCCATTATTTTTCGATTTCAATTAAGAAACAATAAAGATAAAAAATACTCAAAAGGTTGCGAAAATCTCACACGACTAAATACACTTCCGTACACGTCCGCTTAGCTCGAGATTAAATTACTATTTAGTTTTCTCCGCAATAGCCGTCGATATATATACTTACTGTTAATCTAAATATAGATATAATCAGGGATTAAGTGCTCCGCAACCTTTTTGCAGTCACAGCACACCAAAGTTTTTCAAAAGAAAATTAATCTTGATTTACCTCATTTGTTTTTCTCAAACCTAGACAATTTCTCAAAAACTCTTTGCTTGTCTCAACACGGGAACCTCCCCAATGAGACAGGCAAAGCAAACACCCTTATAATGTTAGATAGCGAGGTTAAAAGCCTTCAGGCCTCAGTAGGATACCACTAGCCACAAACATCATATTCCATTAGAGCCTCGGAAGGACACTATTAGACACAAACATCATATTCCATTAGAGCCTCGGAAGGACACTATTAGACACAAACATCATATTCCATTAGAGCCTCGGATGGACACTATTAGACACAAACATCATATTCCATTAGAGCCTCGGAAGGACACTATTAAAAGTCGCTTACCTAATACCCACAGTGTGCACGCCAAAAATCGCTCCGCAAATAATATTCAAAATTAATAGTTTATACATCGAATTTAATAAAAAAGACATTGATAATCGCATAACTGTGTAACAGTAGTGAACTTCTTTACTTTATTTAAATAATAACGGCATCGTTATATACATTTTTAAGTGATTTTAAAATCTGTGAAGTGAGCTTGTACAGTGTTGTTGCCTGTAATAACCACTCAAAATCAGAATACCTAACATTTCTAAGATTCACAGCACTAATATAACAGTATAATCGCAGGTCCCGCTATATCGGTGGTGGCTAAGCGGTTTAGAGCGGCAAACGTCACTTGCTTCAAGCGCAGTCCCAAGGGAACAGAGTTCGCTCCCTGCCCTAACCTAACGGCTTTTTTTATTTTAAAATAAGTCGATTGTAGTACACCAACCTTCTACATAAATTACAACGCCATCTAGGTGCAATACGCCAAAAACACATTAAGATGAACAGGCAAAAGAAAACCACAAAAAAGGCGCCATCTAGCGATTCGGAAGAAGACTATCACACTAACAAAATGATGAAATTTATGGAAAAAAAATTTGAGGACTTATCAGAACAGTTAATGAAATCTTTTAACGAACAACTAAAAAATGAACTCAGAGAACTTAAAAAGTCTGTGGAATTCTGTTGTAATAAAATTGACGAATACGAAGAAAAAAATAAAATCAAAGATAATTTAATTAAACAATTACAATCAGATAATAAGGAAATCAAAATGCAATTGAACAAAATGGAACAATTTCAAAAACAAAATAATATTGAAATACAAGGTGTTCCTTTCAAAGAGAATGAAAACTTACCTAAAATAGTTCACAATATATTGGAAACAATAAAATGCGAAACTGAATTACCTAAAATAACAAACACATATAGAATTAAAAACAGAAACCCATTAAGTAAAAATCCAGGGATAGTAGTTTCTTTTCAAAACAAAGAAAGTAAGGACAATATTATAACCCAGAAAAGAAAATATGGTACTTTGTACCCAAAAAATATAAATTTTTCTGAAGATTATAAAAACATTGTTTACATTAATGAACAATTGTCACAAAATAATAAACACCTCCTATTTCTGGCGAAATCATCAAGACTAGGCTACAAGTTTATCTGGGCAAAAAATGGTAACATAATGATGAGAAAAGATGAATTAGCCCCAATCATCCACATAAGGCAGCCGGAAGACATTCCCTCCGAATAAACAAACAAGTGACGATAATACATGTATAAATACTTCATCATTGTTCAAAATGTCTGATGAAAATTTTTTGCATGAAAACTTTATATGTAAAAACACAAGTGAATTAAATAATCATTTTAAAAATGTTAATTTTTCAGTTCTAAATATGAACATACGGAGTTTAAGAAAGCACTTTGATGAACTCTGTGTCCTAATCGAAAGTCTAGATTTTTCTCCTAGTATTATTATATTAACAGAGACACAGATGAAAGAGGTAATACCCTATAACCTGCCAGGATATATAACCATTTCATCTAAATGCAAACATACTGGACACGATGGAGTCACGGTATTTATGAATAATTGTCTCATGAAAACTGCTTTCGAGATTTTAGATTTTAAAACAGCAAATGCTATTAAATTAACATTTAACCATAACAATTATAATTATTTGCTAATAGCTATCTATAGATCACCTTCACTAAATGAAACTCTCTTCAATAACGAACTTAATTCGCTTTTAAAAATGACTAACAGAAATAACTTCAACTTCGCAATATTAACCGGTGATATCAATATAAATATAAATGAAAATAACAAAAGAACAAACTGTATAAATGAGTACTTAGATTGTTTGTCGTGTGCTGGATATCAGTCTTACATAAACTCACCAACTAGAGAAAATTTGAATAACTCCACGACTCTAGATCACATATTTGTTAAATCACACAAACACCTTATAACAACATCCTCAACTCTAATAACAAACATTACCGATCATTACCCAACATTTTACGGACACAACATCTTAACTGCAAATTCAAAAGAAAATTCTGAAACAGTTGAAAAAAATAATATTAATTACCTCACATTAAATAATCTACTTCTTTTGGAAAATTGGGATCAAATTCAATCTCCGTAAACTATTTTTACTTCAAAGCCTGAAATACGTCATGAAAAACCAAAATAAATTTCAAAAATATGAACCCAAAATCAACTTTAGAAGAAATCATGTATTTTATACCCCACAAACCAATACCAAACTAATGCAAACTCACAGTAGCTTTATTGGACCTCGCACTTTTAATCTACTACCAAAAAAAATTCAAGTAACAACTAAACTAGCGCAATACCAAAAAGTATTAAAGTTGTGGCTGTACAATGCAAATGTTGAAGCATTATTCATTTAATTTTTACTTTTTTCTATTTTGTTTCTGTATAGTTATTATTATTTTATTTTGTGTTCTTTTAATTCATATATATTATCTTACAATCTTTATTTTTACTTTGATTTATTTTTAATATGCTCCTCTTGCACAATCTTTTAGAATAACTTTAATTATAATACTACCGTTTTTCTTTATTATGCTTACTGTTTTTTATTTTATTTTTACTGTTATGTATTTTTAGGTACAAAAATCTAATGTATTAAATTATATTACCCACGCACAGGCTGCGCCTTAGTGGGTTCCCTTTCATATTATTAAAAAACTTGTATTATGAAATATGTAAATTGGGAAAAAATAAAGGAAATAAAAAAAAAAAAAAAAAAAAAAGACACAAACATCATATTCCATTAGAGCCTCGGAAGGACACTATTAGACACAAACATCATATTCCATTAGAGCCTCGAAAGGACACTATTAGACACAAACATCATATTACATTAGAGCCTCGGAAGGACACTATTAGACACAAACATCATATTCCATTAGAGCCTCGGAAGGACACTATTAGACACAAACATCATATTCCATTAGAGCCTCGGAAGGACACTATTAGACACAAACATCATATTCCATTAGAGCCTCGGAAGGACACTATTAGACACAAACATCATATTCCATTAGAGCCTCGGATGGACACTATTAGACACAAACATCATATTCCATTAGAGCCTCGGAAGGACACTATTAGACACAAACATCATATTCCATTAGAGCCTCGGATGGACACTATTAGACACAAACATCATATTCCATTAGAGCCTCGGATGGACACTATTAGACACAAACATCATATTCCAATAGAGCCTCGGATGGACACTATTAGACACAAACATCAAATTCCATTAGAACCTCGGAAGGACAGTATTAGACACAAACATCATATTCCATTAGAACCTCGGAAGGACAGTATTAGACACAAACATCATATTCCATTAGAACCTCGGAAGGACACTATTAGACACAAACATCATATTCCATTAGAACCTCGGAAGGACACTATTAGACACAAACATCATATTCCATTAGAACCTCGGAAGGACAGTATTAGACACAAACATCATATTCGACTCGTAAAGGTTTTGTATTTAATTTTATTTTGAAATGTGTTCTTTCTATGTAAATTTTAATAATATTATTGTTTGTTATAAAATAAATCAAAAATAATAATAAAAAAGTTTGGGCTTAAGAACTCCTACCATTATCTTATCTGTCATCGCTAAGGAAACATCGAATAATGAAGTGGCTGCCACTTCCATAGATACTACAGAGTGTACTCAAAAGATTAGATTTAGCAAAAGAACCTCATTTTGCATATTTTTGTAAACATCAAATAAAACAAGCAATTCGTGTTTCAGGTGCGATCCGCCATTTCTGCTATTCATTAATACAATATTATTTATTTAAATACTTTTAAATTCAAATTTCATTTTTGTTTTCGTAAACAAATGAATGAATGCAAATCTCGGGAGTGAAAATTAATCCTCTTCCCATTATCCAATCGAGCTGAAACTCAGCAGATAGACTCGTTGTGGATGATAATTGCATGTCCATTACGCATACACATGCGGACTGGTTTCCTTGAAATTGAATGACATTAGAGCAGTTAATATACGTAATAAATGTCGGTCATACCCAATCGGGATTTTGCGGGTTGTTAACGTGGTTTACTCCAGTCTCTGGGTTGACTGGTTCAATACTAAGTGAAACCAAAAAAATGTATGTCTATGTTTAAATACATCTGTTTATATATTGAATTGAATTATAATATTCCAGGTACTTCTACTATGTAACAACAACAAAATTAAACTAAAAACTCTCTTATCGGAATATTTGTATCTAACCAATAGTATGTACTCAACTTTTCAAAATTAGTAATGTTAATAAGTATATTAAATATTGAATTTAAAGACGAAAATAAATATTATAAGCAATAATTACTAGACTGAAATACAAATATAAAGAGAAAAATCTTCCAAGAAAAAATAAATGCCGCCGACGGGAATTGAACCCGCACCTTCTGATTGCCGGTCAGGTGCTCGGAACCACTGTGCGCCGTCGGTTTATTTTTAATCGCCAAATAATTCAATAAATACAAGAATTTTATTTAACAATTATTGCTTTTTTCCCCTGAAAACAAGCAACTATCGTTGCAAGAACATGATTGTTCGTTCATTAAATTGACCATCGTCATCAAATAATCATGATCCAAAAGAGCAGAAGCAAATGAAATGACTCAATAAAAAATCTTTCATAAAACGAATACTACTAATCGAATAGTAACTAGGGCACACAGCATTAATAAATAATATAGATATTAAATCCGGTATTTTGATAAAAAAGAAGCTAATAATTGATGTTATAAAAAAGAAGCTAATATGTTTCGCTACCTCTTTCTTTAGCCAACGTTTCGGACAGCATTGCAGTGTCCATCATCAGGGCAGAAGTGTAATTTGAACACGGCAAAATACCCCTAAAACAAATCACTATAATATTTTTGGCCGTGAAAATCTGAAATCATACCATAAAAAAGCATGTTTGTCCAACAGATGGAGCTGTTTTTTAAAAAAAACATGTTTTTGTTCAGGTGACATCTATATAATACAGGTATATAAAAATACACGCGTTTTCGAATGCAACGTTGTGTCAAAATTTTAAAGCAATCTGTGAAGAACTTTCGGAGATTTAAGATATTGAACAAACGAAAAATAACATTTTTATTTATATAGATTTTAGTATAATTACAGGAACGTCGGATAGTAGAAATGGTTATCTTTCATTGATATGACAGGTAATTATTTATTTATATTTAATATTTTGTTTTCAGGTAAACATACTATTACTTATTATCTTATCATCTATTACGAAAAACGATCCCTAAATTATGAATAATCTTTCGTTTGGTTTCGTCATATCAATCTGATTCAATCTTTATAATATTTTCGTTTGATCGAAATTTAGAAAGGGTAAAAGTACCCTTGAAAACATTCTCTCTCTTGTTACAGATGTCAAATAAGCATTATCTAAAAACGAATATTTTATTGCTGTATTTTTGACACCCGTGGAGTATACGACAGTGTAAATATACACATTCCTCCTAAATTGATTCAATTCATTTACAATTTGCTCTTTCTCTCTTCAATTTCCCTTGAACTTTCCCCTTTCAAAACCAAATCTTCACTCCTTGACGAAAGTTCCCGGATATTCAAGTGAGATTTGGTGATGATGTCATCCCTATCTGTAAGAAAGTTAAGTTTCTCAGGCTGTTTTTGGACTCCAAGCTTACTTGGAACTCTCATATAAATCACGTTGATATAAAATGTGAAAGCAACATCAATACCTTTAGATTTCTAGCCAGAGTGTGGTGGGGATCCCACCCAGCTTCTTTAAAACTTCTGTACAATGCCTTCGTACGAAGCCATCTCGATTGCGGATCTTCTCTGTTTGTTGCATAGACATATGAATATTAGTAGACCTGCCCTAAGTGATTAAAAGCGTATTATCCCCACTCCCCATACCGGTTCCATTGAGCCGGCTGGGCTCGCGTATGGCCTCAAATGAAATTTGAAAACGTGACGTCATCATTCTTGTGCGAACTATGGTCGAGGCATCATCGGTTCATTTTACTAAATAACACGGCAAAATTTTGACTTGTACTATGAAAACTGGTAAAAATAGATGTGAAAAAAGAGAATAAACCCAATTGTCGTATTACATTCCATATATAAGCATTATCTTACTTTATTTTAAGCATATTCACATCGTATAATATGAATCAGTTGTTACTATCACATCGAGAAACGTCTGGACGCGAAACACAAAGCTGGTTGGTTGCTGGGAAGTAAATTATGAACATTTATAAAAGTGTCTTAACTAAATACTCTGAAACTAACTACGACTCTGAAAATAGAAGCTGCCTTACTTTGCCGAATTTGGACTTCGCAAATTTGTTCATAACGTGGCGAGTAATTTGCGCTCCCATGTAAAAATGTCTATTCATTCAAAGCAGATTTTACTTTTAAGAAGTAAATGGTGATATTATAATGCGAGATGCCTATTTACTGTCAGATTGATTTATTGACGAATCACAGTCAGCTTCACTCCCTTCGTTCTTCAACAGTTGATTTTACCCCTCGCCAATATCTTCTCGTCTATTAATTCCTATGTCTGTGGTTTCTTGCAATATCATACCCCTCCTCTTTTCTATGATTGCTACAACTCTTTCCTGGATTAATCTACAAACACATATCTTAATGAATCTCTTCCCTTATACTCATGCCCCTATGAAAGCCTTACATTCAAGGTTTAAGGTCCATCAATTTATAGAAATAAGTAAAATAAAATATTAAAAACTCAGCTCAATCAAATATTGCAGAATTTAACAAAATTTTTGAAAACAACTGGCTAAATTATGTTTAAAAAATTTCACAGATGGTTCCAAACTCAGTCAGGACTCCCATTGCGGGGCCAGTGTCTATGAGTCTCACAGAAAATTGTGTTTTCCACACAAACTTCCCAAAGAATGCTCCATTATCTCTGTTAAATGGATAACTATCATAGAAGCTCTTCAACTCGTCAAATCATTAAATATTAAAAACGCACTAATCCTTTCAGACTCGCTTAGCTCACCACAGAAATAAGCGCATCCCCAATCAATTCCAGTAGCCACTCTATAATCTGCTCGATCAGGGACCTACTGCATTCCATGTCCTTGGCTCATGTATCAGTGGTCCTGGCCTGGATTCCGGGACTTGGGTGAGACTTAGGTTCGAACTTTGAAGGACGTTTTCTCGCAAACTAAGACACCAAACGGATTGAATTTTTGTGTTTGTTATAAAAATTATGGTCTGAATTAGAATCAATTAAAAAAATCTTAACAAAGTTGCATTTGTAAATATAATTTTAATTTTTACGGGCATAAATGTAAGACTTGGGTTCGAACTTTGAGTGCCGTTTTCTCAGGAACTACGACGCCAAAAAGAATGAAATTTCGGTTTCGTACTAAAAATTATGGCCTGAATTAGAATCAATAACAAAATCTAAATAAAGTTGTATTTGTAGTTCTCGGTATTACTGGAAACGATATGGAAACCACTGCCCATGGTCCGTTAAGTGATATCCCTATTCCGGTTACAGACCATTTCCCTATTCTAAACACTAATTACCAACTCCAATGGTCCTCTGAATGGAAAACATCCTCTCTGATTAAGGGTCAACAGTACTCACTAATTCAACCTTCTATTCCTGTTAAACCCTGCTTTCACAAATACACTGCCATGCCTAAAAAATATATTTATTCCATAGCCCTATAGCGGCTTGGTCACACTTATTGTCTTAGCCATCTTGCCAGGTTCCACATAGTCAGTTCACCGTACTGTGATTGTGTGTCAGAGGATACCCTGGACCATAATTTTTTTGATTGTCCGATCAGTGACGGATTTCCAAGCTTCATGCATGAATTGTTAAAACTTGAAATTGAATTCCCTACCAGTATACCCTGCCTCCTTAGTATAAACACTCCCGAAATTTACCGTTTGTTGGCAAAATTTATTTATAAAAATGGCCTTAATATCTGACTATAAATCACATTTCTTTCACTTTCATTTGTAAACGTTCAGTTGTTCAGGTTCCTATTTTCATTTGATAACTAATCCCAACTCTGTATATTTTGACAGTTTGAGTTAAAACTTTATTCTATAATCATCTGTATATTATTTACTAATTTGTTTATAAGTTCATTTATCTTATAGTTCTGTTTTTAAAAAAATCATAATAATTTTGGAAAAATCAGTTCGTTTAAATAAAGAAAACCGCTCACTATTATTGTTACGTGTTCCTATTTTGTAATAACCTACTGTTACCAGCTCTGTACCGTTTGTTATAAGTATGTTATGTTATGTTAGGTTTATTTATGTTACATTATGTTATATTTATGTTGTATAATAATCTGTTTATTTATATTCTGGAATTTGTTGATTAGAAAAATATAAATTATGTATAGCCAAGATAACCCTTATTGAGTGAAGGCCAAAAAAATAATAAAAAAATGATTTGAGTCCATTTGGCTCCATTGATCGCGATCGTAAGAAAATGGCTTTCAAAGATCGAACCCAAGTAGTGCGTATGCCCCTTTACTGAGATTTTATTATTGATTCAACTTCAAAACAAACATTCTAGAATGTATCTAAGTTTTGAGCACATTCGGCGACATAGATTCTGAGAAAATTACTTTCAAAGTTCGAACCCAAGTCCTGCCCATGAAAATGGTAATTTTTCCCTATATGACCTTTTAAATGCCACTTTACTGTGATTTTATCATTGACTCAACCTCAGACCATACATTCTAGTATGTGTTTGATTTGAGAGCGTTCGGAGCCATGAATACTGAGAAAAGGGCTTTCAAAGTTCGAAACAAGTCTTGCATGTGTGCCGATGAGAATGGTGATTTTTCCCCATATGTACTTTTAATCAGATTTTATTATGGATTCAACTTATTTATTTATTTATTTTTATTCATTTAAATTTACACACAGTACAATACGATACAAGATATAATTAAAATATTTTGTGATTATTGATTATTGTACCTTATCAGGTCGAAATTATTGATTCCTAACTAGGCAAATTGCCCGTTCCAAGAAACCAAAAAATATATGAAAGTATGTATTCTAGTATGTATTTAAGATTTGAGTCCATTTGGAGCCATAGATTCCATTAGAGCACACATGGAGCCAAAGTTGGAACCCAAGTCTTGCATATGTGCCCATGACAATGGTGATTTTTCCCCATTTGCACTTTTAATAAGATTTTATTATTGATACAACTTCAGACAATATATTCTAGTGTTTATACATATAATATTTGAGTCCGTTCGGCGCCATAGATCCTGAGAAAAAGGCTTTAAAAGTTCGAACCCATGTCTCGCATTTGTGCCCATGACAATGGTGATTTTTCCCCATATGCCCTATTAATTTCCAAATAATTTTCCTGTATTTAGTATTGAAAAGTGAATTTAATTTTAAAGTTGAAATATTTCTCAAAAAAGTATTGCCATTTTAGATATTTTAATACTTTTTTAAAACGCAAGACAAACATTCGCGGTTTACGAATAACCTGTCAATATTCGGAAATATCCTACTACCACCACAGTAAGCGGAAATGTTGCTTGTGATATGATGAGGACTGTTGCAATGCCAAGTCAGCCACTGACCGTAATATAGTATTCAATCACGGTCAGTTACTGAGTTAAATAAAGATATCATAACAAATTTTTACCTTTATTATAATCTTAAATACGATGTATGTATATTGTATTTATTTAAATGATTCTTAGGACGGGATGTTTCGGAGAATTTGAACAATTTATCAAATTTAAACGTTCATTTTCAAGTTCTGCGAAAGATTTTTCAAGTTCTATTTTGTGATGATATAATAACAGAACTTGATCAGGATTTTCACAGAACCCGAAAATGAACGTTGAAATTAGATGAATTTAAATTATGTAATAATTAAAAATTATACAGATAATAATATTGTAAATACATTAAAAAAAAATCCGTGCTAAGCGACACTTATGGTATGTTGCTTACATAATTTCCTCAACCAATGTTCAGAACCTTTTGTCATCTATCGTTGGAATAACAAACTATAATAAGAAGCTCGTAATAATCAATGGAAACAGTAATATTTATACATCATGACTTTGATAAAATATAATATATTATTTTAGCTGTTAGTTTCGTTTGTCAACCATAGAGGAATTATTATAGTAATATTCCACGTGTTCATAGATGGCGTTCATTAATTCATTTTATTCAAATACGCTTTTTGCAAGGTATTGCTTTACAATATTAGGAGGAGATCTGGTCACGAAACACGGCTAAAGCCATTTCAATCAATCTTTAAATTCGGGATGGTGGTCTAACACCAGGAAGATTATTTAAAACATATATGAATGTGAGTACCGTTCAAGAGTCCCAACTGCTCGTAATCGTTAGAAGCGAGTGAGACTATGAAATCCGCAATCGGGGTATGTTGCGAGGCTGAAGATAGTGGAGAGGGAAAGGAGATAGGGAAGAGGATGGTGTGAAAGTATCTGGCTGTTCAGATCTGGTCACGAAACCCTGCTAAAGCCATTTCAAGCAAAGTTTCGATTCTGAAAGGTGAATCTTTTATCAGGGTGATACTGGAAGTATCTACATGAGTTTTATTCATTCGTTATTAATTTTCTGTTGTCGTTATCTGTACTAATCTATCGCATAAAATAATATCGTAACATAAATATGATGTTTTGTTTGTGAGTAATTGTGATTAAATTTAATATATTTAAAAATATATTATGTTTGCAAAACATTGTCAATTCTTAAATATATTTCTAAATTTTTTAGCACACACGACTAAGATTAGTCAATGAAATAATTTTTATTTTACATTGCAACCCAAATCTGCAGAAGAATAATAATACAAAAGAAAAATGTGGCAGAATTAAGTGAAGGGCCTGCAATCCCGGTTTTAACCGAATCATTTGAAGAGATTCTTAATAAATTAGCAATATTCAATATTATTTTCTACGTCCATCTTTCGTATTCCTAATTACCAACCTTTCTCTTCTCCGTCTCCTTTCCTCCATTTCCATGTTGGGGACGGCTTAATTCCTGTGACTTCGGGCAGTTGGGACTGTTTCAGTTTCACATAAAAATAATTATGTGTAAAAATGGGTTAGATAATAATAAATACATATCATTACTAAAAAAATTTTATGTAATAATGTACATTTTTTATGATATATTTATCAAAACCATTTTGTTTATTTATTTATTGACCGTTACTGATTTCAGCCTATCATGAACAAATCTTTCATATATATGTAAACTCTGCAATACGTAAAATCAGAATATAATAATACTGATTAATATCACTTAACTCTTCAGGCTTATTTGTTCTCTATTGGGAACAAACAACTATTACCCACAGAGTCAATTTGTTCGCCAATAGGAACAGCTCATGGAAATCGTTGTGTCTTCCTTACCGTAATGATAAGAACTGTGAACTAAACGGTATTAGAAAGAAAAAACACTGAGCTTTTTTATCATATTTTTATTTTATTTTATTAATTTTATAAGATTACATTTTTGGTGATTTTATAAACTACCAAACTAGGCTCGTGCCCTTGTTATGGTAGTTGTACATGATTTATGTAAGAATTGCAACATAATAATTATCGGAACAAATAATAAAACATAAGAGAAAAGGACATGTAATGGTAAAATAACATATTTTTAAATGCATATTATTATAGAAACTATATTAGAAATAATAAAAAACTGATTGATAAAAATAGCTTAAAGAAAATAGAAATAAAAGTAAGATTAAAATACATTCAAAATTATGCTAAATTATTATATAACATTATTCTTTTCTTTAAAACAGTTTAAACTTGGTTTATGCTCATCTATAAATGTACATTTTGTCATATTTGATTTTGGCGATATAAAAAAATAAATGATATTAATTATTTTCATACAAAACGATAAAAATATATGATAATGATAATCATAAATTTGTACGGTAATTTTTTTTGTCACTGATATTTTAGGTCACTGTTTGTATGAAAATACCTAAGTTAAGCCATTTTTATGTTCGATTTCAAAATTTTAACACTTCAAAAATAATGTGTTTATTTCTAATAGTAAATTTTTTAAGAACGAATTTAAAAGAACGGTATCAATTTGACAGATTTTAAAATATCCAATATTAATAAATTTAATGTATTAATTATACTTGGGCAAAACCTCCGAAAAACTTAACGTCTTTCGACTCGGATGTCATTATATTTCGTTCGTACACATATTTTTCTGTCTAAATATTAAAATGTCTTTTTCTGTCATATATGAACAATGTTTGATTTAAGAAATCACTGGAAACTTTCTTACTTGCCACATTTTATCATAATTTTGTGACACAAGTCTAAATATTATTCTAACCTTAATCCCTAACCTGGATAAATGACATAACCTCAATTGTGTAAAATATCGCGTAATAAACGCACTTACCCTAAGTGACTAATTAGTTTATCCGTATATAATTTGTAGTAGCGACTCGAATGGTTGTCGACAAATAAGACAGGTTGACATTTTTAAACCGCATTCCTTGCAAACCAGGACATGGCCACAAGGAACAAAGCAAATTTTGGCTTGAGCAGTGTTACAAATTTTGCATATGTGTTCTTCAACCTCTGCTTCTGTATCCACTTCCACGGGTTCTTCTGTGATGCTGTCTGTCTTATCACTTCCTGAAGGATGCTGCGGATCATTGCTGAAATTCTTCATTACCTTTTTTACAAATTCTTCTCCTTTCATGTAGTAAAGGTATGGACAGTTATTGAACAAAAGCGCATGCTCTTCCCATGGAACGTCTTCGTCTTCCCAGTTGGACTTTGCACCTCCGCAGAAGAAGCAAATTGTTTTGTCGCCAGCCTTGACGTGGTAGAACCCAGCTTCTGCGAGGTCTTCCGGTGTCTGTTTCATGCGTTTCGGCCAGGTAATGAATGAATGCCGGCGAACTACTTTAGAAGTGTAGAAATTGTTTGCTGGTCTCAATTTTTCGAATAATTCTTTTTCTTCGTCCCTGCCTGATGGCATGTTCCCGACTGGTTTCTGTGAAGCTTTAGGGGCATTTGTCTTGTGCTTGATATGTTCTACACCTAAAATTAAAAGAAAATGTGTTGGTTAAAACAGAATTGTGTTAAAAAAATCACACAAACACAGATTTTTAAATGGAAACGCTCTAAAATGTTAGGTATTGGTTTTTTCATCATAAATATAAAATATTTCAGTTCCTAATTATTTAAAATAAATTCTTTTAATTGAATTCTCTTCTACTGACAGAATTATATTTAACCCTGGATGTCTAACGTTGGTATTGAGAGTTGAAAGGTGAATTTAATGTGAAAGTTGAAATATATTATAGTCCTGTATTGAGAGTTGAAGGGCGAATTTAATTTGAAAGGATTTTTTGTTAAAAGCATATATTTTAATAATTTTTAAGAAAGTCACATAAACATTCCAGGGTTACGAATAACCTGTCAATATTTGGATATATCCAACTACCACCATAGAAACAGAAAGTGATATGGTATTCAATCACAGTTAGTGGCTGAGTTTATCTTTATCATTACAAAAATGTACCTTTATTCAAATCTAAAATACGATGTTTGTATATTATATTTATAAAAAAGATTTAAAGTATTAAAATTTTCAATAAGTATACATTTTGCCAGGATGTTGTTTCATTTATAAAAGTACATACTTCAAAAATAGTTCTTAAAAAGCAGAATGGTTGGCTTTTTGAAGTACAATAACGTTCACTAATTAGGTCTAATAAAATAAACAAAAAAATTACTCACCACCAATGCGCGGAAAGTTGGCCATTATTTTTCGATTTCAATTAAGAAACAATTAATATAAAAAATGTTCAAAACGTTGCAAAAATCTCACACGACTATATACACTTCCGTAGACGTCCACTTAGCTCGAGATTAAATTACTATTTAGTTTTCTCCGCCTTAGCAGTCGATATATATACTTACTCATAATCTAAATCTAGATTATCTATAGATATAATCAGGGATTCAGTGCTCCGCAACCTTTTCTCAGTCACAGCACGCCAAAGTTTTTCAAAAGAAAATGAACCTTGGTTTACCTCATTTGTTTTTTCTCAAACCTAGACAATTTCTCAAAAACTCTTTGCCTGTCTCAACACGGGAACCTCCCCACTGAGACAGGCAAAGCAAACACCCTTATAATGTTAGAAAGCAAGGTTAAAACCCTTCAGGCCTCGGTAGGACACCACTAGCCACAAACATCATATTCCATTAGATATTGGAGGCTCTGAACGACAATAGATTACAAGGAATAATAGGAATATAATAATTAATTATAATAATTAATTATGAGCAACCACCCCTATACTAGTATTCTTATCCGCCATCGCTAAGATAACATTGAATAATAAACTCGCGATACGTAAATAATTTAGCGGTCCACAACCTTTTCAACAGTGAAAACAATATTAAAAAAATGATACAGCGATCCCAGAAGTATTTACAGGGTAGGTAAACAAAGATTAGATCAGGTAGATGCAGGGTAACAAGGTATCAAGGAAGGTGGTTTTGGCTGTTTTATTAATTCATAGACAATTTTTCAAAAATAATACTGGAAAACCATACTTTTAAATACATAACAGGAAATCATAGGTACTTTTTGCACATTTGTTTAGGCATCAAATAAAACGAGCAGTTAATCTGTGTTTCAGGTGCGATCCGCCAATCTGCTATTCATTAAAACAATATTATTTATTTAAATTTGAATTTCACTTTCGGTAGTAAAAATTAATCGACTCTCCGACATCCGAAACTGAAACTCAGCAGATAGACTCGTTGTGGATGATAATTACGCATTTTAATTACGCATACACACGCGGGACTGATTTCCCTGAAATTAAATGACATTACAGCAGTTAATATACGAAATAAATGTCGGTCCTACCCAATCGGGATTTGGACCATTGTTAAAGTGGTTTACTCCAGTCCCTGCGTTGACTGGTTCAATACTAAGTGCAACCAAAAAAATGTAAGTGTATTTATAAATACACCTGTTTATATAATGAATTGAATTATAATATTGCAGGTACTCCTACTATGTAACAACAATAAGATTAAACAAAAACTCTGCTATTGGAATATTTGTATCTAACCAATATAATGTGCTCAACTTTAAAGAGGTAAGTAAAATTAATAATGTTAATATATTAAATATTGAATTTAAAGTCGAAAATAATAATTATAAGCAATAATTACTAGCCTGAAACAGAAATATTAATTGAAAAAATCTTCCGAGAAAAAATAAATGCCGCCGACGGGAATTGAACCCGCACCTTCTGTTTGCCGGTCAGGTGCACGGAACCACTGTGCTACGTCGGCTTATTTTTAACCACCAAATAATTCAATAAATAATACTATTAAATTCGACAATTATTGCTTTTCATCACACTAATTACATCGGTGCCGTAATCTTTTGTTGTCATAGCATTTTTCCTGGATTAATTTAATGATTTATCCTTATCAGACAATATTTCTTACTCTCTAAAGACTTTTTATCTTCCGGCCACTTGTACTCTTTGACTCGCTAGTCGCAAATATTCAGAGATGTGCAAAATGGGTACCCAAAACCATTTGAAATGCAAAATGGAAATAGGTCATAACTTTTCCATTTGAAAATGCAAAATGCAAAATGGTTTTTAGAAAAGCATTTCAAATGCAAAATACAAAATACCAATTTTCAAAATGCATTGAAAATGCAAAATGGTTTCTCAGGTCAAACAATTAAAATAATTATAGAATTTTTAAACCTTTTTGTCATTTAATAATGGACATCAATGTAGAACAAACATTACATGATGGTAAATCCAAAAACACCACGACTACAGATTATAAAACCACAAAAAAATTACGCGGGACTAATGTTGCCAACGTAAAAACGTAGAAACTGCTATCTAACATTTAATATTACAGCGTCATGGCCATGTTCACTCCACACAGCATCCCCAAAGATGACATAGGCCCTGAGGGAAATTATTTTCTTCAGGGCCTCCTGTGTGGAGTTAATATAAAAAAAAGTTCAGTATTTGAATCAGTATTTTTTGTAATGGTATCACTCAATTGCCAGGACTCCTACCAGGGAGCAACTTGACAAATGTAAATTATCTCTCATAGCGAGGTTGAGGACCGACTGATATTTGGGGCTTATGAAAAAAAGGAGTGGAGATAGTAGGAAGAATGTTGCAAAAAAGCATTTAAAATGGAAAATGCATTGAGAAAAGCATTTAAAATGCAAAATGGAAAATACCCATTTTGCATTTGTATTTCCATTATAAATGGATTTATTTGAAATAAAGCACATCTCTGCAAATATTAGACGCGAGCTTTCACTGTCGATAGTTCGAATCTTCCGGTAAATTGTATGTACAACTTTGGATGTTTCTGACGTCATTTGATATTCTTGACGTATCTTGTCGTTATTTATTTACAGTTTAAGAAAATGGCTTTGAAAGCCGAAACAGCTGCAACAATTAAAACCAAATAATAATATAATTAAATTTGATTTATATTAAATTTAAAAAATAAATAAATGGAGTTCAATGGAGAATAAAACACAAATACAATAAATATATATATATTCGCCAGAAATATTCATTAATATATATATTTTTCAAAAAATTTTATTTGGTCATAAAAAAAATTACGTTTTTATATCTAGTATAAACCATGATTACCTAACATTTTAGAGCGTTTCCATTTACAAATGTATTTTATTTTGTAACACAATTCTGTACTATAGCAACAAAGCTTCTCTTTAATTTTAGGTGTGGAATATATCAATACTAGCGGAGCATCAAAGGAAGATATATTATGCCTCTCTGAGCTTGACCTTCGACGTGAAGATCATCGCAAGCTGACACTTGAGCGGTTTCCCATTAAAAAAAGAAGAGGACGATATAAAACGAGCTGCACGCGACGGCCTCTACTACAGTTAGAAAGGTAAGAACCTGTGTTGCGCTTTTTGCGAAATAGAATTCTGCGACTGGGAAGAAACTCACCAACTTGCAGAGCACAAGACAAATGCCCTTAAAGCTTTACAGAAACCAGTTGGGAACATGCCATCAAGGAGTGACAAAGAAAAAGAATTATTCGAAAAAACGAGACCAGCAAACACTTTCTACACTTCTAAAGTAGCTCGCCGGCATTCATTCAGGACCTGGCCGAAATGCATGAAACAAACAACATAAAACAAAACACTGTGCTTCTCCTGCGGTGGTGGAGTGTCCAACTGGGAAGACGAAGACGATCCATGGGAAGAGCATGCGCGTCGGTTCAATAATTGTCTATACCTTAAGTACATGAAAGGAGGAGAATTTGTAGAGAAGGTAGTGAAGATATTCAGCAATAATCCGCAGCATCCTTCAGGAAGTGATAAGACAGACAGCATCACAGAAGAACCCGTGGAAGTGGATACAGAAGCAGAGGTTGAAGAACACAAATGCAAAATTTGTAACACTGCTCAAGCCAACATTTGCTTTGTTCCTCGTGGTCATGTCCTGGTTTGCAAGGACTGCGGTTTGAAAATGTCAACGTGTCTTGTTTGTGGACCACCACTTGAGTCGCTATTACAAATTATATATGACTAAACAATCACTTTGACAATCGCCTAAAATAATAAAATTAAAAAAAGTCTTTCGGTGTTTGTTTAAGTTTAGGGGTAAATGCGTCTATTACGCGATATTTTATACAATTTAGGTTAGGGATTTGCGTTACCATAGTGCTTAGGCATCAAATAAAACGAGCAGTTAACCTGTGTTTCAGGTTAAATGGATAGCGATCCGCTAAATCTGCCATTCACCAATACAATATTATTTATTTAAATACTTTTAAATTTGAATTTTTTTTTCCTAAACAAATAAATGATTGCAAATCTCGAGAGTGAAAATTAATCCACTTCCCAATATCCGATCCAGCTGAAACTCAGCAGATAGACTCGTTGTGGATGATAATTACGCATGTCCATTGCGCATACACACGCGGAGTGGTTTCCCTGAAATTGAATGACATTAGAGAAGTTAATATACGAAATAAATGTCGGTCCTTACCCAATCGGGATTTTGCGCGTTGTTAACGTGGTTGGCTCCAGTCTCTGGGTTGACTGGTTCAACACTAAGTGAAACCAAAAAAAAGTATGTCTATGTTTAGATACATCTGTTTATATATTGAATTGAATTATAATATTGCAGGTACTCCTACTATGAAACAACAACAAAATTAAACAAAAACTCTGCTATCGGAATATTTGTATCTAACCAATATAATGTACTCAACGTTAAAGAAATAAATAAAATTAGTAATGTTAATATATGAAATATTGAATTTAAAGACGAAAATTACTAGCCTGAAACACATAGGTATATAATTTTTTTTTAATCTTCCGAGAAAACATAAATCCCGCCGACGGGAATTGAACCCGCACGGAACCACTGTGCTACGTCGGCTTATATTTAATTCAATAAATACTAGTATTTCATTCTACAATTATTGCTTTTGTTTACCTGAAAACATTATTACAACTATCGTTGCAAGAACATGATTGTTCGTTCATTACATTGACATCGTCATCAAATAATCATGTTCTAAAAGAACTCATTACAAGATTAAAATCTGTATTTTTATTTACAAGCTTATCATAAAAATTGGTGCCGCCTGTAGTTATTTTGTTACTATTTTATCTAACGGAATCAATCACCCATGTATTATTATTATTGTTCTAACTCTAATCATGTATATTACTGAAAATACGGAATGTATTGCATTGTTAGTACAATGTGCATACATTCTGGAATAAATTCTTATTATTATTTATATTTCATTACGTATTAATCACTTTTCATATCAATGAAAGGTAACCATTTCTCTAATCCGACATTTCTGTAATTTTTTAAATTATACTAAAATCTATATAAATAAAAATGTTATTGTTCGGTTTTACAAAATTTTAAATCTCCTAAAGTTCTTCATCGATTGCTTTGAAATTTTAACACAACGTTGCATTCGAATACGTGTGTGTTTTATATACCTATATTATATAGATGTCACCTGTGACAGGTAAAAACATGTTTTTTTTAAAAACAGCGCCATCTGTTGGACAAACATGCTTTTTTATGGGATGATTTCAGATTTAGGCCAAAAATAAAATAGTGATTTGTTTTTGGGGTATTATGCCGTGTTCAGATTACACATCTGCCCTAATGATGGACACTGCAATGCTGTCCGAAACGTCGGCTAAAGAAAGAGGTAGCGAAACACGGCATAATACCTCAAAAACAAATCACTATAATGCTTTTTTTTAATTACATTTTTTGCTAATTTTGGTAATTACTGTGTTTTTAGTTACGACGGCAGAACTCTACACTCTCTCTTAAACACCATGACTATAGACATATTTACATTCATCATTATGGCGAAGCTTAGTGCCAAATCACTATTTTGATTAATCTTTATGACGAATTGGTGTACATTATGAATACCAAAAAATATGCTTTATATAAATTGAAAAACCTTCAATTTATATAAAAATATGCTTTATATAAATTGAAGGTTTTTCTATCGTTTGCTTGGGTAGAATACAATTAAAAAAATAAATAACTAAATAAAAATATAAATGTAAACAACTAAAAAAATATATATATCAATAGAAATGTATGAACGCGTAAAGGAAACAACTTTTAAAAAATACAGTATTATAGGTCAAATTATCTGTGACTGTTTCACTTGATTAACTTTTGTGCTTTCCTATAAAATTATTTACAAAATCTAGACTCTGTTTGTCAAGCGGTTTTAATGCCTATTACCTACAATATAAGGTATGCCAAGAATATACACATTTTTGGCTTGTAGTTTTCTCTTAACTCATTCTTCATACATACTTCGTTCATCCTAAACATTGTAAATCTTCCATTCTAGAAATCAGCAACGCATCATCAAAATTACATTTTTTTAATTACTTTTACATATAATTGTTGAAGATGAAATGTACATCATGTATTTATAATACGATATAATATATTATTTATTACTTTATTAAACGCCCGTATGGCTTTTACAGACATAATATAGTTAAAATAACGCAGAAATGTAATACCTAAGTACATAAATAAATATCATTTGATCATTAGATACAATAAATCGATCAACTACATTTTGAACCTCCAGAGTCTTAACTCTGCTTGGTTTATAATGGTTTATATTTCACCAAATGAAACAGTTCTATTTAAAGTCATAAAATATATAAAAGCGAACTTATAGTGGAATATTGTTTAGCTAAATATATCTACAATATCGGAGTATATGTTTCCCAAATTTTGGATTCGTCTCACAGGCGCGTAGTACTGCGAAGTTTTAGAAGAATTACTACAATAGTATGGTAGGTACTGTCTTGTAACTGTCCCGCCAGGAACATGGAACGAAATTAAATGAAATATCTCGGGGGTGTTCAGTGACGAATTAACAGTTTAAAACAAACTCATTAAATCGCAAATAATTCTTCGTTCGGATAACTGTTATTTTATTATTACTTATTATTTTATCATCTTTTATGAAAAGCGGTCAAGAAATTATGAATAATCATCGTTTGGTTTCGCCATATCAATCTGATTCAATAATAATTCAATAATAATTTCAATAATAACCTATAATATTTTATTGAACCGGTTGTGAAAGATCTAACGATGTTCTGAAATAAATAATTGCAGTTAACTTATGGGATGTGTGGGATTGCACTAACCTGGAATAAATAAATTATTATTATCGTATCTCAAATATTTTCTCGGCACTTTTTTATCAAGTCTCAACAAAGAAATCGGTCCTACATTTCATACAATGGTAATGTAAAATAATTATAATTTATTTGTAAAGAATAAATTTCAATTAGGCTACGTATACAGAGAAATATGAGTATTGTTTATTTATTAAGAATATCTTAAAATTATTGCTAATCAATATTTTCAAAATTAGCAATACCTACACACAGCATCCAGTGACTGCGGGGATGTGGGCAGTCCCAAAGACTGGCAGCTGGCGTAATTTCTGTACTAATATATCCCCTGCTACTCCGGCGGGGGAGGTTTGGTCCACGATTCGCAGGCTTAGATCTTCCTTTTCCCTGCCGAAGTCATTTCACAATTCAGGTATTTCTCCCCCCTTTGTACCTAATCTTGACGAAGTGCCTGTTTTGTGTTACACCTCAAACTCTTCTTTGTAGTTAGATGCTGCATTTTCCATAGACGAGTTAAAAATAGCCACGGAAGACCTAAAAGACTCAGCTCCGGGCAAGGATGAAATCCTGAAGATATTCATCCGCCACACTGATGACGAGTGATGACGATTCCCGCTCCGACTTTCTCTCTCTCATCAATATCTTTCTGGACTCTGGTATTGTTCCCCCGGACTGGAAAATTCAAAAAATCATTCCCATTCGCAAAAGTAGCAAAGATCCAAATCTAGGCTCAAGCTAAAGACCGATTTCTCTCTCTCTTCATTACTTTGCCAAGTGGCTGAAAAAATGATTAAGAATATCTTAGTCTGGTTTGTGAAGAAATATATAATTCTTTCTCTTCCCAGTTTGGATTTAGAAAGGGTAAAAG
Source organism: Hesperophylax magnus (assembly GCA_026573805.1). Taxonomy (NCBI): domain Eukaryota; kingdom Metazoa; phylum Arthropoda; class Insecta; order Trichoptera; family Limnephilidae; genus Hesperophylax; species Hesperophylax magnus. The sequence goes on along the minus strand of JAIUSX010000191.1, from coordinate 1,145,351 downwards.
TACCCTTGAAAACATTCTCTCTCTTGTTACAGATGTCAAATTAGCATTATCTAAAAACGAATATTTTTTGCTCTATTTTTGACAACCGTGGAGTATACGACAGTGCAAATATAACCATTCCTCCTAAATTGATCCAATTTATTATCAATTTGCTCTCCCAGAGAAATGGGTCCGAATCCTCTGCCCACATTAGAAAAATATTCAAAGGACTTCCGCAAGGTTCTGTCTTAAGCCCGATCCTGTACAGTATTAATACATACGATCTGGAAAAGGACTCCCGCAAGGTTCTGATTAAGTCAGATCCTGTACAGTATTTATACATAGGATCTGGAAAAGAACTCTCGCAAGGCTCTGTCTTAAGCTTGATTCCGATAAATCGGCGTGGTTAAATAGTAATGGTCTTTAACTTTCCCCATTCAAGAAAAGCTCTCGGATATTCAGGTGAGATTTGGTGATCAAGTCATCCCTATCTCTAAGGAAGTTAGTTCCTCAGGCTGTTTTTGGACTCCAAGCTTACTTGGAACTCTCATATTAATCACATTGATATAAAATGTGAAAGCAATATCAATACCTTAAGATTTCTACCCGAAGTGTGGTGGGGATCCCACCCAGCTTCTTTAAAACTTCTATACAATGCCTTCGTACGAAGCCATCTCGTTTGCAGATCTTATCTGCTTGATGCAATGTTCACTTCAAATTCTCATAAATTAGATAAAATCCAGTCGAAATCTCTTCGCCTTGTCTTTGGGGCCATAAAATCTTCCCCAATCAATGCGATGCAAATAGAATGCTGTGAACCTCATTTTTCAAATAAGAAGGCGATGCCTAGCAGCAAAATTTTTTTTCAAAACATGCTCAATAACATCCCATCCCTTGATTTCTTAACTTCAATCCTTAAATTATGAGGTAAATTTAAATCCTTTCTGGAAAAATCGTGCCCCTCCTCTTTTCTATGATTGCTACAACTCTCTCCTGGATTTATCTACAAACACATATCTCAATGAATCTCTTCCCTTATACTCATACCCCTATGAAAGCCTTACTTTCTATCCGAAGGTCCATCAATTTATAGGAATAAGTAAAATAAAACATTTAAAACTCAGCTCAATCAAATATTGCAGAATTTAACAAAATTATTCCAAACAACTGGACAAAAAATTTCACAGATGGTTTTAAACTCAGTCAGGACTCCCATTGCGGAGCCAGTGTCTATGAGTCTCACAGAAAAGAATTCTGCATTATCTCTGTTAAATGGATAACTATCATCGAAGCTCTTCATATCGTCAAATCATTAAATATTAAAAACGCACTCATTTTTTCAGACTCGCTTAGCTCACTACAAGAAATAAGCGCATCCCCAATCAATTCCAGTAGCAACTCTCTAATCTGCTCGATCAGGGATCTACTGCATTCCATGTCACTGGTTCATGTATCAGTGGTCCTGGCCTGGATTCCGGGACTTGGGTGAGACTTGGGTTCGAACTTTGAATGCCGTTTTTTCGGAAACTACGACACCAAACGGAATGAATTTCGGATTTGTACTAAAAATTATGGTATGATCAATAACAAAATTTGAATAATGTTGTATTTGTAGAAAAATTAAGATTTTTACGGGCATAAATTTCAGACTTGGGTTCGAACTTTGAATGCAGTTTTCTCGGAAACTACGAAACCAAACGGAATGAATTTCGGATTTGTACAAAAAAATATGGTCTGAATTAGAATCAATAACAAAATCTAAATAATGTTGCATTTGTGAAAAAAAAAATCATTTTAACGGGCATAAATTTCAGACTTGGGTTCGGACTTTTAAGGCTGTTTTCTCAGGAACTACAACGCCAAACGGAATGAATTTTCGGATTTGTACTAAAAATTATAGTCTGAATTAGAATCAATAACCAAATCTAAATAATGTTCTATTTGTAGTTCTCGGTATTACTGGAAACGATATGGAAACCACTGCACCTGTCCGTTTAGTGATATTCCTATTCCGGTTAGAGACCATTTCCCTATTCTAAACACTAGAAGACCCCAACGCAAGAAGTTGTTAACTTACATTGAAGGCATTCTGAGATATTTAGACTTTTGCGTTTTGCCTTATAATTTTTTATTTGAATGTCATATACAATGTACTGATCCTTCATAGTGTAGTAAACAAACCAAATTTACATTACATCTAGTTATATTAAGTAGTTTTGCAGTCTAAAAGTTAAAATAAACATGTTTTCTACAAAAAAATGTAGTTAACACGTTCATGCCATCTTCAGGGATAGGTGAGGAAGATACAGAATTGAAAGGCAAGAACATGTTAAATTCTTGTTGTTTTATTTAATCAAACAAATTAAACATTTTTTTATTTATAAAGTAACTAAATAATAATTATTATTGAAAAGAAAAGGTAGCAGAGCATGTGTCAATTTTTTTTGAGACTTTTAAAAAATCCACGAAAAACCTCATCCAGGTATGGTAACAATTTTTGGATATCATTCCATTTGGCCGCATCGATTTCTTTGTTATCTCTCACTTTTGATGATAGCATTGGTGGGGAAGATAATGTTTCACACCTTTTTTGATGATAGCATTGGCGGGGAAGATAATGTTTCACACCTTTTTTGATGATAGCATTGGCGGGGAAGATAATGTTTCACACCTTTTTTGATGATAGCATTGGCGGGGAAGATAATTTTTCACACCTTTTTTTTAAGATCCACATCTTTCCAAGGCTCTTCTTCGGAGAGTGATTCGCGATATTTATAAATCCCGAATTCCTCCACTCTTATCCAGCGAATTCCTTTTTGAAAGTTAACCTTTTTTCCGATAGTGTTTTTTGTATTGTGTATTAAGTTCAGATGCCTTTTTCTAATCATGTTTTTGCATTTCAAATGCAGCTTTATACATATTTACATGAATTTGGTCAGATTTGTTGCTATCGCAAGTCCCACAAGTGTCTGTCTTAGGCACACCAAACGACAAGTTGAAATCCTCTGTAAAGATCCTAGTGTAACAATTCAACGAAACAGGGGCATACTCTTTTTCTCCACAAAACATATTATAGAGCTCATACAGTTTTTGGATTGACAAATCGGATGCGAGGTACAATTTATGGGGATTTTTGTTCCTGGAATAATGCAAAGCTTCTGCAGGGAACTTATTGATGTGTTCTCTTACTTTTTTAAGCTGCTTATCTGGTGTTTTGTTAGGCCTCGTGCAGTGGCGACCTCTGTGACTTACTGCTGGTGATGAAACTCCTGCAGCTACTTTTCTCCTCAAAATATCTAATCTGCCTCTACCTATTTGGTAAATGGATTGTAAGGCTGGTTTGCAAACTCTTTCATTATTTCCTTGTATTGAAACAGAGTACGTAATATTGCAGGATCGTTTAGCCGAAGTGATCCTGGTTATATTTTTAATATTCGTCGATCTCAATAACAAAGTTGATTGGGCTTCTGAATGTAGTGAATAAAACTCTAGAAATAGTTTTTGCCTAACTTCGGCATTAAATCTTGAATTACATTTCAATCTGCAGTTGCTAACACAAAGATTTTCTTCCAGTTTTGGTGTTTTAGCAGGTTGGCTTTTTTTATAATTAACATAAGAATCACCTCTCATCCTAGCGTCCCGCGCTATTTCTCTTGCTCGCCGTAGCTTGGGCCTCTTCCTACTCTTTTTAGTGCCTGAAAATAATACACACATTCATATCAGTTAGCGAACAGTCAAAAATGTTTATTTTTTAAAAGTTAATCTGAAATTATATACCTAGGTACAGCAAGACAAATTACCTTCTAAATGACTGTTTTCTATATTAGAAACGTTTAAATTGTTTTCAATTTCGCTTTCAGCGTCCTCAGTATATTGTCCTACACTGCTTTCCACAGCAAGAGCTGCATCTGAAAATAATAATTTAATCTTCATTACATGCAAACCAGTAAAATAAAATTCAATTCAAGTTATAAAGCCTTATCCTCGCCAGTTTGATTTAAAGTATTGAGTATCTCATCTTGTTGTACGTATTCCAAAATTATATCTACTGTACCAGTGGTAGTAGCGATATACTCTAGACCAGCGTTTCCCAATTTTTTTTCGCCCGGGAACCCTTATCGATCATTATTTTCTAGGCGGAACCCTATTTTTATAAGAAAAAGATAAACTTGTAGTTTGAATACTTTCATGTTTACCATGAAAAGAAAGATCAAAAGTTTTGTGTAAAACTAAATTTAATGTGAAGAGTGATATCTTTTTACATTTTTTGTTAAAATAGCATTGAAATCAGGCTTTATGTCAGACAGCTGAATACGAAGATCTGGAGCTGCATCCAGTCTGTTTCTGTATTTGTTTTTTGTGTAAGCGTAAGCCAAAAAACCAGTTTCACATCGGTAAGTGGTCACAAACGGTAACAAAACTGTGATAGCCTTCTCGACGACTTCTGGATATTCGTTTTTAAGTCCAATCCAAAACTCATCCAGATTAGTTTTTTCTGAATTAAACTTTTGTTGTAAGGAAGAAGAACACATGATATCAATCAAAGCCTCGTTCTCTGTTGCTGTAAGAGTCGACGGTGTCCTGTGAACTAGGAATGGATTCTGTACCCAGTCAATGTCCTGCCGGTTTTTTTTTTTCAGGAAAACACTCTTCCAGAGATTTGTTGAGGGTCATCAAATGTTCGTAAATGCATTTTTCAACATCTGAGGTTACTTGCAACTCATTTTTTTCCAGAAACTCGTTTAAAAGAGTAAAACATTGGTACTGTATCTGTTCAACACATTCTATCGAGAAGACAAGTTTCTTTCTAAGCGAAGAGATTTTGTCGTTTACTGTAAAAGTATTTGTGTTTCTTCCTAGCAATGACTTGCAAATTACATTCAGTTTATCAAATATGTTTGCCAAATACGCCAGTTTCATTAGCCATTGCTCGTCGTGCAATAGTTGAACAAGACCACTCAAAGATGAAGAAAGCGATTCTTCGGAAAAAAATACCACTAGTTCGTTGCGCAATTCAAACAATCTTGATAATACTTTTCCTTTGGAAAGCCATCTTACTTCCGTGTGAAGAAGAAGTGATTGATGCTGACTTCCTATATCTTCACACACTTTTTAAAAGTCTCAATTGTGCGGACGTGATTTAGCGTAATTCACAATTTGTACGGCTTGATCGAGAACTTTCTTTACCTCGTGTGGTATTTTTTTTACGACAAGGGCATGTCGATGTAAAACGCAGTGACTGCTGCTGCATTTAGGTGCAACATTCTTAATTCTTGTTACAGTACCTTTTATTTTGCCAGTCAAAGCGGCAGCTCCATCGCTACATACATCGACACATTTGTTCCAATGAATGTTATGTACACTCATGTAATTATCAATGACTTTGAAAATTTCTTCTCCAGTGGTGTTGGTCTCCAAAGGAGCACAAATAAACAAATCCTCTTCAATAGATCCCCCGAAGGGGTATCTTACGAAAACAAGCAGTATTGATAGTCCAGCGACATCTGTACTTTCGTCGAGTTGCATTGCAAACATTTCACTACTTTTCAATCTACAAATCAATTCATCTTCAATGTGGTCAGATATTTAATGGATTCGATCAGATATGACATTATTGGAACTCTGAACTGCTGCAACTTTCTTCGCTGCGTCTTCGCCAAGTACACACTTGACAATTTCTGTCATACAGGGTTTTATTAAAGTCTCTGCAATCGTGTGTGGTTTGCCAGCACGAGCAATCCTGTAACTTAACAGGAATGATGCTTCGGTGGCAATCTCGTTATCAGTTTTAACATATTTATGTAAAGCAGCCACACTGGTTTTATGTGCATCTTTGTATCTTTAAAAAAAGTCTAAGCTTTTGTATTTTAATTGCGGGTGGTTGGTATTGAGATGTCGTTTTAGCTTTGCAGGTGCCAGAGAGCTATTACATATGATTTTGTTGCAGATAACGCATTGACCATCCGGATTCTCAAGCATTCCTACAAAAATATATCCAAAGGACAAGAAAGATTCGTCATATTTTCTCTTTTTTGAATTAGTGTTGTCCTGAGATTGCCCAGCCCTTTTAGTCGTTGGTGTATTTTGTCTATCCTGCTCAGGACAATATCCTTCAGTATTTACGATATCCTGGAATGAAATAAAAAAAAAAGTGGGTGTGTCAAGCCTACGCAAGACAGAAGTGAAACTTCTAGTTTCAGCTGATGCTTGGCGTGGCGCAGTTCGCTGGTGTCTGAGAGAGAGGAAAGAAGAGAAGAGAGAGAACGTTCGTGAGCGGCTCCCCCACCTCAACAAGGTTTCACTTCAAAAATGCCACAGCCGAGAATCGAACCTCGCTTAACTGATTGAAAGCCAACCACGCTGAGCACCAACTGTAAGCAAAGCCGCATAAATTGATTATATTATGTAGGTTCTGAAAATATGAGAGCTTGTTATGTTTTATAATGTTACCTACATCACACCCAAAATATAATATATTTTTAAAAATAATGTACAATGTACAGAAATAGAATCCCACACAAGATCGCGTAGTGCGCTCTAGCGAACGGATATTTTATCAGAGGGAGATAGTTTTAATTTTTTTTTCTGTAAATTATTACATATTATCAAAATAAATAAATTAATTAAATAAATGTAATACAATTATCATAATATACGGATTAGATAATAATTTTAATCCAACACAATAACGCAAAGCGCGCTCTAGCGGAGTAATGTTTTATCACAGTGAGATAAGTGTTTTTATTATTTTGCAATATTATTTTCTTTTAAAAAATGTTCTGACCTACTAAAAAATAAGATATTGAATGAAAAAGGCGTTAAAAACAAAAAAATAATGTGCGATGGCCGAGAATCGAACTCGGATCAACTGCTTGGAAGGCAACTATGCTGACCATTACACCACCAACGCCAGTTGTCGGGATGAGCTAAGAAGCATTTATATGTTACTTCAAAACTTTGACTAGATCAAATGAACTTTAATCGGTGGTCCCGCATTTTCGTTTCGGTCATGAGTCGGTTTTACTCCGGTCCTCGAAATTGCATGACGCGCGTAAAGAAGTTTCACTTCAAAAACATTAGTAATGTGACGGCAATATGCAGTTTGGTGTTGGCTAAAAAGAACAGTCCCACCCCAAATCTTCCTTTGGCACAGTCTGGAATTTGACCCCTTTTTTGGGCGTGATTCATTTATATCAAAATTAGATGGCATTTTCTCTTTAAAAGGCTAGAGTCGAACACCCATGCGTCAGTTATACTACATTAAAGTAATTTGTCAGGGTTGTCACGGTTGTCACCAATCAAAATATGTTCATGAACTGGGCCTAAATGATTACTATTGCTAGGTAAGTATAATTTACTTACGGATAAATCAACAACTTCTTCTGAAATACTTTCATTATTTGCTGAGGATGAACTTGATGAAGCACTTATGCCACTTTGTAAGCGCCCTGTTTTGAGCCAGTTATCCATTTTTTAATCAAGGCTGAAATAAAAAAATAACATGAATATGAATAAATCGTTTTTATTTGTTTTGGCACTATCTGCAATTGGTAACAAATAAAAAAAATACTTACCTAAAACAGATATCGTAAGTACAAGATTATAAGAACAGGAATAACAATATCACTGGAATTTCACCTTTGTAAATTCACACGAATTAAAAAAAACACACACACCTTCTCTCATGTCACAGTCATAGAGTCGAGTGGGCGTGCGATACGGGTCGCGGGTGGCGGGAGGAGGCGACGGCGCGGCGGTCAAGCGCGCTGGATCTAGCTCCCGTGCGAATTATTTTTTTTGTTAAATACATACGTTAAATCCGGACGGAACGCGGAACCCTTGTGATGCTTCTACGGATCCCCAGGGTTCCGCGGAACACCTTTTGGGAAACGCTGCTCTAGACTACTCTGATTATCTTATGAAAATACAAAGTACAATATAATAATCATTTTTAGTTCAATGTTCAAAAGAATTTAGTGCCACAATACAGTTAAGTTAAAGTTAAGTTTACCTTCCATTAACATGACATCATGTTGAGGTATTCCTAATAATATCCCAAACTCAACACCAGTCAAAGAGTCTTGAACACTTTCTGAAACGAAATATTGTAAAGCATTAATGAAGGAATTCAAAACATAAGAAAACATAAAAGAATATTCAGAGTCACAGAGTAAAACATTTTTTTTTGCATTTACCATCCATTAAAATTTCATTATTTTGAGGTATTTCTAAATGCTTCTCAGGTTGTACTAAATTAGTGGACTCTTGAACACTTCCTGAAACAAATTAATAAGCATTACAATAAAAAATTGTTGACTTTTAGACAGAAAAACACCAAAACAAAAATGATTCACCCATTTTCAAACTACTTTAAGGATAAATTAAGATGAACGATAATGTTTTATACAGCTTACCTGATTCCCTGATCAATTTTTGACACATCTTCACCATTTTTTCACCTCTGGAACTCATTTTCGATGATTTTTAAATAAAAAAACACGCACTGCAAAACTTATTAAAACCACCAAGGTAAACGTCAAAGTCAGTGAATAACATGTTAAACATAAAAATCTAAACCAATGTAGATGGGAAGAAGTTGTAATTACAGAATTACGGTAAGAACTTGCTAACTTAGTAGTTAACAAGTTCTTGCCCTGATTTTATCAACTTAATGTCACAGAAACACGTAGTTAACATGTTCATCACATTGATTTAAGCATGTTCTTGCCGTTTTTAAGCTCTGGCATGGTGTTCATTGGAAAGAGCGTATGCAAATTAGTTTAGAGAGCATTCTAACTCATTTTTTACGAAAATGTAAGTTAACAACTTCTTGCCTTGGGGTCGTCTGTCTAATTACCAACTCCAATGGTCCTCTGAATGGAAAACATCCTCTCTGATTAAAGGTCACCAGTACTCACTAATTTAATATTCTATTCCTGTTAAGCCTTGCTTTCACAAATACACTGCCATGCCTTAAAAATATATTTATTCCATAGCCCTGTAGCGGCTGGGTCACACTTGTTGTCTTAGCCATCTTGCCAGGTTCCACATAGTCAGTTCACCGTACTGTGATTGTGGGTCAGACCATAATTTTTTTGGGTGTCGGAATTCCAATCTTCATGCATGAATTGGTAAAACTTGAAATTGAATTCCATACCAGTATACCCTGCCTCCTTAGTATAAACACTCCCGAAATTAAAAAATAAAAATGGCCTTAATATCAGACTATTAATCCCATTTCTTTCACTTTCATTAGTAAACATTTGTTCAGTTGTTCACGTTCCTATTTTCATTTGATAACTAATCCCAACTCTGTATATTTTGACAGTTTGAGTTAAAACACTATTCTATAATCATCTTTATATTATTTACTAATTTGTTTATAAGTTCATCTATTTCATAGTTCTGTTAAAAAATGATAATTTTGGAAAAATCAGTTCTTATAAAGAAAAACGCTCACTATTATTGTTACGTGTTTCTATTTTGTAATAACCTACTGTTACCAGCTCTGTACCGATTGTGATAAGTTTGTTATGTTATGTTTATGTTAGGTTTATTTATGTTACATTATGTTATATTTATGTTGTATAGTAATCTGCATATTTATATTCTGGCATTTGTTGATAAGAAAAAATATATATTATGTATAGCCAAGATAACCCTTATTGAGTGAAGGCCAAAAAAAAGAAAAAATGATTTGAGTCCATTTGGCTCCATAGATCCTAAGAAAATGGCTTTCAAAGATCGAACCCAAGTCGTGCGTATGCCCCTTTATTGAGATTTTATTATGGATTCAACTTCAGACCATATATTCTAGTATGTATTTAAGATTTGAGTCCATTTGGAGCCATAGATTCCATTAGAGCACACATGGAGCCAAAGTTAGAACCCAAGTCTTGCATAAGTGCCCATGACAACGGTGATTTTTCCCCATTTGCACTTTTAATGAGATTTTATTATTGACATAACTTCAGACAATACATTATAGTGTTTATACATACAATATTAGAGTCCATTCGGCGCCATAGATCCTGAAAAAAAGTCTTTAAAAGTTCGAATCCATGTCTGGCATTTGTGCCAATGACTATGTTGAATTTTCCCTATACATAATAATTAATAACCTGTATTTAGTGTTAAAAAGTGAATTTAATTTTAAAGGTGAAATATACCTCAAAAAATAATTGCCATTTTAGATATTTTAATACTTTTTTTAAAACGCGAGACAAACATTCGCGGGTTACGAATAACCTGTCAATATTTGTAAATATCCTACTACCACCACAGTAAGCGGAAATGTTGCTTGTGATATGATGAGGACTGTTGCGATGCCAACTCAGCCACTGACCGTGATATAGTATTCAATCACGGTCAGTATCTGAGTTATCTTTATCATAACAAAAATGTACCTTTATTATAATCATAAATACGATGTGTGTATTTTTTTTTATTTAAATGATTCTTAGGACGGGATGTTTCGGAGAATTCGAACAATTTATCAAATTTAAACGTTCATTTTCAAGTTCAGCGAAAAATTTTTCAAGTTCTATTTTGTGATGATATAATAACAGAACTTGATTAGGACTTTCACAGAAACCGAAAATGAACGTTGAAATTCGATGAATTTAAATTATGAAATAATTAAAAATTATACACATAATAATATTGTAAATACATTTAAAAAAAAAACCGTGCTGAGCGACACCTATGGTATGTTGCTAACATAATTTCCTCAACCAATGTTCAGAACCTTTTTGTCATCTATCGTTGGAACAACAAACTATCAACAAATAATCAATGGTAACAGTAATATTTATACATCGATAAAATTTAATATATTATTTTAGCTGTTAGTTTCGTTTGTCAACCAAAGAGGAATTATTATAGTAATATTCCACGTGTTCATAGATGGCGTAAATTCATTTATTTTATTCAAATACGCTTTTTGCAAGGTATTGCATTACAATATTAGGAGGAGATCTGGTCACGAAACACGGCTAAAGCCATTTCAATCAATCTTTAAATTCGGGATGGTGGTCTTTCACCAGGAAGATTATTTAAAACATATATGAATGTGAGTACCGTTCAAGAGTCCCAACTGCTCGTAATCGTCAGAAGCGAGTGAGACTATGAAATCCGCAATCGAGGTATGTTGCGAGGCTGAAGGTAGTGGAGAGGGAAAGGAGATAGGGAAGAGGATGGTGTGAAAGTATCTGGCTGTTCAGATCTGGTCACGAAACCCTGCTAAAGCCATTTCAAGCAAAGTTTCGATTCTGAAAGATGAATCTTTTACCAGGGTGATACTGGAAGTATCTACATGAGTTTTATTCATTCGTTATTAATTTTCTGTTGTCGTTATCTGTACTAATCTATCGCATAAAATAATATCGTAACATAAATATGATGTTTTGTTTGTGAGTAATAATGATTAAATTTAAAATATTTAAAAATATATTATGTTTGCAAAACATTGTCAATTCTTACATATATTTCTAAAATTTTTAGCACACACGACTAAGATTAATCAATGAAATAATTTTTATTTTACATTGCAACCCAAATCTGCAGTAGAATAAAAATGCAAAAGAAAAATGTGGCAGAATTAAGTGAAGGGCCTGCAATCCCGGTTTTAACCGAATCATTTGAAGAGATTCTTAATAAATTGGCAATATTCAATATTATTTTCTACGTCCATCTTTCGTATTCCTAATTATCAACCTTTCTCTTCTCTGTCTCCTTTCCTCCATTTCCATGTTGGGGACGGCGTAATTCCGGTGACTTCGGGCAGTTGGGTCTCTTGTTTAAATTTCATAAAAAAATAATTATGTGTTAAAATGGGTTAGACTCTGATAATAATAAATAAATATCATTACTAAAAAAATGTTTCCAATAATGTACATTTGTTATGATATATTTATCAAAACCATTTTTTTTATTAATTGACCGTTACTGATTTCAGCCTATCATGACCTTCTTCAGACAAACAAATCTTTCATATATATGTAAACTCTGCAATACGTAAAATCAGGATATAATAATACTGATTTATATCACTTAACTCTTCAGGCTTATTTGTTCTCTATTGGGAACAAACAGCTATTACCCACAGAGTCAATTTGTTCTCTCATGGGAACAGCTCATGGAAATCGTTGTGTCTTCCTTACCGTAATGGTTAGAACTGTGAACTAAACGGTATTAGAAAGAAAAAACACTGTGATTTTTTTACATATTTTTAATTTATTTTATTAATTTTATAAGATATTATATTTTTGGCGATTTTATAAACTACCATACTAGGCTCGTGCCCTTGTTATGGTAGTTGTACATGATTTATGTAAGAATTGCAACATAATATTTATCCGAACAAATAATAAAACATAAGAGAAAAGGACATGTTATGGTAAAATAACAAATTTTTAAATGCATATTATTATAGAAACCATATTAGAAATAAAAAAAACTGATTGATAAAAATAGCTTAAAGAAAATAGAAATAAAAGTAAGATTAAAATACATTCAAAATTATGCTAAATTATTATATAACATTATTTTTTTCTTTAAAACAGTTTAAACTTGGTTTATGCTTATCTATAAATGTACATTTTGTCATATTTGAATTTAGCGATATAAAAAAATAAATGATATTAATTATTTTCATACAAAACGATAAAAATTGATGATAATGATAATCATAAATTTGTACAGTAATTTTTTTTGTCACTGATATTTTAGGTCACTGTTTTTATGAAAAAACATAAGTTAAGCCATTTTTATGTTCGATTTCAAAATTTTAACACTTCAAAAATAATGTGTTTATTTCTAATAGTAAATTTTTTAAGAACGAATTTAAAAGAACGACTTCAATTAGACAGATATTAAAATATCCAGTATTAATAAATTTAATGTATTAATTATACTTGGGCAAAACCTCCTAAAAACTTAACGTCTTTCGACTCGGATGTCATTTTATTTCGTTCATACACATATTTTTTTGTCTAAATATTAAAATGTCTTTTTCTGTCATATATGAACAATGTTTGATTTAAGAAATCACTGGCAACTTTCTTACTTGTCACATTTTATCTTAATTTTGTGACATAAGTCTAAATATTATTCTAACCTACATCCCTAACCTGGATAAATGACATAACCTCAATTGTGTAAAATATCGCGTAATAGACGCACTTACCCTAAGTGACTAATTAGTTTAGCCGTATATAATTTGTAGTAGCGACTCGACTGGTTGTCGACAAATAAGACACGTTGACATTTCTAAACCGCAGTCCTTGCAAACCAGGACATGACCACAAGGAACAAAGCAAATGTTGGCTTGAGCAGTATTACAAATTTTGCATATGTGTTCTTCAACCTCTGCTTCTGTATCCACTTCCACGGGTTCTTCTGTGATGCTGTCTGTCTTATCACTTCCTGAGGAATACTGCAGATTATTGCTGAATTTCTTCATTACCTTTTTTACAAATTCTTCTCCTTTCATGTAGTAAAGGTATGGACAGTTATTGAACAAAAGCGCATGCTCTTCCCATGGAACGTCTTCGTCTTCCCAGTTGGACTTTGCACCTCCGCAGAAGAAGCAAATTGTTTTGTCGCCAGCCTTGACGTGGTAGAACCCAGCTTCTGCGAGGTCTTCCGGTGTCTGTTTCATGCGTTTCGGCCAGGTCCTGAATGAATGCCGGCGAACTACTTTAGAAGTGTAGAAATTGTTTGCTGGTCTCAATTTTTCGAATAATTCTTTTTCTCCGTCGCTGCCTGATGGCATGTTCCCGACTGGTTTCTGTGAAGCTTTAGGGGCATTTGTCTTGTGCTTGATATGTTCTACACCAAAAATTAAAAGAAAATGTGTTGGTTAATACAGAATTGTGTTAAAAAAATCACACACACACAGATTTTTAAATGGAAACGCTCTAAAATGTTAGGTATTGGTTTTCTCATCATAAATATAAAACATTTCAGTTCCTAATTATTAAAAATAAATTCTTTTAATTGAATTGTCTGCTACTGACAGAATTATATTTAACCCTGGATGTCTAACGTTGGTATTGAGAGCTGAAAGGTGAATTTAATGTGAAAGTTGAAATATATTATATTCCTGTATTGAGAGTTGAAGGGCGAATTTAATTGGAAAGGAATTTTTTGTTAAAAGCATATATTTTAATAATTTTTAAGAAAGTCACATAAACATTCCAGGGTTACGAATAACCTGTCAATATTTGGAAATATCCAACTACCACCACAAAAACAGAAAGTGATATAGTGTTCAATCACAGTTAGTGACTGAGTTATCTTCATCATTACAAAAATGTACCTTTATTCAAATCTAAAATACGATGTTTGTATATTATATTTATTTAAAAGATTTAAAGTATTAAAATTTTCAAAAAGGATACATTTTGCCAGGATGTTGTAAAGATTTTAAATAATTATATTATTTTAAAGCTACACATCTCGATACAGGAATGCCCTAGTGAGATGTGCAGAGTATGTTTTTTATGTAAAAACTGTTTTTTGAATAAATAAATAAATAAATAAATTTATAAATGTACATTAGGGTGTATCGATTTTTAACTTTTTTTTTGTTTTCAAATTCCAAGTTGAGAAAAAGTTGCTACTAGGTACCACAACTTACCACAAAAAATTTTGGATTTTTAAAAAAATGTTAGGTCTCCCGCACAAGGCCTACAGTTTAAATTTTTTACAAAAAATATCAAATTTTTTTTAATTTAAAAAAAATAAAATCGTAACTTTTGTGTTTATTCCAAGTTAAAAAACAGTAATATTAGGGCATAAAAATAAGTAAGAAACGATTTTTTTTAATAAAAAACGGATTTTAGGTCTCCTGCACAAGCCTTAAAGTTTGTTAATTTTGATGAAATTTTGTAATTTTGTGTACATATATGAACCATCTTTTTTTTTAAGTTTAAACCACCGGAATTAATTTTAATTTTCTTACAGAAGGCATAAAATGAGTTCAGAACACAAAAGTTACGTTTTAATTTTTTTAAATTTAATTTTTTTTTATATTTTTTGAAAAAAATTAAAACTTTAAGCCTTGTGCGGGAGACCTAAACATTTTTTTAAAAATCCAAAACTTTTTGTGGTAAGTTGTGGTACCTAGTAGCAACTTTTTCTCAACTTGGAATTTGAAAACAAAAAAAAGTTAAAAATCGATACACCCTAATGTACATACTTCAAAAATAGTTCTTAAAAAGCAGAATGGTTGGCATTTTAAAGTACAATAACGGTCACTAATTATTAGGTCTAATACAATAAACAAAAAATTACTTACCACCAATGTGCGGAAAATCGGCCATTATTTTTCGATTTCAATTAAGAAACAATAAAGATAAAAAATACTCAAAAGGTTTCGAAAATCTCACACGACTAAATACACTTCCGTACACGTCCGCTTAGCTCGAGATTAAATTACTATTTAGTTTTCTCCGCAATAGCCGTCGATATATATACTTACTGTTAATCTAAATATAGATATAATCAGGGATTAAGTGCTCCGCAACCTTTTTGCAGTCACAGCACACCAAAGTTTTTCAAAAGAAAATTAATCTTGATTTACCTCATTTGTTTTTCTCAAACCTAGACAATTTCTCAAAAACTCTTTGCTTGTCTCAACACGGGAACCTCCCCAATGAGACAGGCAAAGCAAACACCCTTATAATGTTAGATAGCGAGGTTAAAAGCCTTCAGGCCTCAGTAGGATACCACTAGCCACAAACATCATATTCCATTAGAGCCTCGGAAGGACACTATTAGACACAAACATCATATTCCATTAGAGCCTCGGAAGGACACTATTAGACACAAACATCATATTCCATTAGAGCCTCGGATGGACACTATTAGACACAAACATCATATTCCATTAGAGCCTCGGAAGGACACTATTAGACACAAACATCATATTCCATTAGAGCCTCGGAAGGACACTATTAGACACAAACATCATATTCCATTAGAGCCTCGAAAGGACACTATTAGACACAAACATCATATTACATTAGAGCCTCGGAAGGACACTATTAGACACAAACATCATATTCCATTAGAGCCTCGGAAGGACACTATTAGACACAAACATCATATTCCATTAGAGCCTCGGAAGGACACTATTAGACACAAACATCATATTCCATTAGAGCCTCGGAAGGACACTATTAGACACAAACATCATATTCCATTAGAGCCTCGGATGGACACTATTAGACACAAACATCATATTCCATTAGAGCCTCGGAAGGACACTATTAGACACAAACATCATATTCCATTAGAGCCTCGGATGGACACTATTAGACACAAACATCATATTCCATTAGAGCCTCGGATGGACACTATTAGACACAAACATCATATTCCATTAGAGCCTCGGATGGACACTATTAGACACAAACATCAAATTCCATTAGAACCTCGGAAGGACAGTATTAGACACAAACATCATATTCCATTAGAACCTCGGAAGGACAGTATTAGACACAAACATCATATTCCATTAGAACCTCGGAAGGACACTATTATACAGAAACATCATATTCCATTAGAGCCTCGGAAGGACACTATTAGACACAAACATCATATTCCATTAGAGCCTCGGAAGGACACTATTAGACACAAACATCATAATCCATTAGAGCCTCGGAAGGACAGTATTAGACACAAATATCATATTCGACTTGTAAAGGATTTGTATTTAATTTTAATGTGTTCTTTCTATGTAAATTTTAATAATTTTATTGTTTGTTATAAAATAAATCAATAATAATAATAAAAAAGTTTGTGCATAAGAATTCCTACCATTATCTTATCTGTCATCACTAAGGAAACATCGAATAATGAAGTGGCTGCGGCACTTCCACAGATACTACAGAGTGTACTCAAAAGATTAGATTTAGCAAAAGATTTTGCATATTTTTGTAAACATAAAATAAAACGAGCAATTAACCCGTGTTTCAGGTGCGATCCGCCATATCTGCTATTCATTAATACAATATTATTTATTTAAATACTTTTAAATTCGAATTTCATTTTTGTTTTCGTAAAGAAATAAATGAATGCAAATCTCGGGAGTGAAAATTAATCCACTTACCGACGTTCGATCGAGCTGAAACTCAGCAGATAGACTCGTTGTGGATGATAATTATGTCCATTACGCATACACACGCGGAGTGGTTTCCCTGAAATTGAATGACATTAGAGCAGTTAATATACGAAATAAATGTCAGTCGTACCCAATCGGGATTTTGCGCGTTGTTAACGTGGTTTACTCCAGTCTCTGGATTGACTGGTTCAACACTAAGGACGGGTTGTTTCGGAGAATCTGAACAATTCATCAAATTTCAACGTTCATTTTCAAGTTCTGTGAAAGATTTTTTCAAGTTCTGTTTTTATTTCAGTTTTGTCAAGCAACTAGCCTACAATGATATAAAAACAGAACTTGAATAAGTCTTTCACAGAACCCGAAAATGAACGTTGAAATTTGATGAATTGTTCAAATTCTCCGAAACAACCCGTCCTTAGTGAAACCAATAAAATGAATGTCTATGTTTTAATACATATGTTTATATATTGAATTGAATTATAATATTGCAGGTACTCCTACTATGTAACAACAACAACATTTAACAAAAACTCTTTTTTCGGAATATTTGTATTTAACCAATATAATGTACTCAACGTTAAAGAGGTAAATAAAATTAGTAATATATTAAATATTGAATTTAAAGACGAAAATTAATATTTTAAAAAAATATTATTAGCAATAATTACTAGCCTGAAACACAAATGTAAATTTTTAATAATCTTCCAAGAAAACATAAATGTCGCCGACGGGAATTGAATTCGCACCTTCTGATTGCCGGTCAGGTGCTCGGAACCACTGTGCTACGTCGGCTTATTTTTAACATCCAAATAATTCAATAAATACTAGTATTAATTCAACAATTATTGCTTTTGTTCACCTGAAAACAAACAACCATCGTTGCTAGAACTTGATTGATCGTTCATTAAATTGAGCATTGTCATCAAATAATCATGATCCAAAAGAGTTGTATAGAAATGCCTCAATAAAACGAATACTACCAACAATAGTACGCATATAGATACAAATTAGGGATTTTGTTAAAAGAAAATAATAATTGATGTTATAAAACGAAAGATTAATATATTAAATTGTGTATTTTTAAATAAAAGCTTATCTTGATTACGAAATTAGTACATTTGTCAGCAACCTCTTTTTGTGTTTATATTGTATCTTTTTTCACTTAAATTCCGCTTATTTATGCCTATCTGAATCATCCATGTATTATTTTATTATTTTTCTTAGGCTGATTATGTATATTATTTAAAATATGGAATGTATTGCATTGTTAGTACAATGTGCATACATTCTGGAATAAATTCTTATTATTATTTATATTTCATTACGTATTAATCACTTTTCATATCAATGAAAGGTAACCATTTCTCTAATCCGACATTTCTGTAATTTTTTAAATTATACTAAAATCTATATAAATAAAAATGTTATTGTTCGGTTTTACAAAATTTTAAATCTCCTAAAGTTCTTCATCGATTGCTTTGAAATTTTAACACAACGTTGCATTCGAATACGTGTGTGTTTTATATACCTATATTATATAGATGTCACCTGTGACAGGTAAAAACATGTTTTTTTTAAAAACAGCGCCATCTGTTGGACAAACATGCTTTTTTATGGGATGATTTCAGATTTAGGCCAAAAATAAAATAGTGATTTGTTTTTGGGGTATTATGCCGTGTTCAGATTACACATCTGCCCTAATGATGGACACTGCAATGCTGTCCGAAACGTCGGCTAAAGAAAGAGGTAGCGAAACACGGCATAATACCTCAAAAACAAATCACTATAATGCTTTTTTATAATTACATTTTTTGCTAATTTTGGTAATTACTGTGTTTTTAGTTACGACGGCAGAACTCTACACTCTCTCTTAAACACCATGACTATAGACATATTTACATTCATCATTATGGCGAAGCTTAGTGCCAAATCACTATTTTGATTAATCTTTATGACGAATTGGTGTACATTATGAATACCAAAAAATATGCTTTATATAAATTGAAAAACCTTCAATTTATATAAAAATATGCTTTATATAAATTGAAGGTTTTTCTATCGTTTGCTTGGGTAGAATACAATTAAAAAAATAAATAACTAAATAAAAAATATAAATGTAAACAACTAAAAAAATATATATATCAATAGAAATGTATGAACGCGTAAAGGAAACAACTTTTAAAAAATACAGTATTATAGGTCAAATTATCTGTGACTGTTTCACTTGATTAACTTTTGTGCTTTCCTATAAAATTATTTACAAAATCTAGACTCTGTTTGTCAAGCGGTTTTAATGCCTATTGCCTACAATATAAGGTATACCAAGAATATACACATTTTTGGCTTGTAGTTTTCTCTTAAGTCATTCTTCATACATACTTCGTTCATCCTAAACATTGTAAATCTTCCATTCTAGAAATCAGCAACGCGTCACATTTTTTTAATTACTTTTACATATAATTGTTGAAGATGAAATGTACGGTATAATATATTATTTATTACTTTATTAAACGCCCGTATGGCTTTTACAGACATAATACAGTTAAAATAACGCAGAAATGTAATACCTAAGTACATAAATAAATATCATTTGATCATTAGATACAATAAATCGATCAACTACATTTTGCACCTCCAGAGTCTTAACTCTGCTTGGTTTATAATGGTTTATATTTCACCAAATGAAACAGTTCTATTTAAAGTCATAAAATATATAAAAGCGAACTTATAGTGGAATATTGTTTAGCTAAATATATCTACAATATCGGAGTATATGTTTCCCAAATTTTGGATTCGTCTCACAGGCGCGTAGTACTGCGAAGTTTTAGAAGAATTACTACAATAGTATGGTAGGTACTGTCTTGTAACTGTCCCGCCAGGAACATGGAACGAAATTAAATGAAATATCTCGGGGGTGTTCAGTGACGAATTAACAGTTTAAAACAAACTCATTAAATCGCAAATAATTCTTCGTTCGGATAACTGTTATTTTATTATTACTTATTATTTTATCATCTTTTATGAAAAGCGGTCAAGAAATTATGAATAATCATCGTTTGGTTTCGCCATATCAATCTGATTCAATAATAATTCAATAATAATTTCAATAATAACCTATAATATTTTATTGAACCGGTTGTGAAAGATCTAACGATGTTCTGAAATAAATAATTGCAGTTAACTTATGGGATGTGTGGGATTGCACTAACCTGGAATAAATAAATTATTATTATCGTATCTCAAATATTTTCTCGGCACTTTTTTATCAAGTCTCAACAAAGAAATCGGTCCTACATTTCATACAATGGTAATGTAAAATAATTATAATTTATTTGTAAAGAATAAATTTCAATTAGGCTACGTATACAGAGAAATATGAGTATTGTTTATTTATTAAGAATATCTTAAAATTATTGCTAATCAATATTTTCAAAATTAGCAATACCTACACACAGCATCCAGTGACTGCGGGGATGTGGGCAGTCCCAAAGACTGGCAGCTGGCGTAATTTCTGTACTAATATATCCCCTGCTACTCCGGCGGGGGAGGTTTGGTCCACGATTCGCAGGCTTAGATCTTCCTTTTCCCTGCCGAAGTCATTTCACAATTCAGGTATTTCTCCCCCCTTTGTACCTAATCTTGACGAAGTGCCTGTTTTGTGTTACACCTCAAACTCTTCTTTGTAGTTAGATGCTGCATTTTCCATAGACGAGTTAAAAATAGCCACGGAAGACCTAAAAGACTCAGCTCCGGGCAAGGATGAAATCCTGAAGATATTCATCCGCCACACTGATGACGAGTGATGACGATTCCCGCTCCGACTTTCTCTCTCTCATCAATATCTTTCTGGACTCTGGTATTGTTCCCCCGGACTGGAAAATTCAAAAAATCATTCCCATTCGCAAAAGTAGCAAAGATCCAAATCTAGGCTCAAGCTAAAGACCGATTTCTCTCTCTCTTCATTACTTTGCCAAGTGGCTGAAAAAATGATTAAGAATATCTTAGTCTGGTTTGTGAAGAAATATATAATTCTTTCTCTTCCCAGTTTGGATTTAGAAAGGGTAAAAGTACCCTTGAAAACATTCTCTCTCTTGTTACAGATGTCAAATTAGCATTATCTAAAAACGAATATTTTTTGCTCTATTTTTGACAACCGTGGAGTATACGACAGTGCAAATATAACCATTCCTCCTAAATTGATCCAATTTATTATCAATTTGCTCTCCCAGAGAAATGGGTCCGAATCCTCTGCCCACATTAGAAAAATATTCAAAGGACTTCCGCAAGGTTCTGTCTTAAGCCCGATCCTGTACAGTATTAATACATACGATCTGGAAAAGGACTCCCGCAAGGTTCTGATTAAGTCAGATCCTGTACAGTATTTATACATAGGATCTGGAAAAGAACTCTCGCAAGGCTCTGTCTTAAGCTTGATTCCGATAAATCGGCGTGGTTAAATAGTAATGGTCTTTAACTTTCCCCATTCAAGAAAAGCTCTCGGATATTCAGGTGAGATTTGGTGATCAAGTCATCCCTATCTCTAAGGAAGTTAGTTCCTCAGGCTGTTTTTGGACTCCAAGCTTACTTGGAACTCTCATATTAATCACATTGATATAAAATGTGAAAGCAATATCAATACCTTAAGATTTCTACCCGAAGTGTGGTGGGGATCCCACCCAGCTTCTTTAAAACTTCTATACAATGCCTTCGTACGAAGCCATCTCGTTTGCAGATCTTATCTGCTTGATGCAATGTTCACTTCAAATTCTCATAAATTAGATAAAATCCAGTCGAAATCTCTTCGCCTTGTCTTTGGGGCCATAAAATCTTCCCCAATCAATGCGATGCAAATAGAATGCTGTGAACCTCATTTTTCAAATAAGAAGGCGATGCCTAGCAGCAAAATTTTTTTTCAAAACATGCTCAATAACATCCCATCCCTTGATTTCTTAACTTCAATCCTTAAATTATGAGGTAAATTTAAATCCTTTCTGGAAAAATCGTGCCCCTCCTCTTTTCTATGATTGCTACAACTCTCTCCTGGATTTATCTACAAACACATATCTCAATGAATCTCTTCCCTTATACTCATACCCCTATGAAAGCCTTACTTTCTATCCGAAGGTCCATCAATTTATAGGAATAAGTAAAATAAAACATTTAAAACTCAGCTCAATCAAATATTGCAGAATTTAACAAAATTATTCCAAACAACTGGACAAAAAATTTCACAGATGGTTTTAAACTCAGTCAGGACTCCCATTGCGGAGCCAGTGTCTATGAGTCTCACAGAAAATTGTGTTTCCCACACAAACTTCCCAAAGAATTCTGCATTATCTCTGTTAAATGGATAACTATCATCGAAGCTCTTCATATCGTCAAATCATTAAATATTAAAAACGCACTCATTTTTTCAGACTCGCTTAGCTCACTACAAGAAATAAGCGCATCCCCAATCAATTCCAGTAGCAACTCTCTAATCTGCTCGATCAGGGATCTACTGCATTCCATGTCACTGGTTCATGTATCAGTGGTCCTGGCCTGGATTCCGGGACTTGGGTGAGACTTGGGTTCGAACTTTGAATGCCGTTTTTTCGGAAACTACGACACCAAACGGAATGAATTTCGGATTTGTACTAAAAATTATGGTATGATCAATAACAAAATTTGAATAATGTTGTATTTGTAGAAAAATTAAGATTTTTACGGGCATAAATTTCAGACTTGGGTTCGAACTTTGAATGCAGTTTTCTCGGAAACTACGAAACCAAACGGAATGAATTTCGGATTTGTACAAAAAAATATGGTCTGAATTAGAATCAATAACAAAATCTAAATAATGTTGCATTTGTGAAAAAAAAAATCATTTTAACGGGCATAAATTTCAGACTTGGGTTCGGACTTTTAAGGCTGTTTTCTCAGGAACTACAACGCCAAACGGAATGAATTTTCGGATTTGTACTAAAAATTATAGTCTGAATTAGAATCAATAACCAAATCTAAATAATGTTCTATTTGTAGTTCTCGGTATTACTGGAAACGATATGGAAACCACTGCACCTGGTCCGTTTAGTGATATTCCTATTCCGGTTAGAGACCATTTCCCTATTCTAAACACTAGAAGACCCCAACGCAAGAAGTTGTTAACTTACATTGAAGGCATTCTGAGATATTTAGACTTTTGCGTTTTGCCTTATAATTTTTTATTTGAATGTCATATACAATGTACTGATCCTTCATAGTGTAGTAAACAAACCAAATTTACATTACATCTAGTTATATTAAGTAGTTTTGCAGTCTAAAAGTTAAAATAAACATGTTTTCTACAAAAAAATGTAGTTAACACGTTCATGCCATCTTCAGGGATAGGTGAGGAAGATACAGAATTGAAAGGCAAGAACATGTTAAATTCTTGTTGTTTTATTTAATCAAACAAATTAAACATTTTTTTATTTATAAAGTAACTAAATAATAATTATTATTGAAAAGAAAAGGTAGCAGAGCATGTGTCAATTTTTTTTGAGACTTTTAAAAAATCCACGAAAAACCTCATCCAGGTATGGTAACAATTTTTGGATATCATTCCATTTGGCCGCATCGATTTCTTTGTTATCTCTCACTTTTGATGATAGCATTGGTGGGGAAGATAATGTTTCACACCTTTTTTGATGATAGCATTGGCGGGGAAGATAATGTTTCACACCTTTTTTGATGATAGCATTGGCGGGGAAGATAATGTTTCACACCTTTTTTGATGATAGCATTGGCGGGGAAGATAATTTTTCACACCTTTTTTTTAAGATCCACATCTTTCCAAGGCTCTTCTTCGGAGAGTGATTCGCGATATTTATAAATCCCG
This sequence comes from Hesperophylax magnus, assembly GCA_026573805.1. NCBI lineage: Eukaryota > Metazoa > Arthropoda > Insecta > Trichoptera > Limnephilidae > Hesperophylax > Hesperophylax magnus. The sequence goes on along the minus strand of JAIUSX010000191.1, from coordinate 1,121,385 downwards.
AATTCCTCCACTCTTATCCAGCGAATTCCTTTTTGAAAGTTAACCTTTTTTCCGATAGTGTTTTTTGTATTGTGTATTAAGTTCAGATGCCTTTTTCTAATCATGTTTTTGCATTTCAAATGCAGCTTTATACATATTTACATGAATTTGGTCAGATTTGTTGCTATCGCAAGTCCCACAAGTGTCTGTCTTAGGCACACCAAACGACAAGTTGAAATCCTCTGTAAAGATCCTAGTGTAACAATTCAACGAAACAGGGGCATACTCTTTTTCTCCACAAAACATATTATAGAGCTCATACAGTTTTTGGATTGACAAATCGGATGCGAGGTACAATTTATGGGGATTTTTGTTCCTGGAATAATGCAAAGCTTCTGCAGGGAACTTATTGATGTGTTCTCTTACTTTTTTAAGCTGCTTATCTGGTGTTTTGTTAGGCCTCGTGCAGTGGCGACCTCTGTGACTTACTGCTGGTGATGAAACTCCTGCAGCTACTTTTCTCCTCAAAATATCTAATCTGCCTCTACCTATTTGGTAAATGGATTGTAAGGCTGGTTTGCAAACTCTTTCATTATTTCCTTGTATTGAAACAGAGTACGTAATATTGCAGGATCGTTTAGCCGAAGTGATCCTGGTTATATTTTTAATATTCGTCGATCTCAATAACAAAGTTGATTGGGCTTCTGAATGTAGTGAATAAAACTCTAGAAATAGTTTTTGCCTAACTTCGGCATTAAATCTTGAATTACATTTCAATCTGCAGTTGCTAACACAAAGATTTTCTTCCAGTTTTGGTGTTTTAGCAGGTTGGCTTTTTTTATAATTAACATAAGAATCACCTCTCATCCTAGCGTCCCGCGCTATTTCTCTTGCTCGCCGTAGCTTGGGCCTCTTCCTACTCTTTTTAGTGCCTGAAAATAATACACACATTCATATCAGTTAGCGAACAGTCAAAAATGTTTATTTTTTAAAAGTTAATCTGAAATTATATACCTAGGTACAGCAAGACAAATTACCTTCTAAATGACTGTTTTCTATATTAGAAACGTTTAAATTGTTTTCAATTTCGCTTTCAGCGTCCTCAGTATATTGTCCTACACTGCTTTCCACAGCAAGAGCTGCATCTGAAAATAATAATTTAATCTTCATTACATGCAAACCAGTAAAATAAAATTCAATTCAAGTTATAAAGCCTTATCCTCGCCAGTTTGATTTAAAGTATTGAGTATCTCATCTTGTTGTACGTATTCCAAAATTATATCTACTGTACCAGTGGTAGTAGCGATATACTCTAGACCAGCGTTTCCCAATTTTTTTTCGCCCGGGAACCCTTATCGATCATTATTTTCTAGGCGGAACCCTATTTTTATAAGAAAAAGATAAACTTGTAGTTTGAATACTTTCATGTTTACCATGAAAAGAAAGATCAAAAGTTTTGTGTAAAACTAAATTTAATGTGAAGAGTGATATCTTTTTACATTTTTTGTTAAAATAGCATTGAAATCAGGCTTTATGTCAGACAGCTGAATACGAAGATCTGGAGCTGCATCCAGTCTGTTTCTGTATTTGTTTTTTGTGTAAGCGTAAGCCAAAAAACCAGTTTCACATCGGTAAGTGGTCACAAACGGTAACAAAACTGTGATAGCCTTCTCGACGACTTCTGGATATTCGTTTTTAAGTCCAATCCAAAACTCATCCAGATTAGTTTTTTCTGAATTAAACTTTTGTTGTAAGGAAGAAGAACACATGATATCAATCAAAGCCTCGTTCTCTGTTGCTGTAAGAGTCGACGGTGTCCTGTGAACTAGGAATGGATTCTGTACCCAGTCAATGTCCTGCCGGTTTTTTTTTTTCAGGAAAACACTCTTCCAGAGATTTGTTGAGGGTCATCAAATGTTCGTAAATGCATTTTTCAACATCTGAGGTTACTTGCAACTCATTTTTTTCCAGAAACTCGTTTAAAAGAGTAAAACATTGGTACTGTATCTGTTCAACACATTCTATCGAGAAGACAAGTTTCTTTCTAAGCGAAGAGATTTTGTCGTTTACTGTAAAAGTATTTGTGTTTCTTCCTAGCAATGACTTGCAAATTACATTCAGTTTATCAAATATGTTTGCCAAATACGCCAGTTTCATTAGCCATTGCTCGTCGTGCAATAGTTGAACAAGACCACTCAAAGATGAAGAAAGCGATTCTTCGGAAAAAAATACCACTAGTTCGTTGCGCAATTCAAACAATCTTGATAATACTTTTCCTTTGGAAAGCCATCTTACTTCCGTGTGAAGAAGAAGTGATTGATGCTGACTTCCTATATCTTCACACACTTTTTAAAAGTCTCAATTGTGCGGACGTGATTTAGCGTAATTCACAATTTGTACGGCTTGATCGAGAACTTTCTTTACCTCGTGTGGTATTTTTTTTACGACAAGGGCATGTCGATGTAAAACGCAGCGACTGCTGCTGCATTTAGGTGCAACATTCTTAATTCTTGTTACAGTACCTTTTATTTTGCCAGTCAAAGCGGCAGCTCCATCGCTACATACATCGACACATTTGTTCCAATGAATGTTATGTACACTCATGTAATTATCAATGACTTTGAAAATTTCTTCTCCAGTGGTGTTGGTCTCCAAAGGAGCACAAATAAACAAATCCTCTTCAATAGATCCCCCGAAGGGGTATCTTACGAAAACAAGCAGTATTGATAGTCCAGCGACATCTGTACTTTCGTCGAGTTGCATTGCAAACATTTCACTACTTTTCAATCTACAAATCAATTCATCTTCAATGTGGTCAGATATTTAATGGATTCGATCAGATATGACATTATTGGAACTCTGAACTGCTGCAACTTTCTTCGCTGCGTCTTCGCCAAGTACACACTTGACAATTTCTGTCATACAGGGTTTTATTAAAGTCTCTGCAATCGTGTGTGGTTTGCCAGCACGAGCAATCCTGTAACTTAACAGGAATGATGCTTCGGTGGCAATCTCGTTATCAGTTTTAACATATTTATGTAAAGCAGCCACACTGGTTTTATGTGCATCTTTGTATCTTTAAAAAAAGTCTAAGCTTTTGTATTTTAATTGCGGGTGGTTGGTATTGAGATGTCGTTTTAGCTTTGCAGGTGCCAGAGAGCTATTACATATGATTTTGTTGCAGATAACGCATTGACCATCCGGATTCTCAAGCATTCCTACAAAAATATATCCAAAGGACAAGAAAGATTCGTCATATTTTCTCTTTTTTGAATTAGTGTTGTCCTGAGATTGCCCAGCCCTTTTAGTCGTTGGTGTATTTTGTCTATCCTGCTCAGGACAATATCCTTCAGTATTTACGATATCCTGGAATGAAATAAAAAAAAAAGTGGGTGTGTCAAGCCTACGCAAGACAGAAGTGAAACTTCTAGTTTCAGCTGATGCTTGGCGTGGCGCAGTTCGCTGGTGTCTGAGAGAGAGGAAAGAAGAGAAGAGAGAGAACGTTCGTGAGCGGCTCCCCCACCTCAACAAGGTTTCACTTCAAAAATGCCACAGCCGAGAATCGAACCTCGCTTAACTGATTGAAAGCCAACCACGCTGAGCACCAACTGTAAGCAAAGCCGCATAAATTGATTATATTATGTAGGTTCTGAAAATATGAGAGCTTGTTATGTTTTATAATGTTACCTACATCACACCCAAAATATAATATATTTTTAAAAATAATGTACAATGTACAGAAATAGAATCCCACACAAGATCGCGTAGTGCGCTCTAGCGAACGGATATTTTATCAGAGGGAGATAGTTTTAATTTTTTTTTCTGTAAATTATTACATATTATCAAAATAAATAAATTAATTAAATAAATGTAATACAATTATCATAATATACGGATTAGATAATAATTTTAATCCAACACAATAACGCAAAGCGCGCTCTAGCGGAGTAATGTTTTATCACAGTGAGATAAGTGTTTTTATTATTTTGCAATATTATTTTCTTTTAAAAAATGTTCTGACCTACTAAAAAATAAGATATTGAATGAAAAAGGCGTTAAAAACAAAAAAATAATGTGCGATGGCCGAGAATCGAACTCGGATCAACTGCTTGGAAGGCAACTATGCTGACCATTACACCACCAACGCCAGTTGTCGGGATGAGCTAAGAAGCATTTATATGTTACTTCAAAACTTTGACTAGATCAAATGAACTTTAATCGGTGGTCCCGCATTTTCGTTTCGGTCATGAGTCGGTTTTACTCCGGTCCTCGAAATTGCATGACGCGCGTAAAGAAGTTTCACTTCAAAAACATTAGTAATGTGACGGCAATATGCAGTTTGGTGTTGGCTAAAAAGAACAGTCCCACCCCAAATCTTCCTTTGGCACAGTCTGGAATTTGACCCCTTTTTTGGGCGTGATTCATTTATATCAAAATTAGATGGCATTTTCTCTTTAAAAGGCTAGAGTCGAACACCCATGCGTCAGTTATACTACATTAAAGTAATTTGTCAGGGTTGTCACGGTTGTCACCAATCAAAATATGTTCATGAACTGGGCCTAAATGATTACTATTGCTAGGTAAGTATAATTTACTTACGGATAAATCAACAACTTCTTCTGAAATACTTTCATTATTTGCTGAGGATGAACTTGATGAAGCACTTATGCCACTTTGTAAGCGCCCTGTTTTGAGCCAGTTATCCATTTTTTAATCAAGGCTGAAATAAAAAAATAACATGAATATGAATAAATCGTTTTTATTTGTTTTGGCACTATCTGCAATTGGTAACAAATAAAAAAAATACTTACCTAAAACAGATATCGTAAGTACAAGATTATAAGAACAGGAATAACAATATCACTGGAATTTCACCTTTGTAAATTCACACGAATTAAAAAAAACACACACACCTTCTCTCATGTCACAGTCATAGAGTCGAGTGGGCGTGCGATACGGGTCGCGGGTGGCGGGAGGAGGCGACGGCGCGGCGGTCAAGCGCGCTGGATCTAGCTCCCGTGCGAATTATTTTTTTTGTTAAATACATACGTTAAATCCGGACGGAACGCGGAACCCTTGTGATGCTTCTACGGATCCCCAGGGTTCCGCGGAACACCTTTTGGGAAACGCTGCTCTAGACTACTCTGATTATCTTATGAAAATACAAAGTACAATATAATAATCATTTTTAGTTCAATGTTCAAAAGAATTTAGTGCCACAATACAGTTAAGTTAAAGTTAAGTTTACCTTCCATTAACATGACATCATGTTGAGGTATTCCTAATAATATCCCAAACTCAACACCAGTCAAAGAGTCTTGAACACTTTCTGAAACGAAATATTGTAAAGCATTAATGAAGGAATTCAAAACATAAGAAAACATAAAAGAATATTCAGAGTCACAGAGTAAAACATTTTTTTTTGCATTTACCATCCATTAAAATTTCATTATTTTGAGGTATTTCTAAATGCTTCTCAGGTTGTACTAAATTAGTGGACTCTTGAACACTTCCTGAAACAAATTAATAAGCATTACAATAAAAAATTGTTGACTTTTAGACAGAAAAACACCAAAACAAAAATGATTCACCCATTTTCAAACTACTTTAAGGATAAATTAAGATGAACGATAATGTTTTATACAGCTTACCTGATTCCCTGATCAATTTTTGACACATCTTCACCATTTTTTCACCTCTGGAACTCATTTTCGATGATTTTTAAATAAAAAAACACGCACTGCAAAACTTATTAAAACCACCAAGGTAAACGTCAAAGTCAGTGAATAACATGTTAAACATAAAAATCTAAACCAATGTAGATGGGAAGAAGTTGTAATTACAGAATTACGGTAAGAACTTGCTAACTTAGTAGTTAACAAGTTCTTGCCCTGATTTTATCAACTTAATGTCACAGAAACACGTAGTTAACATGTTCATCACATTGATGTTCTTGCCGTTTTTAAGCTCTGGCATGGTGTTCATTGGAAAGAGCGTATGCAAATTAGTTTAGAGAGCATTCTAACTCATTTTTTACGAAAATGTAAGTTAACAACTTCTTGCCTTGGGGTCGTCTGTCTAATTACCAACTCCAATGGTCCTCTGAATGGAAAACATCCTCTCTGATTAAAGGTCACCAGTACTCACTAATTTAATATTCTATTCCTGTTAAGCCTTGCTTTCACAAATACACTGCCATGCCTTAAAAATATATTTATTCCATAGCCCTGTAGCGGCTGGGTCACACTTGTTGTCTTAGCCATCTTGCCAGGTTCCACATAGTCAGTTCACCGTACTGTGATTGTGGGTCAGACCATAATTTTTTTGGGTGTCGGAATTCCAATCTTCATGCATGAATTGGTAAAACTTGAAATTGAATTCCATACCAGTATACCCTGCCTCCTTAGTATAAACACTCCCGAAATTAAAAAATAAAAATGGCCTTAATATCAGACTATTAATCCCATTTCTTTCACTTTCATTAGTAAACATTTGTTCAGTTGTTCACGTTCCTATTTTCATTTGATAACTAATCCCAACTCTGTATATTTTGACAGTTTGAGTTAAAACACTATTCTATAATCATCTTTATATTATTTACTAATTTGTTTATAAGTTCATCTATTTCATAGTTCTGTTAAAAAATGATAATTTTGGAAAAATCAGTTCTTATAAAGAAAAACGCTCACTATTATTGTTACGTGTTTCTATTTTGTAATAACCTACTGTTACCAGCTCTGTACCGATTGTGATAAGTTTGTTATGTTATGTTTATGTTAGGTTTATTTATGTTACATTATGTTATATTTATGTTGTATAGTAATCTGCATATTTATATTCTGGCATTTGTTGATAAGAAAAAATATATATTATGTATAGCCAAGATAACCCTTATTGAGTGAAGGCCAAAAAAAAGAAAAAATGATTTGAGTCCATTTGGCTCCATAGATCCTAAGAAAATGGCTTTCAAAGATCGAACCCAAGTCGTGCGTATGCCCCTTTATTGAGATTTTATTATGGATTCAACTTCAGACCATATATTCTAGTATGTATTTAAGATTTGAGTCCATTTGGAGCCATAGATTCCATTAGAGCACACATGGAGCCAAAGTTAGAACCCAAGTCTTGCATAAGTGCCCATGACAACGGTGATTTTTCCCCATTTGCACTTTTAATGAGATTTTATTATTGACATAACTTCAGACAATACATTATAGTGTTTATACATACAATATTAGAGTCCATTCGGCGCCATAGATCCTGAAAAAAAGTCTTTAAAAGTTCGAATCCATGTCTGGCATTTGTGCCAATGACTATGTTGAATTTTCCCTATACATAATAATTAATAACCTGTATTTAGTGTTAAAAAGTGAATTTAATTTTAAAGGTGAAATATACCTCAAAAAATAATTGCCATTTTAGATATTTTAATACTTTTTTTAAAACGCAAGACAAACATTCGCGGGTTACGAATAACCTGTCAATATTTGTAAATATCCTACTACCACCACAGTAAGCGGAAATGTTGCTTGTGATATGATGAGGACTGTTGCGATGCCAACTCAGCCACTGACCGTGATATAGTATTCAATCACGGTCAGTATCTGAGTTATCTTTATCATAACAAAAATGTACCTTTATTATAATCATAAATACGATGTGTGTATTTTTTTTTATTTAAATGATTCTTAGGACGGGATGTTTCGGAGAATTCGAACAATTTATCAAATTTAAACGTTCATTTTCAAGTTCAGCGAAAAATTTTTCAAGTTCTATTTTGTGATGATATAATAACAGAACTTGATTAGGACTTTCACAGAAACCGAAAATGAACGTTGAAATTCGATGAATTTAAATTATGAAATAATTAAAAATTATACACATAATAATATTGTAAATACATTTAAAAAAAAAACCGTGCTGAGCGACACCTATGGTATGTTGCTAACATAATTTCCTCAACCAATGTTCAGAACCTTTTTGTCATCTATCGTTGGAACAACAAACTATCAACAAATAATCAATGGTAACAGTAATATTTATACATCGATAAAATTTAATATATTATTTTAGCTGTTAGTTTCGTTTGTCAACCAAAGAGGAATTATTATAGTAATATTCCACGTGTTCATAGATGGCGTAAATTCATTTATTTTATTCAAATACGCTTTTTGCAAGGTATTGCATTACAATATTAGGAGGAGATCTGGTCACGAAACACGGCTAAAGCCATTTCAATCAATCTTTAAATTCGGGATGGTGGTCTTTCACCAGGAAGATTATTTAAAACATATATGAATGTGAGTACCGTTCAAGAGTCCCAACTGCTCGTAATCGTCAGAAGCGAGTGAGACTATGAAATCCGCAATCGAGGTATGTTGCGAGGCTGAAGGTAGTGGAGAGGGAAAGGAGATAGGGAAGAGGATGGTGTGAAAGTATCTGGCTGTTCAGATCTGGTCACGAAACCCTGCTAAAGCCATTTCAAGCAAAGTTTCGATTCTGAAAGATGAATCTTTTACCAGGGTGATACTGGAAGTATCTACATGAGTTTTATTCATTCGTTATTAATTTTCTGTTGTCGTTATCTGTACTAATCTATCGCATAAAATAATATCGTAACATAAATATGATGTTTTGTTTGTGAGTAATAATGATTAAATTTAAAATATTTAAAAATATATTATGTTTGCAAAACATTGTCAATTCTTACATATATTTCTAAAATTTTTAGCACACACGACTAAGATTAATCAATGAAATAATTTTTATTTTACATTGCAACCCAAATCTGCAGTAGAATAAAAATGCAAAAGAAAAATGTGGCAGAATTAAGTGAAGGGCCTGCAATCCCGGTTTTAACCGAATCATTTGAAGAGATTCTTAATAAATTGGCAATATTCAATATTATTTTCTACGTCCATCTTTCGTATTCCTAATTATCAACCTTTCTCTTCTCTGTCTCCTTTCCTCCATTTCCATGTTGGGGACGGCGTAATTCCGGTGACTTCGGGCAGTTGGGTCTCTTGTTTAAATTTCATAAAAAAATAATTATGTGTTAAAATGGGTTAGACTCTGATAATAATAAATAAATATCATTACTAAAAAAATGTTTCCAATAATGTACATTTGTTATGATATATTTATCAAAACCATTTTTTTTATTAATTGACCGTTACTGATTTCAGCCTATCATGACCTTCTTCAGACAAACAAATCTTTCATATATATGTAAACTCTGCAATACGTAAAATCAGGATATAATAATACTGATTTATATCACTTAACTCTTCAGGCTTATTTGTTCTCTATTGGGAACAAACAGCTATTACCCACAGAGTCAATTTGTTCTCTCATGGGAACAGCTCATGGAAATCGTTGTGTCTTCCTTACCGTAATGGTTAGAACTGTGAACTAAACGGAATTAGAAAGAAAAAACACTGTGATTTTTTTACATATTTTTATTTTATTTTATTAATTTTATAAGATATTATATTTTTGGCGATTTTATAAACTACCATACTAGGCTCGTGCCCTTGTTATGGTAGTTGTACATGATTTATGTAAGAATTGCAACATAATATTTATCCGAACAAATAATAAAACATAAGAGAAAAGGACATGTTATGGTAAAATAACAAATTTTTAAATGCATATTATTATAGAAACCATATTAGAAATAAAAAAAACTGATTGATAAAAATAGCTTAAAGAAAATAGAAATAAAAGTAAGATTAAAATACATTCAAAATTATGCTAAATTATTATATAACATTATTTTTTTCTTTAAAACAGTTTAAACTTGGTTTATGCTTATCTATAAATGTACATTTTGTCATATTTGAATTTAGCGATATAAAAAAATAAATGATATTAATTATTTTCATACAAAACGATAAAAATTGATGATAATGATAATCATAAATTTGTACAGTAATTTTTTTTGTCACTGATATTTTAGGTCACTGTTTTTATGAAAAAACATAAGTTAAGCCATTTTTATGTTCGATTTCAAAATTTTAACACTTCAAAAATAATGTGTTTATTTCTAATAGTAAATTTTTTAAGAACGAATTTAAAAGAACGACTTCAATTAGACAGATATTAAAATATCCAGTATTAATAAATTTAATGTATTAATTATACTTGGGCAAAACCTCCTAAAAACTTAACGTCTTTCGACTCGGATGTCATTTTATTTCGTTCATACACATATTTTTTTGTCTAAATATTAAAATGTCTTTTTCTGTCATATATGAACAATGTTTGATTTAAGAAATCACTGGCAACTTTCTTACTTGTCACATTTTATCTTAATTTTGTGACATAAGTCTAAATATTATTCTAACCTACATCCCTAACCTGGATAAATGACATAACCTCAATTGTGTAAAATATCGCGTAATAGACGCACTTACCCTAAGTGACTAATTAGTTTAGCCGTATATAATTTGTAGTAGCGACTCGACTGGTTGTCGACAAATAAGACACGTTGACATTTCTAAACCGCAGTCCTTGCAAACCAGGACATGACCACAAGGAACAAAGCAAATGTTGGCTTGAGCAGTATTACAAATTTTGCATATGTGTTCTTCAACCTCTGCTTCTGTATCCACTTCCACGGGTTCTTCTGTGATGCTGTCTGTCTTATCACTTCCTGAGGAATACTGCAGATTATTGCTGAATTTCTTCATTACCTTTATTACAAATTCTTCTCCTTTCATGTAGTAAAGGTATGGACAGTTATTGAACAAACGCGCATGCTCTTCCCATGGAACGTCTTCGTCTTCCCAGTTGGACTTTGCACCACCGCAGGAGAAGCAAATTGTTTTGTCGCCAGTCTCGACGTGGTAGAACCCAGCTTCTGCGAGGTCTTCCGGTGTCTGTTTCATGCGTTTCGGCCAGGTCCTGAATGAATGCCGGCGAGCTACTTTAGAAGTGTAGAAATTGTTTGTTGGTCTCGATTTTTCGAATAATTCTTTTTCTTTGGCACTGCCTGATGGCATGTTCCCGACTGGTTTCTGTAAAGCTTGAGAAGCATTTGTCTTGTGCTTAGTACATTCTGCACCTAAAATTAAAGAAAAGATTTGTTGTTTAACACAGAATTATGTTAAAAAAATCACACACACATTTTTAAATGGAAACCCTCTAAAATGTTATGTATTGGTTTTCTCATCAGATACATAAAACTTTTTAGTGTCTTATTATTTAAAATAAATTCTTTTAAATGAATTATTTTCTTTGAACTCTCTGCTACTGACAGAATTATATAACCCTGGATGTCTAACGTTGGTATTGAGAGTTGAAAGGTGAATTTAATGTGAAAGTTGAAATATATTATAGTCCTGTATTGAGAGTTGAAAGGCGAATTTAATTTGAAAGGTATTTTTTTTAAGCATTGCCGTTTTAGATATTTTTAGATATTTTAATAACTTTAAAAAAAGTCACATAAACATTCCAGGGTTACGAATAACCTGTCAATATTTGGAAATATTCAACTACCACCACAGAAACAAAAAGTAATATAGTATTCAATCATGGTTAGTGGCTGAGTTATCTTTATCATTACAAAAATGTACCTTTATTCAAATCTAAAATACGATGTTTGTATATTATATTTATTTAAAAGATTTAAAGTATTAAAATTTTCAAAAAGGATACATTTTGCCAGGATGTTGTTTCATTTATAAATGTACATACTTCAAAAATAGTTTTTAAAAAGCAGAATGGTTGGCATTTTGAAGTACAATAACGTTCACTAATTATTAGGTCTAATAAAAAAAAAAACACAAAAATTACTTACCACCAATGCGCGGAAAATTGGCCATTATTTTTCGATTTCAATTAAGAAACAATAAGGATAAAAAATACTCGAAAGGTTGCAAAAATCTCACACGGCTAAATACACTTCCGTAGACGTCCACTTAGCTCGAGATTAAATTTAGTTTTCGCCGCCAAAACAGTCGATATATATACATACTGATTATCTATAGATATAATCAGTAATTCCATTGCTCATCAATCATCATACGCATTCAGTGTTCCTCACGCGCACCCGCACCCAATCACAACACGCCAAACAGGGGCGGCTGCGGCCATCTGCTGGCACTCGCCGCTCACCAAGCGGATGCTCCTTACGCGGGTAATTTAAAAATGTCGCTAGAAGAAAGGTATTTTTCGCTCGAATAATCGCGTAGACCAGGAGGTTCTCCTCGGCCGAATTTCGGCCGAACGACATATTCGTAAACAGGGAATTTTTATCTAAATTCTGACATCGATTTCATTCGTGTGGCACGTCGGATATTTTCATCCCAAAAATGACACCGGAAGTCGTCGCTTTCCAGGACTCCTCCCGGGCCGAAATCTGGATGAATGCGTTTTTTTAACTAATCTTATTTGGGGTTAAAGCCCAGTACTTACTAATTTTTTTCATGTGGCCTATGGGATGGGATTTTTACGGTCATCGCTTGGACTAATAAGCATAGGTCCTAAAGACCTGGTCGGAGCTATTGGAGAACAATTTGAAGCCGCGGGTAATGGGGAAGATGTAAGAAAAAACTACTTAATTTTTTAAATGACATATCCCATTCCTTATTTCATCAAATACCCAAAAAACATAAGCCGTTATAACTGCATTAACAACACAAAAATTAAACATAATCTACCATATCTTTAATATGACATAGGCCTCTAATAACGGGCGTTTGATCGACGATCACATTTTAACTATTTCTGATAAACGCATTACTAAAATTTCAAATCTTTCTAGAGGTATTATAGGGATATCAGAAATAGAAAAAATATAACACAAAATACGGACTGAAACAGGAGCCACACAAATGAACTAAAAACACAACGTATTTACGTACAAAAATATGAATTAAGTATCATTTTCAAAATTGGAACTGATCGAGTAAATAACTAATTTAGGCGAGCCATAAACTACCTACCCATGATAGGTACAGTATTATGAAAGGAAAATAATTTCATTTTCATTTTCGAAATTGGAACTGATTTGCCATGAGTTAAGTCTGAATATAATTCTTTCAGCAACTTCAAATAGTAAAAGTTTTATAGTTTATAATATTTTGTATGTATTTGACAAGTGGCATACTGACAGAGATGTGCAAAATGGGTACCCAAAACCATTTGAAATGCAAAATGGAAATGGGTCAAAACTTTTCCATTTGAAAATGCAAAATGCAAAATGGGTTTTAGAAAAGCATTTCAAATGCAAAATGCAAAATACCTATTTTCAAAATGCATTGAAAATGCAAAATGGTTTCTCAGGTCAAACAATCAAAATAATTATAGAATTTTAAACAATTTTGTCATTTAATAATGGACATCAATGTAGAACAAACATATTACATGATGGTAAATCCAAAAACAGCACAACTACGGATTATGAAACCACATAAAATTTGCGCAGGACTAATGTTGCCAACGTAAAAACATAGAAACTGCTATCTAACATTTAATATTACAGCGTCATGGCCCCATTTTCAGTATTTGAATCAGTATTTTTTGTAATGGTATCACTCAATTGCCAGGGCTCCTACCAGGGAGCAACTTGACAAATGTAAATTATCTCTCATAGCGAGGTTGAGGACCGACTGATATTTGGGGCTTATGAAAAAAAGATGAGTGGAGATAGTAGGAAGAATGTTGCAAACAAACATTTAAAATGGAAAATGCATTGAGAAAAGCATTTAAAATGCAAAATGCAAAATGGTTTTTAGAAAAGCATTTAAAATGGAAAATACCCATTTTGCATTTTGCATTTCCATTTGAAATGGATTTATTTGAAATAAAGCACATCTCTGGAACGAAGTATGTATGAAGAATAAGTGTAAGTATGTCTATAGTCATGGTGTTTGGGAGAGAGAGAGTACGAAAACAATTCTGCCGTCGTAACTAAAAACACAGTAATTACAAAAATTTGCAAAAATGTAATTCTAAAATAGCGTGTTTGTTTAATAGATGGTTTAAAATTTGCAAAAATGTAATTCTAAAATAGCGTGTTTGTTTAATAGATGGCGCTGTTTTTAAAAAAAACATGTTTTTACCTGTCACATGTGACATCTATATAATATAGGTATATAAAATCACAAACTATTTGAATGCAACGTGCGTTGTGTCAAAATTTCAAAGCAATCTGTGAAAAATTTTCGGAGATTTAAGATTTTGAACAAACGAACAATAAAATTTTTATTTATATAGATTTTGCTATAATTTAAAAAATTGCAGGAATTTCGGATTGTAAAAGTGGTTATCTTTCATTGATATGACAAGTGATTAATACGTAATGGTTTGTTTTCAGATAAAAATACAAGTATAATGAATAATAAGAAAATAATTCTGTAGCCGAAGTCTTCTGTCAGTTTCGATGGAATTATATTTTATCTTTTACGAAAAGTGGTCACAAAATTATGAATAATCATTCATTTGGTTTCGCCAATCAATCTGATTCAATCTTTATAATAAATATCATTCACATTTTTATTGGACCGGTTGTGAAGGACTAATGATGTTCTGAAATAAATTATTTCAGCTATCTTATGGGATGTGTGGGATTGCACTAACTTCCCGACATAAATAAATAATTATTTACATATCTCAACTATTTTCGCTGCACTTTTTTTTATCAAGTATTCACAATGAAATCGGTACTACATTTCACACTATGGTAATGTATAATAATTATAATTTATTTGTAAAGTTATAATTTCAATTAGGTTATGTATACGGAGAAATATAAGTATTGCATATTTATTAAGAATATCTTACAATTATTGGTTATCAATATCTTCAAAATTAGCAATACCTACAAACATCATCCAGTCTTTAAGACTGCGGGGATGTGGGCAGTCCCGAAGACTGGCGACTGGCACTTGGCGACTTGGTCCATGATTCGCAGGTTTAGGTCTTCCTTTTCCCTTAGACAAATATTCAAGGGACTCCCTCAATGGTCTGTTTTAAGCCCGATCCTGTACATACGATCTGGAAAAGGACTCCCGAAAGGGTCTGTCTTAAGCCCGATCGTGTCCAATATTTATACATACGATCTGGAAAAGGACTCCCGAAAGGGTCTGTCTTAAGCCCGATCGTGTCCAATATTTATACATACGATCTGGAAAAGGACTCCCGAAAGGGTCTGTCTTAAGCCCGATCCTGTACATACGATCTGGAAAAGGACTCCCGCAAGGGTCTGTCTTAAGCCCGATCGTGTCCAATATTTATACATACGATCTGGAAAAGGACTCCCGCAAAGGTCTATCTTAAGTCCGATCATGTCCAATATTTATGCATACGATCTGGAAAAGGACTCCCGCAAGGGTCTGTCTTAAGCCCAATCCTGTACAATATTTATACAAAAGGACTTCCGCAAGGGTCTATCTTAAGTCCGATCATGTCCAATATTTATACATATGATCTGGAAAAGGACTCCTACGAGGATCTATTTTAAGCCCGATCGTGTACAATATTTATACATACGATCTGGAAAAGGACTCCCGAAAAGGTCTGTCTTAAGCCCGATCCTGTGCAATATTTATACATACGATCTGGAAAAGGACTCCCGCAAGGGTCTATCTTAAGCCTGATCCTGTACAATATTTATACATACGATCTGGAAAAGGACTCCCGAAAGGGTCTGTCTTAAGCCCGATCCTGTACATACGATCTGGAAAAGGACTCCCGCAAGGGTCTGTCTTAAGCCCGATCGTGTCCAATATTTATACATACGATCTGGAAAAGGACTCCCGCAAAGGTCTATCTTAAGTCCGATCATGTCCAATATTTATACATACGATCTGGAAAAGGACTCCCGCAAGGGTCTGTCTTAAGCCCAATCCTGTACAATATTTATACAAAAGGACTTCCGCAAGGGTCTATCTTAAGTCCGATCATGTCCAATATTTATACATACGATCTGGAAAAGGACTCCTACGAGGATCTATTTTAAGCCCGATCGTGTACAATATTTATACATACGATCTGGAAAAGGACTCCCGCAAGGGTCTGTCTTAAGCCTGATCCTGTACAATATTTATACATACGATCTGGAAAAGGACGTTACAAAATATCAGCCAATATTTTCATCGCAGCATCAGCAATCAATAACGCTCTTGGAAAACTCTTGGCTTGGTTAAATAGTAATGGTGTTGAACTTTCTCCTTCCAAAAGCAAAGTTGTCATCTTCACTCCTCGACGAAAGCTCCCGGATATTCAGGTGAGATTTGGCGATATATAAGTCATGCTTATCTCTAAGGTAGTTAAGTTCCTCAGGATGTTTTTGGACTCCAAGCTTACTTGGAACTCTCATATAAAGCACGTTGTTACAAAATGTGAAAGCAACATCAATCCCCTTAGATTTCTAGCCGGAGTGTGGAGGGGATACCACCCAGCTTCTTTAAAACTTCTATACAATGCCCTCATTCAAAGACATTTCGATTACGGATCTTGTCTGTTTGATCCAATGTCCACTTAAAATCCAGTCAAAATCTCTTCGCCTTGTCTAAGGAGCCATGAAATCTTCCCCAATCAATGCAATGCAAGTAGAATGCTGCGAACCTCCACCTATAAGGCGATGCCCAGCAGAAAAATATGTTTTTAAAACATGCTCAATAACATCCCATCCCTTGATTCCTAAACTTCAATCCTTAAAAAATGAGGTTAATTCAAATCCTTTCATACAGGGCCAATGTCACAGAAATTGTGTATGCCACACAAACTTCCCAAAGAATGCTCCATTTTCTCTGCTGAATGCATAGCTATCATATAAGCAAAGCATCGTCAAATCATTAAATATTAAAAACGCACTCGTCTTTTTTGACAAGCTCAATTCCAGTAGCGACTCTCTAATCTGCTTGATCAGGAACCTACTGCATTCCATGTCGCTGGCTCATGAGTCGCGACATCTCGGTATTACTGGAAACGACATGGCTGATTATATTGCTCAGGAAGCCACTGGCCATGGTCCATTAAGTGACATCCCTATTCCGGTTAGGGACCATTTCACTATTCTAAAAACTATGTACGAAACTCCAATGACCCATCGCCTTGCATCGCAGTGGGAGGGATCACTGATCCCTAGATTCCTACCCACCCCTCATACCTTTTTCCTTCCTGGATCTTCGTCTCCTTCTTTTCCTTATAAAAAAAAACCCTCACCACAATATCCTCAAAGACAGGGCCTCCTGTGTGTATATACAGGGTTTTCCAATAAGAGGTGTTACTTTGATATTCAATCGTAAAAGATCAATGGTGTCGTTGCTTGTGTGGCACGTAGCGCCGTCTTGTTGAAAGTAAACGTTGTCCAGATCAATACCATCCAATTCCGACCATAAAAAATCATTGATCATCTCTCGATAGCGCAATCCATTAACCGTAACTGTTGCTCCAGCCTCATTTTCGAAAAAGTAAGGTCCAATGACTCCGCCGGACCATAAACCGCACCAAACAGTCACACGTTGAGGATAGAGAGGCTTTTCAACAATAACTCTTGGGTTTTCCGAGCCCCAGATGCGAGAATTTTGCTTGTTGACGAAGCCACCAAGGTGGAAATGGGCCTCATCACTCGAGATGATTTGCATTTGATTCACTCAAGTGAATTTTAATAATTTCAATGTGTTGTTGAAGCGAGTATCGTTCCATTTTTGATGGCGTAGTTTCTACTTGTCAAATTTCAAAAAATGACAGCTTCTAAAGTAACATCTACCGAAATAGCGGGCTATTCAAAATAACACCTCTTATTGGAAAACCCTGTATATGTCAGACAGCTGGTGCCACGTGGTTTGCCTCCATGCTGTCAAAATGGGACACAAATTTAACTGATGTCAGCGGATTCACACACAATAATATGATTAATAATTAATAAAAGTTCCATTATGAAAACATACATCAATTTTTATTTTACTTTAAATTGCTATAGTAATGGAGACCAACTTCAACAAAGCACGTACAATAAATTCAGAATTATATTATATTGAAAAAATAAACAACAAAAAACATGAAATAATAACTTTCTCATTTATCTTACAATCTATACTATAAAATAAATTTATCTTAAAAGACATAATATGTTGTTTTATTCATTTCACTAAGAGACAAAAAAAAATCTGTTTAATATACTATGTAATATTATATTTATGTAGTTTTGCATTATTGTTTGCAAATAAGTGCGAAATTATTCAAAATGCTTAACCCCTCAGGCCTAGGCATATTCTGTTCCGCTTTGCAATAAAATCCAAATAAATGGAATATTTCTCAACGTATCCAAAAACTAAAAACTGTTTTTGAAAGGTGATGAAATACCCTTTCAAATCCTATTTTTTAAATTTTAAAATTTTGAATGTAAAACATAAAAAAATGGTTGGATGTACGTTTTTTTAACTAAAATTACTGCAACGAAAAAAAATACACACATTTTATCAGACAAATTATGCTTAAATGTTACTGTCACCTCGCTTTTTGTCATTTCATGTAAAAATAATTAATAAAAAAATTACAAAGTTTCAAAATTTTTTCAATATAAGATTAGAATATAAAGCGTTTTCTCTTTCTAACGATGTTTAGATCATATTTTTCATCATCAGACCGTATGAGCGGTTCCCAAAAGCAAACAAATTAGCCTAAGGGGTTAATGAATCATCATAGTTCTTATGTTATTTCAAAGATATTGAAATATAATTACAATACTATTGAAATATAATAACAATACTATTGAAATATAATAACAATACTATTGAAATATAATTACAATACTATTGAAATATAATTAAAATACTATTGAAATATCTTTATTAAATTTAATTTGAATAAATTTTTGAGAACAATGCAGATTCACAATTTTGGTTCCGCAATATTCTATTGAAATATGTAGCTTTTGTTGGGAAGACTATATAATACATTATTGAATAAGAATTTATACCGGTGGAACCATTGAAGAAACAAGGGAGATGGGCCATGAACTGTTATTAGTATTGCAAGGCATGTCGCCAGTATGGTACATACTACTACTTTTCGCATTTACGCACATCGGCGTCCCGCCTTTGTTTCAACCTACATAACTTTGATAGTTTGTGCAGACAAAATGCAAACATGTCATATCTCGTTTGTTACTATTATTCATGAGAAAAAAACTATACTTAAACGTTTATTATATACCAATGGAGTTAAAATTCTCAAAAACTAGATTCATTTTTAAATTTCAACATGCACAAAGACTTGGCGACCAGAAGATGATCAATATCAATTATTGTCAAAGATTGTATCAATTCATTGATGTTTTACAGAGTCAATTGAAGCAATTGACAGGGAATGATTGGTATTTTGATTGAGCGCGTAGACAAGCGCCATTGACGCAGTGGAACGATCGATTGGCAATCATTCCTTCAATTGCTCTATCCTAGATTTTGTCGAGTTATGGAAAGTAAGTTCTAAATTGTAACACTGTATTCGTACACGGGGTCCATTGAAGTTTCAATCGCAGTTTAATTGCAAATTTCAATTGGGTTAGCACATTGACAATTGGCATTGATCATCTCTGGGGTGCTTAAAATCATTTTTTCGTATAGTAATTGAAGTCGAGGTGTTTCGTCAAAATTCAAATATGTTTTTTCATCAAGTAGCCACCCAGAGCCATTTTGTTTTTTTGGCATTTGAAAAGTCCCCGTTAAAAGCCGATTCCAGGTCCATTGCAGCTTTTGAACAAATTGTAGTCAGAGGAAAGGCACAAGTGAGATGTTGTTTTCAGCTTTTAGCGGGGACCTTTCAAATGACCTCCGTGGTCGAAGGTTAGAGCTCTCTAAGTATAAGGTTGGAGGTTGTGGGCTCAAATCCCTGCATGCGCAAGTAGTTAATGAAAAAAATTTAATTTGATTTTCAGAAAAACGCCCCCATTTGTCTATTATTAGAACTTTCTGCATAATATATATTATGTACATAACTAAAAATATTTTGAAAAACTTAAATAGGAGTGTAATAGAGAGATTAGAGTGTTTAATTTGAAAAACTGGCATTTTTTAAAGGACCGAGTCTAGAGAAATCCCCCGATCACAGGAACAAACCGGGTGAGAAAAGAGAAACTAAGCATAACTTATCCAATCTTATATTTTACTTGCATTAACGTACTGCCACACTGGCGACAAAGGTATGCAAGGGTAAGCAGAGAAAATAAAGATCCGCAAGTATCAATCCAGATGCTAAATTACAATATTTTATGTTATAAAAGGGCAATAATTATTATTAAAAAAATTCACATGACGTAAAAAGAAACCTTAAGTTAATACGCTATTTCATCAAGTTTAATTTGAGTTTCACTGTCATAAACAGATTCATCAGCTTGTCTAGGGCCTAGGAGTGAGTCCTGGTTGGACCAATCTTTTTGCACGAACTGGGTTGATCACGACCCACTGGCAAAGTGATCACGTACCAACATTAAAAAGTCACTGATCAAATCATTTTTAAAATAGTAACCAGATCGATCAGGTAAAATGATCATATCAAAATGATCGAATCGATCACACCAGGACTTATAGGAGTCGAAAAATCTTCCCGCTTGTGCAATGATGGAGAACTTAGCTAGCGGAGGATTGAAACTGCACAACCGCAGTGGAACCCCATAGCTTTGGACTAGTCGGCCACTAAACGGTCAATTAATCACATACAATAAAGTTTATATATTCAGGATCAGTGTTAAAGTAAAAACTAATTGTTTTTCATTGAAATTCCTTAAATCACTCTGCCACTAACACAGACCTAATAAACACGACATTTACAATAGAATCGTAAAATTAAAAATAAGCAGCAAATATCGCATTCGAGTCAAATAAATTTTAAAATATTACTAGGAAAAAAAAATTATACGTAAGGTTCACTAAAGCCCAAATATTTATAGGGCATTTTTACTAAGAAAATTATTAGTAATTTTACGTAAATATTTTCAACTAAAAATAAATTGGAACCTTGTCGCATATATTGTCCAAAAAACATTTTTTTTGGAAATTATTTAAGATTCATAGAATGAGACGATTCATCACTTTGACAGACTGCAGCCAGTTTGTTTTACATGGGCACTTGTCAATTTATATAAAAGGTTTATTTTTAAGGTTTGAAACCTTCAATTGAACCATTGAAACTTTCACAAAATCATGGAGAAGAAGCTTTGTCTTTCACAAAATATTTGGAAACTTTCACAAAAGATTATAAAATTTCACAAAAGTTTATTAAATTTCACAAAAATTTATAAAATTTCACAAAAATTTATAAAATTTCACAAAAGTTTATAAAATTTCATAAAAAAATTACCAAAAGTTTATAAAATCTCACAAGAGTGTATTTAATTTCACGAAAGTTTATATAATTTCACAAAAGTTTAGAATTAAATTTAAAAAAGTATTGAAACTTTTACAGCATGATTTGAAGATTCCTAAGCTTTTGTAATTTTTCTCAAGATTATATACATTGCACATTTGCAAGAATATTTTGGAAATTTTACAAGATGTTCTGTAACTTTCAGAAGGTGCTTTCCAAAGATAAGTTTCACAAGATGCTTCGCAACTATATGTCTGGAAAGTGTCACGAGACATCTTGCAATGATAAGGATAGAAAGTTTCACCAGATGTTGTACAAAAGTTCAGAAACTTTTGCGACATGCTTCGTAACGATAAGTTTAGAAACATTCACGGGATGTTTTCAAAGATTGGCAAAGGCTTTGAAACTACTATACCTTTCTTGACCTTTAAATCCTCAAGGAACCTTCAGGGAAAACTGATTGTATTTAATGCAAATAAACTATGAGTCCATGTCAAAATCATCGTCCGAAATGGCGTCCAATCCGACATCGTCTGGTATTACACTGGACACGGCCAGTTTCTTATAGTCCTCCACACTCCGAATTACGCTATGTTCTTGCACCACACTTTGGACAATGTCGGACTTAACTTCTGACTCAGAAGCCAAATGATCACTAGCGTCTGTCAAAAAACCTCCGTCCGCTGACACTACTTTAGGTTGAACTTCACTCAAAGACACATCCATCAGATTATCTTCGATTGTTTCCGATTCTCTAGATTCAATAGGATTTGTAACTACTGTATTCAATTCCAAGGAGTCTAATGCGTTTGAATCAACAAGATCCAACTCCATTGGTTTTGATTCCGCAAGATTCAATTCAATGTTTGGATCAGTGGGAATGGAAGCTACGGGATGCGTTTCAATTAGATTCGGTTCTGTGGCATCCATTGGATCGTCCTGCAAAAGTCGCTCTTCTTCAAGAGCGTCGTCTTCGTATTTGTTCTTTGTTGCTTCATTGCTTTCTTCCAAAAGGTCTGAGTCCAAGAGCTGGTCATCCAAAGCCTTGGTTTTCTCTGGAGAATCTACAATGTTACAATCGTCTCCGCTGTCGGATATCAAATCCATCACGTCTCCTTCAGACTCCAATTTGTTCAATTCTTCTTCAGATTTCAGTTCAACTTCTTTGTTTTCGTCTGTCTTATGTTCTGTTCGTCCAAGTTTTAAATTATTGACATCTTTTTCGGTTTTGTTTGTGGCATCTTGTTGAATTGTGTCTTCAATCTGACTAGCAGTTTCTTTGAGATCTGTACCAGTTACTTCTACCATAACATTTTCCAGCAAACTCTCTTCTCTAACACCTTGAGAATCACCTTCACCAATTTCTTTTACCACTTCTTTTTCTACGACCTTAACATCACTTTCAACTGTTTCTTTTCCAATATCTGCATCTATAGTTTTAACATCTCTGTCTTCAGTTTTATCTGTAACAGCTACATCACTTTCAACCGTTTCTTTTCCAACATCTGGATCTATTGTCTCAACATCACTTGCTTCCGTCACTTTTCCAACATCCACATTAATTGTTTTAACATCAGTTTCTTCTATGTATTTACCAACTTCTGCATTTGTTTTAACATCATTTTCTTCTGTTTCTTTACCAACATCTGCATCTGTGGTTTTGACGAGAGTTTCTTCCACTCCCAAACTTATTTTCACTTCCCTCTTCTGCATAATAAATGGGGACAGTTCGCCTTGTAGGACGCTATTGATTTCTGAATCAATATCATCTTCTTCTAGCATTGCTGCTACTTCAGGGTCCAAACCACAAGCTTCTTCCAGGCTTTTCCCCTGTGAACAGCTATCTTCTGAATAGGTCACAACCTTCAAAAGACCTGTTTTAACAGATCTTCCCTCTGTCAATTCGGCTTCTTGAATCTCGTTGATTATTTCGTCCAGTTCTTTCTTGTCCAATTCTTCTTGGGTGCATTCGGTCAAAACGCTATTGTCTTTGAAGGCCAAACTATCTTCAGTGATGCTTGTATCTTTAACAGTCTCAATAGATTTTGTAGTTTCAACTTCCAAATCTTTTTTTAAACTTTGATCCACTTGTCCAAGTAACGTTTCCATGACTAATCTTGCTTCTTTCTCCGGGACGGTTGAGCTTTTCTCATTTTCTTTGTCTTTCAAGGACTCGTCCACAGTTTCGGAATCATTTGCGGGATTATTCTCACTGTTGTTGAGGCTTTTTTCGACTTCATCGACAGCCATCTGTATATCAAAGCCAAAGTTGTTGATTTCATCTTCCGATTTATCGTTTTCAAACATATCTGCGACGGTAGTCAATTTAATATCATCAGTCATCTTTTCTTCGCCTGCTCCGAGACCCTTGTTCGCTTCTCCTACTTCTTGATCTTTTGTTTCATCTGCATTAACTTTACTAGCATCCTGACTTCCATTTCTTTCATCAGCGTTAGCTTTACTGGCTTCTCCATTTTCATTTGCATCAACTGCACTAGTTACGTGACCTTCATTTGTTTCATCAGCGTTAGCTTTACTTGCTTCCGGAACATCATTTGATGCATCTGCAATAACTGCACTAGTTTCCCGACCTTCATTTGTTTCATCAGCGTTAGCTTTACTTGCTTCCTGAGTTTCATTTGTTTCATCTGTATTTGTACCAGTTTCCCGATTTTCATTTGTTTCATCAGCATTAGCTCTACTTGCTTCGGGAGCTTCATTTGTTTCATCCGCCCTCGCTTCGTGTGGTCGAGTGCCAATGATATCTTCGATCGATCGAGCGTCAATTGCCGCATCATTCATGGGAACATCGCTCTCCACATGATCAAATTCATTCTCCGGGGCGTCCATCGGTTCGGACTTGACAATGAGAGCGTCGAAAGCACTCATCGGGTTCGGCCTCTGCTTCTTCTTCTTGTTCTTTGACTTCTTCTTGAAGAGCTTCGTGGAGAAGATGCTCCGGAGACTTATGACCGATAAGGAGTCCACTTGGCTCACGCTCTTTCTGGCAAACGGGTTGCGAACGAGGTTCGGTCGCGGGATCGGCGCATTGTTTTCAGACTCGTTGCTCGAGTAGTTGTCGCCGAAACCGTTGTCATTGTAGTCGTTGTCAAACTCATTGTACTCCTGCTTGATTTCTTGCTTAATGTAGACGGGTTCCACATGGGATTCTTCCTCGAAGCTAAAATAAAAAACAACACATTAATATCACAAGACAAGACAAAATTCAAACCTTAACTGTGAGACAGTAAAGTCAGGTGCTTGACTCAGTCAGTGTAGTACGAGACAGACATATTGTAGTTGTATAAAAGTCCATGTTTTAGTTTGATCTCCCTCTCACATCTCAGCTCATTACTATTAACCACATATCCGAAATATCTGTACTCAGTTAAAAATAAACATGGTAATCAATCCCGGAGAATCATTTATGAGAATAATCCAGAGCATTATACTATTAGTGGTACAGCCTGCAACCGATAACATAACTATAAGACCGTTTTATTAAGTCGTGTTTACAGCAACTAAAAGTTTTCAAAACATCGGACAAAAACATTTGGTAGGGACAACGTTTTTGTTTCTCATCGGCCACGGAAAATAAAAATCTTGTGGCCCTGTCCCAATGTTCCATGTTGTTCACTATGTTATGTTTACATGCGAAATAAATATAAAATTCCTAAGGTATGTTTACATGCGATCATACGGAATATATCCGAAATTCATGCATCACGTGGAACTGCTAAAGGAGACAAATTACCAAAGCCTGGAGACTAGGCGTAATGCCGGACTCATGGTATTTGAATTAAAGTTACTAAAAAACCTTATCGATTGCCCATATCTCCTGTCATGCTGTGGATTATTCGTTCCTGATAAATACTGTCGAAATCGTAGCCACGACCTATTCTGTATACCGCAGGGTCGGACAGATGTCATTGCCCGACATAGCATGACAAGAGGTATGACCTTACTAAATGCCCTACCAGCGGATATAGATGTGTTTAATATCACTATACCATGTTTTAAAAATGTATTGTTAGTTTTAATAAAATTGTACCATAATTGGACTTACCTGTCTGTCGTACAATAATAAAAAAAAAAAAAATAATAAAAAAATGTTTAGTGATTTAGCAGGGGTGCCCGGGTTCATCCGGTGAGGTGTATTCAGGATTCAGCTGCGTGGCGTGCTGATTAGGGAGAGGCTGGTTTAAGGAGACCCTTTGACCTCTCCAACTGGTCTCTCACGACCGATCACCTTGCGCCGCAGCGGGAGGCATATATTCAATCCCCTCATACCTTTTTCCTTCCCAGAACTTCCTCTCTTTCCTTTTCTTAAAAATACCCTCCACACAGCATACCCAAATATGACATAGGCCCTGATGGAAATTATCATCCAGCCTCCTGTTTGGGGATATGTAAAAAAAAAAAATCAAAAACTGCCACCAAATTCACAAATAAAAATGAACATGTCGTTTTGGCAGCAAATTGAAAATGGCACATTTTCGTCGTTATTGAAAAATTGTTGTAATTTTTTTAGAATAAAAAAAAACCAGTGAAAATACCCTATTATAGGCCCTCCACACTAGCGACCAAAGTCTTGTATGAAGTTATGAATTCCAAGATGTAGTTAAAGATATAAACTACAAATCGCAGAAAAGATTCAAATGTTTTAATTTCTAATTTACACACCGTGTTCCAGGCTCATACCGCGAAACTTTGGGGGGGTGGTTAGGTTAGGTTAGGTTGCTATGTTTAAAAAAATCTATTAGGATTTTTTTCTAAGATTATCTTGAACCACCCCTAAGTTTCGCGGTATAAGCATGAAACACGGTGTATAAATGGTAAAACTTTAGCTTTTTTTAATTTTTTTTTATTAACTCCACACACGTCTTCTTTGGCGGTGCTGTGCGAATTGTCCTTTTAAGGGAAGAAAGGAGAGGAATTTCTTGCAAAGGAAAAAGGCATGAGAGGTGGATAGGAATCTGGGGTTCAGTGTGTCCAGGAGTTGCGTATAAATTACCGATGACTCCTTCATGAGCAAGCCGTACAAATGGGCTAGCTATTTTATTCTTTAATCTGTGTCGTTAATTATTAATGGCGTTAAACTTACTCCTTGGGTTCAGTCTTGATATCGGCGGGAGTGAAGAGCAGGCCAGGCTCTGTCTTGATCCTCATCAGGAGGTCATCGCAGCGGTCCACGCTGATGCTGAGGTCGCGCAGGTCACCAAGGTGTGGGTTGTTGGGGTTCACTTCAACCACCACGCCTGGAATAAAGAGCAAATTATTGTAGTAACGTGAAAAATTTCATTTATAAATCCACGGGACCTCAAAAACCCAATTAAGAATTGACAAATTCCCACATAATCCAAAACTAATTTGAGAACTTTGGGAACAACTCTAATGGTGAATAGAAATGGTTGTGTCTCCCTTACTGTTATGGTGAGAAATATGATCAATACGATGTTAGAAAGAGAAAACACCACGCTTTATACGCTTTATATTCAAATCATAGAGCATAATTCCATAGTTTAGTCGCCCTTCTACAATGTACATATTCATAATGTTGAAAGAATTCAAAGAAAATTTCTACGCTTCGTAAATTTTTAACTTAACATCTCTTTAGAACACATAAATTACCTGTCGTTGGTGAATATTTTAAATATTCCAACATTAGAAAACAGAAGAAAAATAAACGACATAACCTTTTTATTAACCCATTTACGCCCAAGACTAAAGTAATCGTAGAAAAAAGAATTAATGCATTTTATGTAGTAGAAAATAGAGTTTTTCAACAAAAATAAAAAAAATATATTTAAATTTTTTTTATTTACTCGAAAAAAAAGTGCCGTGCTCAAATGGGGACACTGGGCTCATTCAGTATGGTATTTCTCGAAGCATGGTTTTTCAATACATAAAGTTTTTTTGCATTTTTTGCACTCCCAACGTGCCTTACTATGGCAAATAGTGCATCGCAACTGTTTTGTCAACTTCTCCGGAAAGTGGC
Source organism: Hesperophylax magnus (assembly GCA_026573805.1). Taxonomy (NCBI): domain Eukaryota; kingdom Metazoa; phylum Arthropoda; class Insecta; order Trichoptera; family Limnephilidae; genus Hesperophylax; species Hesperophylax magnus. The sequence goes on along the minus strand of JAIUSX010000191.1, from coordinate 1,094,093 downwards.
CAAAACCATCAAACTGTAAATTGAGCACTTCAGAGGCTGATGGGTGAGAACGTTGATTAGTTTTTTGTCGCAAGTAATAAATACCGAGCAATAGTTCGTCGAAATTGTAGCTGGTTGTAGCCCATCTTCACGTCGTTACTAAGTATGTGTAGAAGCCAGGCATTGCTAATGCATAGATCAAACATGTATGTAAATAACACCCACCACCACTTCTTGCCTCGTATTGAAGTTCGATACGTTGAAATCGACTGATCGGCTTGATCGACACCGTCCATGCCTCTGTTGTAATTCACAAATACTTGAGGAATATTTTCATAGGTTTTCTTCTTTTCGATTGAGCTCGAAAGAAAATTATCGTAGTTTGTTCCCATTGTACAAACGCTGTTATCCAGCCAGAGAACAAACAATATTTAATTGACCGTGTCAAACCGGTAGTCAAAGTCAGCACGACTTTTATTTTTCATCTCCTTGACGGGTGTGAGAGGACATTTGCTGGTCCTACCCTCACGTACAGTTCCTGTAGCGCGATAGCCAGATTCCCATAAATCCCGCAGCAATACATAGCTAGTGAAAAAATTATCGAAGAACACAACATGGTCTGTAGGATCTGTGTTTAGCTTGTTCAACGGGTTTTTCACAACTCGTGTACTCAAAGGCTCATTGGTGGGTATTTGCGACTTGCCGCAATAAATATCAAAATTGTAGCAGTAGCCATCAGCACTAGCGAGCATCCAATTTTTATAACCGAAGCGTACAGGCTTACCTCGAATAAATTGTTTCGATGGATGACGTCCAAAATATTTCACCATGGATTCATCTATTGACAGATTTGTGTGAAACACTCCCTATTGTATAAATTTTTTCATGAGAACCTCAGCAAGGGTTCGCATCTTGAACATTTTATCTGATGTTTCAGCAGCTACAGTATTATCACAAAAATGTAGGTACTTTTTGATATTTAAAAATCTGTTTCTCGTCATTGCCTTAGAAACAACAGGTACATTACAGTCCTCGTCTAAAGACCAAAATAGACGTTCACGAGGCAAAGTGTGATAACCAGATATACGTATAGAATGCCCAAAAATGTTTTCAACTCACCAACGGTAATATTTATATCATGTTTATTGTTTTGTGATGCATACAAATCAGAATATTGAAGAATAATTTCGATTACTTCCTGATCAAAAATCTTCTCAAAAATTGAAACAGGATTTTTACCATTGAGATCAGTAATTAGGTTTTCGCATCGTTGTTGTACATTATTCTCATCAAAAGGCATGTGATCGTAGCTAGGCTCGCATTTACGCCAACGGGGCCCAACATTGCATCGTTGCCTTCTAGCGGAATTTGACAAAGGCTCTTCATCAGATCTGTCCCAATCTTCTTCGTTTCTGTTTACAAAAACTTCGATATTTCCAGAAATATCTCTTGGCATGTCATTGGTAACAATATTGTCTTCATCGCCTTCTTCTTCATCAGTGAGGATACTTGGTTCTGGGGTAAGAGCAACAATATCAAATTCAACATCTGAGTCCTCTTCTGCCATAATAGCATCAAGGGCCTCCTGGAGTCCATGATAGTTATCGCTTACTTTAAATTGCCATTTCGACATATTTATATGCAGTCAAAACTCTGTAAAAAAAAGAATATTTTACTCATTATGTGCCCACTGTCCCTATTTGGGGACACCAACAAAAAAAAGTAGTTCACAGTTCAGTAAATTATATATTTTACCTTATCAAATTCTTATTCCAAAGTAAACAAAGTGTTCAATAAGATTATGTAGAAGAATTAAGAATTTACGAACGTAAACATATAAAAAAAATCCTTACATTTGGTGATCACTGCAACTCTGAGATTCACTTTATTTATGACACTAAAATACTTTTTATAAATGGTTTTATCCAAAATGTTTGATATAAAATGTAAGATACATCAATCACCTCGACAATAATGCACTGTTAGCAAAAATTACCACATTAATAACAAAATGGTGGGTAGATTTGAAGGCGTCCTCGTTTGGGCACGGCAGGCGTAAATGGGTTAAAATTATTGAACTCTAAATTCGATTGTTGTGAACTCCTGCATTTAATAAATCTACACATACCTACACCAACAACTATTTATTTATTTATTATTTATTAACGCCGATTATAGCGGCTTTTACAAAAGAAAACAATTGTTTTACTTATTATAAATACAGAATATACATAGATAAAAAAAATATAAATACAAAATACATAAAAGAGAACAATAGAAATGGTTATTATAAATACAATGCAACAATGTGTATATATAAATATATAAACAATTAATTTACAATAAATCCCGGATAAACTAATACTTTAAAACTGTAATTGGTTATATTCAATCAGAGAAGCGCTGACATACAGTTTTAATTAAGTGGTGTTTGTATGAGGATAAACTAGCAATGTTTATAGATTCATCCAAAACATATTTATTACCAAGTACATGTAGGCGATTCATTATGGAATTGAGTTCAGCGTTAGATCCTGTATTGTTGCAATGATAGGGTAATTTGAAACGAACTGATCGACTAGGTACACGGAAACATATTAGCGAAAGAAGTTCAGGGGAGTTCAACATGTTGGTAACGATTTTAAATAAATAAAATAGGTCAAAACAAATTCTTCTTTCTTTTAATGTATCGAGTCCCAATAAATGTAACAGAAAGGGGTAATTAATGTTTTCGATGAGTATTCCCAATTTAAAATTAATATAACGTAAAAATTTATGTTGGACTCGCTCAAGAGAATTCTCATGTACACTGTAGTAAGGACTCCAAATGGTGGTGTTAAATTCTAGTTGGCATCTAACAAGTGAAGTGTAAAGTAATATGACAGTTTTTAAATTTTTAAAATCCTTTGAAATCCGTAAGACAAATCCTAACATTTGCATTGCTTTACTGGTTATATTATTAATATGTTTAATGAATGTTAATTTAGTGTCAAAGGTTATACCAAGGTCTCTTATTTCATCAACAGATAATAAGGTGTGATTATTGAGAAAGTAGGTGAACAACAATGGGTTTTTTTTTCTGTGGAATCTCATAAGTTGACATTTTTTTACATTAAGTGTTAATTTGTTTTTAAGACACCAATCGTAAAAGCTATTAATATTAGATTGAAGTGTTAGACAGTCCTCTATATTGTCAATAATTCTATATATCTTCATATCATCAGCGAACATTAGAATGAGAACACGGGTGAATATGTTTGTTACGTCGTTAATGAATAAGTTAAAAAGTATAGGACCAAGATGCGAACCCTGGGGTACGCCAGGCAACTAGGCAAATATCAACATTTTACATACATACGTCTTATTCCAACTACAGTTTTCACTCTCCAATACAACGTTTACACAGTCTTGGTAACAAATACTATAACAATATAAATGTATTTGACAATAATTTGAACTTGACAAACATTAAACGGAGTATGTGCAAACTATTTCTACCTACTTTGTAAACTATTGTTATCAACTAATTTTATACCTTGATTTTGGCAGATTTTCTACTTTTTGTCTCACTTATTTGTAGTCTATCATACCTATATTTTTTAAACTCTTATATTTTATGTAACCTATATTTTGTTAACACTGATTTTTTTATGTAATCTTTATAGCTAAAAAAAAATAAAGATGTACATTATTATATGTAAAAGCGTTGAAATAAAAAAAAAAATTTTAAATCTAGAAGTTAAGCACAGGTTCTCCTAGTGAGGTGTTCACGTAATATACAATATCACCCCCACACAGTTTTACCTCATCAACCTATTTTCTTTATTTTTTGTACCTTTTCTCTGTACTACAATATAAACCACTGTAATAATTTGTAAAATGTGTATTCAAGAATAGTACTGGGCGTTGACGATAATTCCATTCAACGCCAACATCGTTATTGTTGACGATTTTCAACTGTTGAAAATAACGTCGACGTTGATGCAACTATAATTTATTATTTCTAGTGATTTATTAACTCATGACTATTCTGTGCTCCGTACCTGATGAATCCTCATTCATCACAATTATTTAGAAGAATCTATTAAATTTCACAATTTTATTTATTCACATGTTTATTTATACTAGTGAAGTCAATCTTCGATAAAACTTTAAAATATTAGTATGCACTATAATGATGTCTTCACTTCTTTGTTAGTAACACACGTTTAGATATCATTTTATAAGGTCGTAGTATATTTTTGTTACTATACTATTATAAATAAATAAAAAAATTATCTGGTCATTGAATTAAATGCTATTTTAACTTCGTAAGTACAATCAAACCAAACGTTCAAGAGATTGAAACTACACAATAAATAAACCACTCACAACGACACTAACTGACAAAAACAAACAAAAAATAGATCATAATCGTAAGGAATCCCCTTCCCGTGTGATTCCCGGATCATTGCTTCATTATGTCTTTAACACCCCGCGCCCCACACATATAACAACAATCCCCTAATAACGTTGGAACTTTGGCCCGTTGGTTTTGAAAATATAATTAATACTATTGAAAAAATAATATCGTTATTTTGCTTGCCATTTGATTATTTATTTATTATGTGCATCTATATAAAAAGGATTACATATATGCAGTGTCTAGCAACACTGAACAGGCGGTTCGGAACCGCTCGGGAAGGCCGAGCGATTCCGATCCAGTCGCGTAAACTACGAGCGCTGCGCGGAGCTGCGCCAGACGGAAACTTACCCTGCTAGCGAGCACGCATTACCAAACTAATATTGTACAGCTCGGTTGTAATAGCATTATATTGAAATAAATCTGAAGACAAACCATCATAGTTTCAATCACCTAACGAGCCTTGAGCTTCAGTAAAAGTGTAGTAGACACACAACACTACAATATATTTTTTTGGCTTTGCCTGTCTCACTAGGAAATCCTGTGTCGAGACAGACTAGTTTACAAATATTTTATAATATTAAAATAAAGTACATTTTTCAATAAAGCAAAAATATTTGACAAATATTTTAAGGTTGGTAAGTGGTGGTAACAATATTGAGATAGAGGATTATATTTGGGTGAGGTGACTAATTATTGCACGACCTTTTTCGATGATCCACTGTTTGATCAGGATTTTGTTTTTGTTAATATTATTCGATTTTCTTGTTTTTTCAGGTAGGTTATTATATATTTCAGACGCAATGTATTTGAAAATTCTTTGACCAAATATTGTGTTTGTTTTAGGTGTTTGTATGAGTTATTTGGTTTTGTGCCTCGTGTTTACAATATTTTGGGTATTTTCATAAAATGTATGTGTTTTATTTTTAAACAGATGAGTTAAGATAGTTTTTGTGTAAATTTGTCGAATGTATCTGCAGTACTAGTTTCTAAGGGAACTTTAAGAATAACTTTCATAATTAATTTGTGTGCCTTCGATAATGAATCTATAGCTGATAGTGTTGCACCTCCCCATGCGATTATTCCATACTCAATGATAGATTGACAAAGAGAGTAATAAACAATTTTCATAGATTTGGAGTCTAGTATGTTTCTAATGTTTTTGAAGAAATAAATATGTTTTCTAAGTTTATTCGTGATAAGTAGGCAATGTGTATTCCACTTAAGATATTGATCAAATGTAAGACCAAGGTATTTGATATGCTCCGTTCGATCTAGGCAAGGACATTGACAGAATGTATCGTGAGTACAAGAACATTCATGTACTTTTATTTCAACATCTTGATTAGATTGCCAACGATATTCATCCTAAATGTAATGTACTTTGTTTTGGAAGTATTTAGTGCAAGAGAGTTAATATCTGGCCATTTTTTAACAGAGTTAATTGATTTCTCAGCCATTTTGTATGCGTTTAACCAAGTGTCTGATTAGCTGAGTAGCACAGTATCGTCAGCAAAACTTTCTATTTTTCCATCTATCATTAGGTTACAAAGATGATATTGTCCGTTGGCGCTAGTCATCGGTCGTTTCGGACGGGAAAATCCAAAAAAACGTCTAGTAGGAGTTGCATAACCAAAAGATCATTTCAAATTAGGCATAATATCGTTCACGAAGTGTAATCTCTTCACCCTTTTTATACATCGGGTGTCAACCGCCAATACTGTTGAAAGATTACAAACGTTATAACCTTATAACACAAATAATAACCAACGACCTGCGTTGGAAATTTGCTTGCCATTGATAAATTTGATTGTCCGTTGGCGCTAGTCATAGGTCGTTTCGCATGGGAAAATCCAAATAAACGTATAGTAGGAGTTGCATAACCAAAAGACCATTTAAAATTTCGCGTAATGTCGCTTATAAAGTGTAAACAGTTCACCCTTTTTATTTATTAGGTGTCAATACATCTTAAACAATAGGTCAAATCGTGGACTCGTAGAATAATACAGTAGAACCCCGTTAATTCGAACCCCGATAATTCGAAAAAACGCGTAATTCGAAATTTTCGCCAAAAAAATATCCACAGAAAATTTATTTCATACAAAATCATTTTTTAATTAGAAATTCGTTAATTCGTAATTTATTTTTTTCCGCACACGAAAATTTGTTTGTGTAATTCGAAAAACTTCGAGTTTTGCAAAAATAAATCATAAAATTTCGTAAATCTGAATCTAAAAGACAGCCATGACGGTAAAACCCCGAAAGTGTATTTTTACGTGATTATACATCGCCCTAATTAGTATTATTATTTTGTAAATCGGAATGGATTTACACTGGAATGTCGTATTTTTTCCAATTTATTTCGAATATCCGAGTTTGAAGGGCTGAGAAAATTCGTTTTACAAAGAAACATGTCGTAGTTTTATGAATTTACACCAAATATCTGAATTCAAAGGGTCGGCTGCGACGGAATTCGAAAGCTAAATTTCAATGTACGCGGAAATACGAGATATTTTTAAGAATATACTTCAAATATCTGAATTTAAAAGGTCGGCCGCGACGAAAATCTGCCGAGAAAATTCGATTTACTCTGAAATATATCGTATTTTTACGAATTTATTATAAATATCTGAATTTAAAGGGTCGACCGCGACGAAAATCGAACGCGAAATTTCGATTTACGCGATATAGTATTTTTACTAAATTTACTTCGAATATCCGAGTTAAAAGATCCGGCGAGACGGAAATCGGAGGCGAAATTTCAATTTACGCGGAAATATATCGTATTTTTACTAACTTTACATCGAATATCAGAGTTAAAAAATACGGCGGACGGAAATCGGCCGAAAAATTTCGATTCACGCCGAAATATGACATATTTTTACGAATTTACTTCAAATATCTGAACTTAAGGCCGGCCGCGACGAAAAACTGCCGATAAAATTCGATTTACGCGGAAATATTTCATATTTTTACGAATTTACATCAAATATCTTAATTTAAAGGGTCGGCCGCGACGGAAATCGGCCGCGAATTCTCGTTTTACGCGGAAATATATCGTATTTTTACGAATTTAAATTCAGATATTTGAAATAAAGTGCCGGCCGCGACGGAAAATTACCGCAAAAATAAATGAGGTGAGAAAATTATAACACATTTGTAAAAGTGTATAACTAAATAGTGTAACAAAATATTCGACTTTCAAAACAAGCTCGAACTTTTGTTTACCCGATATGGGTTTTGCAGATTTTTAACCAGCCAGCAATTTGAACGCCATTGCAAAAAAAAGTCTACTTATTCTTAAGCAGATATTATTAAGACTAGATACAGCCTCCGTGGTCGAGGGATAAGGCTCTCGACTAACAAGCTGAAGGTCGCGGGTTCAAATCCCGGCATGAGCAAATAAATTTTATTTGATTCATTTGTTTTATTTCACAATTTACTCATTTAAAATAATACATAGTATACTTTTTTGATATAGTGTCCTCTGCGTGCAGTTTTATCTTTTATAAGCATAAACTTTTTAACTACTCAGAACATTAGAACGTCAAAAGACGTAAATATGATAATAGCGGTCAAGACATTAGAACGTCTTTTTAACGTAAACGTGCGAGATTTTACAAAAATCGATTTATTTCCATCACTAGTATACGGATTGCCATGATTTAAAAAACAGAGAATCGATAAAGAATAACGCTACGCGTCTGTATTCAAAAATATCTATGGAACGTAGAAGTGCATTATCTAAGCCGATTGAATCTGTCATCTTGTTCGTTCATAATTTATTGCGTTTCTAAATAATTTATTAAAAATATTTTTATTTTACAAGCAATAATAATTCGCCTGAAACACTCATCCACATTGAAAAATCTCCTGATAAAAGATACATGACGCCAACAACGGGACTCGAACCCGTGTCCCTTCGATTTCCGGTCGAAAGCTCTGACCACTGAGCTATGGAGGCTTATCTCTTACCCGCGAAAAGAAGTAATTGTAATAATAGTAATAATAATAATAATATATATTAATAAGTAATTAACAAGCAGTAATTGTTGAATGAAACACTAGCATATATTGAATAATTTCGCGGGTAAGAGATAAGCCTCCATAGCTCAGTGGTCAGAGCTTTCGACCGGAAATCGAAGGGACACGGGTTCGAGTCCCGTTGGCGTCATGTATCTTTTATCAGGAGATTTTTCAATGTGGATGAGTGTTTCAGGCGAACAATTATTGCTTATAAAAATAATTGTTATCCTTTGTGCTATGCATAAAAAAAAAATCTCGTCTTAAAAACATTAATTTACCAAAAAAATAATAATTAATATTTGACAAGTTCAAGTATTTCACCTAATAATGTAGACAATTTGTCTCAACGCCATCTAGTGAGAGAGTTAGCACTTACAATGCCTTTCTCATATAAAATAAAGTTGGTTGTTTTCAGGTGAAAAAATGTAACAAGCAGTAATTGTTGAATGAAACACTAGCATATATTGAATAATTTCGCGGGTAAGAGATAAGCCTCCATAGCTCAGTGGTCAGAGCTTTCGACCGGAAATCGAAGGGACAGGGGTTCGAGTCCCGTTGGCGTCATGTATCTTTTATCAGGAGATTTTTCAATGTGGATGAGTGTTTCAGGCGAACAATTATTGCTTATAAAAATAATTGTTATCCTTTGTGCTATGCATAAAAAAAAAATCTTGTCTTAAAAACATTAATTTACCAAAAAAATAATAAAAATATTTTAGTTTGGACGGTTAATATTTTGAGGTGACTAATAGTTTTTAATTATATTTCTTCGATATATAAAGTGTTATTTCTTTATGATACTCAGAAAAAAAGTACATTTTTCACGGCTTTGAAATAATGGTAAGCAATTCTTACATATTTTTGACGTTTTCATAAAATGTATATTTAGAAACGCAAATATTTACGTATAACAACACAATGCGATAGTGGATTTCATAATATTTCCAAAACATTTTTTAGAATGAGGCTACGTTTCCCAAAACGTGAGTTATGAAGCTTTTAGCAAAACTCGTAAATAACACAAAAATTATCACGTTTTGACAGTTCGCAAAGGAACACATAGTAAGTAAATGTCTTTGTCTGAGAGGTTAATATAAGTGTGTTTGTCGGAAGTGACTTGCCAGGTAAGTATGTTTTGGTATCTTTTCTAAATAACAAATGTAGATCCTAGGAAATAAATTGTACAGCGCCCTTGAGGTGATTTTTCACAAAAACGGCGCTCTACAAATTATCCAATTATTATTATTATCACTTTCGGCACGTTCCAGAGTGGAAGAAACCAGTATCGCTCTGGTGTAAAAACCACCATTCAGAAGTGAAGCATTGCTTGAAAAAGGTTTTTTTTTTTGGGAAGTAAGAGCTTTATAGATGCACGAAGGCTCTCAGAGAAACTCACTGTTTCAGATTCCAATTAGCCAGCTTCTAGTTAGGTCGACTACCGAGTCACCATTATAATACGCGGAGTATTAATTAAATCCCTGATTGATCTAATAGAACCTTTTTATTATAAACTTCTTCCACGACGAGTTGGAGACCTGTTGGTACGAACACAACGGCCCTGAATAGCTACGTACTTCCTCACCGTATTTTTCCCCTTACCCCCTATCTTCGCCCTCACAACATATCCCAATTGGGGATGCCATAATCTCACTGGCTCAAGACGGTTGGGAGCAGTTGGGATTCGTGTGCTGTTTCAATTAAAACAAAAAATTTAAGAAATAATTTTAACAATACAATGCGAGTCACCTGCATACTGTCAGATTCATTTATTGACAATCAATTAAAAGGGAAATGGTCACGCCACCTCACCGCTCCTCGCAACTTGGTTTGTACCGCTTCCCTCATGTCTAGGTCTATTATTTTGTAAGTCTATGAAATTCCGAATTAACGGGTATAGATATACGGTGTAAAATAAAGCTTACCTTTGCAAGTCCTTTCATGCCTCTTCAGTTGAATCCTGCTGGTATAAGTGTTGGTACATTTGCTGCACTTTTCTGAAAAGATAACATCATTATTTAGTTCAGTAACGATAGGAGAACGGAAACCTTTAAAAAAAAAATCATCCAATTGAAGTTCGCTTAAATAACAATTATACAATTGCAGTAACCATCTAGGAAACTACACAACACAAAAAAAAAATCAACATTTTTAAGGTGATGCACTACGTCGTGTAATATTTTAAATTGAGCCGCTATCAATAACAACCCTTACGTAGATGGCGATAAGGTTTAAATCCCCGCTGAACACCATCCGCCTGTTTTGATTTATGCAAGAAAAAAACATGGCCAAAAAGTGCCTTTTATTTTATTTTGTGGATGTGCAGGCATAAATATTTAATTTTTTTTCGATCATTTTATAAATAACTTAATTTGTCACATTATACAATAAAATCATAACCGAAAAAGGGGTTCGTAAGTAGGAGATTTTGAACTTTAAAGCAGTTTTCATAGGCCTATACATTATTTTTTTCTGGGCTTATAAAAAGACTTATCTAAAAAAATACTCGATTATTTCAAAGGCCAAGATGTATTCTACTCGCAGTATTTAATTAAAGCATCTGAAACAATTCTAGGCGACCAAATTTTCAAACCAAAAACAATGATTTTGCATTACTACGTATGGCATCGCCTTAATGTATTTCTATAGTTGACAATAATAACCTCATTTGAAAGATGAGCAACGATTTTACACTTTTACATAATTATAATTAAAATTAAATTATAACTTTATATTACCAAAAAGACAAACTTAACCATCATACTGTACAACACAATAACGAAACAAGAAATAGATATCAACACATGACCCCGAAGACAAATACCACCTATGAACAAAGAAATTTTCATAATCTGGCTCCAAAAATTTTCAATTTAATGGAAAAAGATATTAAAGACCTGGCAAATAGTGTAAATATAAGACGCAAAATTCACACATGAATAGTCAACAAAGGCATTGTATACTGCGGACAAATAACATCTACAATACTATGAATTATAGCACACTCCACGCCTGAATTTTTCTCTTTTGTTCTCATTCATTTATTTGTATTTTCATTATTTCTTATGTCTTTTTTATTTATCTTTTCTATATTTCCTTTTATTTATATCTCTGATTTTAGGAGTAAAGAACGATGATGGTACAAACCTCCGACGGGGGGAGGCGGCGGGGGCGGCGGCGGCCCGGGGCACTTGTGCTGCCCCATCCAGGTCTGCGTGGCGAACGTCTTCAGGCACACGGGGCACGGCACGTCGGGAACCACAGTCCATGGCATGCACTGCTTAAGCTGGAAGTGCCTGGAGAACAAAAACAAACAGATAAATTAATGGTACAGAATTAAAATAATGAACCGTGAACTCGAAAATGTAATTGAGCATGACAGCATTGTAAGATTCGTTGTAAGAGGTGTCTGTTGAAAGAATTAAAGATTACCGTCGGTGGCAAGAATTGGACCGAGGAAGAGGTGACCAGACAGCGTGGAAGAGATACGGGTAGGATTGAGGACTGAAGGCATATGGGAAGGGAATACCCCCGAATGTAGCGCCGTGATGCCGGCGGTCAATTAGTGATTAGGTATTATTTTTAATGGAAAGGTGGGATGGAGGAGGCATCGAAGAAAAATATATGTACTTGGAAAGTGGACAGTGAACCAGATAAGGTTGGGAATCTCTGATCTAGATGAAGTAAAGATATTATTTCTTTCAGAATATTTCAACAGATGTCAACGGAATAAATAATAAGCTTCATATAAACCCAGATTGAGAACCATTTGACTTGTATACATTCTACCAAATTTTGATTTGAAGTTATGTTGGCGATAGCAAGGTAGCAGTCTGCAGCACAGTTCAGTGTGGAACTTTTCTGTGCAGGGTCTTAACAGCATTTGGTTTATTTCCATTGCTTACCGACCCGTGGGATGACAGAAAAAATCTCAAATAAAAATACTGGATACAGTAGGTACAATATAGGGAGATCAGAAATAGAAAATATATTTTAATTCTATTTTTAACTTCTTCGCGTAGTGTTGATTATTCAAATTTAACAGCTCGTCACGCTCATGTGAAGGATTGACTGGACACGGAACAAGCAAAACTAATTTATAGACGAAATACAAAGCACTCGAGTTAAAACAATAATTTTTAATGTTTCCGATTTTTTGTCCGGGTTAAATCTTCCCCATAGGAAAAAATAAACCCTTCCACACACTTTTCCACAAATGATTATCTAGTCAATCGACATTATGCAAGTGCATTATATAAGCAAAATAAATACAAAACAATACAAGAACAACACATTTAATATTTACACGAAATCCTCAGCACAGAGGATCCCAATGAGGATATCGTTTGTTATTATTAACCAGAAAACCCTTTTAGACTGGGGGCAAAAGCCTGTTTCAGTCACGATACTAACTCATTTCCACCACTTGAAGAAGAGACTCTGCCTGTGAACTCTCAACTGCTGTGGAACACACACGGACACACAGTACTCACTTTGTGAAGCCCATGAGGACCTTGAAGTCGGTGCTGCAGCGATGGCACTGATAGTAGGAGCCGCTGGAGCGATGCCAGCGGTGGTGGGCCTCCGTCTCCTTGACCGTGGTGAACCACTTGCGACACGGGATACACGACATCTTCTCCGGTGTCACGTTGACCGTATGGATAGATATCTGGTGCTGTCTGTAATCAAAGGTAACAACAAAGTTTTAAATGATATTGTAGCCACTCCTGGACGCATAAACACATCTAACAACTTACAACACACCAGCGCCAGTCGGATAGCCTTTGCGGACAAGTCGAAAAACGTTTCCATCCGTCTGCATTTTAAGTCTTAAAGATGCACATTTTAATTGGTTGTGGTAAACTCCTAGATTTGAATATAAAGCTTGGTGTTTTCTCTTTCTAACACTGTATAGATTGTATTTCTCTTCACAACAAACAATAAGGGAGACATAAAGATTTCTGTGAAAAAAAGCAAACAAATTAGCCTAAAGGATTTAACTTTTAAAATGCACAAGTACAGGGTTTTCCAATAAGAGGTGTTATTTTGAATAGCCCGCTATTTCGGTAGATGTTACTTTTGAAGCTGTCATTTTTTGACATTTGACAAGTAGAAACTACGCCATTAATAAAAATGGAACGATACACGCTTCAACAACGCATTGAAATTATTAGAATTCACTTGAGTGAATCAAATGCAAATCATCTTGAGTGATGAGGCCCATTTCCACCTCGGTGGCTTCGTCAACAAGCAAAACTGTCGCATCTGGGGATCGGAAAACCCAAGAGTTATTGTTGAAAAGCCTCTCTATCCTCAACATGTGACTGTTTGGTGCGGTTTATGGTCCGGCGGAGTCAATGGACCATACTTTTTCGAAAATGAGGCTGGAGCAACAGTTACGGTGAATGGATTGCGCTATCGAGAGATGATTAATGATTTTTTATGGCCGGAATTGGATGGTATTGATCTGGACAACGTTTACTCTCAACAAGACGGCGCTACGTGCCACACAAGCAACGAAACCATTGATCTTTTACCATTGAATATCAAAATAACACCTTTTATTGGAAAACCCTGTATGTAAGTTATATGGGCTTGGTATATTAGTCAGTCGCTATCCTTGCGTGTACGATGTTCCTCGCTCAAATTTAAGCAGGCTAATTCTGCCGCTCATGCCTTGATAAGCGGCAGAATAGTTGTGCCGAGACACGAGTTAATCAATCGGAACTAATCAATCCGTGCGTAGTCAGGAAACGTTCCAAATGCCAACTCAACATTTGTACACGGTTGACAATTTGTCACATGATAATGCGCCATTTCTACGACTTGTTCTTAAGTTCAACAGTTCGGCTGTGGTCTGTGCTGGCTTCTGTGTTTCCTCTGTTATACAACATGAGTCGCCACGAGACCGATGCTCACTCATTCCTCTCCTAAAAATAGGTCCTTCGCAAAGATGACATTACGAATAAAGTTCCGTCAATCGCAGGTAAGCACATTGACAACTGACTTTGTTCATCTTCTGACTCCATTACATTTTAATATCTGTGAAAAAACTGGTCCTAATAGATAAAATAAACAAGTACAAGGTACTTTTTCATTTTCACACTCCTTGCCTCATTCACATTCATACATCGTCTCAAACATACTCTTCTATTATTCTGACCCTTGACATGGCCTGACTCAAGTATCTGATTCACTTGGTCGTGCCATGTCTTCCTCGGGCGTCCCCGAATTCTGCTACCATTTACATTTGCACCGTATATTCTCCTTACACTCCTTTCTTCGCTCATTCCAACTACATGCCCCAACCATCTAAGCGTCCCTTTCTTGATCTCTTTGCGGATCTCCACATTTCTCACACGATCATACATGGTTTTACCACACATATGCCTCAGGGATCTCATTTCTACAGCATTTAGTCTACTTTTATCCTTTCTACTTCCTCACTTCCGTACATCAGGGTAGGTATCAGCCTTCCATTGTGGACTGCTAGCTTCGCTTCTTTGGACATAACATAGGAAAAATCCTTATAAAGTTAATAACATAGAAAAATCCTTTATAATTCTATTTCGAGTGAAGTTTAAAGTTAATAACATAGGAAAAGTTCTTTACAATTCTATTTCGAGTGAAGTTTAAAGTTAATAACATAGGAAAAGTTCTTTACAATTCTATTTCGAGTGAAGTTTAAAGTTAATAACATAGGAAAAGTTCTTTATAATTCTATTTCGAGTGAAGTTTATAGTTAATAACATAGGAAAAGTTCTTTATAATTCCACAAGGTAATTTTTCATTATAATTTATACGTCGAGGTGCTGGACGTTTACGTTAATAATTTCATGCTTCCATCTTACCAAAATTTACGTAAATTGCATAATTTTATCAGTGTGGACTATTATACTCATCAAGCGATGAGGCATGTACATGTTATTAATTGATTATCAATCTAAAAGAATCTGATTAGGTATTTTAAAAGTTTCAATGTCATTTAGTCCGGCAAAACAAATGCTAATTAAAATTACCTCGTGTGTGATAGAAGTGAGGAACTTTATCAAAAATCAACTCGTAAATGCCGCCATCGGCGGTCTTTGACATTTTGAAAGCTCGCATCTTCTGATGAAGGTAAAGAACATAGATATACCACCACATTAGTTTGGTTTTACAAAGAAAAAAGAACCACACTCCTCTATTAAAATCATAGACAATACTTGTAATATTGGTGATATCTAGACTTACGTCCTGCATACGGATTATGTTCCAAGCCAAGCTAAGTTCGACATTCCAACCAAGCAGAGCTTAAAATCAACTGGTATGTCAGGCCATAGGTGCATCAAACCATTGGTATTTAGTGGAAAGTACTGCAATTCATACATGTAAGTTATATTCGAAAAATAATTGTAAAAATGATATTTGTTCCATCAGCTTAAGCAAAATCATCTAGAGAGATGGATGTTCAAAGAACATGTGTGTATGAATGAAATAGATATAGGACCGCCTGTGTTTTCGTATTTAAAATTTGTGTCGAATAGTACATCCTACATCACAGGTACAAATGAGATGACCGTGCGCTTACTGTGAGGAACAGTTGTTTTGCAAAAATTCACATGTGACAAAGTCATCTAATGCCACTTAACGTCATTTCAGCTTTTGAACAAATTGTGATCGGCAGAAGAGGACAACTATCGTGTTGTTAAGCTTGTCAGCTTATTACAATTTGATAGAAAGCCGAAACTCAACCACAATCAGCGTTAAACGAGGACCTTTCGAATTTCTGCCAAACAACTGGGCCTTAGAGATTATATGAAAGCTCACTCAAATGACTAAAAGTACAAAAAAGTAAGAGACAAAAGAGAAACAAATAGAGACACGAGAGACACAAATAGAGACGCAAGTAATACATAATATAATCAGCGCAACATATTTTTTAGCAATACAGGAAAACTTTTTTTTTCTAAATCCGTATAAATTATCGACGAAAATGTCTACTTCAGCACACTCTATCTTATTATACAGTCGACACATTTCAGAGGGCTTAAATAGGTATTCAGTTGAAACATGCTATGGCGTCTTAAACAATGGGACTTGGGAACATTTTTTTTTTTTTATTAGCAATATAAATTTTTTTTACAGGTTTATTTTCGATGTCTGTCTCACTAGGATAAGCCTGTGTTGAGACAGACGTATTGAGTACATATTATTTGACACATGATACATACAATATTTCATAACATTAAATGACAATATTGAAATGATAAAAAATAATAAATAATAATAATAAATGATAAATGGGTTAATCAGCATCTAGTACATACTTATGAGGGAATTTTTATAAAATTTTTGATCTTGGATCTGTCTTGGCTGATGATCCAAGACTTGATGTCTGTTTTATATTTCGAAAAAAATTCATTCAGTCTAATGGCTAGTGGGAGAGCATTATATAGCCTTGTTGCAAAATATCTAAAATTTCTCTGGCCAAAAGTTGTTTTAGCGAAAGGGATTTGTAAGAGATTATGTCCTTTGGTTCTAGTATCACGAGCAGTTTGGACATTGTCAAAAGTAGTTTTGTGTTTGAAGAGGTATGCTAGTATGTTTTTGGCATAAAGTTGCCTAATATCCATAACACCGATTTTCCTAAGATTTCATCCGAGCTGCTTGTAATTGGTAGTTTGAGGATAATCTTTATTATAATTTTCTGAGCTTTAGATATTGGATCAATGGCGACAGCGTTTGCTCCTCCCCATGCTACGATAACATACTCTATTAAAGATTGACAAAGTGCATTGAGATTGTTTTGAGCTGGCTTAGGTTGAGAAAGTTGCGAGTTTGTCTAAAAAAGTAAATGAATTTTCTAAATTTGTTTGCTGTAGTGGTTATATGTTGTTTCCACTTCAAATTGCTGTCAAAAATAATTTTTTATTTTTTATATATTCAATAATATTGTTATTGGGTTTATAAAAACAGTATATTTTTTAAACAAGTTCTGCTGTGTAATTATTATTACGCGTGACAGCTGTTTCGCCCTCTGAAGGCATTATCAAACTGTGGGTAGCCCACTTACAGACGATACATTTATATTATTTGTAGATAGGTATTTTAATTTCAATTACTGATTTCTTAATTGATTTCCGAGTAAAATGTTAGAAATTACTAATGGTTATTACCCCAGTAAAGTTTCCCCAATTAATGTAATGTTTAAATTTGACTGAATGTCTTTATGTTAGTTATTCCCAAACGATGACTCATGGGGTTATTTTAATAGCATAATTAAGTACTTCATAGTGCACTCATATTTGCACTAGGTTTGAAAATATCTTGTAGGGGTGAACGAATTATATTTGTTTGTTCATTAATTAGAATAGCTTTCGGATTATTAGAGTTTTTGTTAATTTCTAACTGTTCTAAAAGGTTCAGTTTACGGCCTTTATTTTGTACGTGTAACGGAGTTGGTTTATTATTATCATTAAGTGAGTGATTTTCATCTAGGAGATGTTTGGCAAAATGTGATTGTGTTTTATTATTATTTTTAAAAGATCTTATATGTTCTTTGAACCTAGTATTAAAGGACCGGCCAGAAACGTATGTTTATTATTTTCTCTACCGATTGTTAAATCTAAAAAATTTATTTTCTTATTACACTCTCTTTCAACCGTAAAGCAGATTTTACGGTTGATGGAGTTAGCTAATGCGACAAAAAGATCTAATTGTCTGTTGGTACCTTTCCAACAGACCAAAATGTCATCAACATAACGAACATAGTAAATTATGTGTTTGCTAAAGATTGAATTTAAAATTTGTTTTTCAATGTAATCCATGAATATTTCTGCAAGAAGTGGACTGAGGGGCGATCCCATTGGTAATCCGTCGTTTTGTTGATAGAATTTATTGTTAAACTCAAAGTAGTTGGTTTCCACACAAATTTTAAATAGATCGAATAAGTATTTTTTAGTAACTGGGTTTATATTAGATTCGTCTAAAATATCTTCAATGATTTTAAGGCATTCTTGAATAGGTATATTGCTAAAGAGGCTTACTACGTCTAGAGATATGAACTGGCAATTGTGTGGTAAATTTATGTTTTTTATTTTATTTACAAGTTTGAGAGAATTTTTAAGGCTATGTTTTGGGGAGAATTTAGTATGTTGTTTGAAAAGAAAGTTAAGTTTTTTGGCGAGTATTGTCGTTGGGGCGTTTATAAAAGAAACGACGGGACGTATGGGGATATTATCCTTGTGAATTTTAGGTTGTCCGTATAATGCAGGAGCCCTTGGATTCATCATGAAACAGCTGTCACGCGTAATAATAATTACACAGCAGAACTTGTTTAAAAAATAAACAGTTTTTATAAACCCAATAACAATATTATTGAATATATAAAAAATTAAAATGGAGTTCTACAAATTAAACTTAATAACAATAAATAATTCAAAAATAATACCTAAGTATTTAATTTTAGTAACCTGTTCTAAATAAGGGCAATCACATGTTATCGTATTTGTCAGGTTGCAAGCACATATTTTAATTTGATTTTCTGGGGTTCTTAAGGAAGGATTAATACTAAATTCAATGTATTTAGTTTTGGTCACATTCGTTGTTAGTGTATTATTGTTTAACCATCTTTTAACAACAGTTATGCCCCTGTTAGCTTTTATGTATACATCATTCCAATTGCTTGATGTGAAGAGGAGAATCGTATCATCAGCGAAACTTACAATTTTGGCATCTATTTGAAGATTACATAATTCATTTATGTATATTAAGAACAAGGTAGGACCTAAAACGCTTCCTTGAGGCACGCCGTAGCTAATTGATTGCTATTGCAGTTGTTGATTTTCGCTAATAATAGTAAGTTCATCGCCATTTATACCAATATTAGATAGTTTTTGTAAAAGTTTAGGGTGAGAGATAGTATCAAATGCTTTGCACAGGTCTAAGAATATTGATATGCATTTTGATCCCTTGTTTAAGTTTTCATTTAGAAAATCGGTAACTGTTGCCAGGGCTTCGGAGGTGCCTTTATTTTTCCTGAATCCAAACTGGTTGAGTGATAGTATGTTATTTTGTTCAAGGTATTCAATTAGTTGATTATTAATAGTTTTTTCAAAGACTTTAGATAGTGAATTTAGTAATGTAATTGGACGATAGTTAGTTATGTCCGCTCTAGAGCCTCCTTTATGTATTGGGATTATGATTCCGTGTTTTAGTTTGTCGGGGAATCGGCTTTTTAGGATGCTTGGGTTAATAAGATTTGTAAAGGGAGTGGTTATTTCTGATACAAGTTTTTTTAAGGCAATATTTGATATATCGTCCAAGCCAGTTGAACACGAGTTTTTTTAATGAGTTTATGATCAATCTAGTATCTTCATTTGAAATTTGTTTTAGACTAAAATGCAAGTTGTTGGGCAAATTTGTATTACAGTTTTGTGAACTGGAGTTGGTATGGTTTACATCAATATTTTTTGCGAGTTGTTCACCTATTTTTGAGAAGTATTTATTTGCATGATTAACAATAATATCGGGATTACTAGAAAAACTAAATATTTTATCATTTACTTTTAGTTGTTTTAAGTCATTCGTAGGATTAGGTTGAGAGTGGGTGGCTTTTTTAAGTGTTTTCCAAAGTTTTTTAGGATCATTATTACAGTTTTCTATTTTCTGTTTGTAATATATCTCTTTAGCCTTTCTTATTATTTGGGTACAAATGTTTCTATATCTTTTATAAAAGTTTCGAAGTTGTAAATCATAAGGATTGTTAATAACGTTTTTGTGGAGTTTGTCGCTTTACGGATGATTTAATAATAGTGTGGTTAATCCGTGGCTTAATTGGTAAAATATTATTTGGTACATGTTTTATAATTATGTTTGTATGTTGGTTAATGGTAGTCTGTAAATAATTGATAAAGTACGTCGAGAGGTCTTCTGGATTTATGATGTTAAGTAATTCTGTCAATATTGCTAAGACATAATGCAGTTTCAAGATGACTGCGAATTAGTTTGTATAAAACACATCAGTCAGTTAAAATATCAGTCAGTTGCTTTCTAATTAAAAGTGTATTAATCTAGAAGTATTTGAGTGAATGTTATGAAAGTGATTAAAAATGAATTATTTTCCTAATTAAAAACAGTATTATTTTTGAACCACCCAAATTGAGCGGATTTTCGCTGAGCCACCTCTCGCTGGGTCGCCGTGCGGACCGACGACCCAAGCGACCGGTCAAAAAGTTATAATTTTAATATGTGTGATTAAACACAGTATCATACAATAAAATCAAAATGGAAATTATTTCTAATCAAACGTCCGTCATGCCGACGTTGATTTTTCAATTTTACCGCTACAGTTGGTACGGTTAAAAAATTATCAAAATTATAATAGCAGCTCAGCCAAATTGTTGTGATCGGTTATCATCCGGAATCTAGTTATCGATAATGGTGATCAATCAACACCTTGTTAAGTGTTTTCATTCTACTGACCGAACATCGGCTTTCGTTTAATGTTTTTGCCACATTAACATATTACTGGCATGTAGCCATGTGCGTAATAACTACCTACCAGACCATGGCAGATGTAATTGACGTTACAACCCGGAGTGACACCTCCAGATGAGAAGGAAGACGACCAGGATGGAGTTTGCAAAGAATGGAGTTCTTGCGGACGACGGTGTTCTGTTCGCTTTCTTGTTTGTCGCCCCGGAAGGCCAGTGCTTCACATGCTATTGAGGTTATAACTTAGGAAATAATAACGGTCCATTGGTGAGTCTCATTTAATTTACTGTGTAATATTTAGATGCATCTCTTAAGAATTTTTAACTCCCTAATTCAAGCTAAAATGTCATGGAAGCAGGGATGATGGAACTCTCAGCTCTACCAAGAGCAAAGGCCTGGGTTAATTATACCAATCCAGAGGCGCCCTGATATTCATACCTAAATTAAGACTTCAGCTTGTACCACTATGGGGCCTAGGAGCCACACGACTGCAAAATCTCCATATATTTGCAACCATTCAAATTTCTTTTATCCAAGAGCTATATCATATCTTATTATAACATGATTTGCACTTAGGACGGGTTGTTTCGGAGAATTTGAAAAATTCTTCAATTTTCAAAGTTAATTTTCAAGTTCTCCAAAAGATATTTTCAAGTTCTGTTATTATTTCAGTTCAGTCAAGCAGCTAACCTATAATGATATAATAACAGAACTTGAATGGGACTTTCACAGAACCCGAAAGAATCCGCAGGGGTAGGCAGAGAGGACGGACCGCCAAACAAGTCGATCTTTGCACACACTCCTTGCCTCATTCATATTCATACATCGTCTCATACTTACTCTTCTATTATCTCTTGACATGGCCCGACTCAAGTATCTGATTCACTTGGTCGTGCCATGTCTTCCTCGGGCGTCCCCGACTTCTGCTACCATTCACATTTGCACCGTATATTCTCCTTACACTCCTTTCTTTGCTCATTCGAACTACATGCCCAAACCATCTAAGCACCCCTATCTTGATCTCTTTGCGGATCGCCACATTTCTCAAACGATCATACATATTATTATTATATATTATTATTATATATTATTATTATATATTATTATTATATATTATTATTATATATTATTATTATATATTATTATTATTTATTATTATTATTACACGCCCTAATGGGCTTTTACACACTACAAAGTTTAATAGTAGAGTATCACAGTTATTATAAATTCTACAAAATTAAAACAATAAAGGAAACATAATACAACGAAAAAAGAAAAAAATATTAAATGTTATAACAAAAGCATATAATAAAATAAGATACATTAGTAAAAATGATAATAAGTCTCACATAAATAGATATTCAAAATAAAAATATATTAATATTGCGGAAATTATAGATGTCTATTTGTGTCTGAATATATAAAAGAATTGAAATAAACAATATTTATATTGATTATTTTTAAGATGAAATATATCTCCCAGATCAGAGTATTTATTTCCGAGACTGTGAAGTCTTGGAATCGGGGAATTTTGATAAGACAGTGTCCTGGTGTTGTAAAAATAAAAGGGTAGTAAATTTCGGCAAGATCTTTTGGGTATGTGGATGCTGATAAATTGGAGTAACTCAGGACAGTCAATTTTGTAATGAAGTATTTTATGTAGTACTATTAAATCTGTGTTTATTCTTCTTTCAGAAAGTTTTAATAGGGACAATTTATCTAGTAAGTAGTTATAATCAATGTTTTCTACAGGAATATGCAATTTATAGTTTATATACTTCAGGAACTTATGTTGAATCTTTTCAATGTTATCGGAATGAATATTGCAAAAGGGAGACAATAACGTAGAGTTATACTCTAGTTGGCATCTAACAAGGGTTTTGTACAACATGATAAATGTGCCTAAATTATTGAAGTCTTTTGAAATTCTCAAAACAAATCCAAGAGTCTTAAGAGCCTTATTGATAATGTTATTAATATGATACACAAAAGTTAGTTTGCTATCGAACAATATACCTAGGTCAATAATTTCACTGACGCAATTTAAGTTTTTATCATTTAATGTATATTGAAAAAATATTGGATTATTTATTCTGTAAAAATTAATGAACTGACATTTCTTTATGTTCAATGCAAGTTTGTTGATAGAGCACCATTCAAAAAGATTTCTCAAATTAGTTTGTAATATAATGCAATCATTTATGTTATTAATCTCTTTATAAAGTTTCAAATCATCAGCAAAAAGTAATACTTTTATGTCAGTAAATATATCAACAATGTCATTTATGAATATAATAAACAAAATGGGCCCTAAATGAGAGCCTTGTGGCACTCCACTTCTGGCTATAAATGTGTAAGAATTTGTGCCATTTATTTTCACACTAAGACTTCTTTTGGACAAATAACTAATAAACCAATTTAATAAACTACCATAAACTCCAAGTATGGCTAATTTATTAATTAATATTTTGTGACACACCTTATCAAAGGCCTTGCTAACGTCAGTGTATATTGAGTCAACCTGGCATCTGTTTGCTAAAGAATTGGATATTTTTTTAAATTTTTTTTTATAGTGAATACCTCACAAGAGTCCCAACTGCTCCCGTCTGGAGCCAGTGAGACTATGGCATCCCCAATTGGGGGATGTTGTGAGGCTGAAGGTAAGTGGGGAAGGGAAAGAGGAAGGTGGGGAAGTACCTGGCTATTCAGATCTAGTCACTAAACACGGCTAAAGCCATTTGGAGCAACGTTTCAATTCTGAATGGTGGTCTTACACCAGGGCGATACTGGTAGTATCTTCCACTCTGGAACGTGCCGCAAATATACTATATATTATTTTAATTAATTAATTGTGAAATAACACAAATTAATCAAATAAAATTTATTTGCGCACGCCGGGTTCGAACCCGCGACCTTCGGAATGGCAGTCCAATGCGTTACCACTGGACTATGCCGGCCGTCAATATAATATGATGATATGAAGTTTTCGTATATTAGTAAATTAGTTAAAGTAGATTTATTTGAACAAAAGCCATGTTGGTAGGAAGTTATAATTTTTTGTATGTTGGAAGTTATTTTAGAGAGTACAATTTTTTCAAAAAGTTTGGGTATCGCTGATTGGATACATATCGGTCTATAATTTGTAATGTCCGTTTTGTCCCCTTTTTTTAAAAATGGGTGTAAGAAAACTGTGTTTCCATGTATCAGGGAAACAACCTGTTTCTAGAGACTGATTAAAAATTAGGAAAAGAGGAACAGTTAGGCCGTTTAAACATTCCTTAATTAACACCGGTGGAATATTATCAGGTCCAGCATTTTTTCTAACATCTAACAAATTTACATGCTTTTTGATATCATTAATTTCTATGCGTATTTCAGATATATCCAGACTAAGATTTGATGAGAATTTGGGAATTTCGTTGCTAGGTATATCCTCTTCATATACAGACTTAAAATAATCGGCGAATAAGTTTACAATGTTTTCATCATTACAACCAATTTTCCCATTGAAGTTCATACAAGGAGGAATACCCAAGTTATTATTTTTTTGAGAATTAGTGTAATTCCAAAAATGTTTTATGTTTATGCCTCAGGGATCTCATTTCTACAGCATTTAGTCTACTTTCATTCTTTCTTTGCCATGTCTCACTTCCGTACATCAGGGTAGGTATCAGCACTCCATTGTGGACTGCTAGCTTCGCTTCTTTGGTCATAACATAGGAAAAATCCTTATAATTCTATTTCGAGTAAAGCTTAAAGTTAATAACATAGGAAAAATCCTCTATTATTCTATTTCGAGTGAAGCTTAAAGTTAATAAAATAGAAAAAATCCTTTATTATTCTATTTTGAGTGAGGCTTAAAGTTAACACACTTTAATCGGAAAGGATATTTCTATCCTTTCCGTCGATAGATGCTTAACGTCGGGAAGGGTATTTCTACCTTCTGCGCCCGTCTCATTTCAATGGCAGAAAACAAGAAATTATCCGATGTTTTTATATGAATATTATATACCAATCTCTTTGTAAAGGTCCCAACTATATGTACATAATTATCAAATTGCAATGCAAGTCTTTTTTTGTATTTATCTTGGAGTCTTTTGTGTACATCGATATTTCAACTAAAATGATCTTTATTATTGAACACCTGACACTTGATAGGTATTGTGTTTGAAGATCAAGGAAATAAGTCATTTAGATAACATATTCTGTTATTATAATAATTTAGTTCCTGGAAGGAGAGTTTTTATTACCCTGAAACCTGAAACAAATCTCTCTATCTCTGTTCCGCACCCACTCAACTCCTAGGTGCGAGCGAGCTGAGAGTGTCGGGCGCATTTAACAAAAGCAGGTATAGGCAAACACAGTTAGGCGGACCATAATAAATATTTGCAAGTGCGTGCCGTTTTTAAAAAGCAAATCGTCCTACGGTTGTGTTCCGAGGAGATAATATTTATATTTGCTTTTTCAAACCCTTCAAAATGGATTCTGAAAATTACAAAAGTGATGACGAAATCGTTGCAGATTATTTATCTGCCTGTTCTAGTAATTATTTGCCCGAATTCGATAGCAAAAGTGAAGAATCTAGTGGAAGTGAAGAAATTCCTTGTAGGAGAAGAACAATGAAATATTAGATGAACAATGTTTAGACGTGAACTGTAACTGATTATATAAAGGTGGTTAGAAACTTAAACCTAATAGTGTATGGTGAAAAACAATAAACAATATTACATGAGCAATACGAGAAGCATTCTACGATTATTTTAAATTCCATTTGAAAAAATAACCAATATTATTAGCACGTTCCGATGGTTTTGGTCCGCTGTACCGTGCGAGGGGCAATTGCACACGTGGTATTTGAATGGGTAATAATGTGTTACTCTGACGATACTAGAGATGTGGCAATTGTTTTTGTTTTTGTAATGATTTGGGAAGGTGAAAACATAATAATTTGTAATTTCATAAAATTGAAACCTAGTTTATACTTAAAAAATTGAACCCTAATGACCCAACAATGAAGTTGCATTAAAAATATACTTGGTTTTCGGCTATAAATTTTATAGCTTGGGTATGCTGAGTTAGTTTGTAGGAAATTTTATTAAAATATTTCCATTATTTTCGAAGAAATGGCGATTTAAAACAAATTAAATAAATTCGCGCGGGACCTTTATTTTCGCTCGTTTTCAGCGGTCCGCCGGCGAAAACCAGATCAAAATGTGTTAACAACATAGGAAAAATCCTTTATAATTCTATTTCGAGTGCAGTTGATGTTGACTTCATGAGAACGGGCCGTTTGTTTTTCTTCCTCCATTTAAGCCCTTCCTACAGCCCATACCTTAATCCCCTTCACAACATCGCCCAACCGGGCGGCGACATAGTTCCTTGCCGTTAAACCGTACAGACGGGGGCGCTTTTGTGAGGTGTCACATAAAAAATCGATGGAAGGAAGTGTGAATCAATTATAACTTACTTATATGCGATTTGTTTCATGAATCCCGCTGCGCAGACTTCACACTTGAACGGGTAGACGATCTCTTTCTTCTTAGGCACCTCCTTGATCTTGACCTCTTTGACCTTCAGAGGTGACTCCTTCGCCTCTTTTCCTGAAAAAAATAACAAATGATTTTGAAAATAACAAATTTGATAAAAAAAAAAAACATTGTTAACCCTCCGTCGGGCGAAGCTGGCCTCAGAGGCCAAAAAGAACATATTTTCCCTCTCCAATAAGGAAGTTGAGTGAAAAATATTTTGACTTATAAAAAATATGTTCATGTAGATCAAAAAATATCGATTCTAAATATATAAATATATTTATATATTATTATTCTTAGAATTAGTTAAACGTTCTTGAAAAAGCATTAAATAGCAATAAACTGAATACGCTCCACGATTGGTCGAAAGAATTCTGACGTCACATGTGTGGTGACTTGTACGTACAACGGATCACCTATGGTGCATCTCTTTCTATTACATGAGAGATGATCGGTTTAGATGAGAGAGGTGTATAGGCCAAACGTTTATTTGGGCCAAATCACAGCCGGTCGTGGAGTTAAAGCTTCCAAGTAAGTATATCAAATTATTAATTGTGTTCATTTGGACGTTACGATAAATATAATACATTTTTATAGTATAATAATCATTGCGTATCTACCCATCTGACATTTCGCCATAACCACTAGTTTTGTGCAGGTATATTTATTGATTTCGCATGACATGATAATTATTCTCTACCCATTATAATATATATTATAATGTGGTGGTGGCTTTTAAATATTTCATCTTTTGTTTACCATATAATAAGGCACTGCTGAAAACCAGCTGCATTCCCGGAGAAACCCCTTTGTCAATAGGATCTATGTGAAAAAAATAGCTCCCATATATTGTCAAATATTTATGTAGGTATTTGTTGTTATTATTATATAAAATGGATTTTTAAAGATACATATTCGTATAGTGCTTTATAATAATATGTTGTTTATTGCATCGCTTAGAAGTTTTTATTATTATACATGTCACATTACATGTGATTACACTTCAGGCCTCCGCGCAGAAAAGTCTCACAGTGAACTGGGCTGTAAACCGTTATTTTACTTTTGGTCTTACTTTTCTGCGCGGCGGTCAACAAATAGCGTCTTCAATATCGTGCCGGGCAGGAGAAGCAAATATTCTAACTTAAAATATTAATTTAACTATGAAATCTTAATCAATTTTCTTTTTTTTTAATAACATCAATTCTAATAGACGTTTAACATTGGTAAAAAAATTACTGGAATTCCTTATTGAAGAATTAAATTTTTTTCCATACAAAATGTTTAAGCGACAAGGTTCTCACAGTTTGAATGACGTCACACCCACACCCCGCCTCTTACCGCCCGGATTCCGCTCGTTTTGGCGGGCTTAATAAAATTTTAACTTTGAGAATTAATTTAATTATGAAAACAGACTTAAAAAAAAAACAAAAATACCAGTATTTAAGTTTGATAAAAAAAAATTAAAAAATGGACTCAACTTCCTTATTATGCCTGTTCTGTATGAAGTTCATCAGTAACTTGAGAAATAAGTGCTGTATTGGACCCTGGCCTTTCAGGCAGAGTGCGCCCGATTGAATTATAATTTCAGTTTTCCTCTTTTCAGGCATTCTATTTACATAATATGTTTCTGCCAAAATGGCTAGAAAAGATGATCTCTCTCAACGCAATGATGTTGATGATATAGTGAAGTTTCTTCTCGAGATAATGCTTCTGAAGATCCTGCTTTGGTTGAAGATTTAGGCGATGAGAGCGACATCGGACAACTAACTAGGCGAAGTCTGAATACAAGTGGAATGCCGATTCAGTTGCAAACTCGCTTGAAAAGGTTTTCGCCCCACGAGGAAAGTGAAAAAAACCCCACATCCCCTACAACACCTCCCGAAAGGCTTAAGTGTGGAATATGCGTGTTTGAATTAGGATTTAGGAGGATGACGAATCACGAATGTTTAGGTTGTCATCAACCGATCTGTTTACTCCACGTAAACGCGCTGTGCCAAACTTGTTTTTCGGCTGCTGATTTGGGAACCTCACCGTCCGTATCTGGCTACGGAAGCGATCAGTAGAGACCACCACCTACCTTACATTAAATTTTTATTACTTTAAAATTTTTATTACTTTAAGGAGCTCGGTTTGACTAAATATTTTGAACACTGTTTTTGGAAAATTGTTTATTTGGATTATTTTAGTTTATGGTTGGTAATGTTTAATAAACTGGTTATTTTGTGTTATATTTGGTTTAATTCCTTGCTATAGATCGTAGTAAAGACTACCTGACAAATATTTTGTATTAGAATTAATATAGGGGAAGGTGGGGACTAAAAATATATTGGTGGCCTCTCAGGCCGGGTGAGCCCGATTTCGGTTGGCCCATAGGAGCGCCTGACGGAGGGTTAACTTTTTATATTGAACGTGAATGATTTATGGCATATTATGGCAAGTTTGCGTCGCTTGCCATAATATGCCAAGAATCATCAAACATAGTTAACTTTTTTTATACCTACTTGAACGATTTGCATATTATGGGCAAGTTTGCGTTGCTTGCCATAATGTGCCAAAAATCACCAAATATTATTTACTTTTTGTATACCCACTCAAATGATTTTTGGCATGTTATCGCAAGTTTGTGTAGCTTGTCATAATGTGCCAAAAAACGCCAAACATTATTAACTTTTTTATACCCACTGGAGAAATTTCGGGCATATTATGGCAAGTTTGCATTGATTGCCATAATGTGCCAAAAATCGTGAAACATTATTAACTTTATTTATACCGACTAGAGGAATTTTTTTTGCATATTATGGCAAATTTGCATTGCTTGCCATAATGTGCCAAAAATCGTCAAACATTATTAACTTTATTTATACCCACTCGAATGATTTTTTGCACATTATCGCAAGTTTGCCTCGCTTGCCATAATGTGCCAAAAATCGCCAAACATTATTAACTTTTTTTATACCCACTAGAGGAATTTTTTGCATATTATGGCAAATTTGCATTGCTTGCCATAATGTGCCAAAAATCGTCAAACATTATTAACTTTATTTATACCCACTTGAATTATTTTTTGCATATTATCGCAAGTTTGCGTCGCTTGCCATAATGTGCCAAAAATCGCCAAACATTATTAACTTTTTTTATACCCACTAAAGGATTTTTTTGCATATTATGGCAAATTTGCATTGCTTGCCATAATGTGCAGAAAATCGTAAAACATTTTTAACTTTATTTATACCCACTTGAACAATTTTTGGCATAATGTGGCAAGTTCGCGATGCTTGCCACAATGTGCCAAAAATCACCAAATATTATTTACTTTTTTTATACCCACTCAAATGATTTTTGGCAAGTTTGTGTCGCTTGTCATAATGTGACAAAAATCGCCAAACATTATTAACTTTTTTATACCCACTGGAGAAATTTCGATGGCAAGTTTGCATTGCTTGCCATAATGTGCTAAAAATCGTCAAACATTATTAACTTTATTTATACCCACTTAAACGATTTTTTGCATATTATCGCAAGTTTGCGTCGCTTGCCATAATGTGCCAAAAATCGTCAAACATTATTAACTTTTTTTACAACCAATAGAGGAATTTTTTTCATATTATGGCAGGTTTGCGTCCCTTGCCATAATGTGCCAAAAATCGTCAAACATTATTAACTTTTTTTATACCCACTAGAGGAATTTTTTGCATATTATGGCAAGTTTGCATTGCTTGCCATAATGTGCTAAAAATCGTCAAACATTATTAACTTTATTTATACCCACTTGAATGATTTTTTGCATATTATCGCAATTTTGCGTCGCTTGCCATAATGTGCCAAAAATCGCCTAGCATTATTAACTTTTTTTATACCCACTAGAGGAATTTTTTGCATATTATGGCAAGTTTGCATTGCTTGCCATAATGTGCTAAAAATCGTCAAACATTATTAACTTTATTTATACCCACTTGAACGATTTTTTGCATATTATCGCAAGTTTGCGTCGCTTGCCATAATGTGCCAAAAATCGCCAAACATTATAAACTTTTTTTATACCCACTAGAGGATTTTTTTGCATATTATGGCAAATTTGCATTGCTTGCCATAATGTGCCTAAAATCGTAAAACATTATTAACTTTATTTATACCCACTTGAACGATTTTTGGCATATTATGGCAAGTTCGCGATGCTTGCCATAATGTGCCAAAAATCACCAAATATTATTTACTTTTTTTATACCCACTTGAACGATTTTTGGCATATTATGGCAAGTTTGCATTGCTTGCCATAATGTGCCAAAAATCGTAAAACGTTATTAACTTTATTTATACCTACTTGAATGATTTTTGGCATATTATCGTAAGTTTGCGTCGCTTGCCATAATGTGCCAAAAATCGTTATACATTACTAACTTTTTTTATAGCCACACACACGATTTTTGGCATACTATGAATTAAAGGGGTTCTACTGTATCAATCAAAATCAACTTCAGCAGAAGTAAGGAAAAACTGAGCTTACTTCGGACCGTTAAATCTATTCAGTGATATATACCTTTCTTCTCCAGGGCAGAAAGCGGGATATCCCTGGTCCTCTTTGCATCCGGTACCTTGGACTTAGCATCCGACACCTTGGACTTGACATCAGAGACTTTGGACTTGACTTCTGGCACCACTTCTGTGGACCTCCTGGATTTGTCAGACCTCCTCCTGAGCTCCGGCGCTGGTGACACTGGTCGGGCGGGGGAGGCGAAACTGAAAAGAACATACTTTAATAAAACGGGAGAAATTTGTGTAACATGGATTCAGGATGAAAAAAGGATGTGTTCCTTTTTGGCATTGATTTTCATACAGTTTAAGATGGCAGACATTATTTGACATGTGTCGTCTGTCACTAATATAATAATAAATGTTTTAATTTCTTTTTTTTTGTAACAAATAGAGATAACAATATCCTCACTGTGTATTTTGTGTTAGTTTAGTATGTTTTCTGTTTTTGTAGAGTTTAGTAACATAGTAAAATATAGTGGGATTTTGTAGAGTTTAGTAACATAGTAAAATATTTTCATTTTTACGATGCCGTTTTATGAAAACGAATTTTGACATTCATATTATTCGCACAAGTCTCAGCCTGTAAGATACGAGATCCATCGCATATCTGAAGTGCCACTGAAGTAACTGAAACACCTATGAATGTGGCTCGCTATGATAGGAAAGGTTAAGGAGCTATGTCTGTATTACCGCAACTTCTTGGTTGTCTGCACGGGTGCGGGCGACTCGGCCTGGCGCCGGCGCGACGGTCTCTCTGCGAGGAGTGTGGGCGGTAACGCCGGACTGTTGCGCGTCTGCCTCTTCTCCAACATGTTCTTGGCAATATTCAACTGCGGCTGGAAACAGATAATACGAGATGCGCCTTTATTTACAGAATCCCGCAAGACAACGTCTCCTGCATCAACCAAAAATAATATTCAAAATCTCTCTACACCACTAGCTAGCTAAATTCAAATACATTTATAGATAAGAATACTTAAATATGTATAAACAATGGGTATATTAACTACACTAGTTGTTGCTAAATACGAGGTTTGTTCAAAAGAAAAGGTGAATTTTGAATTTTCGCGGGCTGTATACATTCGATTAACGAATTTTTTTTTTGTTATATTTATTTAAGTACATAAAACAGGCATGGTGCCCAAAAATTTACATACATGGATGTTTAAATACATAATAATAACAAAAATACTAACAAAATGAATAAGCTAAATATGCAGAAGTAAATAACAAATAAGAATGGGTAAAAGGTAAATACAAATATGTTCATAAACGATTTGTTATTGTCACACCTGTACTGGTGAGACTCTGATTAGGTAGGTACGATGTTGCTTCTCTTTAAATAAAAGGGCTTCATCACAATATCAGCTTAATATGATTAAAGGTAATATGTTTTTTTTTAAGTGTTTAAATTGGTCATTAAAAATGTCTATTTCATTATTAGAGCCATGTATAATGTTATAATTTCTTAATGTTCGCGGTACAGGGGAAAAATATCCTGTATTTGTGTGGTAGGCTTTAATATAGAAAATGTTTTTCATACTCCTTGTTGATTTTCTTGATGGTTTATTGATGTCAATTTGGGATAAAATGTTTGGTGTATCAACTGATGCATGTATAATTTTGTGTAGAAGCAGTACGTCAGAAAGTTTACGTCTGACCGTTACGTTAACGTTTACGTTATCTTGGTACACATATGTTTATCATATGCTAGCATTATCAGCCATTTTGGATTAGTAGTTTGTTTTTGACAACTGGAAAGGTTAGCCACATTTTTGTGTGTTCTTCGATTTTTTACTTTTGAAAAAAATGTATCAAAGAATATGTCTTAAATTTTGCGTTAAAAATGGAATAAAGTACTCCAAAGCACTTAAAATGTTGACTGTGGCAATCGGTGAGTCTACTTTGTCTCAAAAAAGTGTTTATAAGTGGTACAAGCGCTTTACAGAAGGCCGAGAAGATGTTAATGACGATGAGCGTCCTGGAGTTGCAACCACGTCAACAAACGAACAAAACATCGAAACAGCGAAGAAAATGGTTTTGGAAAATCGTCAAATCACTATTAGGAAAGTTACAGAGGATGTTGGCATATCAATCAGCTCATGCCATGCAATTTTCTCGGATGTTTTGGGCATGAAACGTGTGGCAGCGAAGTTTTTTGTGAAAATTGTGGAAAAACAAATCATGGATTTTGCATCACGATAATGCACCAGCTCACACATCAATGCTTGTTCGTGATTATTTGGCCAAAAACAACACCGTAACCATGCCTCAACCACCGTATTCACCAGATTTGGCTCCCTGCGACTTTTTCCTATTCCCGAAACTGAAGAGGCCAGTGAAAGGAAAGCGTTTTGTCACAATTGATGAGATAAAGTCAGAATCGAAGAACGAGCTGATGACCATACCGAAAAGCGCATTCCAGAAGTGCTTCGAGGATTGGAAGAAGCACTGGCATAAGTGCATTATATCTGAGGGGGATTACTTTGAAGGGGAAAAAATGCAATATTGATGAATAAATAAATACTTTTTGAAAAAATTCGAAATTCACCTTTTCTTTTGAACAAACTCGTATGTCCTAATTGATTCTGTTCAACAGCAAGATTGGTCTCCTCACCGGCATGACCTGCGGGCAATCAGTTAGTTCTGCACGCTGGGCGATAGATCAGTCTATGCTGTGGGTGACGGAGATCGGGAATATAGAAATGAATGCTCTCCGTGATGACTGAGTTCTCAAACCATCCACAAATCAGTGTGAAGAAATGTGAAGCAATGCGCACATCCCTTCTGACCGTAGATGGTTCATTCCAAGCATGCCCAAAAGAAAGTAGCCATACTAGCCCAATAGTAGACAGATTATTAACCCTTTCGTAGCATGCATTTGTACATATATTAAAAATATATACAGTTCAACTGAGCTCAGGATTCTATTGACAGTATATTTACGGAACAAAGTCGTCATTGCTACATTTCATAAATATAATTTTGAATATTGTACCTTCTTGGCATTGTTCTTGGGGTCTTTTTTGCCCCCTTTAGGTGTAATGGGACGGTCCGCCTCTTTTGAACTGTGGAACACCGGACCAGACACTCCGAGGATGCAGTCTTCATTCTGAAATACAAACATAAATCATTTAGTAATGTAGTCATATCCATAACGTTGAATAGCAATTTAAAAAAATTAATGAATTCTGCATCGCTTCAATCGTTTCTCTATGAATTTATTTTTACTCATTAATCATTTGAAGCACGCATTTTCGTACTGTTGATCGATCGTTGTCGACGGCCGCTACTGACATTAGTTGTTTGATAACTTTTTAGTTTGTGCGTGCATTTTCTAAGGCTGCAAATAGGTCTACGAATTAGTCAGACACGTAAGTAAGTCGCTGACCGTCAGTCTACACAATGATGCCACAGTGCCTCGCTGATGTTACCCGATTACCGTAGTCTTTAATTAATTAGGTTGGTTTGTATTAAAATTGTATTTATCAAGGACTGGAAACAATGCCTCGCATAATTCAAGAACTTAGCATGCCGATCTTTGTTAAAATTACTGGATAAATCCCTAAGAGAATGGCAAAGATGCACCCCAGTAATAACCCGCTCTGCTTAATTCGCTGCACCGAACACTCTCATACAGATAGCAAAAGCGTCGGTCGACTGACGACGTAGCGCTGATGAGCAGGACCGATGGTTCACGCCAGTGGCGGCTCGTCACTTTCGATTGTGATAGAGAGCTAAGCTTGAAAAATTCGACATTATTGATGTTGTTCAGTCCAAAACGATTATTAATTTTACCTTTTGAAAATTCGGTTTTTTGTATGAAGATAGATTCAAGGAACTAAGATTAACAACGTCAAAAGAAAGAAGACAAAGAGGTGACTTGATTGAGACTTTTAAAATATCATCTGGACACTACAGTTGCCCTGACATCCAAAGAAATCTTCACCACCAACAAAAATATAAATATCTGTGGACACTCAAAAAAAATTAATAACACATTTTTTGCATCCAATACTACGAAACACTTCCTTGCAAAAAGAGTAGTGGAAACATGGAACAAACTTCCACAACATATCATCGCTTCTACTAATATAAGCACATGGAGAGAAGAAGAGATTGACTTATTTGAAACTAGCTGACGTGTACCCGGCGTTGCTGAGGTTTAACCTTAGGAGATAGACATAGGGGGTTTTTCACTATCTCTGATTATGTTCTGACCAAGCACTAATCCGCGGATTAGTCATTTTTTCGTTTTCACTATATCTGAATAACGCTAACGCTCGGGTTAAAGTTAGATTTGACTAATCAGTGCTCTAACCAGACGTTAGGCGCTATTCCTCGAATCAAAGATGGCGTCAAAACATTCCGAGTTTAACAGCTGAGAAGTGAGTCGAATTTTGTAGAATGAATTTGAATGCTTGTATGATCCATCCTGAATTATTTGATTGTGTTCAAAATAAGAAAAAAATGTATTAATTTGACACTAATCTATCTAAAATGACCTGATAATCAACATAACATAACCAAAAAAATGCACACTTCGCGGTGTGCGGACTGTGACGCATGACAGCCGTGGCAGTAGATGGACTAACTGCAAACATTTTGCGATGTTGTCAGACTATTTCGAGTGTTATCTATCCGGAAGTTCGAAACAATGGTGAAACGGTGGCCGTTGAATAACGAAGTTATTCTGAACTTTAAAGCCAGCCAACGGATAGCTATTCAGATATTTAGCCCGACATAGTGAAATACCCCCATATACTATCCAGGACTTTTATGTAGACATTTTTAAGATATACAATTTCGTAGTACATTTTTTTGATGTATCTCATAAGGTTTAGCCATCGTTAGCAATGAAAGCGTTCAAAAATATATATTTACAACGACTTGATTACAAAACATCGATTCTTCTCTACTTTCTACAAATATAATATGCATGTATTATATACATAAACCTTCCGGAAGATATGTACTCTAGAGCACATTCTAAAATATCGGTAGGGTGGCGAGCACCACCTATTTTTAATCGACAAACTCGGGGCAGCACTCGCAATCAAAATGACAACAACGCGGTTCCAGGAGGGGAATGCTATTTGCACATCACTCCTTGTACACTCCGAAAACCCGAAGTGAGCCGATGATCGCCGACCCGATCGGGACGGTACGAACACTACTGTCAGTTTGGCTGTCGGGGCCATGCTTATTGCTTTCACTGACAGACAGAGCTGGCAGAGTCATGTGCCATGTGTTTTGGCGCCTTCGGCGTTCATCGGCTCAGTTAGTGGCGTTTGTTCACTTCGGGTTTTCTGCATGTACAAGGAGTGATGTGCAAATAGAACTCCCCGTTCCAGGCTAGCGTGAAGAGTGCAGTCTGGGTCGCCGCTAGACAGGTTGCGACAAGTAGTGTCAGCAAAGGAACCACTCGTACATACAATATCGCAAACATACGAACATATTTAATAAACCTAGGCACTCAAAAAAATTAAAACTCAACAAATAAATAAAAATAATTCACATTTTTAATTAATGTTCATGAAAAAAATATTTCACTGTCGAATAGTGGGGGCACATTCGAATCGTTGTGCGGGCACGGGGTTGGGAACCCCTGCTCTAAATGATAGTGAAAACCCTATCAAAATCCGTTGCATAGTTTAGAAGAACTAAGCGCACAAACAGACAGACGCAGATAGCGACATTATTTTATACTGTTTAGAGATTAAAACAACTCAATTACTGTTAAAATTATTGTGTAATCAGATATGAGCGCATCAGCAGAATGTTGCCTGCGCATTAAATAATAATAAAAAGATCGCCAGGGTCTTGTTTCCCAGAAGCTTGCAAGAGAAAGTGCATTCGTAGATAAAGAAAAGACATTGTGGATAAATGACCTTCAAAAACTGTTAAAATATGTATCTTTTTTTAGAATGTTAAATATTTAAGTATGAATGTAGCATTTTTCTATATTCCCGCATTCATAATTTATTTCAAGTTTTACCAATGACATTATAAAACATACAGACATGTTGTTGAGATCTCAAAGTGGCGAGCAAAACATACGGTAATTGCTGTACTTTCGGTTTAGAAGTTTTGGTACTAAACTGTCATGAGTCGCGTGGGATCGCGTGCTATCTCCGACCAAATTGCGTAAGTGAGAGCTAAAATGTACTCGTGCGTGCGTGGTGAGAAAGTGTTTCAATTACACGGTAAATTTACGTTCAACAGATGTTTTTTCACAGAGGACATCTACATAATATAGGTATATAAAAACACACGGGTATTCGAACGCAATGCTGTGTCAAAATTTAAATGCAATCGGTGAAGAACTTACGGAGATTTAAGATTTTGAACAAACGAACATTTACATATTTATTTATATAGATAAATAATACAATTATTATATCGATTCTTTCCTGAAGATTTTCAGAGCCATTGGCGAAAGTGAGATAGCGAACGTAGCAACATATAATTATAAGGACAGTTGACTGTAGGTCATCCCATACAGTGTTTTGTATTCGTCTCAGGCCTAATTGTTTTGCAGAAATTCAAATTGTCATCAAATGGACATTAAACACTGATTCTAGGTGTGTTAAAGCTTTCTATCGAATTTTAATAAGCTGACAAGCCTAACAACATGAGAGTTGTCCTCTTCTGTTTATGACTTTGTCACACGTGAATTTCTGCGAAACAACTGGGTCTTAGAGTAAACGCACGGTCATCTCATTCACATACGTAATGTAGGATGTACTATTTGACGAAACTTTTAAATATAAAAACACCAGCCAACGATCTATTTCGTTCAAACACATTTATTTTTTGAATGCCTTACACGAACAATGTTTGAATTAAGAATTTAGTGAAAAAGCAAGTGTGTTCCTAACTTGCCTCATTTTGTTTTAATTTTGTGAGAAAATAACATGTCTAGATGTATTGTAATGTCATTGGGTTTTACCGTATTGAAATTCTAGTAGTTGAAAGGTCACATGTAAATTGGCAACATCGGTATCAGTCAATCTAGGGATAATCTGTTAGCTGGCCCGAAGCCAGGGTGAGTATGGTGTCACCAATCGAATAATGTTGCAAGACAAAAAGGCGGGGGAAATATGGAAGTTTGACCATGCCAACACCGATCTATCTACCGCTAAGTTCAGCTGCGGGATTGCAAAACGGGTATTACCAACATGGTCTCTGTAGAGGACGGTACTTACGATGTTCTGCCAAGTCCATTATCAACGGTAGTGTTAGATATATGCATATTATATTAACGGGTCTGTGATTTTTTCCAACTCAACAATAAAATAATTCCCCTCAGGGCCTAAGTCATCTTTGGGGAAGATGTGTGGAGTTTTTTGAGGAGAGGAAGCAGTGAACATCGGTCTTGAAGAGACCCATGGCGAGCCATTTAACTCGAGAACGAGTCGTTGAAACAACCCGTTCTGATGTGACAAATGTCTACCGTCTACAAGTGTAGGGCACGCATTTGGCGTGTTCCACGACTATGCACCAGTGCCGAAGGGATCAATGACACCAGACGCGGCCCGTGACTGTAATTACCAGCAGTGCATTTCACTTTTAAAATGTACCTAGTCTGTAATTTAGGTGGAGCAAATTAATGAATGGGAACACCTACTGCAATTCATTCTATCTTATAAGTTATATTTGTAAAATAACTGATTAAATAATACAAAAATACAAAATTATCTCGAAAATAAAGGACACGCAATTCATCGTTGAAAATATAGCGAAACCGTTTGAAATCACCCCGCTCGAGTTCCAATGTGTGAATGTCGTAGCATTAACATTGAACATTAGTTTTTCTAAGCGAATCCATTCCAGACGCATTGGATTACACATGATCAAAGTGATGCAAAGTTCACTCGCCGTCAAAGCGTTTCGATAATGCACGGAATGGGTTATGTATCTGCACTGCTCTAACACGTAATTTGACGTTAAGAGTGTAATCTGTCTCGCTCATGTCACCGTTTCGGCTACTTCGGGCTGTCTCGATACCGCCCGATGCTGTTTTAGTAGTATGGTAAATGTTGGTTCTGTGCATATCGGGGTATGCACGACCGCTTGCTCTTGCGCGGGATTTTTTTACTAAAAGATAGCTCAAATAATGACCTGACGGGAATTACGAATTTCTTACATCGATCACTGGGGCACAGATGTCGCTGTAATTTGTTATGTGGAGACTGTAGACAAGCACTAAGCAGTGCAATGCACAAATGCACGTACCAAGGAACCGCCTCTGAATGACACTAGTTCCTAAAAGCATCTGAAACACCGGTAGAACAAGGACAGCATTCCGATGCCTGTACACTAAAGTATGTTTTTAATATTAAGGAATCTATCAAACGGATCGCCCATTTCGGCAGAGTCGAGGATTTTTTAATAATTTTGAAGTATTTTAGGACTCCAGACCAAAGGTGACTTCCAAATTTAACAGTGGGGAGCACTTGCGATTTGTACAGGGTCAGCAATTGTGTACTTACGACATCCTGCGACATGGTCTGCGGCGGCAGGCCGAGCGAGGCGCGCACGCGTGCGTTGGTGGCGCGGCACATCTCGCGGAACTCGTAGAAGTCGTTGACCTTGTCCACGCACAGTTCGCAGATCAGGGGCGGCATGCGGTCATCGCGGTTCACCTGGAACATTAAAATGATAAACGGTTTGTTGAAATACCAGAATTATTATTTATTACAGAGATACAAGATACGCAAATTAATATTATGACAACCATATTGCCATCCGGTTGGGCAGCATTGTGAAGCAGGTCAAGGTGGGGGCTGTTGGAAAGGATTTGTGAATGTTGGCCTTGAAGATGGAAAGACTAATGGCGGTAGCGCGTTCCATATGGCAATATATTTGTTAACAATCATCTCTAATGTACAGACGCAGCATTCAGGCACGTTCCACTATCTTGATCATACAAACAGAAGAATTCTTGTGATATGTCTCATATAAAGGACACTTGAGAAGCCTCGACTTTCGAGAGTTGTGGATAACAAAAGTATCAGATAGAGAATGATAAGAAAAATTCCAGGAAGAAGTTTAACATGATAGCTTAGCAATACAATATGCTGTTAATGCCAATTGTATTTTATGGCGAGCATCTGATGCTGATAATGCAGAATTTATTTTATGCCGAGCGTTTCTGAGAAACCAAGGAATGCAAAACTACAATTAATAGAAATCATAAATATTTACAAAACGTTAACCAGATCAAATAGAACAATTGCAAAAGAATAGGTTAGGTTTGTTGATTGAGCATTATTTTGTTAAAGTTTCCTTACTCCACGCACAAATTATTTAAATAACATTTCAACTTAATTACGGCAAGAAACAACTATTTATGTCAGAAGAGATGGTAAAAGATGCATTAAAGTTCCATTTTTTCCTCGTCTTAAATGTTTGGCCGCCATGTTGAATTTTAGTACTATGAAGTGACGTTTGCCTAAAGGTTTTGCTTCAATCTAAATATGCATAAATTATTTTAATAACCTATTTTGTGCAATTCCCCCGACATTAATAGTAGTTGGTTCTTGTACTAGTTGTTATAACGAGGCAATACTTTAATAATTTGGGCGTATTTAGCAGTAAGCTGAGTAAGAAAATTTTACCACTGTTTATCTTTTTAAACATACTTTTCTATTCTTATATATAACTCTATTTTTTTTCTTAGAAAGTTACCAATAACCTGACAATTTTTGTTGTTTGTTTTTGGGGTGTTATGCCGTGTTGCGCTAACTCCTTCTTTCATCAGGGCAGATCCATCAGATGATGGACACTGCAACGATGTCCGAAACGTCGGCTAAAGAAGGAGTTAGCGCAACACGGCATAACACCCCAAAAACAAACAAC
This sequence comes from Hesperophylax magnus, assembly GCA_026573805.1. NCBI lineage: Eukaryota > Metazoa > Arthropoda > Insecta > Trichoptera > Limnephilidae > Hesperophylax > Hesperophylax magnus. Next base: position 1,053,287 of record JAIUSX010000191.1, on the reverse strand, counting down.
AAAAATGCTTTTGGCCGTGAGAATCTAAAAACTTACAATAACCTGACAACATTAATGTGAATTCCTTTTACTTCTTTCATCAATATAGTGGGAAAATTTTTGAATGGTAGAGGATTTATCTAGCAGAGAATTGAACCCTGGGCAATATCCTACAGCTTTGGATCGCTCGACCAGCCAGCCAATCAAATAATGATTCACTTTATCGTGCCATGTCTTTTCCTCGACACCCCCTTTCTCAATCATTGAGATTTAGATACAACATAGAACAGAATTATACTTGACAGAATGCAAAATCTCATTAAATTAAGAAATATAACGTTGTACTAATAACTATTGTCAATTTACTTGGCTAACATGACAGATTTTACTACCACTTGAAATCGACTTTGAAGCATTATTGTAAGGTAAATAACCAGCGTAAATGATTTATTTACCACAATGGAGATGCATTCTATGATTTTCTTACTAAATTTGTGATTTTAATTAAGAAATAACGTTGTACCATTATTCATTGTCAAATTCCTTCGCTAACATGAGATTTAATTACCACTCGAACTTGACTTTGAAGCGAGATAGTAAGGTAAATAACCAGCGTAAATGATTTATTTACCTCAATAGAAACGCATTCCTTGATTTTCTCCTTCAATTCCGCCTCTACATCGATGACATCGTCGTTGTTTATTTTCTGTATGATGGGCATCTTATACCCGCCGCCCGAGCCGCACAGCCGGCAAGCCTTGAAGATGTCCAAATAACTCGTCATGGACTGACGATTGGAGTTGAAGAACCTGTCCATGTTGACTGGAGATGCTGTACGAGCTTCCACAATGTCTCCAAACTTCAAAACATAGTCCTGAAGAAGCCAGGATTCGAGAAAAAATATGCGACTTTTCCACGGTGAAATTATGTTTGATCTGTTTAGAGTGAAGTTGGTTGAAGGTGATTGGAGGCAACCTTCGGGAAATTAATGTTATTGAGTCATTGTTGCCAATGGTACAATTTGTTTCTTATTTATTAACGGGGTTGGTAGTGATATTTTGTTTAGACGGTTTTACAACTGGACACGATAAATTCAGATGCGCCGTTCAATAAAAAAACATTTTAAATAGGTATTTTACTGAGAGGAATGAAAATTTGTTATTTTTCAATCTAGCGTAACCTATTTATGTCTTTCCAATTCTAACCAGATTTTTTCTATCTCACTAAAATGTTATCAAAGAATTAATTAGTAACCTTTAAATAAGGGTCTATTATAGACAAAATGGAGATTTTTTAAAATAAAATTCTCATGTAGCACAAAAAATAGGTTAGGATGGTTTAGGTTAGAATAGGTTAGGTTAGGTGAGGTTAGGTAAGGTAAGTTTTGTATAGTAAAGGTTAGATTAGGTCGGGTTAGGTTTTTCTACATACAAAATTATTTTTAAAAACTTGTCTAAATACCTTTATTTTATTTTATTTTAACTCTTCAAGGTAGCAGAAGTCACGCCTGAGGAAGACATTGCACGACCAAGTGAATCAGACACTTGAGTCGGACCATGTCAAGAGTCAGAATAATAGAAGAGTGTGTATGAATGTGAATGAGGCAAGGAGTGTGTGGTGTGACCGAGTTGTTTGGCGGTCCGTCCTCTCTGCCTACCCCTGCGGGGAAACGGCGTGATGGTTAGTTAGTTAGTTTGTCATAGACATCCTAACCTATATTGACCTAACTTATCCTATCCTTACCTAACTTAACCTATCCTATCCTATCCTATCCTAACCTAACCTAATCTATCCTAACCTTTATTGACATAACCTATTATAACCTAACATTTTGAAAAATATTTCTTTATTTATAAAACATGCTTAAATATCTTTATTTTATTTTTGAAGTTCCGCCCATATAGTACCTACCTAATTTTCATAGAGTAAATGGTAATAACGTATTTTTTTATCCACTCGTATGGTATCAGAATTACCAACATAAGAAAATGTCAACAGGCATTATTTTGGCTGTCATCCCATATAACGAAAGTGAATGTTCGTTTTACGTAATAATTAAATTAAAATTTCTCAAATTCAGAGAGTTAAGGTAAATCAAATTTTATTTAAAAAAAATTATCGCATTAAGACCCAAAAATAGACGGCGATTTTTTTATGTGGCAACACCGCCTTTGAAACAGGAAGATGCGTTTATTTATGTACATATGTTTGACCGCCAAAATTGACAGAACAACGACGTGACATTTACATGACAACGACTGTAATTTAATAACAGTTCAGACGTTTCGATTTTAGTTGATCAACTCGACACTTGTAAACGTATTGAAAAGTGTGAACCTCCTTTCAACAGTGTTTTTCAAGTTTTTTGTAAGAAATCTTGTTGTTCAATAAAAGTTGATCAATTAAAAATGAAAGGTCTGAATCCGGTTTGGCGGTGATTGCTTTATTTATGGTAAGGCGGTCGTCCCACGGGTCGGAATCGACGAAAACCTAATGCTATAAAGACGCGTGAAACGTTGCATGGTTTCTGCCATAAATAAACGTTTCTGCACACAGTAGACAAGCTATGTAGCTCGTAATGTAGGTAGTTGGTTATAGCTCAGTAAACTAAATTTCTATTGTCGGTGTTGCAGATCTCTGTTACTTTGCCATCTTATCTTATCCAGCTCCGTCCAGCTCTGTAACGTTTATGTTGTATAATCATCTGTATATTTATATACTCTCATTTGTTTATAAGGACAAAATGAAAAAAGCTGTAGCCCGCCACGTGTTGCTCAATATTTCTGTGCAGATCTGGAAACAATAGCGCATTTTGCTTTTACGTCCACAGATGGGGAGTTTAATTAAAACATGTTTATCCAACAGAAAAAACATGTTTTTGCCTGTCACAGGTGATATCTATGCAAAATAGATAAGGTAAATCAAAATGCAAAATAGATATATGAAAACACACATGTATTCGAATGCAACGTTGTGTCAAAATTTCAAATCAATCGGTGAAGTAGGTACTTTCGGAGATTTAAGATTTTGAACAAACGAACATTTACATAAAAGTGTTAATTATTGTAAAAATGATAATTAATAGTTAGTTATGTGATATCGGCGGTGTTGCGACAAATATCGAGCGCTCACTAGCTGTGTACGGGTAGTACGTCGCATCGCTCCCTCGCGCCCCCCGACTCCTTTACAGGCGCTATGCAAATATATGGATCAGCGGGCTTTCAATTTTTGTCGATTCTTTAATGACCCGTGGGACAACTGCATAAATCTGATAATAATATTTGGATAATTTGTCTAGCACAAATTTCATGAGGGCGTGCAAATCCAAACCATAAGTTTTCTCTATTGAAGAAATGGTCCCTTAGATCATGCAGCGGGTTGGTTGAAAACCATTTCTCTCCCGAGACTAGGGAATTTCTCACTTTTTTCTCAATGAACCAAACATTCAGAGTTTTGTCCTCGTGTTTGGCACGGCTGTCGTACCAAATCATAGATATACCACTCACGACCCAATGGTTATGCGGGTTGTTGATTCTATACACTGTTTAGAGTATTCGGTCGAAAATATTCAAAAGAACTAAAAGAAGAAAGTTTCTCGTTGAAGGTACAGATCGACACACTTAACTGCAAAGTCTGAAGCATCGCTAATGTATATAAGTAAAAGCAATTAACAAAGAACATGACATCCTTAGTTCATTCTATAATCTCCTGTACAGAAAACTTTGTAGAGCTATAAAATACAACCGGCGTCACAAAAATCGCACCTATTGCAAAATCTTTCGAGACAATAAAGCGAATCTCTTTTAGATGTCCAGCATCGTCGCACTAATCCACGCCTCCGAATGAAGCCATCAGTCTCTTGAATCCGTTGGGAAACCCGTTGAACGGCAGTTTCGTTGCCGAACAACATCACACTGCCAAATGTCTGATTGCAGTAGTGCCACCACTTGAGCGGCTTCGTCAGCAGTGGTTCATTATAATGGGTTGTTTTCTAGCGCTAATTATTCAATGTCCTCTTCAACGCTTGGACAGTGAATGACCTACAATTGACTTAAACTGCTCCTTTTACAGCCCACGAAGATGACTCAAGTTGTGGCACCATTTTTTTAACGTCCGTACTCGGAAAATTAGTATAGTTTATGAAATGAAACTATTGTCTGAATAGAGGTGGTTAAATGTACTTTCAATTGATGTCAATATCGTTTGGGTTAGATATATTGGTTCATCTCTATGATTGGCTCAGGAAACACCATAAGCATGAAACTTATTTTCGAAGATGTGCGATCTTTGTGATGCCGAGTGTATAATGAAATGGACGAGGAACAAAAATAAAACACTTGTATGAAACCAAATTAATATGTAGTATTTAATTATTTAGGTAACTTACCTACATTATTTGCAATATGTAAACTTTTCTCTATATACATAAAAATCTTATTTATTACTTAACAATTTGAAAAAACTCTATAATGGTAACCGACGTTTTAATCCTAAGTAAAAAGATTGTATCTAAAAAGACCGTAAGCGCATTTGTTGTTAAATTAAAAATGATTGTAAATACAATTTAATTGTAATTTTATTTAGATTTATGTAATATAAACTCTGTAAGACCAGCATCCAATATGATAATGACAAGTATTAAAATGTATTGTTCATTATCTCATAAAGTAAATGATTACACATAAATTATATCAATTCTTTACTTTAACATCACACGAGCACACAGATACTAATTTTGCTTACAATCATTTGCGAGTTACGATCATTTGATTACAATCATTTTACCTATAACCCTCTATAATATACAAAAAATAAATTACTTACATCAAAGAAGATATAAACCTTTAACCTTCAGAATGCCGTCCGCCTGCGACCGTGTACTCCTTAGTGTGCCGGGGGTAAAATGTCAATCACTCACAACATACCGACAGACACAATTATCTTATTAAATTGTTTTTGAAAACTTTACGGTCTTACCGGGTAATTTTTCTGTCAACTTGTTATCAATATATATATATATATATCTGTCTTATTTATTTCCCCCAGGATAAGTACTTATATTCAGAGAAATGTTTTTTCTCTCAATATAATAAAGAAATACGAAAATATTCCTGGTTTTTATTCTATTTTCCATAAGGCTAAATAAATGATCTTCACAATAAAAAATAAATTAGATGACGCTTTCTGTGGCTATGAAAAACGAAAGTTAAAATTAAAACAAGATTCCATTCAATGTACCTGCGCGTTCAACACGCTCTTGTGTCCTGTTCAGGGTTGATCAGAGCAAAACTAACTCTAAGCAGAATTCTTGCCTGAACAGACTATGCAATAATTACAATAGCGTATTATCCAAGGTGGATATTTTCAGTTGCGAACTTACCAAATACAAGAGGTCCATAAAAGAATATTTCTCTGATGGTTTGTGAATAATGTTATGTCTCTATTATGATTTGATTTATATCTACAACCTCTCTCCATGGCTATAAATGTAAATATTTTCGTTTTATATAATTTTTTGTTTTGTATAAATTTTTTAATTCATATTCCTTTCTCACAAATTCAATTTACTTATTCCATATTATGCTGTCTCAGTAGAGGTAAAGTGAGGAAATCCACAATTGGTTTTATTTTAATATATAATACTTATGTACAAACTGATTAAATGCAAACTGTCGATTTCCCAAAAATGAATAAAAAAAAATATATATATTTTCTTGTGACAAAACAAGAGTCTAAAATAAATAATATAATGATAGGTTATTTCATTGCCAGGTGAATTTTTTTTAAAGATTTGTTTATGTTACAAAATACAATAAAACCGGGGGAAAGTACGGTGGACTACTAGCGAATCCACAGTGGATTCGTCAACACACTACGGGTACAAACGTCATAAATCCACGGTGGATTTCTCGGCACATTTAGGGTTAAAATTGTGTTGCAGATGTGTCCACTGCTTGGAGTACGATTGATTGATTTTACTTTCTCTGAAACTGATCTAAAATATAATTTTTTTCTCGAGCAGATAATCAATTCCGTTGGGACCTAAAAGTCAAAATGTATCATAAAAATTGGCAACATCAGTTTTCATTCAAATTGGTGCTGATTACACTTCTATGGAATATTTCTTCAGTGAGTAAAACGGTCTGTAATATAGTACAGACGTAAAAATAAAAAAAAGGTAAATTAATCAAAAAAAAAATAGAGTCTAAAACTGATTTCAAACAAAAAATTATGTAACTTGACACACTGAACTTTGAAGGCGGCCGAAAGACAAAATAACAAACAAACGATAATTCTTTAAATCAATAAATTATAGATATTTCTTAAATCTACACTAGCAATGGCCGCCAACCGTTAAGCTAAACAGTGTTATTTCAAATAAACATTATTTAAATAACAGGAAAGCATAATAAATAATATAACATTTAAATTAACTTATTGATTGCCGATGCTAAATCTTCGCTGTGCGCCAGGTGATTTTATTTTGGTAATAACTTAATTAAGAAGACAATATGATATGTCCCTGTCCCTGCACCGTGAACAGACTCAACGGCGCAGAGCAGAACAATGGGACAATACAACAATTCAACCGTAGTAAATGGATACATGGTGACATGCGTTACGAGTGAGTTCACGAAAAAAATTAAGTCTTTTGTACCAAGATGTATTGCAATGTTCCATTTATACGACAATTTTAAGCTGAAATACGAGATTCGAGCGCCGAGATATGTACACGTGGAGCGACTGGCTATTGTCCTACTGTCTAGTCCGACCGCGTTTACAACGGACAACCGTCTGCGTCATCTCTGGGACAATATCCTCCAAACTACTGTTCACAAAAAGGGTAAAAGATATGCTGATGAACAAGAGGTGAATAGATGACAATTAAAACAAAATAACACCATTTTTGACAATGTTTTCTTTCATAAATCCAATTAGATTTGATGGGTTATCTGCCATTCTTGGCCAGTGATGAAAACTTCGACATGTAAAAAATGGAGCACTCTATATTCAACACGCTATAACTTTAAAACTAGAGTAGGTAGTCAATAACCGCGTTCGCACAATTTGTTTTGATTCTTTCAAGCACTGGGCCGGCATAAAAACAACACGTCGCGACAGTTGTATTAAAGCACACGCCAATTGGCGGGTGCGGAGTTTCGCCATACATTCGAGCTGAGTTGACAATGAACCTATTAACATCAACCCCAGCCACTCTTCATAAAGGCCCTTCTCACACATGGATAAGCAAGTTGCCGATGCGCAAGTTTCCAATACGCGTGTTGTGTACTCACTTCGCAAACAACTTGTTGCGAAATCACGAGACCTGCGTCGCCACCGATCATTGTTGAATTCTCGTAACGTCAAAACTATAATGCTATCATAACTTCACTCACAACCAAACAGTTGCTGTACCTGTCATTATTTGTCAACTGTTTCCTAGCATTTATCTAAAGCACGCCATGTCCAAATAAATAAAGATAAACATTCTTATGTTACAAATAAACTGATATTTGAATTAATCCTAAGGCCATCATTACAGTGGTTGCACGTTGCTTGTGCAATGATGTAGGACTTAGCTAGCAGAGAATTGAACTCGTTACGTCGTCAGTACATATTTTCGAGACGGGAATTGAACCTGCAACCTACCAAAACAAAATCAAATGTGTAAAGTATAATGTTGAAATAACTTAATTACCTAAAAAATTAAAGTCACACGCAGAATATAAAGTAGCTGGCTAATCAGTTTAAATAAACATTTTAAGAAATATTCCGGTTCTGGATGGGTGATAATATATAATAAATACGAATGCAATGCAAGTACCTGGCTTCAGAACAAAGGAGCAATTCTGGTTCTACTTAAAGATAAGGAATTGTCCTTAACCTTGAAATTAACGGCTTTTCGTTAACTAGGGTCGATTCCAATTCTGAATAAGGGTAAGGAATTGTCGTTAATCTTAAAATTAATGAATTTTTCATTAACGGTGCTTCCAGTTATCTTGGATGACAGCAAAAAAGTTGTTAATTTTAAGGACAACTCCTTATCATTAACCCTTTCAGACGGTGCGTATATTTGAAAATACAAAGATTACATAACTTTTTTATTGTATTTTAGCTACTAATTCAGGCGGTAGTCATTTTTAAATTTTGAAAGGTGATTTTTGAGTTTAATCATGACAAATTTTTTCTCCCGATTTTTTGTGATGTATGTTTTTAAGATATTTTTTCAAAGTTTAATTTTCATGTATTTTTTTAAAATTTGCTAAAATGTTATATTTTTGATATACAGAGTACGATTTGTCAGTTTATGTAAAACACGCCCTCTGAGGCCTAATGCTCCTTCAAATGAAAGAAGCAATAACTTCTAAACAATTGAAAAAAAAAATATATATATATATATTTCAAATAACTCCAACCACCAAGTTTAATTCAGGTCAGAAAGGGTTAAGTAGAACCGGAATCGTTCCTTTGTTTGGTCTTTCACCAGGGCGATACTGAAAGACACAGAGTATCTATCGCAAACAATATGATTAATCAAACTACGTCATCGGGAACTTTTTCTATACTTAAACCTCCGATATCTTCATTTTCTTTGCTTTTTGCCAGTAATTCATTCTCTAACGCTATCCTTGTATGAATTTTTTTATGTTTCTTAAGTAAATAATCCATCGTGAACCCTTTTCCGCACTCGTCGCAACAATACGGCCTATCATTCATATGCCTCCGTACGTGCGATTGCCAATGCTCTTTCCGCCTGAATGCGGCCTCGCACAAATGACAAGGATACTTTTTGGAATCGGTGTGAACCAGAGTGTGTCGACTTAATGTAGTTTTCGACGTGAAAGACTTCTCGCAAAGCTCGCACGGGAAAGGTTTCACGATAATGTGCACCGGCATGTGTTCTCTTAGTTTTGTTTCATCCGCGAACACATTATCACACATCAAACAAGGTATGACAGAACTGTTATGCAGTAAAAGATGCCGTTTTAATATGATATCTTCGGCGAAAGCCTTGCCACAATGCAAGCACGTGTACTGAGTACAGCCTTTGTGTAACTGCATGTGTATTCGTAGCGCTTGCGATCTTCTAAACACGCTTGCGCACAGATCGCAAGAAAACGGACGTTCTTCGATGTGTGATTGTTTATGCGAACGGAGATTGCTGCGGCTTTTGAATTTTTTACCGCAAGCTTCGCATGTGTACGATCGATCGGGTTCGTGCGTTAGTTTATGCTCTTTTAAGTAATCGGCGCGTTTGAATGTGCGCTCGCAGATTTCGCAAGCGTGCGGCTTTACATTAGTATGCAAGACAAAGTGTTTCTTCAATGGTATTATCCCGTTGTATACTTTCCCGCATTCTTTGCATGTTAGAGACGCGTCAGTGTGTTCTGCGCGCATGTGTTCGCTCCGTTTGCCTTTCCGTTTGAAAATCTCTGTGCAGACGATGCATTCGTAGGTTTGATCCTTGTTGTGAAGCTCGCGGTGTTTTGCTAAAGTGTCTTGACGACGGAATTTTTTGCCGCACTCTTCGCAGATGAATATAGATATATCGTCGACTTGATGTGTCAAATAATGGTTTTTTAGCAGTTTGTGATGACTAAATGTTTTGTTACACACATTGCAATTGATGATTTTTTCTTTTTTTAGTAGTTTCATCCTGTTCAAGATGTGTTTTCGCTTCAATATTTCTTCTTTTTTTTCTTTTTTTCGTCGACGTTTTTCCAACATTTTTTTCGTTTCTTTCGTTTTGTGGATGGCGCCGTGTCTTTTAAGATGAAGCGCTTTGTTGAAGGTCTCACCGCATTCTGAGCAAATGAAGATCTTCTTTTTGAAGAGCTCGTTTAAGGCAATATCGTCGTCGGAAAATGAAGGATCATTCAAATTGTCCAAGCCCTGTTCACTCTCTTCACTCTCAACTGAAACATAAACATTTTAAATTTTATTACAAAAAAATATATATATTATACAGGGTTTTCCAATAAGAGGTGTTATTTTAAATAGCCCACTATTTCGGTAGATGTTACTTTTGAAGCTGTCATTTTTTGACATTTGACAAGTAGAAACTACGCCATTAATAAAAATGGAACGATACACGCTTCAACAACGCATTGAAATGATTAAAATTCACTTGAGTGAATCAAATGCAAATCATCTTGAGTGATGAGGCCCATTTCCACCTCGGTGGCTTCGTCAACAAGCAAAATTGTCGCATCTGGGGTTCGGAAAACCCAAGAGTTATTGTTGAAAAGCTTCTCTATCCTCAACGTGTGACTGTTTGGTGCTGTTTATGGTCCGGCGGAGTCATTGGACCTTACTTTTTCGAAAATGAGGCTGGAGCAACAGTTACGGTGAAAGGATCGCTATCGAGAGATGATTAATGATTTTTTATGGCCGGAATTGGATGGTATTGATCTGGACAGCGTTTACTTTCAACAAGACGACGCTACGTGCCACAAAAGCAACGAGACCATTGATCTTTTACGATTGAATATCAAAATAACACCTCTTATTGGAAAACCCTGTATATTCCCCTATTCTCCAGACTGTAGTCAATACCTCTTGCAACTAAACCAAATTCTAATTGGATAGTAAAAAGCGTATGTGTGCATGAATGCTACCAAAAGGATAGAATGCATTGTCATTGACAAGGAGTCTATTTGTCGAATTTCAGATCCCATTTATTTCATCTATGTAAATAAAAAAGTAAGTGTTCGTTTGTTAAAAATCTTAAATCTACGAAAGTTCTTCACCGATTGCTTTGAAATTTTGACACAACGTTGCATTTGAATATGCGTGTGTTTTTATATACCTATATTATAAAGTTGCCGCCTGTGACAGGTAAAAACAATCTGTTGGACGTAAAATCGGCACGAGCTATTGTTTCTCTTTCTGCATAGACAGAATGAGCCACAGAAATAAAATTTCATTAGCTTCACACAGGAGGCCATAGGGAAAATAACTTATCTCGGGGCCTATGTTATCTTTGGGAATGCTGTGCGGAGTGTCTTTTTTAAGGAAAGGAAGGAGAGGAAATTCTGGGAAGGAAAACGGTATGAGGGGCGGGTCGTAATCTGGGGATCCCTCCCACTGCTGACCAAAACAATGGGTCGAAATAGTACCGCTAGAGAGGTATATAGGTTATGCACTTCATTATACTCCGAAAGCAAGGACTTCTGCCTATCAGAACTCGCCAATCAACAGGGCGACTCAACTGCATAACGATTCTGCTTGATTGACCATTGACAGTACAGCAACTATCTTTTGACGTATGTCACAAAATAGTAAATCTGCCCCATGACCTTTTACACTTATTTTTACCTAAAATTTTTAATCTTCTCCCCATTACATTGGTGCATATCCGTTTTATGGAGAACATGAATAAATGGCAAAGAAATAAACATAAGTAATATACCAACCTTCCTCTTTAATATCCTCTTTCAACGGATTGGGGATATCAAGATACTCCTGCTTTATGACTGGTATCCAAATAAAGTCGTTTTTACCATCACCGGGCAGGACGGCCTGTCCGTTTGCGTCGTACGGTATCCTCTGCAGCGGTATTTCATCCTGGTTGGAGAAATCCAAGTCCTCGGCGTGATTCCACTTGGAATTCATGTTATCAGTGGTGATTTAGAACCTGAAATAGATAAAATAAAATAGAAATATTTAATTATTTGTTTACTGTACTCTCTCAATAATGAGCCGCCCCATTATTCGATAACTTTCTGCTAGTCCTTGGTGTATTCTAGAAACTGTCGCATGTGTTTCTGTTAATTTCGTTCTGTCACATTTTAAAATGGAGACATATCGGAAGCGTAAACATGACATCTTAACTTTTTTTTAAAATTGTAATTTTACAAAATATCAATAGCTTAAATGTTTTTTTTGTTTAAACGAAATGACGGGTGTCTCAGAATGTTTTGCATTTCGATCGATATTGCTCCAGAATGCAAAATTAGATTGGCTACAATCGCAACCCATTTTTGCAGCAAGATGGAGTCGCTTCCCATGTAACAAATGACTCGTTAGCGATTTATTCCCCGAAAGAGTAATTAGTCGCCGAGAAGACATCAACTGGCCACCGAGGTGTCAAGATTTAAGAAGTAAAGCTTTCAACCCAATACCACCCAATGAGTGTGAAGAAGTAGATGGTGCTCATTTGCAAATGGTGTTTTTTAAAAATTAAAATTCGAAAACTCCTCTGTAATTTAACATTAATTAAAACGAGTTTGAACCCATTAGGATGTTTAATTTTTAAATATCAAAAATGAAAAACATTCTGATACACCCTTTACCTGTTTTAATTTTAAGCATATTTCGTATATTTGCACGGTAATCTGCCGCTTTCACTAATTGAGGATTCCCAAATAGGCTTAAACATTATGTGGAACAATACAGTCAGGTATTTGACTCCGTCAGTGTGAAACGAGACAGATATATTATAGTAGTATAAAAGCCCATATATTAGTTTCATCTCTCTCTCACATCCCAGCTTGTAGCTAGTACAGGGTTTTCCAATAAGAGGTGTTATTTTGATATTCAATTGTAAAAGATCAATGGTTTCGTTGCTTGTGTGGCACGTAGCGCCGTCTTGTTGAAAGTAAACGCTGTCCAGATCAATACCATTCAATTCCGGCCATAAAAAATCATTAATCATCTCTCGATAGCGCAATCCATTCACCGTAACTGTTGCTCCAGCCTTATTTTCGAAAAAGTATGGTCTAATGACTCCGCCGGAACATAAACCACACGAAACAGTCACACGTTGAGGATAGAGAGGCTTTTCAACAATAACTCTTTGGTTTTCCGAGCCCCAGATGCGACAATTTTGCTTGTTGACGAAGCCATCGAGGTGGAAATGGGCCTCATCGCTCAAGATGATTTGCATTTGATTCACTCAAGTGAATTTTAATAATTTCAATGCGTTGTTGAAGCGTGTATCGTTCCATTTTTATTAATGGCGTAGTTTCTACTTGTCAAATGTCAAAAAAAGACAGCTTCAAAAGTAACATCTACCGAAATAGCGGGCTATTCGAAATAACAACTCTTATTGGAAAACCCTATTTTATGCATTCGTAATCTCTGTACTCGGTAAACAATAAACAAGTAATCTAATCTCGGAGCATCATTGTATGAATAAATTAGAATATAATAATACTAGTGGCACAGCCAACAAAATCACATTATGAAACATTAGGATACAGTTCAATTAATAAAAGATGGCAAAATATTGAAGAAAAGCTAAGAAAAATAACAAACAAACCTAACGTAACCCGAACTAACCTAACTGGTAATTATACAGAATAGTCATGGTTAACTAACTAACTAACCATCACGCCGTTTCTCCGCAGGGGTAGGCAGAGAGGACGGACCGCCAAACAACTCAGTCACACCACACACTTCTTGCCTCATTCACATTCATACATTGTCTCATACATACTCTTCTATTATTCTGACTCTTGACATGGCCCGACTCAAGTATCTGATTCACTTGGTCGTGCCATGTCTTCCTCGGACGTCCCCGACTTCTGCTACCATTATTTCATGGTTAATATGCACATTTCAATTTAAAAACACTTTGTATCAGTTAGATAAGAATGAGAAACAACTATTTCAGCAAACTAAAATGTGGTTATTTAAAAAAAAATCAATTGTTCACTTGGAGGCCATTGTTATTGATATGAAAATTTAAAGGTTGCTTTTTCTTCTCTTATTTAACCAATAAAAGCTAGTCACCAAGTGAACAATCATTTAAATTTGAACAAAATAACCATTAACGTGCATTATTTTACATTTCAGTGAAATGAAATGTACAATAATGCATTTTAATGGTTATTTCATAAAAATTAAAATTTATTGTTCACTTGGCGGCCATTGTTATTGATGTGAAAGTTTAAAGGTTGCTTTTATTTTTCTTCTCTTATTTATAATGGCCACCAAGTGAAAAAAAAATTAAATATGAACAAAATAATAATTAATATGCATTATTTTTCATTTTTATCTGACTACTACAAAGTGTTTTTAAAATAAAATGTACGGATTAACCCTTATGAGCTGGAGTCCTCCAATTGCAGTGTCGACCTTATTAATTCATTTTGCCTTTAGATATTACTTCTACTGGGTTGATTGTTAAACACAAAAATCAAAATGTCACTTTTTCAAGTACGGTACTGTCTTCATGTTAGCTTTAACAAAAATGTATTATACTCTATAGGCAATACCATAGTTCTACTGGCTCTGGGCAGTTGGGATTTTTCTTGTGCAGTATTTGGTAGATACAGACAAGTATGTAGGCCATGGTAATTCACAGTTTTTCAGTATCATACTAACTATATCTAATTTAAAATTATTAATCTTGTTGAATTCCACTGCACGCTTAATAAGCAAAATGAAATAATAAAAAGCAATTGGTTTCAACTTAAGGCGAAGCATTACGTCGTGTAATATTTTAAATTGAGCCGCTATCAATAACAACCCTTACGTAGATAGCGATAAGGTTTAAATTCCCACTTAACACCATCCGCCTGTTTTGATTTATGCAAGAAAAAAACATGGCCAAAAAGTGCCTTTTATTTTATTTTGTGGATGTTCAGGCATAACTATTTAATTTTTTTTCGATCATTTTATAAATAACTTAATTTGCCACATTATACAATAAAATTATAACCGAAAATGGGTTCGCAAGTAGGAGATTTTGAACTTTAAAGCAGTTTTCATAGGCCTATACATTATTTTTTTCTGGGCTTATATAAAAAATACTCGATTATTTCAAAGCTCAAGATGTATTCTACTAGCAGTATTTAATTAATGCATCTGAAAAATTTCTAGGCGACCAAATTTTCATACCAAAAACACATGATTTTGCATTACTATGTATGGCATCGCCTTAATTACTACAATAAATGACTATTTATGTGGTAGGAGGTGGTAAAAGATTAAAATTCCATTTTTTCTCAATCAAAGTTAAGTTTGAAGGTTAGGAAATAGACACAAATTATTAAAATAACCCTAACTAAACCCTATAAACCTATTTTGTGCTTGTTTACTTAAACCCCCGACTTAAATAGTTGTCTACATTAGATATTTAAGTTGAAATCAAGTGTTGTTTTATTAAAGAGAATGTAGGGAAAATTATAGGGGGTTTACATCTGCCGAAAATAATAACAACATTACTTTTCACTGGTATCACTGTACCTCGCGCGGCAAATATTTCATTCTCTCTCCAGTGGTCTAGCCGCCGGTTTAGCCCTAAATCTCCTCTAACGTACGTGATCTGTTTTGTTCCTAAAATTATTGTAACATGAGTTTGTTAAAATAAAAACTAAATTGAATATATTCAAATTCTCATTATCACACCGAGAGTAATCACGCAACCTTGGATTCTGCGGATTGGAGAACCACAATCATACAGCCAACAACCCATTTAAATTGGCGATAATCACTATCCTCCAAAAGCCTTTGCATGCAGCGGAATTCGACAAGTTTACCTAATTTTTTTGTTTTAATTATTCATTTAACGGCCATTAGGCTTTTAAAAACATAAAACATGTCGAAAATTAACAAAAAAAACATACATAAATATCTTATCAGTACACACATATAATACGCTCGAGTACAATAAATACTTTTATGTGTTTTTACAAACATAATACAGAACGCAATACATGTCAAAAATTTAAAAACATCAGAGTTTTGGTGTGTCATTCATAAAATAGCATTATTATAAACGTTAATTAGGTTGACACATTTTATATATAAATGGTTAAATAACTACTTTTGCCCAGATATCTACGATGGACATTTTTATTACCATTTCGTATAATTAATTACAATTAAAAACGGATGATAATTAATGAAAACACGTTTTTCGTCTTTTAAAATCACACAATATTCGTAAAGATAAATTTTCTGCTTATCTTCGACATTATGTCAAACGTCTGGAGATGTCTGAAGACAAAATGACATATTTTTTATAAACATTATAAATTTTTATATAAATAATCACGTACGAATTTTATATATCCATTGCAGATATAAGTTGTTTCGGCTGTCACTGAAACAAATTGTCCATTTTCACAGCTTTAAAAAAATTAAAAACAATTAATTAGAGATCTTCAAGTTCAGAAAGGACAGAGTCAAACAGAAAGTAGAGAGAACGAGAGAAGAGCTGTCAGAATTTTTCACGGAGAATGGAACGGGGATGTAGTAATCCACGACACAAAAAAAGAAACTGGGGTAAGTTGATTATATTAAAAAAAACAAGCTGAAGTGTACCCGGCGTTGCTCGATGTTACGAATGGTTTGGAGTAATATTTTGAGGTTGTAAATTCTAGTTTACTTGAAAACTATGTCCATTTTTAAGGTGGAGATAATATAGGGTTTTCCAATAAGAGGTGTTATTTTGAATAGCCCGCTATTTCGGTAGATGTTACTTTTGAAGCTGTCATTTTTTGACATTTGACAAGTAGAAACTACGCAATTAATAAAAATGGAACGATAAACGCTTCAACAACGCATTGAAATTATTAAAATTCACTTGAGTGAGTCAAATGCAAATCATCTTGAGTGATGAGGCCCATTTCCACCTCGTTATTCCACTTCTAGTTATTGTTGAAAAGCCTCTCTCTCCTTAACGTGTAACTGTTTGGTGCGGTTTATGGTCCGGTGGAGTCATTGGACCTTACTTTTTCGAAAATGAGGCTGGAGCAACAGTTACGGTGAATGGATTGCGCTATCGAGAGATGATTAATGATTTTTTTATGGCCGGAATTGGATGGTATTGAACTGGACAACGATTACTTTCAACAAGACGGCGCTACGTGCCACACAAACAACGAAAACATTGATCTTTTACGATTGAATATCAAAATAACACCTCTTATTGGAAAACCCTGTATTATTCAAAATAATTGAAAAATTTACTTTTTATATGTTTTTGTTGCACTTAATCGTGCCACGTCTCCCTCGGGCGTGCCTGACTTCCACTATTCACTACTGCATACCACCACTAAAAATCACTATATTAAATCTACTTTTATTCTACTCCGTATTTCGTTTCAGTGCAAAGATGATGCTTTGAGTTTTCCTCGGGCGTTCTTAACTTTTTCTACCATTCACTACTGTAAACTACATTGTTACTATTAAAAAACTACATCACATTGACTTAACTCTACTTAGTATCTTGCAAGTCTTACTCGGGCGTGTCAAACTTCTTATACCATTCAAACCACCCTCTAAACACTCATAGCAATAATAAGAACAAATTTTGAAATTTTTAGGGAAATCGCTCCAGTAGTTTTTGAGTGCATATGGGACAAACAAACATTTTTATATACAATATAGATTGATTAAAAAAACACACATAAATCTACATTCGTTTTTAACTTTAAAATATAAAAAGTTCCCTCCTCACCGCATTATCATCACAACATATTCCCGATTGAGAATGCCCAATGTACAGCATCATTTGCAGCACGTTTTAGAGTGGAAGATAATCAGTAACGCCCTGCTTCAAAATAGAAAAGTTGCATGTTTAGTGACACCTATAAAAATTGCCAATTTTCTCAGCCATAAATTCCCAATTGCTTTCCTCTCTACTCCATTCAACCTCACAGCATACCTCAATAAATTAAGAAGCTGTAGTTCCACACATTAGTCACAATTTTTTTTTTCATGATTTTTAATATATTTTTCAATATTCTTCTATAAAATATTACTAAATTATTCTACAAAATGAACAAAAAAACATTTAACTTTAAGTAGGTACCTATTTTTTGTTGCAGTGGCAGCACTATTCCGTTAATCTCAAATCCGCTCACAGACTGATTTTAAATTTATCAGTTGGCATCTTGAGGAGGAGGTTTTATGGAGAAGTGTGCGCATTATAAATAAATAATACAAAACCGAAAATATCGGCTAAACATAATAATTGTGAATCAATAATATCTTGAAAACTATCCAAATTTATTACAAAGTGATTAGTGAATCGTAAGTAATAGTAGTTTTCATACTATGGACATTTATCAAGTTTACTTTATCGCGGTAACGCCATGTTTCCATAACCCGCGGTTTTTAATATTCCGTGACAATTTTTTGGAAAACAAACTATTTCTTGTACAAAATCGTTTGTTTTACACTAAAACACATCACGGTACATTAAATGAAGAATGAAAACAAATATGTATTGACAACACGCCGCCATGTTTCGATTTTTCTGACTGGCGGCAAATTTTGTGTAATTCCAAAATGAACTGAAATATGTTTAGGGTAGGTTAGGATAGTTTCTGTTGTACTAAAAACTATCTTAAATGGCTTTCGCTTAGTAATTTCATTATGTTCGCAATAATTTATCTGTATTTACATTTCTGACAGCCTTCGGTTTTTTGTCAAAAATTTCGTAATTGTCATTTTAACATTTTTGACGAATTAAGATTATCAATTTGATACAGTTTTTGATAAGATTGCATTCTTATGTGATTTCGCACGTCACAAATTTGTCACAGGCGCTTGTGTTGTTTATAAATATTATTATGCATATCTAATTTTGACATTTCACAACATGGGCAGAAGTTGGCAAATTGATTGTACTACTTGTATTTGACTCATTTATTGCGTATTTAAGTAAACGTAAGTAGTTTTGATTGCGCAAATGCATTTTAGCTAAGAATTTTTGCGTTGATTTTATTAAAAACATAATTATAACGTTTTTAAAATCGGTTTTGACTTTTCATACATTTTGAGGTTAGGTTATAAAGTCATTGTTTTTATTTCGTTTATTTTGTATGACTCGCTTGCAAATTTTTCAACGCATAAGATAAGTGATATCTACGAGGATTCTTGAGATATTATTAGATAAATATGAAGTCATTGAATTGAATTACATCCAAACGTCAAAGGCTTGGATTTGTTTTTAAAAATTGTACAATTTATCAGGAAAATATACAATCGTCTGCAGATAGTGGGAAAATTTAATTATATAATTGCAAATTATGCTTTTGGTACATATCAATGAGATCAATGTGTTGAAAATGGTAAACTTGTCGAATTCCGCTGCATGCGAAGGCGATGTGTAAACAATATTCAATGACTTATTAAAAACTACAAATGTAATTCAACATATAGTTTTATTTATTTAACGCCCAGAGGGCTTTTACATGGTTGGTAGTATAATTTTAATTTGACAGATACTTTGAAACATAAAAAATAAGAATAAAATTACATTGGATAAAAGCTACGCAACAAGTCATACAAACACAAGAAACAAAAACAGAAAA
The DNA here is from genome assembly GCA_026573805.1 of Hesperophylax magnus. Lineage (NCBI taxonomy): Eukaryota > Metazoa > Arthropoda > Insecta > Trichoptera > Limnephilidae > Hesperophylax > Hesperophylax magnus. The sequence goes on along the minus strand of JAIUSX010000191.1, from coordinate 1,034,034 downwards.
TTACAGCTTTTTTTAGGTTTACATGATGTGTTTAGGAGTATTGTTGAAATAAATGTTTTAAATGATCCACAAAACTTGCCAAGTTGGTATTGAATATGTCAACATCACCCAAGTAATGATTTCCCATGGTGTGATGTCGTTGTATCGGAGAGTGGGCAATGTAGTTACGCTTATGTGTGCTGCTGTAGAATATTGTATTTTGTCGTGTTGTTACTGTGGGAGTATGTATGTTTATAAGTTGCAGGAGTTCACAACAGTCGAATTAAGAGTTTAGTATTTTGAATAAGAACGTTAAATCGTTTATTTTACGTCTATCTTGTAATGTAAGTATTTTTAGAGTATTTAATAAGAAGTCTTCGACAATTATTATTAATGAATTAATTACTAATTATAATTGAGTTTGAAGTTAAACTATTTCTAATTGAGTTTGTATCTGTTTTGTTTATTTGGCTTTCGGTAGTTTTATGAACAACGTTATGAAGTTTGCATCATTGTTTTAATTCGAATTTGCTTTGTCTTATTGGTAAATATACAGATAATAGGGACATGCTTAGTTACCATATTTTATTTTAAAAGCACTTTGTATTAGTAAGACTAGCTGTACCCCGCCACGCATTGCTGTGGCTCAGTCGGTCTGTGCAGATAGAGAAACAATAGCGCATGTTCCTTTAACGTCCAACAGGAATCAAATCAAATCTGTTAAAAAAAAGAAGTTTGTCCAACAGATGGGGGTCAATCCGCACCAAATCATCCAGAAAATTTTGGATTTGTCACCCACCATCTCAGATTTTGATGAAACTTTAAATTTTTAATCCTTCCATATAGATAAGAAAATATACCAAATTTTACCTTCCTACCTCACTCGTTTTTTTTTTATGGGCAGTTGAAGTTTGGGCAAAATAAGCGTTTTTACATATTCCGAGCACTCCGGAAGAGCTTGTACCTTCAATGAAAAAAAATTGTATCTTTGTCATTTATAGTGCAAATGCAATGAAAATTTTCAATATTATCAAGAAAACTATGCTGATTGCAGAAAAAAATAAATAAACCCTTTACATTTATCTACTTGACTTTAAAAAATTACCAAAAGTAATTTTTTAAGTAATTTTTGGGACGGAAAAGGTACTTTACAAAAAAGCAATATCTCGGGAAGGTACAGTGTTAATGAAGTAATTTTTTTTTTTATTCATATCTACAAATAGCATAGAATCACATACAAAAATAAAATTCATGGCATTTTACTTGCTTCAATAAATAAAATCCATTTTAAACTTTTTTCAAACTTTTTGTAATTTTTTTTTATTCTTATCTACAATAAACATAGTACAACCTAAAAAAATAAAACTCCTGGTATTTTGTGTGCTTCACAGTGTAGAAACGTTTTTAAAATGAGAAATCTTAATCATACAGAATTGTTCCAAGTTTTTTAAAATCTAGATACTGTATTTGCAAATAAAAAAAGTCAAACTTATTCGGTCCTTTACAACATGCTGGTAAGCTTGCAATGTAAGCTTAAGGCACCAACAAAATAATGTACCTTGTTCCTTACCCTGAATGCATACACCATAGCAATATTTTATAACAAGATCAACTTTTTAACTCTTTTCAATACAAAGTTAACTCTTTAAAAAACAAATACAATAAAAATAAAACAGGCAATGTAGGATTAGGTTAAATGAAAGTACATTACAATAATATTGTTTACAAATAAATGTTCAAGTTCATTTTTTACTTTTATTCTTGATCTGACCCATAAGATGGTTGAACTTTTGATCAGCATGATGAACGTCTTTTTCAAGAAAGTAGTAAGCTCTTCCTGAACCTTTTGTTGTGGGAGGGTCAACGATATTAAAAATATTTTGTAGTGGAACAAAACAAATATCTTCTTTTTGATGTGGCCAGTAAAAGGATGGAGCTGGGCCAAAAGGATGCATAAACTTGATTGATACATCACACTCGTCTTCATCTTTGGAAACCACAAGTCCAAAAAACCAATGGTTGTCATATATGGTTGTCATTAAAGTTTTTGTAATTTTCCTTTTGTGGCTTTGGAACGGGTCAAAACAAGCTTTTTGAAATGTTTCATATTTATTTAAGTTAAATATTCTGTGGTGCTCACAAATGTTGAAAACCAAGTCTGTAGATACAAAACTTCTTTGTTGAATAAGCTTTTTTTCAAATTCACTTAACAAATCCACACTCGTTAATTTCTCTGACTTAGTATAACTTTTTTTGTGACATTCAGTACCATTATGTTGTCCCACACTACATTTAACTAAACTTGTTTCGATTAGAGACATTTTAACAACGTACACCATAACATGAAACAACTACTGTATTTATATAGATGATCACTGCTTTGAAGCTGACTCAGAACTAAGCATGTCAGAGGAAACAAAGCATGTAGTATCCTGCAAACTTAGTGATGAGGCAGATAGTAATTTTCATGTTCTGTCTTGTTCTTGTTGCAGATACATCATTTCCATGTAGTGACTTGTTTCTAGGACTGTTTCTTTGATATTAGTCCATTCATTCAACCTATATTACTAGCTATATACCTAAACTATAACTTGCCCAATTACAAACTAAAAATAGATATAAAAAAAATCACAAAAAGTTTGAAAAAAGTTTAAAATGGATTTTATTTATTTTTGTATCTAGATTTAAAAAAACCTAGAACAATTCTGTATGATAAAGATTTCTTATTTTAAAAACGTTTCTACACTGTGAAGCACACAAAATACCAGGAGTTTTATTTTTTTAGGTTGTACTATGTTTATTGTAGATAAGAATAAAAAAAAATTACAAAAAGTTTGAAAAAAGTTTAAAATGGATTTTATTTATTGAAGCAAGTAAAATGCCATGAATTTTATTTTTGTATGTGATTCTATGCTATTTGTAGATATGAATAAAAAAAAAATTACTTCATTAACACTGTACCTTCCCGAGATATTGCTTTTTTGTAAAGTACCTTTTCCGTCCCAAAAATTACTTAAAAAATTACTTTTGGTAATTTTTTAAAGTCAAGTAGATAAATGTAAAGGGTTTATTTATTTTTTTCTGCAATCAGCATAGTTTTCTTGATAATATTGAAAATTTTCATTGCATTTGCACTATAAATGACAAAGATACAATTTTTTTTCATTGAAGGTACAAGCTCTTCCGGAGTGCTCGGAATATGTAAAAACGCTTATTTTGCCCAAACTTCAACTGCCCATAAAAAAAAAACGAGTTGAGGTAGGAAGGTAAAATTTCGTATATTTTCTTATCTATATGGAAGGATTAAAAATTTAAAGTTTCATCAAAATCTGAGATGGTGGGTGACATGGCCTGGATGATTTGGTGCGGATTGACCCGCTCTGTTTTAAAAAAAAGCATGTTTTACCTGCATAATATAGGTATATAAAAACACATGCATGTTCAAATGCAACATTGTGTCAAAATTTCAAAGCAATTAGTGATGAACTTTAGGAGATTTAAGATTTTGAACAAACGAGCATTTACATATTTATTTATAGTAGTATATAGTATATGTAGCGCCCTTGAGGTGTTTTTGCACAAAAACGGCGCTATACAAGTCATCCAAGTATTATTATTATTATTATTATGTGCCCTTGAGGTGATTTTCTCACAAAAACAGCGCTATACAGGGTGTATCGGCACGTACCCAACAACCTTCAACCAGCTATTCCTTAGCACATTTGGAGTAAAAAATGTTAAGAGCACTTTGCTGTCCGGTAACATTTTTTTTTCAATTAAAAACAAAAAAAAAAATAATTTCCACACTCCGTCACTGTCATTGGCATTGCTTCTCGTGTTCAACGGCTGTTATTAGCAAGTATGTCGAAAAGCGTCTTCGCTCTTTCGTACACACTAAATAATAATAGTTAAAAATGAGACGAATGGTGCCGTGCCATTTCGTTGTGATTGTAAAAGCGTGCCAATGTAGGTACATACGTACATTATTCAACGAAACTCGAATAAAATATTGCCAGATGGGTTTTCAAACTTTGACAAAGGATAAAACAGTGGTGACATGTGGTAAAAATATGATTAATAATTTTTTTATTAAAAAAAAACGTTTACGAACAGCAAAGTGGTAGTAACATTTTTTACTCCATATATGCTCAGGAATCACTGCTTAAAATTTGTCGGGTACGTGCGGATACACCTGTATATATAATCCAATCACTTATTTATTTATTGCATCTCACTATACATAAATCACGTTTTTTCTCATAAAAATCAACCTCACTAGGACTAAGCCTGTATCGAGCTTATCATTATTATAGTACACTAGCTGTACCCCGCTACGCGTTGCTGTGGCTCAGTATGTCTGTGCAGAAAAAATAGCGCGTGTGGCTTTACGTCCAACAGATGGCGCTGTTTAAAAAAAAAAAAAGTTTTTTTTCTTGTCACAGGTTACATTTATATAATATAGGTATACAAAAACACTTGCATATTCGAATGCAACGTTGTGTGAAAATTTCAAAGCAATCTGTGAAGAACTTTCGGAGATTTAAGATTTTGAACAAATGAACATTTATATTTTTATTTATATTAGATATCTCAAAATAGTATAAAACAATGCCGCTATCCGCATCTGTCAGTTTGTGCACTTAATTCTTTTAAATTACGCAACAGATTTTGATAATGTTTTTTCTGGAAGGTTTATGTATATAATACATGCATATTATATTTATAGAAAAGTTAATGTTTTGTAATCATAGGCGCTTACAATGCTAACGCTAGCTAAATCTCATGAGATACATCAAAATAATGGGTAAAGACCGGTCGGTGTCTGAGTTGACATCGAGTTTGGGGTTCCACCCCGGCGTAGTGTGTTCAATTCCTCGGCTGGCCAAGTCCTCCATCACAACACAAGCAACATTTTCCGCTTACTGGAGTGGCAGTAGGAGATTTTCAAATATTGTCAGGATATTTGTAACTTAATCTTTTTTAAAAATAAATTTTATAAAAATATTCGGGATTGCTGACCACGCTTCATAAAATTATTGTAAATGACTGTCATCCCATACAACGAAAGCTAATTTTCATTTCAGTTAATTTAAAATTAGATTGTAAAAATTGAAATTCCCCAAATGCAGATAGTTGCCTTTTATAGTAATCATTCACCATAGAATCAAAAGGTTTTTTTTTTTTAATTGATTCTAAGCATGGCCCGCAATACTGAATATTTACCACCTCCAAACTTTACCCTAAACCATTTATAGGTCAGGAGCAACTCCGGATCACGTCAGCTAGTGGAAAATAATGCATTTTAATAGTTATTTCATTCAAACTAAAATTGATTGTCACTTAGCGGCCAGTATTATCCATTTCAAAGTTTTACAGTTAGTTTTTCTTCTCTTATTTAACCTTTCCTAATCTGTGGTATGTATTTACTACACATTGCTTCTAATAACTTTAATAACTTTATAAATATAATAAATTCTGGGTTCAGATTTTAGGTATTTCTCCGTTATACATTTATGCACTGAATTAAAAAATAAAATTTTACATAGTTTTCAAATTCAATTAAAAATCGGAGATTTTTGTTAAAAATCGCAAACAAATTCACCAATACAATCAACCGTGTGACATTGCTACGCGAAGAGTGTGCGAGGAAATGACATGCTATTGATGTCCTGGGTACATGAGAAATCAGAAATTATACCATCGATACCTACGACCGCATAGCTGTGTGTGTGCTAGCCGCCAGCCAGTCGGTCTCGGACCGTCATTAGATGTGGTTTCGCACGTTTTTTAGCATCTGCCGCTGGTTTTTTCATGTTTTCAGCAATTAAATTACAATTATTATCACTTTTGATATAAAATCATAGACATATGAATATTAGTAGACCTGCCCTAAGTGATTAAAAGCGTATTATTCCCCACTCCCCATACCGGTTACATTGGAGCCGGCTGTGCTTGCGTATGGCCTCAAGTGAATTTAGACAACGTGACGTCATCATTCTTGTACGAACTAGCGTCGAGCTATGGTCGAGGCATCATCGGTTCATTTTACGAAATAACACGGCAAAATCGTGGCTTGTGCTATGAAAACTTGTAAAAATAGATGTTAAAAAGAGAATAAACCCAATTGTCGTATTACATTCCATATATAAGCATTATTTTACTTTATTTTAAGCATATTCACATCGTATAATATGGATCAGTTGTAGAAACATATACTATCACATCGAGATACGTCTGGACGCGAAACACAAAGCTGGTTGGTTGCTGGGAAGTAAATTATGAACATTTATAAAAGTGTCTTAACTAAATACGTAAACGAAATATTCGACTCTGAAAATAGAAGAAATTTATTTTGCCGAATTTGGACTTCGCAAATTTGTTCATAACGTGGCGAGTAATTTGCGCTCCCATGTAAAAATGTCTATTCATTCAAAAGCAGATTTTACTTTTAAGAACTAAATGGTGATATTATAATGCGAGATGCCTATTTACTGTCAGATTGATTTATTGTAGAATCACAGTCAGCTTTCCTCTCTGCGTCCCGCAACTCTTGTTTTAACCCCTCGTCCTTAACTTCTCGTCTATTAATATTCATATGTCTGTGTATAAAATATAATAAACATAAGCGATTTGATTAGCTATGAATATTCATATTTTTCCGATATTAAATCGCTTATTTTGAGATGTGTATTGACTACACAGCACCGGAACGCGTGGATTTTTTTAGCACAGTAAGGGAAAGGTTAAACCAAAATAAGTGCCCAAAATTTTTTTTTTATGAATTTATTGCAAAACATCATCTTTACTCCTCTTTCTATAAATATAATATGCATGTATTATATATATAAACTTTGCAGAAGAAATTCTCTAAGCGATAGTGAAAACCCTATAAAAAAAACGTTGCATAGTTTAGAAGAACTAAGCGCACAAATTGGACAGACGCGGATAGTGACATTGTTTTATACTATTTAAAGATTTCCAGAAACTGATATACTACTTCTCATCATTATCTAACTACTACAAAGTGTTTTTTTGTTTTTACAAAAAATTGCGTATTAACCCATTGGCCTCAAACGACGCCGTCCCGGTGTGTGTACGGCGATGTGTCTTAAAATCAAACGACGCCGTCCCGGTGGGTCTGATGTCTGTCGGCTTAAAAACGAAAAAGGGATACATTATTGACATCTGTGTTTAAAATTTTAAATGCCAATCGCTCTGTAGATAATTAAGCATTTATTTCGTAGTAATTGGCAGGACTCCGTTGGTACAATTTTTTCCTGATATTTACGATTGAAATTTTGTTATATTTCAGCTTCATTGAATTTTTTCAAAATGGCGTGTGGTTCGGGAATTGACAAGCTTGTTCGTAAAACGCATGGTGGGCTGCTAACAAGAGCCCAAATGGCAAAAAATATATATTATGGTAATAAGTATGATTAATGTACAACTTTTCTTAATCGAATTATAAAAAAAAATGGTTTTTGAAAAAAAAAAATTTTCATATCCTCGTTTAATCATATTAATTTTTTTTTTTTAAGCAATGCATACATTTTTTGCATACCTTGATGCAATGTACAAGTAAATTAAAAAAGATTGTTTCGTTTGCATGTTTAGTTTAAAAGTTATGTAAGATTTAGTACACCACTGCACCTAAAACTTTTGGTTCAAAATTAATTCGGATGTGAAGGACAATTTTTTAGCCAAACAATTCGGATACCAATGGGTTAAGCATGTTTCAATTTTTTGTATATTTGACATCTTTTTAATTCTTGATAATAATACCTAGAAAGTTTCCTTTTGAATACTTCTGCAAATGATTTGTTTTTAATTTTATTTCATACCTTGACAGTTTGTCCCACAAATGTGATATCACACCTTGACAGTTTGTTCCACAAATGTGATGTCATACCTTGACAGTTTGTCCCACAAATGTGATGTCATACCTTGACAGTTTGTCCCACAAATGTAATAATAATAATAATATCTTTATTTAGGAAAGTTTACACATTACAAATATACATACATATTATGGTGTACATTGATTTGTAACTTTTATATTTAACGTTATAAAATTAACAAAAATGAAGAACTATTAATACAAAAATAATATTGTGAAGGTAAAGAGAAAATAAAAGTACAGTTGTGGTTTCTCAAATACCGCCTCACTAGGCTAGCCTGTGTTGAGGCAGCATTTTTCGTGTTAGTTCCTAATACCATTGAACATACCTATACTTGTATTAAGAAGTATTCGCTCAATAATGTGGTGACTTTAATAACTGCGAATTTGGGTGAATGCACCGGTAAAGGCCCTATTCTTATTTTTGATCCAAATTTTTACATTATCTTTGAAATTTTTTTGTGAATCACATTGTTTTATGCTGTCTGGAAGAATGTTGTAGAGTCTTCTCGCAAAGTATTTAAAGTTTCGTTGACCAAACGTAGTATATGTTATCGGTATTTGTAGTAAGTTTTTGTTGTTGCTTCGAGTACATCGTGTATTTGAACTTTTTATGTAGTAATTATGTATATTTGAGTATAGATGAGTTAGGATAGTTTTTGCATATAGCTGCCGAACATCAAACACATTCATAATATTAAAAATTAGATTCGAGTCTGTAATTATAGGTAGCCTTAGAATTATTTTTAAAATTGTTTTCTGAGCCTTTATGATTGGGTCTAGTGGAGATGAAGTGCCGCCTCCCCATGCTATGATACCATACTCAATAATAGATAGGCAGACTGCAAAATAAATCATTTTCAGATGTGATGTCATACCTTGACAGTTTGTCCCACAAATGTGATGTCATACCTTGACAGTTTGTCCCACAAATGTGATGTCATACCTCGACAGTTTATCCCACAAATGTGATATCATACCTTGACAGTTTGTCCCACAAATGTTATGTTAACACCTTGACAGTTTTGTCCCACAAATGAGATATCACACCTTGACAGTTTGTCCCACAAATGTGATGTCATATGGCTTGCCTTTTAAAAGCAGCTTCATTGATGGCAAACATGTCGATATCCGAATTGATTCTGTTCAACAGCAAGATTGCTCTCCCCACAGGCATGACCTGCAGGCAATTAGTTAGTCCTGCAGGCCGGGAGATAGAATAGTCTATGTTGTCGGTGACGGAGATAACCGTCGGGAACATAGAAATGAATGCTCTCCATGATGACCGAGTTTTCAAACCATCCACGAATCGGTCTGAAGAAATGTGTAGCATTGCGCACATCCCTCCTGACCCGTAGATAGTCCATTCCGAGCATACTCAAAAGAAAGTCAGTAGGATAGAGCCACGGGTGGTAGCAATACTCCCTCATGTAGAGAAATCTCGAATCAACTACTGCAGAAGGTCCAGAGGTGGCCATTTGCTTGACATGATTTTCCATAATTAATTAATGATACCAAATATTCGGTTAATAAAATAAAAATATGATAACGTTACATTTTATGTATTTTTCATAAATAAAAGTTGGAAAACTGCAATTGGATCACTGTTTACATTATTATTATTTCTATGCAATGAGCAAGCAGCATTCTGCTAATGCTTTCATGTCTAATTTCACAGTATGTTTAACACTAATAGAGTTGTTTTAAATGTATATAAATAAAAATTTTGATGAAACGTTGCATTCGAATAAGTCCAGTGTTGTATCAAGGAAGCAGTGGCGGCTCTTCTTAGAAGGTCATTTGATCAATGACCTCCCAAAAATATGGTGCAATAGTATTAATATAAAAACAGGATTTAACAAACTACCTGATTATTAATTTAGTTTTTATTCGTGCAGATTCGTATGTTCTCATCCAAATGAGAAGTTATTGCATGTCCTAGCATGGGTCACATTAAATTTTGCCCCAAACCAATCTCCTTTCTTGCTCTTTGCCATAAAGATAAAGAAGGTAAACACTATCATGTCTGACGTATGCTTAGTATCATAAAAAAATTATTTTTAAGGTGTTTTCAGACATGAGCGTGGTGAGATAGAGATATCTACGATCTAGGATTTTTGAGGTATTAGAGGGAGATGTGAAAAAATGTCAGTCAAAAGTTTTTTTTGTGATAAACGATAGCCATCTCGAACTTGAATATTAGTTCGCGAAATTATGTTATTTGCATGGAATAATTTAAAATTTCGAATTCTGTGGATATCGTATTGAAAGATATCGCAAACGATTCATTAAATCATGACAAACGTATTCAAATAATATGACAATAAAGAGGTTAAAAATGATATTTTAAAACGGAAAGTTATAATATTTGTCAGTGATTTTCGCGGGTGCAATAAAATGAACGTAAAGGTACTTTTGCTTTCATTGTTTAATTTTTAAATCTACTTATAAACAATGGACTGAGGTCTTTAGAAAAGGATGTCAATGGAAAAGATCTTTCAAAATAAAAAAAAAACATTAATTAGTTAGATGTGTAAATAATTAGATAAATAATCTTAAATTAAACAATATTGTACTACCAGCTTCAGTATATGTGCGTACAGGTAAATTAATTACTTACATTGCAGGCCCAGTCCGGCCATACATGCTGTGGATGCTCCCCATCCCTTACATTTTAGGGTAAAAAGATTTGGACTTCTAGCCGTAAACAGAAACAATGCAATTTAAATATTTTGATATTTCTACAGCGACCTCAATGTGATTTTTTTTACAAATATTATTATTATAAGACATTGTGCATATTATTGTCCCGTTTCAACGAACGACACGATACAAAGAGCGCGGCCGAGTCTAAATACACATTCATTCTCAAATACTGTGAAACGCGTAAAACACACTGTGGTGTGGAAGCGATCTGTAAACCGTATCCAAGAATGCTAGAACGTACGTTCTTTCCGCGCACGCGCACTGAGACCTGCAAGCCAATATCTTCGTCAACTTTATACGATATTGATGACAGCATCCAACGTGCAAAAACTGTCTTTAATGCTCATATGTATAATGCACAGAATCGTTTAATCTATTACTAATCCATTGGATTGTATGCGCGCGCTGCTTTGAACTTGGATACTTCGCCAACGTGTTCTAAATGATAATAGTGAATTGTGTGTTTGTATAATTGAAACATTAATGCGAAAAAATTTTGTGTCGGCCATTTGCGAAAAAAAAACTTATTCTGGATACTGGAAATATTGAGTTATGGAGCTTAATGGTTTTATGGAGATAATTTTAGACGATACCTAATGGTAACTTGTTCGTGGGCTAGCGTCTAGATGTGCATATTTGATATCAAGTACGTAGTTAGTACGAGTGTAAACATTTGATGTCCAGCATCCCTTCTACAAAAAGTCACCGACTGCCACTGGCGCACGCGTCATCGTAAATATTAGCCTTAGTATTACCATTGAATATTTTTGTTTGTTTGTTCCAGGTCCCATAGTCCAGTGGAGTGACCACCATGTTCGGGGCTAACAAGCCTCCGTTTGGCCAGGCTACTAGCACCTTTGGTGAGTTATATCAATTAGTGACTTCTGGTGGGTGTCTAATAACTACTCAATAAAACTGTGCACTTTTATTTAGCTATAGTTATAATTGAGCTTTAACAGCCATTCAATTGAATTTAGTATTTGAACAGTTTAATAACAGAGGTGAAACGATAGCCACGTTCGATGGCGTTACAAGAAGTAAGCTGGAGTATGCTAGTGGTGTGTGGACTGCACACCAACTTAATATATGCTGGAAAAAATCCTCATGTACGTCTATATGCGGACGCATGGAACTTATCCTCTAAGGTTCATGCACCATATAGACTTACTTGGGGCAACAAATAAATTTGGCTTTTCTATCAGACGTTGTGCAAATCTTGTAATACTTAGTTTGAGGGCGGCTTGCACCATAAGTTAAATTTGATTTAAATATAATTTTAAACACATTATTTGATTTAAGTCGACTTGGTGTCTTGCACCAAAAAATTTAAGTCGTTAAATGCGTTTAAAGAACTGTCAAAGTTAAATACCCAAAAGCGGCTGTTTAACCGAGTTAAACGTGTTTAGCCCTACTCATAAAACAGTACTGTCAAAAAAATTTTAGGTTATCTCTTCGATTTCTGATTGTGGTTAAAATCTATCTCATGATAATTGGTGCAAGCCGCCCTTAATATAATTCATAATAATAATAATAACATGGCATTTATATAGCGCAGTTTAGTGTCATTTCACTTCAAGTGCGCTTTACTATAACAAACTTAAAAACGGTAATTCAGTATTAGTGGTCATGTTCTTAAAATTATTCCTAGAGTTTGCCTTAGCCAATACAAATCTAATATTATAACACTAAATATACTGTTTATACAAAGTGATGACAAAACTTAGAATTACAATAACAGCAGGACAGGACAAAACAAGAATATTAAAACTAAAACATAATATCTTTTGAGCATTTAAAAAGGTGCAGTAAGGAGGCAACCGAAACCAAACAATTACCGGAAGTTTTAGAATATGACTTATTATAAAATATTGAAAAGAAGTTAAGATTTTTTAAATAATTTTGGTTTTTAAGCCCGTTTAAATTCTCGAGATTAGTAAGAGCTGAGGGAAGTCTATTCCAGGGCCTGTTACACTAAAAGAGCGATCATAGTAAACGGTTCGATTTGACCTAGAAAGTTCGATTAGACGATTACTAACATCTAGATCTGCTGACCTTAGAGTAAGCTATCATAACTCTATTGATAGCTCATTCCTCCTCAGCCGTAGTCGACGCCATGATTTGTACAAGATACCACACGGCAGTACAGATGTTGTAGCACAGCATAGCATGACACGAGGAATGGTGCTGTTGAATGAAATTTCTGCGGATGTATTTAATTCTTCATTTATTGCGTTTTTAAATACACTTGTAAAGAAGAATTATTACATAGATATAAACACTGTGTATATCATTAACTTTATTAGTAGTAATTAAGTTTAAGGCAGATTCATTGATGCTAAATATGTCCAGATCTGAATCGATTCTGTTCAACAGCAAGATTGATCTCCCCGCAGGCATGACCATCGGCAATTAGTTAGTTCTGCAGGCCGGGAGATAGAACAGTCTATGCTGTAGGTGACGGAGATTGGGAACATAAAAATGAATGCTCTTTAATATAATCGAGTTTTAAAACCATCCACGAATCAGTCTGAAGCAATGTGTACATCTCTTCTTACCCGTAGATATCGGAAGGGATGCTATTAGACGCCACAATTCCAATGTCGTTAATTAGCAGTCTGGTTAGTTTGTTATATCTAACCATCAACAGCTCTAATATGTAGAATGCAACACAAAATTGAGCCTGTCATTTTGAATATACATGTAATATAAAAATTATTTTATGAACAGAATGTTATCAATACTAATAAATGAATCATATTCTAGGAGGGTTCAACACCAGTGCCGCCGCATCTCCATTTGGCCAGTCAGCATTTGGCAAGCCGCCCGCTACTGCCGCAGGATTCGGTAGCGCCTTCGGGCAAGCGACCCCGCAGCAGGGCGGCGGCCTGTTTGGGCAGCCACAGGCTGCGCAGCCCGCCACCGGCCTGTTTGGCCAGTCGCAGCCTGCGCAGCAGGGGTTCGGCCAGGCGCAGACCACGCAGCAGGGCTTCGGTAACATTAAATATGAATTTTATAACAGTAGCACACTTGTGTTAACCTTTTCAAGAATTAGTACATGGCACAATTGAATGAAATTCTTAAGTCGGGTCTTCGAAGTGACAATCTAGTCTTCTACGACGGAAGAAATCTTCCAAACATGTCTAACGTTGATATTCATCATGCTCCATCCAAGTCAGAGTCAAGTTAGCCTCTCAAAAGCTGGGCGTACTGTACAGGACCCGCAGATACTGCTGACTCTGTGCAAATCATGACCCACAGTTGACTCGGTGCAATGATAGGCGGTCTGTTTGATAGATTCCCTATCTTAACGATGGGGAAACAACCAAACGCCCGTCCAACGTTTGTACACTTGTTATGAAGCAGTGTTAATAATGAATATAAATATTATAATTTGTTATTTACTCAAAGTACTATAATAAATGCTGCTTTATAACATGATCCACCGCAGTACAATCTGCATCAGTATTAGATAATTATTTCCTAATTAATTAATTAATCAGTGGATGAGTAGGGCAACACTGGAGGAACGAGTCGAGCGGGTTCCGTTTGGGGAAGGGTTCACTCTGGGATTTTCGTTGTCACGGGCAAGGCAACGGATTTAGCACAGTCAACTAGAATAAGAATTAATTAGACAAATGTCTTAATTCGGCGGGATCACGGTATTAAAGTTCTCTTATATGAGATGTGGTTATTCCATTGAGAGTAAATAATCTAAATATGTCGGTATTTGTGACATAATGTGTCAGTTTGTAATGGCGTGATGAAACGCATTACACGCAATTATGATCACGCAATCACTGCGAAGCTACTCGCATCCGTTCAACTGGAAAATAGCAAGTATTGCAAGTATCTTCAGAACCCCTCATCCCACTGATGGAAGCATGGCCAGGACCATGCCACGCTATCCAGCGAAGATAAAAACCGTTCCCTGATGGTTTTCTCCGTTACAATCAATGAAGGCGTACGTAACTAGTGATTTATAGAATAGGCTAGCTACCAAGACGGTCCATTGTTGAGTCATCTAATAACCCATTGTATTCTATGATCTACTGTAACTTTACTACCTTTGATAACAATGTATGTTAACTGATTCAATATGAATCCATTGTTTTCTTTACATCCTTATAAGTACGATTTGCATAACCATGCCCACGCTCTGGGAATTCTGTTCCATGCCCTGCTTTTCACGGACATAATCTAGCAAGGAATTGCAGATTTAGGCGCACAGTGAAACACTTTAAAGTTCTTGGTAAGGTTCGTTATACCCTGAGAAATGTACTTACGATAAACCCATTCTACATTTGCACCCAAATATGATTCGATTTGAATCTATCTTATCACACCGTTGACATTTATTGCCACATGAGAACGGGTAGTTTATACGACTTGTTCTTGTGTACAACAGATCTATGTTCTCTATGTTCCTTCCTGGGTCTCTTGTTCACTCATTCAGGCCCATTTTCATTCTTTCCTCTCCTCTAAAAGACCCTCGTTACAGCTTCCCCAAAGTTAACCTGGGCCCCGAGGGAAATTATTTTCCTTGTGCTCGAGCCGCCACTAGTCATTAACACACTTTGGGCGGGAAAGGTAGTTCTACCCGTTCGGTCGATTGATGCTTAACGACGGGAAGGGTAGTTCTACCTTTGCGCTGGCCTTATTTCAATAGCAGAAAAGACGGAATTATTCAATGTTTTTATATTAATATTATATACCAATCTCTTTGTAAAGGTCCCAAATATACATACATAATTATCGAATCTTATTGCAAGTCTTCTTTTATCTTCATCTTCAAGCCTTTCGTTTACATCGTTATTTCGACAAAAGGATGGTATATTATTTGTTATTGTAAAGATTCAATTCCTGGAATGAGGGTTTTTATGACCGTGTAACCCGATTCGAATCTCTTTCTCTGTTCCGCCCCACTCAACTCCTATGTGCAAGCGAGCGAGAGATGTCGGGCGTATTTAAAGAAAGCATGTATTGGCAAATACCGATAGGCGGACCATAATAAACATATTACAAGGTTAATTTAATTACATTTCAAATAATATTAGATTTTCGTTTAGTACTTTTATAGCTTGGGTATTCTCAGTTACTATGTAGAAATTATTATTAAAATATTTTAATTATTTTCAAAGATATAGTAATTTAAAATAAATTAAAGAAATTTGCGCAGGAACTGTATTTTAGCCAGGAGACAATGTAGCGCCAGTGCGAAAAATACCCGTCAGAAATAAAAAATAACATAATGTATTAGCTCAGGTGATAGGGAAGAGATAACAGAACATTTGTACTCTTTGTATGTTTACAGTTGTCTCGCTTTCATGGCATTGTTCTCGTACAAAATTTCTGTTGCACATTCTTATATAGTTTCTTTAATTTAAGACGTTGTTGTAATATGAATTTTGTTTGTCCACTGCAGGCTTCGGTCAGAACACATCCGGGGGCCTGTTTGGTAACACCCAGGCGGGGTCCTCTCTCTTTGGCCAGAGCGCCCCCGCAGTACAGCCCTTCGGAGCCAAACCACCTGGTAATCTATTCACTCGTAACAATATTCATCTTTAAACTTGTTGACTATGGTATGAGAATTCCGAACCGGAATTTTTGAATAATTAAATTAAATTAGTTTTGCTCAAATATTAATATAAAAGGTATGTTTTATTTTTACTTTTACTCAGGAGGCCCTGAGGAAAATAATTTCCCTTAGGGACTATGTCATCTCTTGGGATGCTGTGTTATTGTTTTCTGTTTACCAGATAATATATCTTCTTCTATCTGATGATTTATTTTTTTCTTAGTTATTTGCTCTATATCTCGTTAATTATAAAACAAATAAATACGAAACTGGAATCCCCCAAGATTGAGAACCGTAGGGATTCTGAGCGAGCAAAACACGCAAAGTAAAAACACAAAGGAAATGTGTAACTGATGAGTTTGAATGTCGTATTTGCCAATGCTTAAGGCCGAATTACATATGACGAGTGCTCGGCCGAGTCATTCGCATTGTTACCCGGCTGAGTAACTTATTGGAGAGTAGAGGTGATCACATTTAGAAGAGACAGTGGGTGAGTCGGTTCGTCTTGACTCGACTGCAGCGTCGAAGCAGCGAGTGAAGCGCCGAGTTGAGTATGCACATGGAGGGGGTATTTACTCGCCCGAGTCATTGGGCCTTGCTTCCATCTACCGTCTCGCCCGAATCACTCGTCTGCTATCGTACCGAGTACTGACTGTACCGATCACATCAGTCGAGCACTCGGCAGGTGTAATTCAGGCATTAT
Organism: Hesperophylax magnus; assembly: GCA_026573805.1. Taxonomy (NCBI): domain Eukaryota; kingdom Metazoa; phylum Arthropoda; class Insecta; order Trichoptera; family Limnephilidae; genus Hesperophylax; species Hesperophylax magnus. Next base: position 1,017,174 of record JAIUSX010000191.1, on the reverse strand, counting down.
CGACATAGAAAATCAATTAACAAAATAGCGATGAATTCATTATCAGGCCGTTTTTGTTCCGTTTATGATGCAATGAGCTGATTTTTGCCTTGACTACACTTTTTCTCCCTTAATTTATGAAAGGAATGAAACCTATTTTGCTAGTTTTAATAATACCATTGGAATAGAAGTGGCGTTATTGACAGTTGTATTTCTTCGTGCAGGTTTTGGATTCGGTGCCACTTCTACGGCGCCGGTGGGCGGACTCTTTGGATCTCCAGCCTCGTCCGGGGGTGGCCTCTTTGGTCAGCAGACCACGCCCCAAACTGGCGGTTCTGGCTTATTCGGTACCAACACAGGTCAGAAACAAAAACAGTTTTATTAAATCATATTTTCACCTCTAGCTCCATGAACTCTTCCCTTGAGGGGCCTTCAGGGAACCAAAAAGGAGTGGAGAGGAGAGATGAGGCCCTCTTCCCTCTTGGGGCCCTCGGGGAACCAAGGGGGAGTGGATTCTTTCATCATGGGGGCTTCAGGGAACCAACGGAGAGAGTGGACTCTACCCCCATGGGGCCTTCGGGGAACCAAGGAGGAGTGGAGAGGAGAGATGAGATCTGGGAATACACATTGTGGAACCAAAAGACATAGCCACATACCCAATGCCAACCCTGGTGAACTTTATCAAAGGTACTGGGTTGTTGTTAAAGGAGTAATGTAAAATGAGCCACATATCCAATGACAACCGCGGTGAACATTATAAAAAGGACCGGGTTACTGTTAAAGGATTGAGGTAAAATGGGAGATAAAATCGTTGTCTCCCTTACTGTCATGGTATGAATATGATCTAAACGGTGTTGGAAAGAGAAAACACCAAGCTTTATATTCAAATCTAGAAGTAATTCCTAAACGCACGCTATAAAAACTGTCATAGTTTAGAACACATACCAACGCTGAGAGCGCGCTAAACTTAACAGATTAGCCTGGGGGGAAATGTTGAATTAATTATTTAAAATATAGCTTTTATAGCTTTAATTTTGCATTTTCATAGCGTTTATAGCTAAATAGAATAACTTCAAGGAATGGGAGTCGGGAAAAACAATTAAATTAGCAAAATCACTTTAAACATGTTTATTGTTTTATTGATTGAAACTCAACATGGCACATGTTTCTACAGTAGAGTCTGTCATGTTCGTTCTACGATCTGTCAATACAAGATTATAGCGACTAAAAAATCTTTTTATTTATCGCTTTGATTCGCAAAAATATCGTTAATGCTATGAATAGGTGTCTCTAATAATAGGTATTAATTTCTATTGCAGGTTTTGGTGTCAACACGGCGGCCCAGTCCGGCACCTGTATCAAGTATGCCCCCGTCTCTGGGACAGATGTCATGGTCAAGAACGGCCACACTCAGAACATCAACACGCTCCATCACTGCATCACCTGCATGAAGGTAAGAGACCACATACATCGCGGCCACGGCCATCCTTTTTTAATGTACGTCTTTGTGGTATTTAAAAAAATATATTTGTTTTTTGTATTTATTAACACTAGAACGACCGGGTACCGCTCCAGAACGGAAAGACAGCGGCCGTCCTATTGATATAATCTTTAAATAATATAAAATAAACTTTTAACCGCGTTCTTCTGTTGGTGTGCTTAGTTCTTCTAAACTACACAACGGATTTTGACTCTCTTTTAGAGAATTTCTTCCGGAAGGTATAGGTATAGGAATTATAGAAAGTAGAGAAAAGTCATGTAATTGTTTTGTAATCAAGTAGTTAATTTTTTTATTTGTTAATTAGTATCTGTTGCCAACGCTGGCTAAACCTTATGAAATACATCAAAATAATGTACTACGGAATTGTATATCTTTAAAAGGCCTACAGAAAATTGGCAATGGTGTATATCAATCTCCTAAGAATAACCCCTAGCAACGTCGGGTACACATCTACTAGTATAAAATAAATAATACAATCTAAACTAACTAACTAACTAACCATCATGCCGTTTCTCCGCAGGGGTAGGCAGAGAGGACGGACCGCCAAACAACTCGGTCTTGGCACAAACTCTTTGCCTCATTCACATTCATATTGTCTCATACATATTCTTCTATTATTCTGACTCTTGACATGGCACGACTCAAGTATCTGATTCATGTCTTCCTCGGGCGTCCCCGACTTCTGCTACCATTCACATTTGCATTGTATATTCACTTTACACTCCTTTCTTCGCTAATTCGTTCTATATACCCAAACCATCTTAGCGTCCCTTTCTTGATCTTACTCATTACGCTTACATCAGCCTTGCACTCTCTGCAAATCTCCACATTTTTCACACGATCATACACGGTTTTACCACACATACGTCTCAGGGATATCATTTCTACAGCATTCTTTGTCTTTACAAACATTGACACCTCGTATGTTAGAACAAGGTAAAGTGAAGTGGCTTTAGAAACATGGCTTCACCGTCACGTTTCATCCTCTTTACTCGGGTTTACAGAATAATCACATTCCACAACGGAAATTTAAATAAAACATACGCCACGCGTATTTTATGATAAAATAACATTGCCTCCGTCGCGAATTAACACTCCTTCTCAAATTCAAACAGAATGCACAAGGACCATCGCTGACCTATCGAGTCCGCGAGAGTGTCCCGCTTCTACTGTCCGCCCTCCTGCTACCTGTTGCCATAGACAATAGGAACATAGTCTAACACAATAGTTCTTACTTTAAAAACAACGGAGTTGTGAATTAGCATGTTATGAATTATAATTCTACACCGAGGAAGACATGGCACGACCAAGTGAATCAGATACTTGAGTCGGGCCATGTCAAGAGTCAGAACAATAGAAGAGTATGTATGAGACGATGTATGAATGTGAATGAGGCAAGGAGTGTGTGCCAGAACCGAGTTGTTTGGCGGTCCGTCCTCTCTGCCTACCCCTGCGGGGAAACGGCGTGATGGTTAGTTAGTTAGTTAGTTAGTTATTCTACATCATAACAACAGAGCATTACAAACTTCTACGTACGGATACATGGTAACATTACGGGTACATGGTTATTCTACCTAATTACAATCTCTCTATCTTTCTGAATTTATATTACGAAAACGGCACTGAACTCTATCATAGCACATGAATAGGGGTTAAAAGGATCCAGCTTACATGGGTTTCTGCGATCGGTGATGCGTAGTGAGGCAGCCATTTTGTGCCATCAGGTTTAAAAACACCCGTGGAACGCACGAGGCGAGCCTGTGATATGTGTGGTTGTCTCGAGCGCGGAATTACAAAGAGGCCGATCAACAGTTATGAGCCGGGGACCTGGCGTGCGCAGTTGTTTCCGAAGGTGGCCGCCAGGACGCCGATAGCGAGTGGCAGCACTATTCTATTCTTATGATTTAAAAAACGGCTACATAACAACCTATGTTATATAGATGTCACCTGTGACAGGTAGAAAATGCTTTTTTTTTAAATAGGCAATCTGTTGGATGTAAAAGCAAAACGCGCTATTGTTTCTCTATTCGCACAGACAGACTGAGCCACAGCGGATAATGAATGAAATTGCTTACCTTATTTAATTAGATACACATACATTTGGTAGAAACATAATCTACAAAAACACAAACCAAAGGTTATTTGGTGACTTGAAATACGTGTGCAGAGATCAACATGAGATAGGAAAGACAGTGACTAATTCAATTTCAATTCAATTCAATTACTTTAATCCTTTAAAAACATTACAAAATTACATTTTATTTCGTTTTTAAGTACATTTGTAAAATGGTATTACATAATAAGTAAGCGGTGTATAAACTATACCAGCATCAATAGAGCTTGCCTTTTAAAGGCAGCTTCACCGATGCTAAATATGTCGATATCCGAATTAATTCTGTTCAACAGCAAGACTGCTCTCCCCACCGGCATGGCCATTGGCAAGTTAGTCCTGCAGGCCGGGAGATAAAACTGTCTATGCTGTCGGTGACGGAGATAACCATCAGGAACATATAGACTAATACTCTCCATGATAGTCGGATTTTAAAACCATCCACGAATCAGTTTGAAGAAATGTGCTACAATATGCACATCTCTTCTGACCTGTAGATGGTTCATACCGAGCATGCCCAAGAGAAAGTCAGTAGGATAGAGCCACGGGTAGTAGCCATACTCCCTCAGGTAGAGGAATCTCAGAAATTTCTTCTGATGGATGTACAAATCGAGTTTGAGTATCGAATGAAGTGCGATACCGAAAGAAAGAGACGGACAGATTAGTATTTGCGTTTACGATCTTGCGAGGTCGAATGGCTAAGTTGTAACCTTGGAGGAAAAAGGTTGTAAAAAAACATAGCTTAGTGGCCCTAACCGTCACATTGACGGCAGCGGTCTTTGGGTCTTTGTAGGTATACATCATTATACATATTTCAAATAGTTAATAAGATTCCGTATGTACCTGTGATCGCATAGGCGAATCAAGAGTGGATTGTAAAATATTAATTGTGAACTTGGAAGTTGACACAATTATGGTTGGAGATGGTGAACATGGAGTAAGGAAGGAATCCGACTTATCCCTTTGATGTTCTTCAAAGATGTTGATGGTTGGTTTCACTCGCAGGAGATATGATTTATTTCACGCACAAGCTTCCATAACATCCAGGTTGACTACGAAACACACTGAGGGAACCGAATATGTTCACTGCACAGGCCTTCTACCCTGAGTTGATATCAATTACAGCACTGATAACAAATAGATATTCATCAAACAGGCTCCATCAATAAACTTTTATTGTTGTAAAATAGTAGCCAGATAATGTTAGGTACTTGTAGGTAAAAATGGGATGGGAAAATGCAAGGACAATGTTAAAGGAGGTTAGTTGGGTCAACACCATAGTTGTTAAATAAAGAATCGTGAAAAGTAAAAAAAAAATCAAATGAATGCAATAAAGTTTAAGTGAAATATCGTCACATTACATCGGGCAGCCGTCGAAATGACGACTACGGTCTTTCTAGTGGAAATGTTTTATAATTACAATGAAGTACCGTTATATTGCTAGATAGCAGTTTAACTGGTCCATTCTACGATAGCTATCTAAATAAACTACCTAAATAACAAACAGATAATAAATTCACAGAATTCTATTTTAATGATTAGGTCTTTGTTTAAGGGTATTGGACTATGGAATATTGTACATTTTAAATATAATTAAGATTTTTTTTGTTGTTGAATGAATTATTAGGACGATGTATAACCGCGAAATCATAAATTTAAAGTGTTTACGGCCACGGACGAACTGTCAAATTCATTGTGTAATTAACGTGAATTTCCAATTACGAATCACTTACGCTAGATAGACGGCTCACTTATTTGAAGGAGCTGTCTAATTTATTGACTTTTCTTTAATAGAAGATCTTTCTTCCAGGAATACGAAGCTAAATCTCTGGAGGAGCTTCGCTGCGAGGATTACGCCGCCAACCGGAAAGGGGGCGCTGCCGGAGGCTTCGGACAACCCGGGGGGCAGGCCCCCGCCGGCGGTCTCTTCAACAGCCCCCAGGACAAGCCGCTGTTCGGTCAGACTAACCCTGGTAAGCCATTCAAATTCAATTATGTACATCTACGGGTGGGAGTTGGCCTTCTCCACAAATGTTATCCGCTGGCTGCGGTCCCTCGTCATTCATCTCCAGTCCTCTGTCCTTCACTTCCTGCTGTAATCCTCTTCCACACAGTCTATCCGCCTATTCCTTGGTCCTCTCATTCGTCATTCTTTCTACATGTTTTCAATTTTCCAATTTGGTAGGTGGGTTTATTATTGGATAACATCTCAGCCAACAAGTGCTTCACTGGGTGAGGTGTGTTCAGGATGCGCCTGCCCACGCTGCGTGGTGTGCCAGATCGGGAGAGGCTGGTTTGGGGAGACCCTTTGACCTTTCCAACTGGTCTCTCTTGTCCCATCGCCTTGCGCTGCAGCGGGAGGCATAATTTCATACATCCGTCATCGTGGACACACTGATTCCTAGATTCTTACCCACCCCTCATACCCTTTTCCTTACCAGAACTTAAAAAGACAGCATCCCTAAAGATGACATAGGCCCTGAGAGAAATTATTTTCCTCAGGAGTTAACAATAAACATGTTCACATTAAATTGAGTAATTTAAAAGTATATTGCCTGTTGTATGTTGATGATGCGATGCTGAGTTTTGACAGCATCTACAGTGGAGGTGAACCCAAGACAGAGTTGTTTGGCGGTCCATCTTCTTCTTTGGCTTTGTTTGTGCTAAAATTATTATGCTTATAATTGTTTGTTATCCTTTGTGCTATGCATAATAAAACCTTGTCTTGTAAACATTAGTTTATCCTTAAAAAAATAATAATTAGATAATGTTGAGGATTTTAATAACCTGCCTCACTAGGCTAGCGGCTAGCCTGTGTTGAGGCACTAGTATACCTACACTAATATTATAATATAAACACACAATATTTTTTTTGCATCAATAGTTTCGAATTTGGGTGAGAGCACTGGTAAAGTCCTATATGTATTGTCAGGATTTGTAAATTTAAACATATTCAAATTAAATATATATATTTATTTAACTAGCAACGCTTCGCTATTGTATTATCCATGACTTACTCGGGCGTCCCCCAACTTCTACCATTCCAACAACTAATAAAAACAATATCAAAATCGAAATCAGCATTCTTGAGTGTATAGGGTACACACATACAAACATTGCGTCTTATTTATATCGCCTATATCGGCACATAGGTTGCTTTTTAACTCTTGACAGGCCAAGATGCCAAACAAAACGTTTGTAACCAAGTGGGTGTTCCAACGACCCCATGCATTTTTCTGTCTTATGGGCTTTTAAATTATAGAAATCCTATGGTAACTTATGTATTCGCGCAGCAATACGTAAAATACTAAAATGATATGTCAAGTATTTAAGCTAATATAAGGAGGATGGTGATTTTTTCTCGATTACAATTCAATTCAATTTGTTTATTCCTTTAAAAACATTACAAAATTATATTACAATTAGTTTTTAAATACATATGTGTGGCGCGCGGCATTTCGACCGACGCACGAATCCGAATACCTTCTCCCTCACACGCATAGCGCCGTCTCGCTCGGCCAATCACAGCCCATTCCCCGTACAGGAAGACACCCCATTGGCCGAGCTACCCCCACCCCTCCGTCAGCGGCCGGTACTGCTCCGGCCAAAGGGTATATAACGCCGTGCAGCCCATTTTGAAGGCAGAGTATCCAGTCTCCTGGTTAACTAAGCAACAGAATCCTGGTGGTCATTGCCCAGTGAAACACTCCCCAGTACCAAGTCGAGAGAACCCTCCGGGTCCTCCTTGGGAATTCAAGTAACAGCTCCCTCGGGGACATTACTTGTCGGGAGAATCTCCACCCAACTAAGAGACCCCCGGGTCCTCTGTTGTGGCTGTTACGCTGTGTTTAAGTGCTATTGAGAACTTTAAGTGATCATTGTTTTTTACTATAAGCTGTGAACCCTGTATGTAAGATAAATAAACTGACCGACGATAAAAAGCTATTTTCTTACAAACACCCTGACACATATGTAAAATGGTATTACATAATAAATAAGCAGTGTATCAACTATACCAGCATCAATAGAGCTTGCCTTTTAAAGGCAGCTTCACCTTCAGCTAAATATGTCGATATCCGAATTGATTCTGTACAACAGCAAGACTGCTCTCCACACCGGCATGACCATTGGCAAGTTAGTCCTGCAGGCCGGGAGATAAAACAGTCTATGCCGTCGGTGACGGAGATAACCATCAGGAACATAGAGACTAATACTCTCCATGATGTAGGATCTTCAAACCATCCACGAATCAGTTTGAAGAAGTGTGATACAATATGCACATCTCTTCTGACCTGTAGATGGTTCATATTGAGCATGCCCAAGAGAAGGTCAGTAAGACAGAGCCACAGGTAGTAGCACTACTCTGTAGAGGAATTTCAGAGACTATTGGGTACTTACCTACTCCCCCACTTGGCTGCGGGATAGTTAAGTTTGGCTTGAGAGAAATACATATTTATGTTTGTCAAGTAGATATAGCTGTTAACACTATATGGTCGGGCATTTTACCGCCAAATTGAGGGCCAGCGCGGGTGTTTTTTAAAATTTTAGCGCCAAAATTAGACTTTCTGCAAAATATTTATATCTTATGATATATTTGATATTTTTCGATGAAACTTTCAGTGTTTTACTTTAAAAAGATGTCTCTATTTATTTACTTAGCATTGTGTGTGTAATTCTTTTTTTATGAACAAAAACTTTCTACTTTCTTGGGAATCATAGAAAAAACAGTATTTCACAATCGAAATAACATATCGAAATTTATTCATACAAAATTATTTAGAAATTTTCAATACATATAAAAAAAAACTATAACCTAATACATAGTTCTTCAATGTGTGATAGCGTTCAAAACACTTTCCTTTATGCAGGGGCACATTTCAAAACTTGCACACGTACCGCGTTTCACTGCGTAGTTTGTGAGCGGAACATACGCGACAACGATTTTATTTTTTTTTGTTGTTTTTCAAACTCATTGTATTGACAGGTAGATAGATCGGGTACCGCCGACAATAGAAAACACATGACCCCGCACCCATTTAGAACCCCTTTTTTACAAGTTTCCCGCTCCTTAACGCTTTGCACAACAAAACGAGTAAACTCGTCTCCCGCGTCTTACTGTAAAAAGGCGTATGACGAGTTTTCTCGTTTCCCTCAAAGAATGTGTTAATAATCCTGACATCTCAATCTGACTTATCACATTCCTGAGGATACAGTAATATCGACTCTTGTTTACAAATTATTTTCAATGTCATCTTTACATGCTGTCAAAAACTAAAGGTGTTGTTAAAACATTTACTTTGATTATAGATTTATGTATCCATCTCGCCCTGAAGATGTTTTGTTAGAGAAGTAGAAGTGAGAATATGTAGACAGAAGAGAGAATTAATGAAGAGTTATAATGAATTATAGTATGATGTGATTATTGTATGCATCTTGCAGCCTTTGGACAGCCCTCCACCTCGACTCCTGGAGGACTATTTGGGAAGCCGGCTACGACTGCTTTTGGAGCACAACCAGCTGCCGGTAAGTCAACTGACCTTCGTTTCACAAACAAAACCATCTTCGACGACTTTTAGTACTCTAAATTTACTCTACGCAGGAAATTAATTTCCCTTAGGGCCTGCGTCACCTTTGGGGATGTTGTGTGGTGGGTATTTTCGAGGAGAGGAAAGATGGAACATGGGTCTTGAAGAGGAAACACAAATAGGCTGGCAAATCAATTTGCAGCCTAACTCAAGAACGAGTCGTAAAAATGACACGTTCTCTTGTGACAAAAATGTCAACTTTGTATAAATGTTGGGCATGTGTACCAGTGCCGAAGGGATCAATGAGCAGCTTTCATTGAAATATCAGTAGAACAAGGACAGCATTCCCACTGCCTGTGCTCTAAAGAAAGCAATCTGTTTGATAGGACAGCGAAATCTATCAAATGGCGTCAAGGGTTCTTTTCAACTGATTTTTGGTTTTAGACCAGATTTTGCTGTCAAATTCAACATTGGATTTGTACAGTCAGCAGTTGTGTACTAATAAATGTGATCATTATAATTAATCTTTAATTATTTGTTACTTGTTTTCGCAGGAACTGGATTCTCGTTTGGCGCTAATACAGCTCAGCAATCGACTCCGCTGTTTGGGGCCGCCAAGCCGTTCTCTACGCCGGGAATGTTCTCGGCCGCCGCCACGCAGGCCCAGCCCGCCCCCTTCTCCACGCAGCCCTCGCAGGGCTTCGGGGCCTTTGGGGCGCCACAGCAACAGGTACAGTAGAATCACTTTAACCTATTCGTATGATTATAAAAAGGTCAAGGGGACAGTTCTACTATTTTGTGACATTTGTCAAAAGAAAAAATTGCTAAACCCTCTGTAAATGACGTTGAAAATGTCGATGGTTGAGTCGCTCTGTTGATTGGCATGTTCTGATAGGCAGAAGTCCTCGCTTTCGGAGTATGAAAAAGTGAGTGAGATCTCCCACGATTATACTTGTTAGGCACATGTAAGTTAACCTCTTTTTACATCTATCTCTATACACTGCATATGCAGTGCACCTCGAGGTAGTCATAATCTCATTGGACTGCAGATGTAGCCTGTGGACAGTAGGGGTTAAAAATATTTTTGCTTGTGTAGTGGTGTAGTGTATCATAGGACTACTGTGGGGTAAGTGGGGACTGTGATCAAGTGAACCAGTCATGCCATTTCAAGAGTCAGAATAACAGAAGGGTATGTATGAAACGATGTATGAATGTGGCAAGGAGTGTGTGTCACGCCCAAATTATTTGACGATCAATCTGCCTACCTCTGGAAATGGCATGATGTTTATTTAGTCAATTTGGGAGGCGGGTATGGATACCGCTGCCCCAATTTATTGGATTACCAAAACCCCTGTCATAGATCACCCCATTGGTGACTTACCAGGGGGGCACGAGTTCATGGGGTGAGGTATGTCTAGGTCTTGGCCTGATGTGTTTGCCACACCTACTGCGTGGCGGGCGGGATCGGAAGAGACTGGTTGAGGAAGACCTTTGACCTCTCCAGCTGGACTCTTTCAATCCATCAGCACCCGCAGTGGGAGGTATGGATTCATACTTCTCTCCTGGACGCACTGACCCCCAGATTGTGTGTAAAAGTTAATGTATAAAATGGTTCCATGATATTTCATCAAAATGACAACTAAACACACCTTTAAAAAGTGATATCTCACTATATATATCACTTTTTGTAGGTGTGTCGAACTGTCATTTTGATACCCGGTCACCTTATAAAATAGTTGAGTAGTTTATGTGAAAAACCCTGATGATAAATAAATGTTTTGTTGTATTGTTTCCAGACCAACAGTCTGTTTGGCGCCAAGCCAGCGGACGCGCCGGCTTTCGGCATGCCCCAGACGACGTCCGCCGGCGGCTTCGGCATGTTCGGCGCGCCGGCCGGACAGCAGAACGCCGGCGGGATGTTCGGGGGGGCCAAGCCTGCCGCCACACCCTTCGGACAAGCGGCTCCCGGTTTGTATTTTCTTCATACAATACCAACTCACTCTGATATGAATTATTAATATTATTTAATGAGCAGACACAAGGTCTAATTTTACAATGAGTTTAAAAATAATTGAGTTGATTTAAATTAAAAAACGAGCAATCCTTTCTTTTCTCCAACTATGAATCCATTAGAGCTTTAAATAGATTTATATTTGTAGCATGTTGTAGAAGTTTGTTACTACTCCATTATTTGCAAGAAGTGTTTCAGTGGATTGGATGCAAAAGATGTTTTATTAATTTATTACACATGGAAACAGTGGGTAAAAAAAACTAGGACAAGGCTTAACTTAGTTAATAAGCTAGATGGGGATGTGACGCCAACACGCCGAGAACAGCAACCATTGCCCTGGTTTTCTCAACGGATGAATACTGTGCTCCAGTATGCTCAATGCCACAATGCGAACCATCAGCTCTACTCCTCTCCCTTGGCTCCCCGTACTTGCAAACATAACCCCGCCAAACATCAGGCGAGAAATTGCAACACTGAGGGAATACAAAAAAGCGCAATACCTTTGCACGAAGATGTCGTCTCCCACCCGGCATGCCGCTTGAAGTCCCGAAAGCCCTTCTGGGCGGAAGGAGTGAGGTTCCTCCGATTACCTCTCACCCCAGAAGATAGGTGGAAACATGAAACAATAAAGCGTACTCCCGGCAGCAAGTCTTCGGGTGACGGTTTAGTCGGGCCCGCATTATCGTTGATTTGCACTACAATACAGTTAGTATTACATCGCAGGCACGTTAGAAAAATAATCTCTCTTAGCGAATGACACTTGAGTTGATTATGCACTTTCTACAGCGGATTCGTCCAATCGTCGCACCTGGCGAGGTCATGACAGAGCAATAGTTACTTGATAACTTTTCTACAGCAATCACATCGTCACAGAGCAAGAGACAGCGGCGATTGGTGAAGAACAAAACAAAGCCGTCCGGAAGCAATAACATAGATAAGCCGTCACGAAACATGTCTTATTTTTTCTAATTTACAATTGGAAATTATTTAAGTACGTAAGGAAGGTTTACACAGTTTTTTACCGTGCCTCTCACTAGGAATATCCTGTGTTGCTATTTTCCCCGAGGTTCCAATCTTATTTATTATACACTCTGTCTCCTACAACACTCGACAGCTAAACGCCATCTATGGGTGAGCTCTTTCACTAAATCAAGGATATTACAGTAACAATAATGGGATTAGAGAACTTTTAATTTAGATTTGTGAGACTTATTATTAGACTTGTTTTGTCTGAAGGGTTACTGTATATTTTAGTTTGCAATGTATTAAAAGTTTCTTTGTTCAATATACATACATGTCTTATACATCTTTTGTCCACACAGTTGACTTTAATTGCGATTGTTACAGCTTTCGGCGCCCCGAATACGGGATTTGGCGCACCGCAGACGAATACGACGGGCGGCCTGTTTGGCAACACGGCGTTTGGTGTCAAACCCGCCACCACGGGGGCTCCAACCTTCAGCGGATTCAATACGGCACCCGCCACTAACACCGCTCTTGGTAAGTTGACTGTGTTTTGTGTATGTTATTGTTGCGATTTGTAGATACATAGTCAAACGTTTTTTGCGCGCGGACATGTGAGCGACTTTTTTTGTACGAGTGTGCTCGGCGCTCTCCTTTACACTTTCAAAATTGTGCAAAGGACAAAATCATAAACACTTGCGCTAAAACAGAACACTGTAGATTCTACTCTTTATTTCGTGAATCTATCCTCTCTGAACGTTTTAATAACATTTTGCAAAACATACATCTGTCACCAGCTAAGGGGCCGGAACAGGAGAGGCCGGTTTGGGGAGACACCCTTTGACCTCTCCAGCTGCGAATTCTCAGCCAACAGTCGGCGCAGTATTTTAAAGAGGTTAAAAATGTCTTGTACTGCACTTTGAATTTACATCTTGTATTATTTCTCACAGGCGGCGGTCTCAACATGAGCGGGGGCGGCATGTTTGGCCAAAAACCGGCCGGCGGAGGCCTGTTTGGGGCCCCGGGGACGCAGATGTTGGGCGGAGGCCTGTTCGGGGGCACCGGTAACACGCTGCAGCTGGGGGGACTCGGCACCAATCTAGGCGGTGGTAAGTCGACCACATAATCCATGGTCTATGGAGGCCATATTTTGCCGAGAACCTCGATATAAAAATTTCACTTCATATATTCCCACTTGATTCGTCATTTTTGTATGTATTTCAAAATAAAATTGTGTTTTTAAAAGCAGATAAAAGACTCTTTGAAATTTTAGTATTACGAATCTATATATGACCTTTTACCCGCTTTTAACATTGAAGGTAAAATATTAGCAACTTGTCATTAATTTTATTGTATCGTACCAAAGTGCAAAAATACATCCTTGACCACACTTGATAAACAATTTACCGGTGTTTAAAAACCTGCATTACTACGAAAGAAATGGTGCGACGCCATCAAATTTACCATTAGAAAAATGCTTCTTTATCACTTAGGTCAACTGAAATTTCTTCTGATGTATTCCAGGTACGAGCAATTTCAGCTCCTTCGGTTTAGGCGGAGGCGGCGGCCTCGGGGGCAACTTGTCCCTCAACATGTCCAACAACCAGCTCGGCGGGAACACCTCTCTCGGCATGAACAAGTAAAACATTTCTTAAATCTTATAAACTGTAATGTATTGATATTGTACAGGAATAGAATACTGGGCCCTTAATCTCCAGTATTCTAACGAGGATAGGGATCTGGTAATATTTCTATTAATAGTCGTAGATACTGATATACGGAGGTTGTTTAATTCGGAATATAATAAATTGACAATACAAATAACGAGTTATCTAAAAGCCGTCTGGCGACAGAATGAATGCTCGCTCCGGCAATGTAATACGAGACGGCTGGTAACGTTCGGTTATCTTCGGTAGAACCCGAAGCTACCCGAACGTGAACAGCATACGTTACACTTTCCCTCCTTCAACTCTGAAGCTACTTACAAATCAACAAAATATTTACATACCTATATAAATCATAACATGAACATTTTATATTACATTTGGTTTTAACAATGATTTTAAAAAAAAGATAGACAACTTAGACATTTTAAATATTAAGTACAAAACACGATTAAATCAATTGTGCAGAGATCCACAAAAATTTCTAACAGAGCTGCGCTATGCCGTTATTACAACAAGTGAAGTTATGTTATTATTGCTAACAAATAATCCTAAGCTAACAACCGCGGTGCCTGGGTCAAGTTGCCCCGTTTCCTCTGGAAGATGTGGGTGACTCGCGTCTTGGCCGCAATCTCCCCGACCATGGTCTCTGTTGCCGGGCCTGTGTCTGCTCCGACACCACCTCCTCTGCCGCCAATCTGAAATCAGGAGGAAAACCAGTGAATCCACGCAATAAGGTTGAAGTCTCTAACTCCTGAGGCTCATTCCTCGAAATTTCAGACGCGGGATGCTGTGCACTATTGCCATCTTCCTTCCAGCTCTCTGACATTTCCCTCATTTGGTCGACATGTCTCTTCCATGTCACATCTGTGTTCTCTATCTTAATAATATAAACTTTTTTACCTAGCTTTCTAGAGACTACTCCCTTAGTCCAAACTACTTTATTATCCTGACGATAATCTTTTGTTAAACACTTTTGTCCAACTTTAAAAACCCTGGTTTTAACCCCTTTGTAAAACTTAACCTGATCAGATTGAGTTTTAGAAATGTTAACGTTTGTTTGACTTTTTGGTGGTGACTGTTTTGATAACGCACAATCTGAACATGATTGAACGACTTTCTCCAAGTCTTTGTTCAGAGTTGTCCACCAAAAATATGCTCTAGCTATTCCCTTCATTTTAACAATACCAAGATGTGACCTGTGTAATGAATCTAACACTTGCTTTTGGAGAGAAAAAGGTATAACTATTCTGTGTTGCCAAAACAAACAATCTTCTATGATAGAAAGTTCGTTCCTTTTTAGCCAATATTTCCAAATACTGCTGTCACGATTTACTCGTTTGGGCCAGCCCTGCCGCAAATACCTAAATACTAGCTGTAATTCGCGAACCGCTGCGGTGGCTTCCACAACTGCTTGAAAATTTACATGTTCACAATTTTCAATAAAACAGATTTTGTCCTTGATTGATGAAACCGAATTTATCATCACTGAAACTATCTTCAGATTAAAAATCTCCATAAAATCCCTACCCACTATCAATTCCGTGCCATTAACCACAACAGTAAATAATAAATTATTTTTAAGATTATTGTATTCTACGGTAAAACAGGCACTACCTACAAGGTTAAGTGGTTTGCCATCGTATCCTGATAAAGTACGCTTAACTGGTGACAATGTTACATTTCTAAAATAACGATTGAAAATAAAATCCGGCATGACCGACATGCTTGCCCCTGAATCAATCATAGCAGCACATTTCACTTCGTTAATTACCACATTAGCCCTAAACGGATTAATGTATGAAACACTATTATTCTGGGATTGTTCAAAAATCGGATTAACCTTGTGATTCCTACAAAATTTCTTCAAATGCCCTACCTTGTGACAATTAAAACATTTTGCGTTCTTGAATTTACAATATTTTTCTACATGATATTCACCGCAAATCGTACATTTTTTATTACTCGGTTCGGGGCTCTTTGAACGAGATAACCTTGAAAAACCTTGAGTTTCTCTTGAACGCGACGAATGTCTCTCGGGCGAATTTGAACGATTCGAAATGGCATTCACATCCGAATTCCCTGCGGAAAATTCAGATTTAATTTCCGGAACCAGATTGTCTAAAACTGAAACCGTTATTGCTAACTCTTCCATCCTGTTAAATGTTAATTTAGTTCCCTCTAGAAAAATTTTCTCCTTAGCCCGGCCTGGTAAAATACCGATTGCAAAGGCATCCGCTAAGCTTTCTGGCAAGCGCGTTCCAAATTCACAAAAAGAAGATAATCCCCTTAGACGAACTGCGAAATCTCTGACCGATTCCCCATGCGATTGCTTTGCTTGATAAAATTTTTCCCGTTCCTTGAACACCGATCGCGGTCTGGAACAATGTTTCTCAATTAATTCTATTAACTGATCGAATGCCACGTCTGTAACTTTAGCAGGGAAACACAAGTTGATCAAAAGAGTTAAAGTCTCCGCTTCCAGAAGATTCAGCAAATAAGCGCGTTTCTGTGAAGCATCTAACTTAGTCGTTTTAATGTCATCACGAATTAGAAGGAACTGTTCTAACCTCAAGCGGAACAAACTCCAATCCCCATTAACGTGGGAGAACCTGGAAATTCCGCCCGATTCCATGATTGCAACGACAACAAAAACACACCCACCCGGCAACAATAACACCTTCCAGAAAACAAACAAGACAACCTGACTCCAGGAACCGGCGCCGATGCAGTCCAGCGCCCAGCCGCTTCCCGGAATTCCAAGTCTTCTTCTTCTGTGAAATTGTCTGGTCTTTGTTACCCAGAGCCACCGATCTGGACTTTGTTACCCAGAACCACGTGACTATTTATCCTTCGCTGGATTCTTCGTCTGGTCTTTGTTACCCAGAACCACGAAATTATTGATTCTTCGCTGGATTCTTGGTCTGGTCTTTGTTACCCAGAGCCACGTAGTTATTTACTTCCAATTGTCCTTATTATGCCCAGTTTATCTCCATTTATTGTCACCTTGACAATAAAATCCCGGAGATTTTTTTTTTTTTTTTTTGCAAGTCACTGGTGTGAAACAGATCCACTTGCCGGCAATCCGAAAAAAACTGTTTCCGTATACTCCTTTTTAAGCTGCGCCACTGTAATGTATTGATATTGTACAGGAATAGAATACTGGGCCCTTAATCTCCAGTATTCTAACGAGGATAGGGATCTGGTAATATTTCTATTAATAGTCGTAGATACTGATATACGGAGGTTGTTTAATTCGGAATATAATAAATTGACAATACAAATAACGAGTTATCTAAAAGCCGTCTGGCGACAGAATGAATGCTCGCTCCGGCAATGTAATACGAGACGGCTGGTAACGTTCGGTTATCTTCGGTAGAACCCGAAGCTACCCGAACGTGAACAGCATACGTTACAAACTAACTAACTAACTAACCATCACGCCGTTTCACTGCAGGGGTAGGCAGAGAGGACGGACCGCCAAACAACTCGGTCACACCACACACTCCTTGCCTCATTCACATTCATACATACTCTTCTACTATTATTACTCTTAACATGGCCCGACTCGACTTCTGCTACCATTCGCATTCGCATCATATATTCTCCTTACACTCCTTTCTTCGCTCATTCGCTCTACATGCCCAAACCATCTAAGCGTCCCTTTCTTAATCTTACTCATTACGCTTACATCAGCCTTGCAGTCTTTGCTGATCTCTATATTTCTCACATGATCATACATGATTTTACCACACATACGCCTCAGGGATCTCATTTCAACAGCATTCAATCTACTTTCATCCTTTCTCTGCCAGTTCCATGCCTCTCTTCTATACATTATGGTAGGTACCAGCACTCCATTGTGGACTGCTAATTTCGCTTCTTTGGACAATCTTTTGTTAGCGCCAACTGCGTTCAGTCCTCCATTAATGGAGCTGTATTTACTCTTCTTTCAATATCTCTGTCAGCCTTTCCATCTCTCTAGAACAAGGCTGCCCAACCCCAGGCCCGCGGGCCATATTGTGGCCCGTCAATGAATTATAAGCGGCTCGCGTGAACCATTTTCAAAATACCCGCCAATTTGAAAATTACTTGGATCGAAAAATATTTTTATATCGTTGCATCATCCACCAGGAGGCGTTGTGTGCAAAGGACATTAAGTTGAATGATATAATGGATCCGGTAGTCCGGTAGCAGCATAAATTAAATACATAATAAAAACAAATTTATGTGTTTTTATTATAAATTATGATGAGCCACAAAGTGAATGCTTTTTACAATTACGTAAATTAAATACGTTCAAAAGTTCTTCACAGACGTCAATTCAGAGTTTTATTTGAAGAAGAAATCAGCGAATTTGGAGAGTTACAACTGTATTGCGCTTTGCGATGGCTTTCAAGCGGCAACATGTTAAAACATTTCTCCATCTTGAGAAAGCAGGTGTTGGAATTTTTAGAAGAAAAACGGGCGTTACCTTTGGAAAGCGATTTACTCAAGAATAAGTACTAGTACGAGAGCCCACGACCAAAACCATGTCTCATAGCAATACGGCAAAAACCCTATAAAATCGTTAGATTGTATGATTCTGAACCCGACTAGGTGTGTAGTAACGGTCGAAAGTGTAGCAACTGCGTGGGAGGCCATTTCTGCTGTGTCAAAAAAAAAAGACAGTCGGTATTATAGCAATACGTCTGATAGTGAAAATGTACATAGATTTTATAATTGTATTACGAAAAAGTTTGTTTTCAGACATTTTGCGCGTAGCATATAGCCTGAGCGCATTTTTGAAAATGTCAACAAATTTAGCCGACCTGTATCATAGCAATACGGATAATTTTTTTTTTCAACTTTTCGTATTGCTGCCATGATTACCAAAAACCTGTTTTCAGACACTTTAAGTGTAGCATATACTCCCAAAAACGAAAATAACGTTTCGGAGTCGCCTGGCCGACGCCTCTGTTAAATGTTTTTTAAAATTTACAGCCTTCATAGATATTCAAGAATCTCCCTTGTCTATTATATGTACTTTGACAGATGACAGATGTCATTACTTATTTCTTTTGTAAAAGTTACTCAAGTGTGCTTTAAATAAAACCAAAACTATCAAATCAATCAGTATTTAATTTCAACAGCCTCAGCGCTTGTTACGCTCCTGCCCCTTTCTTACTATTATATAGCTCACTCGCCAGCTGCTCCAAACGTATCGAAAAGTTGTCTGACAGAGAAGGTGCTACACTTAATTTGTCTGATATAAATTTTTTGCACATGTGGACAACTTATTTTATCATGTCCAACAATTTTCAGACATATTGCTATGATACCGATCGGTAAAATTTGTTAACATTTTCAAAACGGTCTCAAAATTTAATGCGTTCACATTTCCGTCTGAAAATTGTTTTGTTCGCATCAAATAACCAAAATTTACTAATAAAAAAGATTTTCAGACGTATTGCTATGAGACATTTTTTTTGTCTCATTTTTAATTTTTTTAAGTGATTTTACGGGTTTGCGCTACACCACTAACGTCTGAAAAATATGTTTCCGGTATCTCAGAACTATCATTCAACTACAGTCTGCAAATCAGACATAATGCTATGATGCAGTTCGGTAAAATTCTTTGACAATTTTGAAAATTCGGTCAGATCAAACGCTACGCGAAAAATGTCTGATATTGGTATTTTCGAGTTCAGGATAATCGTATCTATCGATTTGATGCGGTTTTGGCCGTATTGCTATGAGACAAAAATTTTGGTTGTGGGCTCTCGTACTATACTGGTTGAGTGATATTGCATTTCTTGTTCATTCAACAATTATCTCAATATTTTAAATCTCAAATTATAAGGCAAAGATTGTTCACTTCCGACTATGTTTAGACAACGAAAATATTGACCTTTTTCCCATACTCAAAAGATTTCAAAGAGAACCTCAATAACAATGTCAGAAATCACATTGATTGTACCAATTACTTGAATTTAGATTTTTGTAACATAAAATGTTGTTTCGTTATTTGGCAGTAGATGCTATTTATTTTATTATTTCAATAAACGACAATAAAATTTCAATATGTTTATTTTTTGTTTGTTGCATAAAACAAGACATTAAAAAGCATAGGTAACAAAAATAGGAACCGTCAGTAGTCAGTGGCCCGCCAATGACTTTTAAATCGTCAATTTTGCCCAACTGTTAAAAAGGTTGGGCAGCCTTGCTCTAGAACATACTTCCTAAATACACAAACTCATCAACCTGCTCCAAGTATTCCTCATTCACAACTATATTGCACACTGTTTTTGTACTCTCTCTTTCAAACCTTATAAACTAAACGACCTTTGAAGCCAAAACCCTTTCTTTTGTAAATAGATTACGAGAAATTGTCTATACAAACATTGACACCTCATATCTTAGAACAAGATAAAGTGAAGTTATGATCCTGTCCAACTGAGGTGACGTACTGTGTCATAGAATCTAGTCCAAAACTCTGTCGCCCTCTGTTGAACTCGACCGCTTAGTCAGCGGTCTTGAGAAATGCCTTCATCCAGTTGATAGGCAGCCATCGTCAACCTAGTGAATACTATAAATTTGTGTATTGGTGGACACGGGCTTCTTGCATTCGATATAGCGCCCCATGTTGGGCGTGTGCACTGATACTGGTTTATTGTACTCCTCAGTTGTTTACTACCCAATTTGATGAAAGCTGTTATGCTGAGATGGGAATGGTGATGGTTGGGACCTATGGAAGATATAGAGAAGGCAGCAGATTGTTAATGATGTGTGTTTTCTGATGATTTTGACTATTTTTGTTTACAGCACATCTGCAAATCAATCAGGGATGTCAGTCCACGAGCAGTTGATAGCTCTTACAGCGGCCAATCCCTTTGGACACTCTGCACTTCTCAAAGATCTGGTTCCATCACCGGGTGAGTTCAAAACTTATTGATTTATGAAGCGTGGGTCTGTGCTGTGGACGCTCATAAAAAGAATGAGAAAATAAAAGACAAAAGGAAGATAATATACACTTCTCTAAAGGTTCATGTTGCGAATTGTGTTTCAGAT
This sequence comes from Hesperophylax magnus, assembly GCA_026573805.1. NCBI lineage: Eukaryota > Metazoa > Arthropoda > Insecta > Trichoptera > Limnephilidae > Hesperophylax > Hesperophylax magnus. The sequence goes on along the minus strand of JAIUSX010000191.1, from coordinate 996,371 downwards.
AAGGCGGACGAGATCTTCAAACCTACAAATGTGCTGGCGCAGAAGGCCGTGCTGGACAGCGACAAGTTCAAGGTGTCCAACGGGGTGACGCGTCTTCGCGTCATGCCCTTCACCGCATTCAAACCCGTCTCAAAGGTGAGCTAAATTACTAGAGCCGTCTCCGGGCTAGAGCATCGAAATACCTGATTAACCTACTTGATTCTGTGCAAAGGAGGGAAGTTCGTCTGATGATGATAATCCGTTGATAACAGACCGAATGCACAGAAGCAATGTAGACATGCTGAGTCTGTCTTACACATATTTCAATGGGGCCTGCTCCAATGATCTGACAGACATGATCGTTGGATTGATGAGAGGGCGTCATTTCTTTGATTTGTTTTTGTGTAAATCAGCACGTAAGTGGAACCAGCATTTGTTTTTCCCCCTTCATATATAATTCGGGCATCTGCCTCTGCAAGACCTGCATTAATAAATCCCTTCCTACAGACCCTACCTTAACCCGTCTCACAATGCTGCCCAACCAGATGGATGTATAGTTTTTTTTTGAATTTGGCAATTCACCTTAAAAAGGAGACATAGTTCCCCTGTCTTAACAGTGTACAAGCAGGGGCGCTCTTGTAAGATTTATTTTTTTTATTTATTGATTTTATTTTAGTAATTTGTACATTTAAGATTACAAATGACTAATTAATTATTACATTTAAATATACTATGTTTTTTTTTTCTTTCTTGATATGGCTCCTACACAACATCTTAAACTTTTCAATTGGGGCAGACTTAAGGTTTTCCGGCAGCGCGTTATAGTATTTCATCCCTTTATAAAATATACTATTCTGGGTATTCGCTTTGTCCTTCTTTGGTAGCCTTATTTCATTGCACGTCCTAGTTTTATGTTGGTGTATGTCCTTGTTGTATACAATTTTATTCGAAAAATATTTGGGTAGCAGGTTGTTTACTATTTTGTGTAAAAATATCATCGTGTTCAAGGTCAACATCTGTTTCACCGTTAGCCAATTTAGTTCGTTTAACATTTTATTTACTTTTGAATATCTATTTCGTCTGAGTATTGTTCTCATTGCCCTATTTTGGAGAATTTGAAATTTATTTTGCTCTCGGTCGTTACACAGGAAAAGGATAGTTGAGCAGTAATTAAAATGTGGAGCAATAATGGAGTTATAAATGGTGATTGCAGTTTTTTCGGACAGTTTTTGGCGAATTCTTCCCAAAAAAGATATCTTTTTTCCAATTTTCTTTTGGGTATATTCCGCATGTTTGTTAAAGTTGAGTTTGGAATCTATTATAACTCCTAAGTATTTTATATCGGTAACATTTTCAATAATTTCACCATCAATTTTGATTTTGCTTTCACTGGATGTCTTCTTATAACCAATTACCATACATTTTGTTTTTTTTGTATTTAATTTAAGCTTATTTATTTTTAGCCATCTTGATACATTATCTAGTTCATTATTTAAAATATTTATTAGTTCTTCATAGTTTTCTCCAATTATATATATAAGTGTATCATCGGCAAATAGTCGTACTTTGCATTTTGAAAATATTTTCACCATGTCATTAATATAGAGTATGAACAATAGAGGTCCAAGGACTGATCCCTGTGGTACTCCTAATTTATTTTCCATTGGTTTTGAAAATTGATTATTAATTTTTGTTACCTGTATTCGGTCTTTCAAATACTCTTTTAATAATTTAATGGCTAGAGTTGAGAAACCAATTTCTTTAAGCTTTCTTATCAATATTTCTCGATCTATGGTTTCGAATGCCCTTTGAAAATCCAAGAATATTGCTAAGATAAATTTATTACTATTCATTCCTTCTTTCCATTCTTCAACGATTACATTTAACGCTGTTTCACAAGAATTATTACATCTGAATCCCGATTGTTCTTGGTATAAAATATTGTGTTCATCTAAGTATTGCAATATTTGTTCTTTTATTATTACTTCAAGTATCTGTTCATATTTCGGTAAGGTGTTTATTGGTCGAAATTCTTCACATTTTCTGGTATTTTTAACCTTTGGGACCGGTATAATGGTAGATAGTTTCCATGACTGTGGAAATTTTCCCTCTTCAATTGTCTGATTAATAATATTTAATAGAGTAGATCCAATTACTGGAAAAGCATCTTTTATCAGTCTAATAGTTAATCCATCTGAACTATTTTTTGATTTAATTTTCTTTAAAATGTTAAATAAATATTCTGCAGTTATTTTTCTGAAGACCAATAATTTTTTGTTTGAGTTGTTATTATCATTTGTGGGGTTGAAAACAATGTTAGGTATTAATTTGTTAATTTGAGTGATGCTTTCTATAAAATATTTATTAAAGCTATTAGCCATGTTTTCTTCGTTTATATCTTTTGGGAAGTTTACTATTTTTATGTCGTTTTTGTTATCGCCATGTACTAATTCTTTAATGCTTTTCCAAATTTTTTTGGGATCCCCTTCTTCCGATTTTATTTTATTTTTTATGTACTCATTATGCGTTTTTTTTATGTCTTTAGAGTATTTATTTCTCATTTTTTTGTAGTTATTCCAATCCATAGTATTATTAGTAAGGCGTGCTCTCTTGTAAAATGTATCTCTATCATGCTGCATTGTGCGTAGTTCTTTTGTGAACCATTTATTATTGTTTCCTTTACGTATCTTCTGTTCTGGAACTACTTCATCAATGGATTTTTTAATGTTTAATATCATCTGGTCAGCTTTTTTGTTATATTCCATTTGATTTATTTCATTCCAATCAATAGTCTCTAAGGTCTGAATGAAGAGTTCTTTATTGTATCTTTTGTAATTTTTAAATGTTATTACTTGTGTTTCTTTACTGGAGTTGTAGTTTTCTCTGTCATTTAATAGAATTTGAATCATATTATGGTCGGTAATTTTATGTTTATCTAATACATTAACACATAGGTTAAATTTATTTGAGATAACCAGATCAATCAATGTTTTAGAGGTATTAGTAATTCGTGTGAAATCTTTAACTAATTGTTTCATACCTGCAGTTTGAATAATAGATTTCAGTTTTTTTGTGTATATGTCTGCATTTGCTTTAACATTTATATTGAAATCTCCAACTATGATGTTAATATTTTCATCTTGCAAATTTTCCATGCTCCATCTTTGAAAATATGTTAAGAAGTCGCATTTACTCGTGTTTGGTGATCTATAAATAACAGTATATACACCTTTCTTGATTCCTGATTTAATGCTGATGGCTAAAATCCAACAATGTTTTTCATGTTGGTGATTTGATATCACTTCATATGGAACTTTATTACTTAAGAGAATCATCACTCCTCCTGTATGTCTGCTATGCGAGTCACAACGGATGGTATTATAATCATCAAATATAATTTCACTATCTTGGATATCTTCAGTCACATGTGTTTCACTCATCATAAGCATAAAAGGTTTCTTCTCTTCTAAAAGTATTTTGACCTCTTCGTAATGTGCTATGATGCTTTGTATGTTCAAGTATATAATTTCATCTTTCTCGTAACTTTTGTTTATAAAAAAGAAATTCTGCTCATTTTTGCTTCAAGTTTTCTTTTATAAATTGGGCATTCCTTACTTATGGCTGAGTGACTACAATTTAGTTTCAGTCCTAATCTTTTACTTGTCATTATACAATTGATGCACTGAATATCCTCATCCATGCAATCTTTTACGTCATGATTTTTTGCGCATTTTGGACAAGATTTTAGGTTTCTGCAATCTATAGCCTTGTGGTTGAACCCATTACATTTAAAACATCTCATGATATTTAAATTGTCAAAGACCCTGCATCTGTCCCATCCAATATTTATTTTTTCTGCATTTAACATTCTGTCGTAAGTCTTTCCGTCGACGTCGGCATATATAGTAAAAGTTGTTTGATTTCTTTGGTTTTTTAGTTCTTTCATATATGTCACCTTTATTTTTGAGCTTTGTTCACAGATGGTCTCATTTTGAGTTTTTATTTTTCTCTCTATTTCTTCAAAACTGTATTTTTCAGATAAACCAATAATTTTGACGGATGGGTTTTTTGTTTGAGGAATTTTTACCTCATATTTATCTCCCAGTTTGGCTATCACCTCATCATGAACCTTGTTAATATCTGTGGCATTTTTAAATTCTACTATAACCCCTCCATCCTTAAAATTTCTCATGCCGGTAACTCCAAAATTTGCTGGGTCAATATTGTCTTTTATTTCATTCTTTGTTTCATTATTTTCCTGATCCTTCTTTTTTGGTTTTATGATAACAACTGGTTCGTGTTTTTTTACCTTTTCTGCATAGGTTTCAGGTAAGATTATTTTTCTAATATCATGTTTAATGTTTTCTAAATTACTGATATATTTTCTGTCACTGTTGATTATATTTTCTTGTAATCTGATGATTTTGTCTTGTAATGAAAGATTTTCTGATTTAATTGCATCTTCCAACTTCGTTATTATGAGTTCTATAGTATTTTTTGTTTTTTGATCCTTGACTGTTTGAATTTTGGAAACTTCATTTTTAAGTTCATCTATATAGTTCGCTACCGTCATCGTAGTATTTTTGTTTGCACGGTTTTGTAGAATTAAATCGGACGTACTGTGCACATTTCTCACTAGATGGCGTTATACGTTGAAAGTTAGCGAGTCGGTCGTCTTACTATAATTTAATAAAAAATAATAATAAATGTTTTCACCGAGAAGCGAACTCCGCTCCTTGAGAACTGTGACCGCTACCGGAACGGGCGACGCTATTCTCTAGGCTACGGCCCACTTTTCAGCGAACGTGATAATGTTCGTATATTAAGTGCTACCAGCTTTTAAACTGACAGGTATGGTATTCTGTTAGTTATTTTGCGACAATAACTAGCATTGATCACTGCACAGATTTTAAAATCACTTAAAATAGTATTTCGAGGGCGTTTTAGATTGATTAAAGTAGTAGAAAGTACACTACTCTTTTACATTTTTATATTAATCGATATCTTTGTGATTATTTCGATTTATAAACTATGAATTTAAAAGATTTAAGTGAAGCAATTTTTTGGCGTGCACACACTTCGTAGTGTAAACAATGTCTTTTAAAAATAAAAATAAACAATTTAATTAATCTTTCTTGATATGACTAATATTTAATCTTTAGTAATATTTGGTCAATGCCCAAAGTAATATTATAATTTTTTTTTTTTCAGAAATTTCTATTCGATGGCTTAGAAGAAGATGACCCATCGATAAAAGAAACTCTATCGCTGAAACCGAGCGTGAAACGCCTCGTCCTGCGCCCGAAGCAGCAGCAATCACGCGATGCCGCGCAGTCTGTTTGCTCTCCCGGCAACGACAACACCGAAATCAACTCCACAAGTTTCAACGTCAGCGGAAACGCGGATAACGATCGGGATTCCCGACGGAATAGTGAATCGTTTGAGGTGTCCAGGAGAAGCGACGAGGGAAGCACACCTCGCGTCGATACTTCGCACATCATGCAAAGACGCGTGGGGTTGTCTGATCCGCGAGGGAGCAGTTTGCGTAGCCCGCTGCAATCCAGTTCAGGTAATTGTTTATTTCTTCTCTAAATATTATACATCTTAGGGTATACGTATAATACAGGTATTTAGGGCAACGAGCGGGCTGACGAACTAGCAAGGAAAGGGAAGAAAGCACCACTTGTAGGAGTAGCAACTTGCCACACAAAATTACATATTGATAAGTGGGTCAAATCCCAGCATCGCAAATAATGGGAGAGACAATCCAAAGTACTCATAAAAGGACCAGCCCAAGACGAACCAAGAAACTACTCGATATGGACAGAAACTTGCTGAGGGAACTGGTAGGACTACTAACGGGACACTGCCATCTCAGGAGACACATGCAGATATTGGGAGTGGAAAACACCAATAGATGCAGGAAATGTAAAGAGGATGAAGAGACTCCAATTCACCTATGGTGCCAATGTCCTGACCTGGCGGGAACTAGGCTCAGATACCTGGGGAGACATACAGTAGAACCAGAAGACATAGCCACATACCCAATGCCAACCCTGGTGAACTTTATCAAAGGTACTGGGTTGTTGTTAAAGGAGTAATGTAAAATGAGAGATAGCGCACAATTGGCCCATGGCCTAAAAGCCTTAAAAAAAAAAAAAAATACATCTTGATAATTATTTCCTGATATTAGTGTATGGGGCTACCCCATAGATGGCTTTAATAATATCTAAATAGTATAAAATAATTTTTTTTTTTTTTTTGGTAAACTAACGTTTAAGACAAGATTTTTTTATGCATAGCACAAAGGGTAACAATTATTTTATAAGCAATAATTATTAGCCTGAAACACTCATCCACATTGAAAAATCTCCAGATAAAAGATACATGACGCCAACGGGACTTGAACCCGTGTCCTTTTGATTTCCGTGTAGACAATTGTAGACATGTAGACAATTTGTCTCGACGCCATCTAGTGAGAGAGTTAGCACTTACAATGCCTTTCTCATATAAAATAATGTTGGTTGTTTCAGGTGAAAAAATATAACAAGCAGTAATTGTTGAATGAAACACTAGTATATATTGAATTATTTCGCGGATAAGAGATAAGCCGCCATAGCTCAGTGGTCAGAGCTGTCGACCGGAAATCGAAAGGACACGGGTTCAAGTCCCGTTGGCGTCATGTATCTTTTATCTGGAGATTTTTCAATGTGGATGAGTATTTCAGGCTAATAATTATTGCTTATAAAATAAAGTTGCTATCCGCGTCTGTCTGTTTGTTTGCTTAGTTCTTCTAAACTACGCAACTAATCTTGATAGGGTGTTCACTATCATTTAGATAATTTCTTCTGGAAGGTTTACATATATAAAACATGTATATTATATTTTTAGAAAGTAGAGAAAAGTCAATGTTTTATAAACAAGTCGTAAAAAAAATTTATTTTCGAGCGCTTTCTTTGCTAACGCTGGCTAAACTTTACGAGATACATCAAAATAATGTACTACGGAATTGTATATCATAAAAAGGCTTACAGAAAAGTCCTTTATGGTATATGTCTATCTCATGAGGGTAACCCCCAGCAACGCCGGGTACACGTCAGCTAGTAAAATAATAATTGGGGTGATAACCTCAAGGTCGGGATCCAGATTATTCCAACCGCCTGCTAATTGAGATATCAGAGCCACTGTAAATCTATCACATTAAAAGTCAAGTCGAAGCCGAAGTTTTATTTAATTAGAGAGTTTGTGAGAAATCACCGAGACACAACATTTGCAAAAGATTATCCAGTTTTATTGTTTTTTTTTTTCAGGTGCAAACACAACAGATGATGCTGAGCACAGAGGAAGTAGTTGGTGAGTCGGACCTCTTTATTTTTTCACTTATAACTTTTTATCGGCATGACCGCACCAGAGTCCCAACTGCTCCAAATTGTCCGAAGCCAGTGTGACTATGACATCACCAATTGGGGTTTACATTTATTTCAGTTGGTACATAAGTATGTGACTTTACCTCTACTGAGACAGCATAATAAGGAATAAGTTAATTAAATTTGTAAGATGGGAATATTAATTCAAAAATTTATATAAAGCAAAAGATTATATAAAACGAAAAATTTACAAAACAATACATTTATAGCCATTGAGAGAGGTTGTAGATATAAATCAATTCACAATAAACAACCATCAGAGAAATATTCTTTTATGGACCTCTTGTATTTGGTAAGTTGGCAACTGAAAATATCAACCTTGGATAATACGCTATTGTAATTATTGCATAGTCTGTTCAGGCAAGAATTCTGCTTAGAGTTCGTTTTGCATTGATCCACCCAGATCAGGACACAAGAGCGTGTTGAATGCGCAGGTACAATGAATTGAATCTTGTTTAGCAACTCTGGGCATTGAATATTATTGTTAACTACTTTATACAGGAATAGTGCATCCTTATGATGTCTCCGTACACTCTGTGAATCAATTTTAAAGTATGAAGCTGCTTCTGCATAATTATTAAATCTTACAAATGACTTGTAGCAAAGATATTTTAGGAATTTGTTTTGAATTGCTTCGATTGAAATTTTGTGATTGAGTGAAAGTATTGGTGGAAGGAAGGAGAAGGTAAAGACGATGGTTGGGTAGTACTGGCTATTCAAATCTGGTCACCAAACATGGCTAAAGCCATTTCAAGCAAATGTTCAGTTCTGAATGGTGGCCCTAACCAGGGTTATACTGAGAGTGCTACGTGCTACAAATATTCTATATGTTATTTAAAATGAATAAATTGTGAAATGACACTAATTAATCGAATGCATATAATTTACTTAACCCACGACTTCCAGATTGCTAGTCGAGGCCGTCAAATACTCTCGGTGTCGCCCTGATACAAATTAAACTTTCTTTTAGCTATTATCCAATCGTTGCGGAGCGCTTTTCTTTAGTTATTTTTCCTATTTTGTAGCTGTGCCTGTAATTTTATCCCCCCGCCCGCTTCTTCTCCTATTTGGCGTTTATTCTAATATTGTTTGTTCTCCGCAGGCTGACGACCAAACCGCTGGACAAATGGCAGTCCTCCTCGTCGGACCAGGCGGCCGGATCCTCGACGGCTCCATTGGACAACACGGTGGCGCAACTGCTTCCGCGGGGCCGTCTCTACCCTGATCTGGACTGTGTCGAAGACGAGAGTCAGGGTGAGGACACTTACAATCGCCTATTAACTCTATATAGATACCGTAAAGGCCAAGCATAGGCAAGAACAAGAGGTGGCATGAACCACTGACCAACCGCGCTACAGTTAACTTAACTCTAACCTAACTAAAAACAACATGTTACTGTTTGCAATACATACTAATTATTAAAACACGGTTTCTTGTTGCAAGTCAAAATACTAGTTTTATTAGTTGCGCAAAATACGTACAGAGTGCTTAGTACGTTCATTACTCAATAGGTGGCACTAGTAGTGATTTATTAGATGTATCAGCTATTTGTGAACACTATATAATAATTTATTAGATGTATCAGCTATTTGTGAACACTATATAATAATTTATTAGATGTATCAGCTATTTGTGAACACTATATAATAATTTATTAGATGTATCAGCTATTTGTGAACACTATATAATAATTTATTAGATGTATCAGCTATTTGTGAACACTATATAATAATTTATTAGATGTATCAGCTATTTGTGAACACTATATAATGAATTTTCGTAACTTTTGGCAGAGGAACGTGACAAGGAGAACCTCTCCCCGCACCCCACGGGAATCAAACTCGTTCGTCCTGGATACTACACCATCCCTTCTATGGACGACTTGATAAGTAAGTACTGCCAAAATACACACTATAACATCTTTTCTTTTGTAAAATACGTACGTACACTCGATCGATTGGTGTCATCAATGTACATTTACCATACTATTTGATTTATACCATTTCTCAAAATATTAATATGGAAACATATGAAACTGCTTACTGCGACTTAAAGCCAATTAATCCACCTAGATTTCTCCGTCTATATTGCTTTGAAATTCTGACACAATGTTGCATTCGAATACGTGTGTTTTTATATACCTATTTTATATATATGTCAGCTTTGACAAGGTAAAAACAAGTTTTTTTTTTAAAACAACTCCATCTGTTGGACAAACAAGCTTTATTATATATAAGCGACGTAAAAAGCAACACCCGCTATTGTTTCTCTATCTGCACGGAAAAACTGAGCCACAGTAATGTGTGGCGGGGTACAGCTAGTTTCAAATAAATTCGCCGTTTTTGAACATTTTTTGTTTTGGGACAAATCTTTCAGATTTTAATTTTACAAACAAACATGCAATTTAAAATGATTTAAAAAAAACTTTATTTACCGTTTTATACAAAAAAAACACATTTAGTTAGACAAACGTATTATAATACAAGATTTTTGTCACTTAACTTTTTTCGTTTTGTATATAAATATAATAATTAAAAACCTTGACGAAGCTCTATCGGGTAAACTGTTGCGAGTTTCTGTATTATAGAATTATTTTCAAATTTTTACTGTAGCGTCCGTGGTAAACTTTTAAATACAAAGGGAAAGCTTTGTGTTATCTCTTTCTAAATTGGTTTATAATATGCGTTTGACCATACTAGAAAAGAAGATAAAACGAATTTTATGAGGACGTGTCGTCACAGACAGATGCAGCGCTATGCGAGCTGAGTAACAAAATTACAAATATAAAATTCTTGAAAGAATGCAACGTGTTAAATGTATTTTTGTTTCCAGATCATCTGAGAGCGGACGGAACGTGCATCGTTCCCCAGTTCACCATTGGCAGACGAGGATATGGAAACGCCTTCTTCGACTGCGAAATGGATGTCGCAGGACTGGATCTCGATGAAATCGGTAAGCCCCCTAGCGACACTGATCACTGATCTTATATTGGACAAAGTAAATACAACTTTTTACGATCTACACAGAAATACGTCCATTTTACACTTCTTAAATGCATAACTTATAAAATAAGATTCAATTCAATGTACCTGCGCGTTCAACACGCTCTTCTGTCCTGTTCAGGGTTGATCAATGCAAAACAAACTGTAAGCAGAATTCTTGCCTGAACAGACTATGCAATAATTACAATAGCGTATTATCCAAGGTGGATATTTTCAGTTGCGAACCTACCAAATACAAGAGGTCCATAAAAGAATAGTTGTCTGATGGTTTGTGAATAATGTTACGTCTCTATTGTTTATATTTCTATTATCATTTGATTTATATCTTCAACCTCTCTCCATGGCTATAAATGTATTGTTTTGAATATTTTTCGTTTTATATAATCTTTTGTTTTGTATAAATTTTTGAATTTATATTCTGTCTCAGTAGAGGTAAAGTCACAAGGAGGAAATCCATAATTGGTTTTATTTTGGCTGTATAATACTTATCTACAAACTGAAATAAATGTAGACTGATTCGATTTCCCGAAAATTAATAAATAAAAATAACTTTCATTAGCTTTGTCTATGCTGTTTGGTGACATTCGGCAATAGAGCTGGGTTGGTCGATCATTTTACATGACCCAGATCGCTTACGACTGACTGGCGAAATGAGCGGGGATACGTGGAAAAAATTTCACATAGAGAAAAGATATCGATGAGCTGCGCGCCGCCAGCTGCCGTAAATTGAAAATACCTGTCGTATCAAACCCGATCTCAGATTGGTTTCTTTCATTTGACGTAGGTAAGTAGTAGGTACATGATAGCCTATAGTGTCTACCAACTCTATTTGTCTGTTATGAGAACGAGATTCGAGATGCCCAGTCTTCAAAATTCATATATCTATGGTCGCTCGCCAAACTTGGTGCTGATTCTTTTTTGAAAAGTGGTTCTTGATCGGGTTACAATGAACGGTAGTTCATGATTGACACAGAACTAGTTGGCAAGGTTCCATGCCATAACTTCCGTTGGTTTATGGTTATGTGTGTTAATAATATTGTTTGTTGTTGTCCCTTCCAGTGCACATCAGGAACAAGGAGATTGTGGTGTACCTTAACGAGGACAGCAAGCCCGAGGCGGGCTGCGGCCTCAACCGGAAGGCGCAGGTCACACTGGACAAGGTGTGGCCCATCGACAAGGCGCTGAGGGTGCCCATCACCGACCCACAAAGGTAAGCGAAAGTAGTATTATCAGTAAACTAAGTGAGATGCAGCTCGTTCAAGTCGAGAGTCAAAAATGATGTGAGTGTAGTAAAGTCCTGTTTTAACTCAACCGTTTTGCATTTCGCCTGTTTGTAATTTTTTTTGTTCTGTTTTAAGTTGACGGCCGTTTGAATGGTGAACCATTATCAAAGTAAAGATTATTTTTCAAATGTGAAGTTGTAGTGTTTATTTGGACTTGTTTTATTAACATTTTTCTAATATTATGGTTCCTACCCGTCTAAATGAATGTTTGAAATAGAATTTTTGTCATTTAGATAGTGTAATTTCTTTGGAAAAATCGTATAAAATATATTATGGCTTATAACAAATCTAACGATTCTGAGGAAATTTTGGTTTTGATTAATTATTATAGGGACTTATTTCGAATATCCGAGTTGAAGGGCCGAGAAAATTCGTTTTACGCGGAAATATGTCGTAGTTTAACGAATTACACCAAATATCTGAATTTAAAGGGTAGGCTGCGAAATTTCGATTTACTCGCAAATATATCGCATTTAATAATAGGTCCTTTCGGGATGGTTTCCGCTAGTAGCGCCAGCATGTTGAAGACTATTGTGTTTTTTTTTTGTCCATCCAATCATTATTTAAAGTGTTTAATTGTATTTCTATTGATATTTGTTTTCAGGTTGGCGACCATGGATTACGAAGCCGTACTGCGCCGGGCCTGTGACAAATCAAACACTAAGTTCATTGAGTATCGCCCTCAGACAGGCAGTTGGGTGTTTAAGGTACTGACAATGATTTTCATATATTAACCCCACAAGCTAGGCCCTGAGCCCAGTTTGACTAATCTCTGGCTTGGATGCAGCCCCCGTGTCTGAGCTGGTCACTTAGTCACCGAGTTACATCTAGCATATCAATGGAAGGCATGTTTGGAAGGCATTGTACTTTGTGTGCCCCATTGTTTATCACTTGCTGTACTGTCATCTGTATAAGACAACATAGTATAACATTAATTGAAATGAAATTCACCAATTCAACACTGTATTTTTTCTCAGGTTCAACACTTCTCGAAGTACGGCCTGACGGAATCCGACGAGGAAGAGGAATTCCACAAAGGCACGGCGGTGCGGCCGGACGCCTTGAAACCCGACGGCGTGCTGGCGCCCCAAGGCGCTAAAGCCAACGCCCTCGCTGGACAGAAGACGGCGAGCATCGTGGAGATGGGACGAGGTCTTGGCGGCTCGCTGCTACCAGGTATGTTCCTTACAAAACTTGTCACTTGTAACAATGTACTCAAGCTATATATTCACTTTTGTGAACAACTCAATCACGGAAAGGGAGACAGTCACACCCCCTCCGCGCAACTTTGCTTGTTCCTCTTTCCCTGATGGGCTAGTCCATCAATTTGGATGTCTGTGGTATTGAAAGTTGAGGATTTTGACTGAGGATTTAATGTTGTTTTGTATTTCAGGAGGTCTGGTGTCTTCAGGTTTTCAGCAGCACATGCTGAACATGGATGAGCAATCCATGGATGGAGACGGTTCCTCTTCAAAGAGGATGGACACTCACTCCAAAGGTAATATATTGATTACAGAAACCGATGACTTCAGTGGCAGAGTCTTGACTCTTGACTCAAAACAGATAATGGAAATAAGGAGATGTTTCGCTAACATCGTTCACATGTACTACTGCTGCTCGCGTCTACGCATAACGGCAATAACCTTCATTGCATAGCTGCTTTGATAGACGGTCTCCGTGTTCGAGGGATTAGGCTCTCGACTAGCAAGCCGGAGGTCGCGGGTTCAAATTCGGGCTTGCATGTTTGCAGCACGTTTCAGAGTGGAAGATACTCTCAGTATCGCCCTGGTGTAAGACCACCATTCAGAATTGAAATGTGGTTTTAGCCGTGTTTGCTTACCGGATCAGATAACCAGGTACTCCCTCACCTTTCTCTTCACCATCCCCTTCTCTTCCCCAATACCTTCAGCCTCACAACATACTCCAATTGGGGTTGCCGTAGTCTCACTGGCTCCAGATGGTTGGGAGCAGTTTTGACAGAAAAGTGAAAAAAGCCACGTCTCTCTTTGTTTTATTATCTATGTTCAAAATCAGACAAGATAATTGACAGTTTTTATTTAAGTATTTACTCCACTTGGGCGTGTCTTTTTCAAAGAGTTTCTTGAAGAGACCCGTATTATAAAGAAAAGAAGAGAAGGTAGAAGCACAGAAGTCAGCGAAATAATATATTTAGTTGGAAAAACAACCGTACACAAAAGTTTGTGACAAAGTAACCAATGGCACTTGTTCTTTGGAGCAGAAAAATATGGCATTCCTACTTGACTAAAGATTGCAATCCATGTGTTAATATATAGGCGAATAAAACAGATTATCCATTTTTGTACAAGTCAAGAGTATTTTTATTGGTATGTTGGAATATTCTAGACCAGAGGTGGCCGCCAAACTCATCCGTAGATCGCACTGTCAATAAACGATTGATATCAGAATCAGCATCTCAATGCAAAATCCAAATGAATTATTAATCTTTAATCTATCTTTATAAATAAAAATGTGTTTGTTCAAAATCTTAAAATCTCCAAAAGTTCTTCACCGAGTGCTTTGAAATTTTGACGCAACGTTGCATTCGAATATGCGTGTGTTTTTATATACCTATATTATATAGATGTCACCTGTGACAGGTAAAAACATGCTTTGCTTGAAAACCAGCGCCATCTGTTAGACCAGAGGTTCCCAAAGTGATCTATATGGACCCCCAGGGGTCGATATTGGCATGCTGGGGGTCTATGTCAGCGAGAAATAATTTGGGGGTCCACAAGATTCAAATGGGGGTACATACGAGCGGACCCCCATTTACCTCAAGTCAACATTTAGGAGTTCCGTAAATGACACAATAGACCTAACACAAATATAATAGACTGAGAAATTACTTATTTGATTTTTGTATTTTTTTATTTCGTAAAGTTGTTAATTGAGGTATATAAATAGAGTCTACGTTCCTTTTCTCGTCAGAATTAATATATTCAAGCAACACATTGCACATTGGAAACCGCGAATTTTCCTAGTTCCCCAACTTGTTTTTGAAAAACGTCCAGGGTAATAATGACGTTCAACATTTAAATGCACTTCAGACTTCAAAACTAAGTTTGAGGACATTTTGACTGTGGAAATGCAACGTTGAAGAATCGGATATCATGTGACAAGAAGAACTAACCGGAATAAGCACTGACAAAGAACTTAAGGGGCAGTTCTGTAGGAACAGAAAGAAATTCCCGTTGCTTATTCTGCTTCATTTTCATTTGGTGTAATACCTCACAAGGGTGCTCCTGTCTGCACAATGTAAAGACATACCGCCACCCGGTTGTTAGACAGGCAAGGGAAGGGAATCTTCTCACGAAAAAGAGAAATGATTATCACATGGGATGTTAATAGTTTTAGGAAAATTCAATATTCAGCAGGTAGAGGGTCTACGGGGCAAAAAAGTTTGGGAACCTCTGTACTAGACAAACATGCTTTTTTTTGACAAACAGATCCATATTGTTTCTCTATCTTACACAAACAGACTGAGCCACAGCAAAGCGTGGCGGGGAACAGCTAGTTATCATATAAAACTGATATCATTTTATTTTCAGGTGGTTTTGCTATGGACACGTCAGAGGAAAACAGTGTGGACACGTTAGTTCTTCATCCAGACAATCAGTCCTCCATCTTTGGTTCAAAGGGTAAGTTAACATTTTAATTTTAAAAACCTTTATAAGGTGTGGAAACGTGGAGATTCAGAGAAGGAAAGCGGATGCCCAAGATTCCATGAACAGCCAGACGCACAAATGTGTCTGGAGTCCAAATCTTGTCTGCGAATCAATTTGCGGTTTTATCTGTAATCAATATCAGTATTGGGGAACAGTTAGAATTGGAAAGTCTTTGGTATACGTCTTGTTGCAAATGGATATGGTGGCCTCGAGGGACACTGCCGGTGATCACTGCACAAGCTTCCTTAATAGACTTGAATTAAACGCACTGAGGGAGCAATAGTTAATCCACATACCCGCCGCCAAGATTGGGCGGCTGCATTTCTTTCGCAGCGGCATATTGAGCTGTTATGCGGCCGCTAAAATTCACCGCACTTAGTTGGGTAGATTATAATAAAATCACTATTTTTATGAAATCTATATAAAAGTAGGAAAAGTGTTGCGTTTGAGGTGCAATAAGAATCGGTAATGAATGCACAGTAAGAATCCGTCTGAAGTATGCACAGATGTAACAAATAAAAATTAGTATCCCAATGGGTTAATAGACCGTTTTGTACCCTAAATTGTTGCAATGTCACTGACATTGTCTCATCCACACTGTCAGACAGGGACAAGTAATTAGGTAACAGTTATTTGGTTGGAAGAATGCAGGAACATACGATAAAGGGAGATGCATACAGTTGCGTCAACAGTGTCCATTCTTTAAGAGCTAGACATCCACAATAGACTTACAAATGTCTGCCTAGAACGTATTTCAAGATATATTGGACACGTTGCTTGCCAAACTGAGGCCTCCCAACTTGGATAAACTTACGTCACTGGCAGGAGAAGCAGAGGAAGGTCACCAAGTATCACTGGCGTCCGTTACGTCTGTGTCCGTGGCTCTCCACGCAGCACAGGAACGTCAGGAGCTGTGGAGCCAGTCCACCGGTCACGATCCTCAGCAATGAGATGAACTTAACCTACAAACTGATGATAGCCAACCTCCGATAGGAGCAGAGATGTGCAAAATGGGTACCCAAAACCATTTGAAATGCGAAATGGAAATGGGTCAAAACTTTTCCATTTGAAAATGCAAAATGCAAAATACTTATTTTCAAAATGCATTGAAAATGCAAAATGGTTTCTCAGGTCAAACAATTAAAATAATTATAGAATTTTTAAACAATTTTGTCATTTAATAATGGACATCAATGTAGAACAAACATATTACATGATGGTAAATCCAAAAACACCACGACTACAGATTATGAAACTACAAAAAATTTGCGCGGGACTAATGTTGCCAACGTAAAAACATAGAAACTAACATTTAATATTAAAGCGTCATGGCCCCATGTTCAGTATTTTTTGTAATGGTATCACTCAATTGCCAGGGCTCCTACCAGGGAGCAACTTGACAAATGGAAATTATCTCTCATAGCGAGGTTGAGGACCGACTGATATTTGGGGCTTATGAAAAAAAGATGAGTGGAGATAGTAGGAAGAATGTTGCAAAAAAGTATTTAAAATGGAAAATGCATTGAGAAAAGCATTTAAAATGCAAAATGGTTTTTAGAAAAGCATTTAAAATGCAAAATGGAAAATACCTATTTTGCATTTCCATTTGAAATGGATTTATTTGAAATAAAGCACATCTCTGGATAGGAGAGAAGTTGAACGTACAAACTAGTGTTGTATGCAATGAGACATATCACATAAAACTCTGATAAATATTTCTATTTATTTGGCATATTATGGCAAGCGATCGCTTAAAATGTTTTTGCAAACTTGGCATAATACGCCAAGAATCGCTCGAGTGGATCAAGTCATCAATATTCCCTCTTGACTCTCAATCTATCTATCTATATACATAAAAATGTTGATGTTCGTTTGTTCAAAATCTTAAATCTCCGAAAGTTCTTCACCGATTGCTTTCAAATTTTGACACAGCGTTGCATTCGAATATGCGCATGTTTTTATTTACCTATATTATAAATATAGATTATATAGATTTTTTTTCTTTTCCAGATGTCACAACTCCAAATTCTAGAATGCAGATGGACATTCGCAGTTCGCACACTTTACAGTTGATGAAGGCGTCATTCTACAACACGGACAATGGTACGAAACTAAAAATTATTATATGGATTCATTCCCACGTGGACCTCTGTGTGGCTAAACGTTTAATATATTCGGCTACGAAACCGGAAGTCACAGGTTGAAACAAGTCTTGTAATTGCTGTGAGAAAATTACGTTGATCACTTGTACCCGGCGTTGCTGGGAATTATCTTTAGGAGGTAGACTTATACCATTGCGGACTTTTCTGTAGGCCTTTTAACCCTTTCAGCCCCAGTGTTAATTCAAATTAACACGAACTTTGTGATTTTTTTTTACCGTAACGGTAGCGATTTAGAAAAACCATGTTTTCGTTTTCTTATAGCTTGTAGTCTTTTCTGTGGCGTCTATTTTTTCCGCTCGGTTGAAATCCTTATTCCCGCCACAACAACGATAAATATTTTGACATATGCTGATTGTGAGTTTCATCGAATTTCTGCCGTCATTGATTACTTAATTTAAGGTGAGATATCAATATTTTATACTCGAATTACAACTATTTTAACGCATAATAATAACATCAGTTCAATTCACTGATCACAGTAATTTCTCAGAATATTGTAAATGAATTTCAATGTTCATTCAAATTAACACTGGTAGTGACGGACATGTTTTCGACTAGTATGGCGAATTTTTAAAGATTTATTATCCTTGATTATTTATTTATTTCTGGATGAATTTTAGTTAAAATGTTATTTGTTTGTACCTTATAGATTATCACTTCATTGTAAATGTGCATTTTTGACATGAAACAGTTATTTGTATTACTTTTGTGTTATGTTTATTTTACCTTTCTATTTAAAAAATGCCCTCTGACGCCCAATGTTAATCCAAATTAACATATAAAAATTTCAAAAAAAAAAAAAAAATTAAATACCAAAAATTTTCGAATAATTTTCTGAGGTATTCAAGCATTACATATTTTATATATGTGGAAACAATAATGCGGGTGTGAAAGGGTTAAAGATATACAATTCCGTAGTACATTATTTTGATGTATCTCATAATTTTTAGTCAGCGCTGGCAATGTAGTGCCTGAAAAAATATTTTTACCACTTTATTATAAAACATAGACTAAGATAAACATTGACTTTTCTCCACTTTATATAAATATAATATGCACGAATTATAATGTAAACCTTCCGGAAGAAATTCTCTAGATGATGGTGAAAACGCTATCAAAATCCTGTGCGTAGTTTAGAAGAACTAAGCGCACAAACAGACTTTATTTTATACTATTTAGTCATTTGTAATTCTAAGTTTACAAATGTCTTTTTTTTATTATGCTTCCGATTTTGTTGTCCGGGTTAAATCTTCCCCATAGGAAAAACTAAACCCTTCCACTCACTTTTCCACAAATGATCAGCTAGTCAATCAACACTATGCAAGTGCATTACATAAGTAAAATAAATACAAAACAATACAAGAACAACAACATGTCAACTCACCAGAGATCAAATGGGAAAAAAAAATTCAACGACTCCAGATATTTTCATATCAGAGGGTTCGGCTCGGTAGAACTTCTAACAGGGCCTATAAATCCTACTGATCCCTCAACATAAATATTTAAAAAATCTTTCGTTATCCTACATGTATTCAAAATGACCGACTTTTGCATCTTTATATATAAATTTTTTGATAGATCTAATACGCCTAAATTTTTAATGAGAGAGCTAGGTATAATGCCAGTAGCCGAAATAACGAATGGTAATATTTTTATAGTCTGAGAATGCCAAATTCTTTTTATTTCGTTTCCTAAATCTGTGTATTTTCTTATTTTTTCATTAACAGATTTTTGAATGTTACAGGAATTTGGAATAGCGACATCAATGATATAAGTTATTTTTTTAATTTTGTCATGTAAAACTATATCGGGTCTATTATGACTAATCGTTCGATCTGTCAGTATAGTTTTATCATAATATATTTTATAAAAATCGTTTTCTAAAAATGAATTTGGTTCGTATTCATAATATGGTACTATATTACGGCAGTCAATCAAGTTATGTTTAATTACCAAATTTTGGTGAATTATTTTTAAAACTTGATTGTGCCTAAATGTATACTCGGACGGTGCTAATATAGAACATCCCGATATAATATGTTCTATAGTTTCCGGAAAAGCCAAACATTTTCTACACAAATCATCAATTTGATTTGTATCTTTGATTATATGCTTTCTATAATTTTTAGTATTAATGACTCTATCCTGAATGGCAAGCATAAATCCTTCTATTTCTGCGCTCAACTCTCCAATACTCAACCATTTGTTTGACGAAAATTTGTCAACATACGTTTGGTTGAGATAATTGAAGTGTTTTGCGTGTAAAATTTTATTTGACCAGGAATCTAATAGTTCCTGGTTGGGATTTATAAAAATGTTGGCATTCTCATCGTATAAATTTAAAGGTGTAATATTTCTATCTGCCTTGCAAATTATTTTGTGCATTTCTGAGCTATGAGCTTTCCTATGGAAAAAAGTTCTTAGCATTTCTACCTGATTATTTTTCAAAGAATTTCTTTTGACTATGCCTCTACCTCCTAAATTTCTAGGTAAATTAACTCGTTCTATAGCTGAATTTGGATGATGGCAATTAAATTTTGTTAGTGTAGTTCTAATTAATCTTTCTAAGTTATCTAAATCTGTATTAGACCATTTAATTATGCCAAATGAGTACGTTAATAGAGGTATTGCCCAAGTATTTATTGCTTTTACTAAATTTTTAGCAGATAGATTGCATTTTAAAATTTTCCTGATCCTAGTTTGAAATTTAATCCTAATATCATTTTTAATACTAGTATGGTCTAATCTATTTGATTGTGGGTATCCTAAATACTTATAAACCTCATCCCTTTTCATACTAGTAATTTGGAAATTTCTAAATATACTCTCGTCCCCATCTACAATTTTGCCTTTCTCTATATGGATCGTTCTACATTTATCTAAACCAAAAGTCATTTTGATATCATCTGAAAAGTTTTTAACTACCTCGATCATTTTCTCTAAATTTTGTTCAGAATTCGAAAATAATTTTATGTCATCCATATATAATAAATGCGAAATTGTACTACTCTCCCTTGTATTACCCTTAACTTTTATTCCAAACTTGCTTTTAATTAACATTTTAGATAGAGGATTCAATGCTAAGCAAAACCAAAGAGGACTCAATGAGTCTCCTTGAAAAATTCCTCTTTTAATTGAAATGCCCGGTATTACTATTTTCTTACCTTTTAAATTGATAAGTAAATTGGTATTCCAAAAGGACATAATATTTTCCAAAAAGCTTATAATAATGGGGTTAATTTTATATATATTTAATACTTTGATCAGCCACGAGTGCGGGACACTATCGAAAGCCTTTTGGTAGTCTATATAGCAAGTATGTAAATTACGTTTTCGAGTTTGAATCTGTTTTAGAATTACAGAATCGATAACTAATTGTTCTTTACATCCCATATGTTTTCTGCGACAACCTTTTTGTTGTTCAGATAAAATATTTTTTTCATCTAAATGAGTATATATTAAATCTGTTAAACAAGAGGTTAAAATTTTGTATATTGTCGGTAAACATGTAATGGGTCTGTACTGAGAAGGATTATTAATATTTTCGCTTTTGGGTAACATATAAGTAATGCCCTTAGTTAGAAAATTTGGAAAATTTTGAGGTTGACTGACAAATTTTGAAAGATTTTTTGCCAAAAGAGGATGTAAAGTAGTCAGACGTTTGTACCAAAAATTATGTATCCAATCGCAACCCGTGGCTTTCCAATTATGAGTATTTTTAATAATTTTGGTTAACAATTCAACCGATATATTAGAAAAACTCATTTGTTCAATACCTGAAAAATTGAGTTCTTCATTTTCTATCCATGGAGTTGAATCGTTATGTTTTATATCTTTACTCCAAATTTTAGTCCAAAAATCGCGCATATCTGATTCAGATGGCAACGGAATATTATTATTCGAAATAATATTTTGTTTATCGTCAAGTTTGGAATAAAATATTTTTTCATTTTTCTGGAATAATCTATTATTATTTTTTTTATTATACGTATAATTATATCTTTTTAATCTACTAGCTTTTACGCCTAATTTTTGTTTTAATAAATCCAATAAATCATTGATTATATTTTCATTATTATGACTATCAATGTTATAACCAAATTTTCTACCAATTTAATCTACATGTCTCAAAATTTTCCTACTTCTATTTCCATTTTTATATTCTATTACTCTAGCTATGTTACTTCTTAAAAAGACTACATCATTTTCTAATCTGATCTGCCATTCTGGTTTACTATAACTATATGATCTATCGTCAGAGGATGATAATTTAATTCCTAACTTATTACAAACAGTAATCGCACTAGCGTATACTATTGTATGAAGATCTAAAAAACTAATTTCGTCAAATATGATTTTTGGTAAAATTATGTTATTTAATTCAAAAATTAATTTAGATAATTTCTTTGACGTATGCAATTTCGGTAATTTTGGTCTAACTGTTGGCTCTACATCTATATATCTGTTTATATTATTATGAAGTAAGTTAGCTAATTCTACTACATTTTCATCAACAAAGTTTAAATTTGCAATGTTGATTTCCCTAAGATTATAAATAACGTCTAAGTTATTTGAATCTACTGTAATATCATTGGACATTTCGACTAGAATATTATCCAAACTATCTACATTCAATGCATCTGATATGACATTATTACTTCTGTTAATTTGTTCTAAATTATTTCCCCTTTGCAATCTATCTGCTACTTCCCTTTTAATCTGTTCTAATGTGACTACAGAAATTAAATCATTTTTGAAAATAGCTCGCTTTTGGTCTGCTAATCTTTGTTCGCTTACTTGGGCAATCGGATAATTTTGTGAGAAAAGTAAATGTAATTTTTTCCTGTATAACAACATATCTGTTTCTACTTTGGTTACATAAAAATATGAACGAACAATGAACATATTGACATCGTTCGTCCATTTCATACGCTGTCTAGGAATACCTGCTTTTGTTTTTTGGGGTCTTAGACTATCCATGTTCATCTGTACAGATGACATAATAATCCCCTGTTCATCTACGTTGGTTGCAAATGACATTGTTGTCATTTTACAAAACAACTTGGAGATGATTGTATCTTTACTACTACATTCCAGTAACCAAATCAATAAATAATTTTCAATGTGACCAAATTAAATATTCTAATCAAACTACCTTTCGACATAACAAATCTATAATTTCCAATTCAACTAACTTTCAACATTACGAATCTATAATATATTATATTCCAGAAAAACGTTATCAACATAAAAATATACCATTAAAATATATTTTTATTTTTTTCAAATAAATGTCAAATATTGTTGTTTACCTTGGTTACTGGGGTCCTGAAATAATTTTTTTTTTTTTTAAAATCCTATTTATTTACCTAAATATCCTATGGCTTACTGGCAGTTTATTTAATGCGTTATCTGATATACTCTTCTTTAAATATTTATATTTTTTGGGATCAAAACTAATTCGTTTCTATCTGATATTACAAAAAATAATCAGAGAGCAAATGTAAAGTATATGCCTAAACTAGCGTTGCTAAGCAATATATATATATATATATTACTTGCATTATTACATTTTTTATTATTTACTAGCAGACCCGGCAATGCTACGCTATTCCGAATATATTCCTCGGGCGTCTCCGACTTCTTCCACCATTCACTACTGTATACTGCGATGTTACTATTAGCAAAAAACTACATTAATTCGACTCCGTGTCTTATTCCAGTGCATAGATATTGCGTTAAGTATTCCTCGGGCGTCCCCGATTTCTTGTACCATTCAAACGACTCTGTAAAAACTTCTGGCGCCTATATGAACAAACTTTGAAAATGGGATTACATTTTCTTTTGATTAATATAGCACCTACGATCCAGCTTGAATCTATCAATTGGTGCACACTTTATGGTTTTCCTGCAGCGATTTCTTTGTATGATAAACTACTGGCCAGCCTAAAATAGATTATAGTAAAAAAAACATTGGTTTTTATTATGTACTATGTATGATTATTTGGTTTTAGACCTGGACGACATGCAATCAGTGACGGATCACCTCGTACCTCAGGCACTTTCTATCGTCAGCGGTTCTCTGCCCGCCCCCGCGGAGACCATGAGCCTGATGGACGACACCGTAATCCGCAACGTGTGCACCGACCCCTTCCTGCAGTCCGGTAACTAAACATATCTTGTCATTACCAATTAACTAACCTAACTAACTTTTAACCAACTGTTAACTAAATAGTTGTTAATAAAAAATAAAAACTATCCTAACCTAATCCTAGGAAGTTATTTTATGACTATAATTTTGTAATTCTATTGGGTATGAAATATATAATGAATGTTTTCAGGTGTAAAAATGAAGCCGCCAATAATTAAACCACAAACTGTGATGCTGAAATACCACAAGAGGATTCTGCCCTTCAAGAAAACCATTGCAGGTAAAATTACTTTTTTATTTGACTGTTATCCCTTCAGAATAATTTGTTTGCTTTTGGGATCAACTCGTATGGTCTCATAGAAATCGTTGTCTCCCTTACTGTTACTGTTGTAGAAAGAGAAAATACCATGCTTTATATTCAAATCTAGAAGTTAAATGAGGAAGAATTAAAATTTCCACCTTTATGAAACCAAAGGTTCCAACTGCAATTTGAAAAAAAAACTTAATAATAATAATAATAATATTAAGCTAATTTATATAGTGCCGATTTCATGAGAAATCACGTCAAGGGCGCTGGAATACACTTTATTAAACATTGTTTTTATATGAAATGATAAAAAAGCGAGATGACGTTATATATTTGTCTAATAAAATAAGTGAATTTTTATATATTTTTTGTTAACGGTAATTTTTTGTTGCAAAAACGTAAAGTGAAAAATTATACATTTATATCTAATTGTACGTATACGTTTGTGAACCGGAACGCGAGGCATGCCACGAATTACAGGAAAGGAGCAGTTGCTTCGTTCCTTTCTCATAATCTGAGGTTCAGCTCGGCAGTTCCGCTCCCGTATGTATACGTAGCATAATAATAACATTTGAAAGCGTTTTTCATCATCTTTCTAAAACAGTGTTTAGTTTTCGGATACATTTAGAAATATTTAATTTATCTGGATTTTTTTTTATCGTGCATAGAAAATATGCTAAAAATTAAAACACGCATTTTTATAAAAACAGTTTTTGTTGTTAAATTTGTTAAAGTGTCATGTTTACGCTTGCGAGAAGACTTCATTTTGTAAACTTATACAAACACGAAACGTGGCGGAACGAAGCAAACAGAAACACATGCGATAATTGCTAGAATTCACAAAGGACTAACGGAAATGTCCCAAAACAACAATAATGTCCCTTGGTGAGTGGTAGAATGGTCAGCTGTAGCAAGTTAGACGCGGAGGTAAAGAGACTGCGTGTGTACGAGTAAGACAACTAGTGCGAGTGTACTTGGCTGCGCCCTACAGTCTAGGCATGCCAAAGACTACTGAATTAGACATATGAATACCGAGCAATTATGGAGCTTGATTTTGTGCTTTCAACCAGTAATGTAATTGACATTTTGATGATTCTAGGTCGACTGGGTGCAGCGTGCTATTCCGACTTGGCCATAGCCAACGCTAGACTGTTCCGGGTGGGATGGGGCGTCGGCTCCCAGCTGACCTCTCTAGCAACTCTTGATTCAGTGGCTGATGTCCCTTTAGGTAAGACAAATCATATTTTACTCTGCATTTATAAATAAATAATTGCTAAGCCTGGTCCTTGCCCTGTGACAAAAATGTTTCCAAAACTTTTTTTTTTGTTTTCCATCGGCCACGGTAAACATTGTGGCACCGAATGATGCGAGTTAAATGATGATAGGCCCTCGGGGCCTATGCCATATTTGGGAATGCTGTGTGGATAGTCTTTTTGAGTAAAGGAAGGAGATGAAGTTCTCGGAAGGAAAAAGGCACGACGGGGTGCAAGCAAAGATATTAGAAGAACGAGATATGCTATGTTGGCCGCCGGACCGTAGGCGGAGTACTAACTAATTAGGGTACTTTGAACGGTATCAGGACGTGTACGCACAGAAATCTGTTCTATGTATTAGTGCGGATACCTTAGCGATGCCTTAGCGTAAGCGAAGGTGTGCAGTAGTATTGGTGAACAAAACCGGCGAAACTCGGCAAAGCCATTCCACACAGTATGAACTGCTCATAGCACATCTCTTTCTTCTAATATCTTTGGGTGCAAGAATCTGGTACCAGGGCTAAGGTATGACCCTCCCCTCAGCTGCGATGGGTCGAGAAAGCTCAGCTGGAGAGGTCAAAGGGGCTTCTTCAACTGGTCTCTTCTGTGCTAAGTCATCAAGCGAATCATTTGGTGTGACCTACCTCAGAGGTGTTAGTTATCCAATGAACGTTTCCCTAATTCTTAACAAATCAATATATTTTTTTTAATCTTTTTTTCCTAGCCCGAGATCTCTCGTCTCTATCAGACTACCTCGCCGGCCGTGGCGATACTGACAGCTCCGGTGTGGTGACCCAGAGGTTGAGGATCGCTGGGGGAGGCGCTCCCACCGACATCGATATCACTTTCAAGGTAACCATCATTATTAATTTACAATTACCACCGAACAGAAAATTCCTAGAAGTTTGATGCTGATCATAAAGAATACTGAATACGGTGATTTGCATCAACTGTCCTTTTGACTACCAGGCTATATTTGACAAGGTCAAAGAAATAATATTCCCTCTTGTCATTCAATTTCAAATAGACTTGTTTGTTTTTTTTTTTTTTTTAACATATCCGAAAATGATATACTGTTTTTGAAAGAAGCATAGACATTCAAATTAATAGATGAGCAAAGAGAAAAGGGAAGAGCGCCGGAGAGAGCATGACCGTCCCACTTTCGGTGATTTGTCAATAAATAAATCTGACAGGATACGGGCAACTCGCATTGTAATATCACCATTAGGTCCTCTAAAATAAAATCTTTTTATGAATTAATAGTACTTTTTACAATGGTGCGTAAAGTGCTGGCTGCGTAAAAAACTACATATTTAACTACACATCTAAAATTGGGTAAACAAAAGTTCGAGCTTGTTACCAAAATTTTTTATTTTGTTACATTATTTAATTAGACACTTTTACAAATGTTTTATAATTTACCCACCTCACTCAATTTTAGAATTGTCAGACGATTCGTTTAAGAAGGAACATTCAGATACTGTGTAGAAAAGTCCCAAAATGGACAGAGTTGCAAACCTTTGCCTTACTTTAGCAAACTTTACCTTTCTGCGCTGGGTCTTGTTATTTTAATGTGCTCTCTTCGGTGGTCAATGTACGACTAATGTCGTAATTTATTCAAAGCATTCTCGAACCCTTCTGGTGCCAAAAATATGATCACGTGGTTTGTCTCCAGTTTCATAAATGATTCCCAAATTTCACCTTAGAGCAAGTCGACTAATTCAGATGTCTATGAAAAAAGCTTATCTATGAAATTGTGTTATCGTTGTTAGTTTTTAAATTGATTTGAAATCAAATAATTGTAATTTATTAACAACCGTTGTTTGTTTTCCAGGAAACGGTAGAGCGTCACCTTGAAATAATGCTGGCGCACTCGCGCATGGTTTCCAAGTCGGACGCCCAGTGCCCTCTGTTCGTTCCGGACGCCGATAGTCACCTGGTGGCGGCAGAGAAGCATCAGCAGGAAGCCGCGCGACTCAGCTCTCTGATAAGGGATTCCGATGGCGTAAGAATTATATCACATATATTTATATCTATTGTAATTATAATAATAATAAGTGTTTTATTATCTTTTTTTTATCTTATCCTCACTGGGATCTCCCGTGCTGAGGATTTCATTTACATATGATTACAATTTAGTAGTATTGATAGTATATATATATATTACAAGTAGTTTTTTTGTTCAGTTGAGTGGTTTCGGTTTCAGTCTGTATTTGGTGTCAGTATATTTTCTATTTCTGATCTCCCTATATTGTGTATCGAGCATTTTATTTGAGATTTAAAGGTTAAAATATTGTACTGAGTTTTGAATGAGAGTTGGATTTTGCTGCAGAGTTTAGTACCATAGTATGGGAAGCTTTTTTGCCCAAATGTTGTATGTTGTAGTTGCTTCCATTAGACCATGGGTTTTGACGAGTGATTTTAATACTCTAATAAAACTAGTGCAGACCTGGGAAAAATCAGGGGATATTATAATTGTCAGATTTGTGAAGCCTCATGGTCAGTCATTGCTTTAGAAGAAATTTACCCAGAGAATGTTAGCAAACTTGAAAAATTACCACATCTATCTATGAAAAATTACCACATCTATCTAATGACATTGTAAATTTTTTTTTACAGATTGGCATCAGCCCGCTGTACTGGAAGCAAGTGTGGTCGCTTTGCATCGCTCTGTGGGGAGAACACGGAGATCCTGACGAAGGTGAGTGTGGTGTGCCGCTCGTCCGGCGCTGGAGAGAGAAATACAAATGATGATGATTTTGATGAAAATCCATCATTATGTATATAATCAAAAGAGCAAAAAAATAAAAGTGTTTGCAGTGATAAAACGGTAGAAGTGTGCTGCTTGCGTATCTGTGTGCACCGAAGTAAGGTCAATTATTCCTTACTTTGTGTGAAATTGATAACATTTTTAAATATTAACAATCTTTCTTTCTACAAATATTCAATTTTGTTGGCCCCTCCGAGGCCTAGGAGTTAAGAGGTCATATGTAAATTGGCAAACAAAGCTCCGTAACTCCCGATGAAAAATGGAATCGTAACTGAAAGTACATAATTACATTGACCTAGAGATTTGATAGAGATAAACTGCACACATTTCACTATGCTAGAGCTCACCGATCATCAAATGAAAGCTAATATAAGTGGGGATTGTGGTCGATATAGATCCAGGGCGATACTGAGGGTTAACGATTATTATTTTTCAGACCCCAATGAACCTTCTGGAAATCGCCTGCTTGCCGAACACGCCGCGTTTTCTGAGTGGCTCGAAACATGCAACGCCGAGGAAGTCCACCTGAAGGAAACCGCCGAGGAACGGGATTCCGTGGACGGCATTGTGGCGCTGCTTGCTGGAAACCGACTGCCCGACGCTTGCAGGCTGGCGCAGAAGGAGAAGAACTACTTGCTGGCTGCCATATTGACGCAGATTAAAGGTTGGTGAATTCTTGTGTCCTTTGTTGTGGCTTTGAAGCAGATAATGAGAGAGTTAACCTTGAGAGAGTTCCTTCTTGAGGAATAATAAGCTCGTTAAAAATAATGTTTCATAAACCCAATCATATCTGATTACGACTAAAAGGGATCGAAATGACAAGAAGAACGAAATCTTTAACGACCGTCAATAAGTATTCTGGCAGAACCACTCATGCAATACCTTTGACCGGGTTTGATGTTGAGGTCTTGTCAAAAAAACGGCCTTCTTACGGACTCCCCGCATTCTTGTTTGTGTACGTGGATTGCCGACTTTTTGAGGAATAGGTCGGTTCAGATGGTTGCTGACAGTTTCACCTCTTCCTCATATTCAATAAGTGCCGGCATCCTACAGGGATCGGTTCTGTGTCTCACTTTGTTTTTGTTGCACATCAATGACCTTTTGACATGTGCACCGATTCATTGTTACGCAGATGACACTACAGTTCATCGCAGCTCTTTATCTGACAAGCCCTGAAAGAGCACAGAAACGCCATTCTAAATCAACTGCTTATCTTACTGACTGTTATTATTTTCATTTCTAGGCGACGACAATATTCGCTCCCTAGCCTACAACCAGTGCGCATCATTCCTGCAGACCTGCGCCCAATCACACATCAGTGAGCGCGTAATGGGCGTGCTGGCACTTCTATCGGGCCGGGCGCGCCTCGCCTTGAACGGGGGCCAATCCCTGCACGCTTGTCGGGGGCTCACCTGGGCTGGGGCCCTGGCCCTTCACTACTGGTAAGTGGACCCTTCTATTCCTTGTTCAATGTGTCCTAGAGTAACTAAAAATACACTTATATCGCCTGAAATATTTCCAGCTTGTTAGGTTATCCTCTGTCGAACTTAGCAGTAATTGAAATTATCCCAAATTCCATTGCCCACCGTTGAACTCGACTGTTGCGTTGGCGATCATGGATATTGGTCACCGGTGGTCGTCCATCAGCCCAGAGAATTCATGATATTAACCCCTCAAAGCTAATTTGTTAGTTTTTTGGTACATTTTATATTTTCTTCTTTTTTGACGGAAAAAAATACAACTCTATTTCAACAAACAATGCCACAATTTATTTTAAATATAAACAAATTTGTAACCAGTTAAGTATTTTATACTACCTACAGGCAATTTTTTGGTAACAGCACGGCTGACGCGAACTTCACACATAGATCAACTTTCATGAACAATTTAACCTTCAAATAATTAAATTAACAACAATTTTTCCAATTAATAAAAATTATCCGGCTCGAAGGACCAATGTTGGGGACGGAAAAGCACTGTCGCATCGCGGAATACAATAATAAGTAGAAGTATGTCTCATTAAAATCGTTTTGTGCTGTGGTTAGAAATATGATCTAAACGGTGTTAGAAAGTGAAAACACCACGCTTTATATTCAAATCTTAGAAGTTAACCACAGAAGAATTAAAATTTTCACCTCAATGAAACCAAAGGTTCAGACTGCAATTTGAAAAAAAAAATTGAAACTTTACCTTTTTGTGAGGCAATGATAACGTTTATAATGTGTCTAATATGTGTTTTTTTTTTCATTATCAGTAATTTTACTTAGAAAAAACCTACGGTGAGCCGTTTTTAGCTTTTTATAACGATGGCCCCAAAGAACAATGTCGGATGTGCAAACGTTTAGTTTTGCAGTAGAGCTGTTTAACCCTTCAGCAACGTAAGCAGATATACACGATAAAATAACGATAGCAGTCAAGTACAATAAGCGTGTTTACACGTCAACGAGTGTGTTTCCACAAAAATCGTCATAACTCCGTTATTCTTCTAGTGACATCCCTAAAACAAAAAGTAGAATATTCGTATTGAATGAAGCTTCACATCTCTATTCAAAGTTATCCATAGAAACCCGTAAAAAGACCTACTCAGTGGAAGCAAATTTTACCCGCCAAATCGTAAAACCCGCCTCCCACATATCCCAGTTTTAATTTTTTTTTTTTAAATATATTTTGTATGAAATGGTCAAAAAGTGAAGTGACAGAATTGTTTATTGTACATTTGTACGATGAAATAAGTGTTTTTTTTTACATTATCCGTGATTTTAGTATCGTTTTTACATAAAACATTACAGGTGAGTCATTTTTACAATTTTTTCATGTTTCCATTCTAAATTTAAATATTTACAAATGTTAATATTTATTTATGATACAACAATTTGAAAGCCTATTTTGTAACCTTTCTAAAACAGTTTTTACTATTCGGCTCCGTTCAGTAATGTTTCATTTATAGAGCTTTGATTGTGAGGCGGTAATAACACAACGTTTTCGTGAAATTGACATTTCGGTAAAGACATTTTAGCTTCAAGTTCGCGAAAAGTCGGAGGGGTTAAAGTTTCGTTACTGCATTCTTACTGTTTTTGATAATATATTTCTCCAATTAAATAAATATGAGTTGATGCAAAATATCAAAAAAACACTGTATTTGTTGATCTAAAGAACAGCTCTACTGCAAGACTACAAATTTTCATATCCGACATTGTTCTTCGGGATCGTCGATATGATGTTTATTACTAATAATACAACTTGAAAATTTTTTTTATCACTTCATCAAGGAACATGGAACCCTCGGAAAGACAAAATGTCATAAAATATCTTAAACTAACATTTATTTTTTCCAGGTACATCTGCGACCCCATTGCCACCGTGTCGGATGCCCTACGTTCCTTCGAAGCGTCCTTTTGGGAGGACTGTCGCCTGCCCCTGGCCGACACTTGCCCCCCCGACCTGGATGATGATGACATTAGCGACCAGGACAGGGAGAAGGATATTCGCACAGCCAGCGACAGGGATCAGCAGGTTTCCAGGGTGGCATTGCCTGTTCCCAGGCATATGAGGGATGAGTTGAGACTGGAGGTTTGTTGAATTATTATATGTAATATGTTCATCAAACATCATTTTTCTTCTTTCGTATGGTGGGGGGCTAGAGGGGGACATCTAGGTTTGCGAGCCAGTCTAAGGCCTTTAGCGTCGCCTTGTAGGCCTCGTCGATCCCACCGGGGAATGAATGGAACCGACATTGTGTTCTATTTTGTGTTTGAGATGTCGAGATTAAGTGTTAGCAACGAGTAATTTCATAACGAACAACTTGGCGTTTTCTTCCGATTGAGAAATGAGAGTCACAAACTTACGGACATCTCGCTAATATTGGATAAACGATTTATTCAAATCCGTCAAAACCACACGACAACGGCGTAGTTCGAGATCAAAATTTCAAACAACCATAAATTTTCCACTCAGCCAACACTCACCTTTCAACAGTTTATTCCATAGAGTTTCAGAGTTTTTTTTATTGGTGGATAATATGATTAATATGGCATTATTTTGTGTATTATCCAGGACAGCAGCAAGCGCATCCTGGACCTCCGCTACCAGCTCATGAGTCTCCGCACCTCCAAGTGGAAATCTCTGGACAGCGTCTTGAATCCCGCTTCTCACACACGCGACCCTCTGGACTACAGACTAAGGTATTTATCATTTCACAAATCTCAACTCATGTGATCAAAAAAAAAATGTGGAGAGGGGAAGGAGACGGGGAAGAGGAATGTGAGGAAGTACCTGGCTGTTTAGATCTGGTTACCAAACACGGCAGAAGCTACGTTTCAATTCTGAATAGCGGTCGTTCTGCAGGGCGACATTGAGAGTATCTTTCACTCCGGAACGTGCCGAAAAATAGGACCCTCAGATGGTTTGGGCATGTAGAGCGAATGAACGAAGAAAGGACCATGTACATGTGGCAAGGATTGTGTGCCAAAACCAAATTGTTTGGCGGTCTATCCTTAGGTAGATATGACACATGAGTGAATGGTAGTAAAGTAGTCAGGGATGAGAATAATTGATGTGTTGATCAATATTTTATCATAGTTTGATCGGTGTTTGATCAATATTTTATCAAAGTTTGATCAGTGTTTTATCAACATTTTATCAACATTTTATCAAAGTTTGATCAGTGTTTAATCAATATTTTATCAACGTTTGATCAATATTTTGTCAACGTTTGATCAATGTTAATCACACTTGATCAATGTTGATCACACGTCATCAATGTTGATAAATGTTTGATCACACTTGATCGAAGTTTGATCACACTTAACTTTTTGCACTCCTAATTTTTTTTTTAATTACCTACTACCAACTCCTTAATTAATTTACAAAAAAGGGATAAAAAGTGGCCTCAATAAAAAGTTAAACAAAAATTTTTAAAATATGTAATTTTTATTACTCTTTCTTTACATAGAGTACAAAAAACATAGAAATATATAAAATTAACAACTTAATATGCCCTTATTCACTTAAACTTTTTCAGTGTGTGGTATTTCTTGGATGGAGGACAGTAAAAACAAATGTAAATACACAAACAGAACAAAATATGATGTGATAACAAGTGAATAGGTATAAGAATCCTTTGTTATGTGTTGGGAGAAATCCCTCAGCGCTTCCTATTGTTACGCAGGTAGACAGGCAAGTACCTACCTACTTACATGCGTCGCAACCAAATAACTGCGCAGTGCATTTACAAGGTTAAAAATAATACGATTTTAAAAATTATCTAAAAGGCGAAACCTGACGAGATATATGTATTTTGCGTATTCGGAATATTCAGAATGAGATATAAAGTGTTTAAAAGAAAAAAAAATACATTTGATAATTTAAATTATTTTTCGAAATTGTGTTACTATAATGTCGAGTATGACTCGACATAGGAGTTGGTGTAAGAAATATAATGTCGAGCCACACTCGACAAAGGAGTGGTAAGGGTTAATCAAAGTTTGATAATTTTTTTATCAATGTTGATCACATTTGATCGTCTCTTCAGTTTTTGCTCGTGTCTTGACTAATTATTGTTTATCTTCTGTTCGCAGCTGGCTCCTCCAACAGTTCCTCGAGGGTTTGGGCTACTCGCACTGGTCTGCCAACGGCCTGGCCTCCGTCACCACAGGATTCGCCGCGCAGCTGGAAGCGCACGGCCTGTGGCACTGGGCCGTGTTTGTGCTGCAGCACATCAAGGACGACCGCATGTGAGTGAGAACTACCTAACCTAACCTAACCCAATCAATGTCCTAGCCCAGGAGATAGGCAGACTTTCATGTGAGAAGAGTCAACTTATAACCAACAGGATAATAGATATTGTTGGCGTAATGGCAAAAGCATTAAGTCAGATATTTTTTTGACATAACCAGTCGACTTTTTTTGAGCAACCGTCCACGCTAGAAATTTTTCGGATGCGATTTTAACCCTTATGTTTTAAAACTGTATAGAGAACAAAGTCAGAATTGATGGCGCGAATGTCACCGTAAACTTAAATCTAATTGAATTTTACCCTAACCCAGTGGTCGCAAACTGCAGTTCCCAAGCCATATGCAGCTCTTTGGCCACTTGAGTGCAGCTCTTTGTTGAATGACGTGTTTAATATACATTTTATTTTCCTAATTCTTTATAATATCGTAATGTTTGCAGGCGAGCGTATGCTGTGAAGGAGATGATTCTTCGCCACGCCGGCGGCAGCGAAAACACTTCCGCCGGCGATCTCTTGAGCCGACTCGGAGTGCCAGAGAAGTGGATCCATTTGGCCGAGGCGCAGAAGGCCAAGTATCTGGTAAGTTAACAGTCATATTTTGTTTATCCAATATATTATTATCAGCACTGCAAACTTGAGTTGACCGTGTCGTATCGTGCAGGAATTACTGCAACAAGGTATCTCAGAAATCACAGTTTCAGAGTTAACACTAAATCACAACTTTATTTCCTCGTCTAAACCTCAACGCTGCCAAACAAGGTTCCAAAAATAAGAATCCGGCACCTATCACTGTTTAATGCAATCAATGCGTACAACAATAATCACAGTGACAACAGTTCGTGTTTACACTTTGCTCTTGCAAAAAAACTAAAAAAAAACCTCCGAATTCGTGTGCAAACAGTATTTATATGGAAAATTTAAGTGCCAAAAAAGTTTATTTGATAAAACAGTAATAAAATAATACTATTCTAGCGGATTCTAAACATTTTTATCGAAAGTTTTAAAACAACCTAAGATTGTGTGTTTGTTCTCATTGAAATGTCCATCCCACCGATGCCTGATGAATGCTGCCATCGGCGTAAAAAAAGAATGCTGGACATGATGACGTCCCCATTACAAAAAAAGGCCTCGGGAATGATTTCTCCAGTGGTTGAAGATGAGGAATCTGACGGAGCACCGGACTATTCCGACGTGTCTGAAAATGAGAGTGAAATCCCAGTGTCCTCAGTCCAGATACTGAACGACACTGAAGCAAGTCTAAGAGCACTCCAAGATGTCCTTGCTGAAAAGCAGTCAAGAGTCTCAAAGGACCAACAACTGCGGATAAGCGCATATGTATCCGCTGTATTCAGATCAGTTTCACAGCTGTTATTGGAACGAGAGGGCTTCAAAGCTGATCTGGTAACAGTCAATGCCAAATTAATAGTGGCAAAGGGAGAGATCGCGATTGAAAAAGCAGAAAACCAACACAGGTTAGAAAAAATATTGCAGTTGGAGTCGGATCTAGGACCAGTGATGCGTAGAGTAGCCGATGCCACGGAAGCAAGCCTATCGTTTGCCGATATTGTGAAAAATGGCCCACAGAAGATGATACCATCAATCAACCGCTCAGGACTTAACGTTGGGACCCCCAAACCTGCTGTATGCATCTTCCCAAAGCTGGATTCTACAAAAGATAGCGACGATACGAAACAGCTACTAAAAGATACATTACGACCATCAGAACTTGGAATCCGTGTGACGGGCATTAGGAGTATCCGAAACAAAGGCGTTGTAATCCATACTGCAACACAAGAAGACCAGGATAAAATTCTGAAAACCCCATGTCTAGCTAACTCGGACACTCTAAGCGCTCGATTACCAACAAAACGGCTTCCAAGGGTGATCTTCTTCAACGTTCCTCGTGACCTAACGGACGAGTGCTTCCTGAAAAATGCCTTAGCAGGAGCCCAGGACAAAGCAGGCCTAGATTTCGCAGTAAAAAGTTGCAAGCTAAGTCACCTTGCTGGCGCTCGAACTGGATCAACTTGCCACCGGGTCTTCGAGGTTCCTGCCCACATTCGTCACGTGCTGGTGGAGCAGGGGAAAGTCTTTGTGGACTGGAATGTGTGCCGTGTTCGTGACTTCATTGGACTTACAGTGTGCTCCAAGTGCCAAATGATCGGACATTCCTTCAAGTTTTGCAAGGACCAGCAAAGATGTGGACACTGCGCAGGCGAAGGTCACGCCCGGATAAACTGCCCAAAAGCCGCCGCCGAGCCTGTCTGCGCCACCTGTACAAGATTTGGGAAGCCCGCTGCACATCCGACTGGAGACAAGGACTCCTGCCCGGCCTACAAGGCTGCCCTTGCCAAGGACTTTGCAACTATTGATTATGGCGTCTAATTACATTGAAGAAGATGACGAGGTAGATTACAAAAATACTCATAATTTCTGTGATTGGCTAAAGTTTCATAGCAACTACAATATGGAAAATATTAATATTGTTCAGTTGAATGTTAGATCGATTTATAAATACTGGGATACTTTGAATGTCAACTTAAATACTTGTTGGAAGCATATTCATGTGTTAATGTTATGTGAAACGGCTATAACACCGAATCTTGTCTGTCTGTATAATATTCCTGGATTTAATTGTTACAACTATTGCCGAACTAAAAAATCTGGAGGAGGTATATTGCTATATGTTCGAAATGAATTCACATTTCAACAGAAAACAATAGAAACAAATCATTTTGAATGTGTGCTTGGCTCTATGACACTTCCAAACAAGAGTATTTTAAACATCATAGCAATATACCGTCCCTCCAACTCTAGCCAACCACAATTTCTTAATGAAATATCTGCAATTCTGCATACTATAAGCCCCAAAGAAAATGTTTTACTTATAGGAGATATTAATCTAGACTTGATAAATTGTCAAAACCCTATTATTATGGCATATGAAAATATAATGTCGGATAATTATTTAATCAAATGTATTTGTGACGTAACTAGAGAAGCAGTTTTAGCAGGAAAAGTTACTCGTACTTGTTTAGACCACATATTTGTCCGATTTAACAGTGGATGTAAACAAAGCGATTCTCTTTCCTCATGTGTATGTAATAATATTACTATAGCGGATCACTTTTTAACTGCAGTTAATATTAAATATAGTGCAAGGAAAGAAGCCCCAGAACACGGGGAAAGAATTTCGTTTTTATCGCAAAACAAAATCGACAAAAACATTCATAATTTTAAGTGGCACTCCTTGCTTGAGGAACAAGATTGCAATATATTATATAGTAAAATTAAAAACAACTTTAAGAATTTGTATGAACAGAGTAAAATCGTTATGAATTATAAACCCAAAAAAAGACCTCTGTCAATAAAACCTTGGATAACTTCTAATATCTTAGAAAACATTAAAAAAAAAATTCATTGTACAGAAGGTGGAAGAATTTTCCTAGCAATCAATTCTTTGAATTGGAATATAAAACTTTCAGAAATAAGGTGACAAAAGAAATTATTAAATGTAAGTCTACCTTTTTTAACAATAAATTCAAAAATTATTTTGGAAATACAAAAAAAACTGATGGGATGAAATAAATAAATTATTAGGACGCAAGTCCAAAAGTAGTTGTGACGAAATAATCTCGAAATATATGTTAAATACGAATAATGAAGAAACCGTAGCAGATAAGTTTGTTGAATATTTTACAAATAGTGTTAGCTCTATGATACATAAATGTGATTATTTAGCATCGACCGTCAGGCCGAATGAAGTGCAACATAGTATGTACCTACCCAGAGCTACCTGCCAAGAAATCAATATTATTGTTAGCAAATTAAACAATTCAAAGTCACCAGGGATTGACAACATTCGAATGTTTGACATTAAGACACATATTAATATTTTAGGGCCTGTTATAACACACTTTATCAATTTAATTTTATCGCAAGCAGTAATACCGGATGAACTAAAAAGTAGCATCATTAGGCCAATTTACAAAGGGGGCAAACATACAGATATTCAAAATTATAGGCCAATAAGCATATTGCCAGCCCTAGAAAAAATACTTGAAAAATACATTTCCATAAAACTTAATAAATATCTAGAATCTTTCTCTTTGTTGGATCCCAACCAATATGGATTTCAAAAGAAAAAAAGTACGGAAATGCTGCTTCAGGAATTTTCAAATCACATAAATTATGAATTAAATCTAAAAAAACAAGTGTTGGTTTTATTCATAGATAACTCTAAGGCATTTGATACCATTGATACAAACAAACTATTAGAAACACTGGAGAAAATAGGAATTAGAGGAAAGCTGCTAGTTTTATTAAAAAATTTACTAACTGATCGACAAATAAGAGTAAAAATTCTTAAAAAATTTAGCAAAAGAAAATATATCTCAACAGGTGTTGCACAGGGGTCAATTCTAGGGCCAACCCTTTATATTATTTATGTCTCAATTATGAGAAAATTGTTTTCATTCGTTAAACATTTTGTATATGCAGACGATACGGCGCTCGTAATATCGCACGAAGATCTGGTTACTGCAATGAACCTTATGCAACATGATTTTATTGCCCTACTGAAATGGTCGCATGATGCAGGCCTCTTTATAAACGCCAAAAAAACTAAAATTATGCACATCAGATCTCCACACGCCAGATGTAATGTAATTCCTTCATTATATACACACACATTTGACTGCATACATAAAAATGTTGCACAGCCCTGTTCATGTGAAACCATTGATTTTGTTAAAAGTTATGTATATTTGGGTGTTACTATTGACTGCTACATGAAATGGGATGTACACATTGCTAATGTTTGTAAACGTCTACGAGCTATTGTGGGTAGGATTTATAAAATAAAATATTTCGTGCCTATAAGTACTTTAAAGTTAATCTACTTATCTCTGGCTGAATCCACTATACGTTATGGAATTACTTCTTGGGGACATTCTTGTAAAACTAATATAAGCTATATACAAACATTACAAAACTCCATTATAAAATTGTTAATCCATAAATATGACAGTCAACACAGAAGTAACATTAAATTAATATACAAGTCTCTGAATATTTTACCTGTCAGAGGATTATTGTTTTATAATATTGTAAGTCAACATGTTATATTGTCTGATTCATTGTATAGGGAAAGAGTTTGCCATAAACATAACACAAGATTCACTCAAAATGAAGGACTGGTAGTTCCGAAATGTACTAATAAATATGGTGAAAGAACTTTAAACTATATGGTACCCAAAATTTTTAACCTATTACCAATGACAATTAAAAATAATAACATGTATACTGCTAATGTTAAATATAATCTAAGGAAATGGTTATTGGATAATAATGATCTATACTGATGCCCCTGAAATGGAATTCATATTCTTAGAAAATGGAAAAACAATTATTTTGTAATACTCTATTTATGAAACTATTGATGTACTTGTTGATAATACTAATTTGTTCATACATTTATTTTTACTTGCTTATTATATAAGGCTTTTATGCTGCTATTTAAACTTTTCTGCAATGTAACCAATTTATGTAATTATGTACCGTTCAAATTGTATCTTATGAGTGTAAAAATGTTGTCTCTATGTCCCTGCTGACAAACTACATAAGTAGTTTAGCGGGTTTAAATGTGAATAAAAAAAAAAAAAAAAAAAAAAATCAAATGAAATGAATGTTACTACCTTTTTTCTATGCAATAAAAACATTGATTTAGCATTTTATATTTGCTAACAGTACAGGCGAAATGAAAGACATTTAGCAGAGCAGGTTCTAGGACTAAAGCCATCATCATAACTTAGAAACCACGATTTTGACCTTAAGAGAAGATAGAACTGGAATGCAAAATTTAATTATTTAATATAACTGTATAAATATATCATACACAATAATTACATGTCTCAGAATAACAATTGACTGTGGCATTTGATCACAAAATATTATCAACAAGTATGAGTAGACTTACGTTATATTAGTAATGATTTTTGGGGATCTAGTGAGGAGGCACCAAATAAAAGAGGTCGTGAAGGTCACAGTGTTTTATTGAGTCAGATAGCCGTGACGAGAGTTGACTTAGGACTGATGATGTACACTCCGGATGCAGGCGGTGATGTGCTGGTCAAGCGCGGGTCAGTGAGTCGACGCCGCTGCTGGTGACCGGATCGGTGGACCTTGTAGGCGGTTGTACGGGAGGTGCGTAGACCAGGGAGGATGCTGCGTGGTCTAGGTGCATGCTGGTCCGGATGTAGCGCTGGTCAGATGCGCTGGAACCAGGGCGCTGAGATCCGGTGTAGCGCTGGCCAGGGACAGTGGCCGGGGCCAAGGCGCTATGATGATATCCCGATGGAGTCGATGGTTGAATCGCGCGGTGGGGGGGCGCGGGTTATCTCGTTAGCCCCGTTAAATGACGGCTGATTGATGACTGACTGGCTGCTCTCTGCGTCGGGCCCATTTATACAGAACGGCCGACGGCAACAGTTAGTAGGCGAGATCGCAAGTAAAACGGAGACACTCGCTCAGTCTGGGTCCTACTGGAACTTTTGTTGGCGCTGCTATTATTTCTAGACAACAGGCTAGAACCTTCTAGTGAGTTGGCGTAATGTGCCAGACCAACTCGCAACGTATTGTCGTAGGTAGCTCTAGACGTCGCGAGTAGGTAGTTCACTAGCAAGTAGATAGGTAGGTCGTGTCGTTTACAATTAGCGAGACAATCTAGATTAATCTCTCGCCACAGATTTAGAAGATATGACAGTACAGCCTTTTTTGATAGAAAGTACTCATTTTGAAAACACCAAAATATCACGATGGCATGCGGACAATCATCCTTAACAACAAGGATTGCCTAAAAGTTAAAAAGCAAGTCAATCACTTTGATTATGTGACATAATCGAATCGTCGTCGTTCACCCAAAACGGCAAGAATTCAAGAAGTGACGTTACTGGCGGAAAAGGTGCCCAAAATTCACCGAAAAATGTTGCCAGTCAAATTCAAGCTTATGAATTGATTCCTTAACTGGCCAGGTAAAGTCAGGAAAATAATTATTTTCGACAATAGGAATTATTTTCGTGACAATTCCCCCCTTCCCGCGAAAATTTTTGCTCTCAAACATGAAATCTACGCTCCGGAAATTGACATGTATCTAAATAACTACGTAGAAAGTACGTGGAACAACTCGGATGGCAGAGCAGGATCTCTTGTACGTCACGATCCTGAATCCAACCACAGCATCCAACTACAGCATCCCGCGGAGCTGATTCTTTCAAAGGCGAGTTCGCTCCATAAGGCGAGGGTAGCCGCCAACGTGCTGGTAGATGGGATACGTCGAGGCCTTTTCCATCGAGGAGGCCCACAAATAAGGCATTTGCATGAACGACTTAGTTTCGGGATGATAATTAAATAGGTACTTCAACATCGGCTGATGTCTTTCGATTCTACACTAGTTTCTGTGCAGTCAAACAGATCCGCTACCTTATTAAAAACTTCATGTAATCTAGGTACAAGCGAGTGTTTGAAATGCTCAGTCCTGGAATTGTTACAATTAAACGAGATTTTAGCATGAGTTATTATTTATTAAAAAAAAAAATGTTGTAAAATAATAACTTTGTTTGTTTTCAGAATGACCCTGAAAATGAAGCCAGACACCTAACGCTAGCAGAGCAGTGGACGGAAGCACACTGCGTTATTTTGGATAAATTAGCGCCCACTTACGTACTTAACGGTGAGCAACGTTTTTGATAATTTTAATTAATTTATTTATTTATTCATTTTACACCTTTGAAATGTGAATGCGTCATTTTGTGCACAGTATCAAATGAATTGTATTTTGCAGAAAACGGAGACAGTCTCCGGCGAATGCTGGAACCCCTGGTGTCTCCGGGAAAGCAGGGTCTGATCCCCAACTGGATATC
Source organism: Hesperophylax magnus (assembly GCA_026573805.1). NCBI lineage: Eukaryota > Metazoa > Arthropoda > Insecta > Trichoptera > Limnephilidae > Hesperophylax > Hesperophylax magnus. The sequence continues at coordinate 954,701 of JAIUSX010000191.1, read as the reverse complement.
CGGAGGTCATCTATATTTGGAGTTCTTGGACATCTGGGAAGAGGTGATTTGCTTCATTATTCTTAAATAAATATGCAGTGAATCTAAGCTTAAGAAGTTTTCACCCCTCGAATGGATCGCATCTATGACATCTTTCAACTCTACGAGCTTCGTTAGTGTGCCTCCGTTCACTAATAGCCAGTAATTTCGCATAACGGGCGACAATATTTTAAATGTCGTGTATACGTATTGACAGCTAATCGAAGCTTATCTGACAACCAAGAGGCCGCTCTTAATTAGGCGACTTTTGTCTACCGGATGTCGGAATATTTTATCAAAATAAATTATTTAACTTTCTTATTCAAAACACTAAATTAGACTGTTCCGAACTCTTGCAACTTATAAAATTATTCATACCCACAAGAACAACACTACATAATACTCTATTCTACCGCAGTATGCATAAGCCCAAACAGTTCTCCAACTCGTCGTGGAAGGAGATTTTAAATAATAGGTTCTTTGTGTTAAATCTGTGATTTATTCATACTTCGCGTATTACAATGGTGACTCGGTAGACGACCTAACTAGAAGCTGGCTAAATGAGATCTGAAAATGCCAAGTTTGTCTGGGAGCATTCCCACTGGCCCTGGCGACTACTGGCCACTAGCTGCCATCTTGTGGACATCCAAGCAAGCTCTATGCACTGCCCTCTATGAGTGCATCTGTGAAGCTCTTACTTCCCAACAATTGCTAATTCTCCGAAACAGCAGTTTTACACTATAGGAGACCAATACTTAGGTGATATTCTGTTCGGTTCCATGATATTTTATCAAAATGACAATTAAACACACCTTTAAAAAGTGATATACAGTAGAACCTCGTTAATTCGAAATCCACGGGACATCAAAAATCATATTTCGAATTAACAAATTCCCACGTAATTCGAAATTTTATGAAAAAAAAAAAAAAAAAATACGCCGAAAATCGATTTTCTCGGCCGCCTCTTCAAATCCGGATGGTATTTTAGCTGTAAATTCGTATTAATACCAATTATTTCTTTATTTTCGCGGCCGATTACCGTAGCGGCGGGCCCTTTAAATTCAGATATTCGCAATAAAATCGTTAAAATGCTATATATTTACGCGTAAATCGATATTTCGCTGCCGATTTCGGTCGCGGCCTACCCTTTAAATTGAGTTATTCGTAAAAATACGATATATTTCCGCGTAAATCGATATTTCGTGGTAATTTTCTGTCGCGGCCGGCCTTTTATTTCAAATATCTGAATTTAATAATAATAATAATTCGTAAAAATGCAATATATTTCCGCGTAAAACGAGAATTTGCGGCCGGCTCTTTAAATTCAGATATTAGAAATAAATTCGCAAAAATACGATATATTTCCGTGTAAATCGAGAATGCGCGGCCGATTTCCGTCGCGGCCGACCCTTTAAATTTAGATATTTGATGTAAATTCGTAAAAATATGATATATTTTCGCGTAAATCGAATTTTATCGGCAGTTTTTCGTCGCGGCCGGCCTTTTAAGTTCAGATATTTGAAGTAAATTCGTAAAAATATGTCATATTTCGGCTTGAATCGAAATTTTTCGGCCGATTACCATCGCGCCATATTTTTTAACTCGGATATTCGAAGTAAAGTTAGTAAAAATACGATATATTTCCGCGTAAATTGAAATTTCGCGTCCGATTTCCGTCGCAGCGGGCCATTTAAATTCAAATATTCGAAATAAATTCATAAATATACGATACATTTACGCGTAAATCAAAATTTCGCGGCCGAGTTTCGTCACGGCCGACCCTTTAAATTCAGATATTTGGTGTAAACTCGTAAAACTATGACATATATTCGCGTAAAACGTATTTTCTCGGCCCTTCAAACTCGGATATTCGAAATAAATTTGAAAAAATACAACATTCCAGTGTAAATCGATTCAGATTTACAAAATAATAATACTAATTAGGACGATGTATAACCACGTAAAAATACATTTTTCGTCGTTTTACCGCCACGGCTGACTTTTAGATTCAGATTTACGAAATATTATGATTTATTTTCGCAAAAATCAAATTTTTTCGAATTACACGAACAAATTTTCGTGCGCGGACAAAAATAAATTTCGAATTACGAATTAACGAATTTCGAATTAAAAAAAATTTTTCTGCGGAAATTTTTTTGGCGAAAATTTCGAATTACGCGTTTTTTCGAATTATCGGGGTTCGAATTAACGGGGTTCTACTGTAGTAATAAAAAATGAACAAAACTAGGTTAAATAGTTACCTATGTAACCTAACCCTTTTGACGGCCGGCATAGTCCAGTGGTAACGCATTGGACTGCCATTCCGAAGGTCGCGGGTTCGAACCCGGCGTGCGCAAATAAATTTTATTTGATTAATTTGTGTTATTTCACAATTAATTAAAATAATATATAGTATATTTGCGGCACGTTCCAGAGTGGAAGATACTACCAGTATCGCCCTGGTGTAAGACCACCATTCAGAATTGAAACGTTGCTCCAAATGGCTTTAGCCGTGTTTAGTGACTAGATCTGAATAGCCAGGTACTTACCCACCTTCCTCTTTCCCTTCCCCACTTACCTTCAGCCTCACAACATCCCCCAAATGGGGATGCCATAGTCTCACTGGCTCCAGACGGGAGCAGTTGGGACTCTTGTGAGGTATTCACTATAAAAAAAAAAAAAAAATTTAACCTAGTTTTTGTTTCACTTTTCATGACTTTATATCACTTTTTGTAGGTGTTTTGAAGTGTCAATTTGATGAGATACCCGGTCACCGATATTGACGAGTTTAACCTTTCCCTTACTGTGATAAAAAAATCCACGCATTCCATTGTAGTCAATACACATCTCAAAATAAGCGATTTAATATCGGAAAAACATGAATATTCATAGCTAATCGCTTATGTTTATTATATTTTATATGAAAAGTGATAATAATTGTAATTTAATTGCTGAAAACATGGAAAAACCATCGGCAGATGCTAAAAAACGTGCGAGGGGTCCACATCTAACGACGGTCCGAGACCGACTGGCTGGCGGCTGGCACACACACAGCTATGCGGTTGTAGGTATTGATGGTCTAAATCAAAATACAACTGCGGACGTGTGGATTTCTCATGTTCCCGCATGGCGAACTAAAGCGGGACATCAATAGCGTGTCATTTCCTCGCACACTCTTCGCGTAACAGTGGCACACGGTTGATTGGATTGGTGTATTTGTTTCCGATTTTTAACAAAAATCTCTGATTTTTAATTGAATTTGAAAACTATGTAAAATATTATTTTTTAATTCAGTGCATAAATGTACAACAGGAATACCTAAAATCTAAACCCAGAATTTATTATATTTATCGAGTTATTAAAGTTATTAGAAGTAATGTGTAGTAAATACACACCACAGATAAGGAAAGGTTAATGTTAACTTGGTGAATTTTGTGAATCATATTAAAAACCTACTCCAATCTTATTCCTGAACCTTTGGTGGTCTCTTTGTAAACTTATCTGATATATACCAACGGTATTTTTAAATATTTGGTATCTTGTATTATTATTTCATGTATGCATTTTTTGTAAATTGCAATTTTATTTTTATCATTGCTTTCACATGTTCTAAATTATTCATACTGTCAAAATTATACCACATATGCTTATACAAAAACCCTATGGGCGTAAAATAAATAAATCGATAATGATAATTTTTCAGTTAAAGTCTCTGGTGGGATTGGACTGGGACGACTTCTCCTACAGATGCGAGTCCCTGAAGCCGAGGATAGCGGCTGCCTGTACCGCCATCACCAACTTGCCCTCGCCCACCCTCAAGCACACTGTCGCAAGGTAACTGCCCGATCCACATCGCCACATTACACAGCTGTTTAACTGTTGTTTAATCCGACTGAAATTAAAATCTTAATATTCTGAAACACAGCGGCTGTTCAATCTGTAAATGGATAATTTTATTGTTTGCAAGTATTGAACCTTCTGCAAGTATGTTGCCTAACAGTAGTCTAACAGTAAGGAAGATCTGCAGTCACGCGTCTAGGATGAACCAAGTACATTATAATATGCAGAATGATTTAATGATGAATGTAAGTCCTAAGTCATGGTGTTTAAAAGGGAGAGTGTGAAAGTGCTGTGTAATACACGGTGTCCAGAAACTAGTGGTATAAGCGAAAAACTACAACACATTTGAAGTCAATTTTGTAGTTGTAGAAAAAACTGATTAAAATTTTTTATTTATTAATATTTCGATGTGTTTTTGCAGATGGGAGGTAGCAGCCCGCCTAGCGCAGGTGGGCTGTGCCGTGGTGGGACACCCCGACACGGGGCTGGTTGCTCGGAGCTCCATGGGGCCCCTATTGAGCATCATCGACACCCTGGACCTGCCCCCCGACTATACCAAGCTGCTGCTGGATAAGGTAGGCCCGACTCTTGGCGTGACCCGACTCTTGACATGACTAGACTCTTGATATGACCCAACGCTTGATATGACCTAACATTACCGTGAACAGACCCTTGAAATGACCTGACTCTTGACATGACTCGACTCTTTGTATGACCGGACATTGACATCAACAGATCCCTGAAATGACCCGACTCTTGACATGTATAATCAGACATTGACATGAACATACCCTTGAATGACCCGACTCTTGACATGACCCGACTCATGATATGATCAAACATTGACATGAACAGACCCTTGAATGACCCGACTCTTGACATGACCCGACTCATGATATGATCAGACATTGACATGAACAGACCCTTGAACGAGCCGACTCTTGACATGACCCGACTCTTGAAATGACTAGACTCTTTATATGATCAGATATTGACATGAACAGACCCTTGAAGTGACCCGACTTTTGATATTACTAGACTCTTGATATGATCAAACATTGACATGAACAGACCCTTGAATGACCCGACTCTTGACATGACCCGACTCATGATATGATCAGATATTGACATGAACAGACCCTATTATAGACTGATATTACTAGACTCTTGATATGATCAAACCTTGACATGAACAAACCCTTATCATGACCCGACTCTTGACATGGTCCATTTCGACTTTAGATCAGATCAACTTACAAGCATAGCAAACTAATTTTTATACTTGTAAACCAATTGTAAACCAATCAATAACTGGAATGACCCGAGAATCGGCCTTTTTCAGATACCATTATTCAAAGTTGAAAAAAATCAAAAAGACACTATTTGTCGTCGATTTTACAATCATCAAATGTGAAATAGTTTGTTGAAGTTTGAGCGCCGCATCCTTAACGTTCCATTCTTAATCTTATTTATTACAATAGAATTATAACTGTTGTAATAATTACTTGTTTTTCTTTGTTTCAGATCACCGACAGTTTTACAGAATCAGACACAAATTGCTTAGAAGAATCCAGAACTATAATCAGTGTAAATCATTAATAAAATAAACAATATAACAATAAATAAAAAAATCCAAATGTAAAAAAAAATAATCATTATGAACAATTATTATTACTGTGAAACACTCTTATAAGGTTTTCCAAGGAACTGGGAATATTATATTTATTTTTTCTATTATTACCTGAATACGTGATTGAAAACATTTTCTTAAGGCAATGTTATTCATAGAATTCTAATGAAATCACTAACTCCTTACGCTGGTGTCGATAAGGTTGAAATTGCCACTTTACTTTCTTAACCCCTCAGGCCTCGTGTCATATTCTATCAGAAGGTCGGAGTATTTACGCTTTGCATAAAATCCAAATAATTAATAAATTAAAAGAGGATTGTGATTATCGCCAATTTAATTGGGTTGTTGGCTGAATAATTCTGTGGTTCTCCAATCCGCAGAATCCAAGGTTGCGTGATTACTCTCGGTGTGCAAAAATGAGAATTCGGATATCTTCAATTTAGTTTTTATTTTAACAAAACTCATTTTACAATCATTTTATGAACAAAACAGATCGCGTACGTTGTAGGAGATTTAGGGCTTAACCGGCGGCTAGACCACTGGAGATAGAATGAATTGTTTGCCGTGCGAGGTATCGCGCGCAGGTTCACAGTGATACCCTCACAAGAATGTGGGTAAAAGTAATGTTGTCATTATTTTCAGGAGATGTAAACTCCCTATAATTTACCCTAGAAATTCATAATATTTTTGTTCAAATTGTGGTCTGATCATTTTGTTTCATAGATTTGTGTACATTTTAATTATTCCGCGGTTAATTTCTCGATGTGAAAATAAAGCGTGGTGTTTTCTCTTTCTAACACCGTTTATATCATATTTCTCTCCACGAGAGTAAGGGAGACGCAACGATTTCGATTGGACCATATGAGCTGTTCGCAAAAAACATTTTTATTATATTTGGCCGGTTAAAGCAATGGCCGATGTGTGTTGTTCTCGCAGTTTTTAATTAAATTATCTATGTATTATGTTTCTAGACAAAATTTTCTAATAAAAATACACAATTTTGCATTGCGTTGTCTTAATAGTGAAAACTTCTTATGTGGAAATCTTATAAGAGGGTTACACTGCATTTCAATGAAATAGATAAATGTTTTCAATATTCTGCAAAATTTGTTGTTTAAAAAAGTAGGGTTATAAAAATTAAAAATATATTTATTGTAATATGCAACATATTTTGATTTTTTTTTTCTTATTTATATAATTCACTTCTTTATTTTTAAATACATTTGATGTAACGTTGATTCATAGATTTGCAGTGATTTAATTAAATTATCCGTCTGTATGTACGGTTTGACATGGTTAACTTTGCAGGCGGTCAAAATTAAAGATTATTTTCAATTTTGGCCAGTTAGTGTATTCGAGCGAAGAGCCTAGCAACATGACGGAATAGATACAGCCGATCGCAATTTGGTCAATAGCGGAAACGGGCCGAGAATCGACGTTTAGTAAAGCAGCAAAGTGTTTTATGAATTTTCGCCATTTCAACGGTTCTATCTAAATGTCGTTTTTCGGCCCGTTCCGGCATTTGATCAAATCAGTCAAAATCAGACGATCAAAATTTGATCTAACGCTGAGATGGGCCGAGTATCGACTTTTAACAGAGACTGTAAAAATGTAAAAAATTAATCAAACGAGTGTGTTGGGAATTTTCGACATTTGAAGGTCCCGGTTAAACCGTCGATTCTCGGCCCGTTCTGGCTTTTGATCGAATTGTGATCAGCTGACAAACGTAACAATGTGACCGCTGTGAACGACAGCCGATTACAATCTGATCAAAAGCGTGTAATGTAACAGTGACAGTTGAAATATCAAAAAATAAGTTGAGCGTGTCAAGCTGTATTCAGAATTTTGGTAGAATATTGTGCCATTTGTAAATTGATTTATGTTTTTTGTTAAGAATATGTAAAACGTTTTTTTTGTTACAATTTGCATTTATTCTGGAGAAAAATTATAAAGTTTCTGTTGCGAATCTATTCATAATAATGTGTCTACCTAAATACACTGAAGATAAAAACTAATAGAAGTGGGCGTATCTGTGTTCTCAAAGTAAGCTCAAATTTATCTTACTTTGAATGAAATTGATCAAAAGTTTTTTAATGTTGAAATTATTACTTCTTTGACCTATCTTGGCCCTAGGAGTCGAATCAAGAGGTGGCGGGTTCGAATCCCGTTGATTAATTTGTGTTTTTTCACAGTAAATTAATTATTGTGTATTTGAGGCACATTTAGATACTTTCAGTATCGCCCTGTGTAAGACAACCGTTCAGAATTGAAACGCTGCTTGAAATGGCTTTAGCCATGTTTTGTGACTCAATCTGAATAACCAGGTACTTCCCCCACCTTTCTCTTCCCATCTCCTTCCCAACCCCACTACCTTGCTTCACAACATGGTTATCAAAAAAACAAAAAAAAAACACTTAGGTTTGTGTGTATCTGTGCATATTTGTACACTTACGACAGCGATGTCCTTGTGAAAACATCACTGAAAAACAGTGTTTTGTACTAAATACTTGTTGCATCCTCCGGGATTTTCTGACAAGTTCTCTTAATCAATGAAACTCCGGCTACAACAAAACACTTGGACTCTTATGGTGAGCAGACGGTTAGAAAAATCTGGACTCCGACCTTGTGGTTCTCACCTAATTAATTATCGTATTATTTTAACACCATCTATGGGTTACCTAATAGACTATTACGAGTGCCTTCTTCATGTGAGCTCTTACATTAATATTACACCACAGAGGAAAGGGAAAATAAAAATTTATACATTGATGGAATTTGAATATTGATAAAGTGTGTTTCAATATTAGGTTAGTTAAAATTTTTTTTTGTTTAATTTCATGAAATTTTTCGTTTTTAAAGTCGAATAATAATGTATGCAAGAAATGCATCTGTCTGTATAGTGTGTTGGTCTCAACATATGGTGCGATACGTATATACCCTTCTGTTGGTTTTTAGTTCAGTGCTTAGATATAAGTAGCTTGTAAAAAATATTTTTGTAATGACAAAATATAATGTTGCTTAGTGTTTAAAATTTTTAGGAGTGTAATTTTTTGATATACAGATGTGAAAAAGTCATATTGTAGTGTAATATATTTAAGTAAATAAATAAATAAAAGATTTGTTAAATTTTCACATTAATTTATTTGATTGACGAAAATTCTTGGTTTCGGTTTTTATATGGATTGCTAGATACTCTCAGTATCGCCTTGGTAAAAGAATCGAAACGTTGCTTAAAATTGATTTAGTCATGTTTGGTGACGAGATCTGACTAGCTAGGCACTTCCCCACCTTCTTTCTCATTTCTTTCCATTCTCCAATCCGTTAGACTCACAAAATACCCCAATAATTTAGTTTCACTGGCTCTGGAACACTGGCTCAGTCGAGACTCTTGCGGTATTCGCATAAAAAAGTAAAAAAATTGGACATTCGGGCGGTGAACATCTCACATTACAGTGATGGTGTGTTAAGGTAATTTCCCTAGATCTAAGGAAAAAATAGCACAGAAAAAGCACAATTTCTAGGGAAATTGGGAAATTTTTAAATGTTCTGGGGAATTCTAAAAACTTTGAAATTCACCTCAAACAAACTTATACCATCATTGAATGACGTCGTGTTCATCGGCTGCGAATGAAGTCATGCTCGTTGCGTACATTCACACATGGATCACAATATCACTGACGGACAGACGAACAGCGAACCGACGGACTGAGCCGATCTGTCCGTGTGAATTCGAGTCCATTAGAAATGTATAGTAGACAAGTAAGATTAATCTACCCTCACTTTGAATGAAATTCTTGTTCTAGAGATTACGTGTTTATAGCAATATACTCCGATATAATGTGCCAAGTGGTGGTTGGAATTCTATAATTGGACTAAAATAACTTTTTGCTTGAAAGAATGACGGACGGATTCAAGTTAATGTGAAATAATAAAAAAATAAATCTTAAAGATAAAATGTACTACACTAATTTAATTTTGTAAAAGTTATGTATTTTTTTAATAAAATATTATGTATGTAAAAATTATCTAAAAACTGTGTTTTTAATTTATTAGAATTATGAAAAATGAAGTGAAGCTGAAAGTATTTATAAAAAAATATTTGCCTCGAAATCGTTGCTTTTCATAAGAAGAAATTTATCTTTCTAATGTTAAAGAGAACATGAAAAATTACCAATTATTAATACCCAGTGGAGCTTTCTGCTATATAATCAATTTCAGCCTTGAACGCTCGAAAATTGTTTTGTATAGCGCCGCTTTTGTGAGATATCAACTCAGGGGCGCTTTACAGTTGACAAAAATAAAATGAAGTTAAGTAAAATGAAGTACAGGAACAGGTGACACGAAGATAGAAGATGGAGACTCTGCAGCAAGAATCCTAGGTGGTGAAGAAACTAGACCAGCTGCTGCAGCGAGAGAATCTACCGCGTCCACCAACAGTGCCAGCACGAGGTTTGTCATCCGTCCAGGTATGTGTCTGCTGCTAATAAAGCGCTGAAACAATATCCTCTCATAGATAGCAGACCTTGGCAGCATTGCTGTGACGTTCGACGAAGATAGAAGACGGAAACTCTACAGCAAGAATCCTAGGTGGTGAAGAAACTGGATCAGCTGCTGCAGCGAGAGAGTCTACCGCGTCCAACAATAGTGCCAGCACGAGGTTCGTCATTCGTCCAGGTATGTGTCTGCTGCTAATAAAGCGCTGAAACAATATCCTCTCATAGATAAGAGACCCTGGCAGCACCACTGTGACGTTCGGTAAGTCCATCATTCATCTCCATGTAATCCTGTTCCTGGTGATTGTTGAAGTGGTGCATTCTACCCGCAATAAAAGCCGACGGTCAGGATAGTAAATTACCCTGGGTTTAGCGAAACACTTGCTAGGTCTTCAGAGTTAAGTGTGTGATTTGGAAATTTCCCACCCTCTTTCAAAAAATTATATCTCCGAATTTCAATATGGAGACATATAAACGGCTTATACTTCTAGCGAGCCATTAAATGCACCTACATTTTAACGTTTATCGAATATTTTTAGGAATCATGAAAAAAATAATTAAATTTATAAAGCGTGATTTCGACTTATAATTTACTTTAAAATTGCCGTTTGTGGTGCCTACTTGGAGCAATATTAAATATTATGACTTCTAAATTATTATAAGCAATAATTAGTCATCTGAAATATTCATACAAATTGAAATTATCTCCCGAGTAAAAATAAATGCCGCCGACGGGAATTGAACCCGCACCGTCCGAAATGTCACCATCTCAATGACAACAACAAACTTTCTTCAGGCTGGCAGGTACCATAATATTGATTATTCCGATTTGACAGCTCGTGGTAACAATGGTAATGCGATCTCTGGTGGGATAAAAGGTGGTATCTTGAACCGGAAGGTAACAAGAACTTACAGACAGAAGAAATGCCAAATGGTCCAGTTAGAACAGGACTTCTCTACGCTCTGTCAATTTCGTATTGCTTTAGTAGCTCGTAGCTCCGTAGAGGTTGTATAGAGAAGACAAAATTTTAGAAATTGCCTATTCCATGTCTTCTGTTCCAACCAATGTTTCCACAGCATCGTCACCCTGAAATGGAAAAATAAGGTTATTTTACATAATAATAAATAATTGTGCATCAGTGTAATTTTCTTGATCAAACGCTGGAGGGCCGAGAACCGTATTTCTAATTAGGGTTCAACGTTGGTATGGTATAGCCGGCCTTGAGGCTGGTTTAAGGCCATTTTAACCATACAAACGCCGGCTGTTGTAATAAGTCAAGTTTTTCTCTATTCCGACCTTAAGCGCTGCATTAAATTAACACTGTGTTTATAAGTAAGGGGGAAAGTATCTAGAGTCTTATACCCGAGTGGGTGCGGGCCCCTGCAGAATGGGTCAATCGTCTCGCATATAAGATGATTAAAACGAACGGAGATATGGTATGGAACCAGACTATATATGTTTATGAAAGTCATGTTTTTGATGTGTATAGTAGCAATAGTATGTACGGGTGAATGTTTTTGGCGACACGCTTTGTGGATCATCTCCCTTGTTTCTATTTTCTGTGGTTGCGTAGCACCATCAGGAGGTCAGGAGGTAAGGAGTCAATCGTCCGCCTCTCTATTGCACTATCTTGTATCTACCTGAGTGGGTGCAGGCTCCAGCTGGATGGGTCCAGCTTCTTGAGGGCCGGCAGCCTGCGGGCCGCCTCCTGTCTCCAGACCTCCAGCTCGCAGTTGTCGTACAGAGGGTTGCCCATGAACAGCAGGTCTTCCAGAGCGGGCACTAAGTATCTAGTATCTACCTGAGTGGGTGCGGGCCCCAGCTGGATGGGTCCGTCGTCCCGCAGCACCGTCTCCCCGTCCAGCTTCTTGAGGGCCGGCAGCCTGCGGGCCGCCTCCTGTCTCCAGACCTCCAGCTCGCAGTTGTCGTACAGAGGGTTGCCCACGAACAGCAGGTCTTCCAGAGCGGGCATTTCCTGGAATGTGCCTGCATTTAATTTTGAAGTTTGGTTTGGGCCATACTTGGATATGTTTTACGAAACGTGACATATTTGACTAAAATTGACAATATTAAACTTATTCAAATAAATCAACATTTGACATCAAATGAATAATTTTGTAATTACAAACCATATTTGAAAATTGTTTACCACATTTGACCCATTTTTAACATAACATTGACCATATGTGGTCATATTTGAGAAAGTTGGCGATTCTTTTCAAAATTTTACGATATTTTTACGTATTTGACCAAATTTGTCGACATTTTCATATTATTTGACTACATTTGCCATTGTTGATCATATTTTAAAAAGATTGCTAAAATTTCATCATATAATTTGACGACACTTAACATATTTAACAAACATTAAAAGTGTTTGTTTCTTTTGAACATATTCAATAACATTGAAATTTTACTACTTTGGCCACAACTGACCAGATTTTATCAAATTTTAGCCAAAATGATTATATTTGGCCATTATTTGACTCAAGCACTCCACTTAGGTCAATGTGAAGTGACCCATGAGACTGGAGTCTTGGAATAAAATAAAGAACGAACCTGCAATTTTATCACATTTTAGCCAATTTGATCATATTTGGCCATTATTTGACTCAAGCACTCCACTTAGGTCAATGTGAAGTGATCCATGAGACTGGAGTCTTGGAATAAAATAAAGAACGAACCTGCAATTTTATCACATTTTAGCCAATTTGATCATATTTGGCCATTATTTGACTCAAGCACTCCACTTAGGTCAATGTGAAGTGACCCATGAGACTGGAGTCTTGGAATAAAATAAAGAACGAACCTGCAATTTTATCACATTTTAGCCAATTTGATCATATTTGGCCATTATTTGACTCAAGCACTCCACTTAGGTCAATGTGAAGTGATCCATGAGACTGGAGTCTTGGAATAAAATAAAGAACGAACCTGCAATTTTATCACATTTTAGCCAATTTGATCATATTTGGCCATTATTTGACTCAAGCACTCCACTTAGGTCAATGTGAAGTGATCCATGAGACTGGAGTCTTGGAATAAAATAAAGAACGAACCTGCAATTTTATCACATTTTAGCCAATTTGATCATATTTGGCCATTATTTGACTCAAGCACTCCACTTAGGTCAATGTGAAGTGACCCATGAGACTGGAGTCTTGGAATAAAATAAAGAACGAACCTGCAATTTTATCACATTTTAGCCAATTTGATCATATTTGGCCATTATTTGACTCAAGCACTCCACTTAGGTCAATGTGAAGTGACCCATGAGACTGGAGTCTTGGAATAAAATAAAGAACGAACCTGCAATTTTATCACATTTTAGCCAATTTGATCATATTTGGCCATTATTTGACTCAAGCACTCCACTTAGGTCAATGTGAAGTGATCCATGAGACTGGAGTCTTGGAATAAAATAAAGAACGAACCTGCAATTTTATCACATTTTAGCCAATTTGATCATATTTGGCCATTATTTGACTCAAGCACTCCACTTAGGTTAATGTGAAGTGACTCATGAGACTGGAGTCTTGGAATAAAATAAAGAACGAACCTGCAATTTTATCACATTTTAGCCAATTTGATCATATTTGGCCATTATTTGACTCAAGCACTCCACTTAGGTCAATGTGAAGTGATCCATGAGACTGGAGTCTTGGAATAAAATAAAGAACGAACCTGCAATTTTATCACATTTTAGCCAATTTGATCATATTTGGCCATTATTTGACTCAAGCACTCCACTTAGGTCAATGTGAAGTGACCCATGAGACTGGAGTCTTGGAATAAAATAAAGAACGAACCTGCAATTTTATCACATTTTAGCCAATTTGATCATATTTGGCCATTATTTGACTAAAATACTCCTCCTTACGTCAGTGAAAAGTGACTCTTGAAACTGGAGTCTTGGAATAAAATAAAGAACGAACCTGCAATTTATTGAATTCAGCCCATTCCTTGACAAAATTGTTGCTCATGTGAAGAACTCGTAACTTCTTCATAGAGTTAACACCCTTTATTTTCTCAATCAGATTGTACGAAATCCACAGCTCCTCTAGGCTGTCAGCTAAGGCCTCCTGCAAGCCATAATTATACCACAACCTTATTACTTGTTTAGTAACCTGTTTGCCAGTGATATAAATTATTGTATCATCAGCAATGGCCAAAAGGTTGATCGCAGCCAATATTTTATCTATCAAGGCCAGTTTGATAACTTCTTCTGCATTTGTCACCAAATTCAAATTAACATGTTTTGTAAAATCTGATTACTAGATAGATTCACAAACTTTTTATTAAAGTAAGTAATTTCTATTTTATCTTCGCTAAGACTAAGGATTGCTTGCTTCACAGAATTTGAACAATTAATCAAACTTGAAAGTTGATTTTTAAGATCTGTGAAGGTTTTATTCGAGTTCTGTTTTTGTTTCATTACTGGCCAGCTGTTTCACAAAAATTGAAATAATAATATGACTTGAATAGAACTTTCACAGAACTTGAAAATCACATTAGATATTGTGAACAATTCATGAAATTACAAAGTTGATTTTTATTATATATATTATATTTTCTACTTTATGTCTGGGTTAAATCTTCCCTACAGGGAAAACTAAACCCTTCCACACACTTTTCCACAAATGATCATCTAGTCAACCCACATTATGCAAGTGCATTATATAAGCATAATAAATACAAAACAATACAAGAACAACACGTCAACCCACCAGAGATCAAATGGGAAAATAATTCACCGACTCCAGATATTTTCATATCAGAGGGTTCGGCTCGGTAGAACTTCAAATTGGACCTATAAATCCTACTGATCCCATAAATTATATATATCCCATAAATATTCTTATTATTGATTATGTTCTATTATATCATTATTAACCAGATGCTTCAAAAAACTGAAAAAATAACAGAACTTGAAAATCAACTTTGAAATTTGATGAATTGTTCAAATTCTGTGAAACATCCTGTCCTAAGTCTTTCTTATGGCTAAAATGTTCATTATAAGGTATTTACCAAATATAAATTGGAAATTAGAGTGATAGGATGGTAGTGTTTTATTTCAGACTAGCTGTCGTGCAGATAGAGAAACAATAGCACGTGCTGCTTTTACGTCCAACAGATGGCTCTGATTTACAAAAAAAACATGTTTGTCCAACAGATGGCGTTGATTTTTGAAAAAGCATCTTATTTATTGCCTGTCACAGGTGACATCAATATAATATAGGTATATAGACACATGGGCATTTGAATGCAACATTGTGTCAAAATTTCAAAGCAATCGTTGAAGAACTTTCGGAGAGTTAAGATTTTGAACAAACTAACATTAACATTTTTATTTATACAGATTTTCGGAAGATTTACAGCTTATGTCCGGTCAGTGGCCGAGTTGACATCGCGTTTATACCCCACCCAGGCGTAGTGTGTTAATTCCTCGGCTGGCTAAGTCCTCCATCACAATACAAGCAACATTTTCCGCTTACTGTGGTGGTAGTAGGAGATTTTCAAATATTGTCAGATTACACAACACTTTTGCCAGCATTTCACCTCTAGCGAGGAGATGCGTGTTGATTTGAAGATGGGTAATGTAATGTGAGGATTGTAGGAATATGTACTCACTAATCCAGTAAAAGTTTTGATGTAATTTCGTCCGATGGAGAGTATTTTGAGGTTTCTCAGGGTGGAAATTCCGGTTATCTTTTCTATCATGTTTGTGGAAAGGCTTAATTTCCTGAAAGTAATACCAGACATTTAAAGTATTTTAGTGTCGGTAATATGGTACAATTAGTTTTAGCAATTAATCATAGGTGGCATTGCTTGTACGGTAAGCGATGCGTGCGCACGCAAGGTTCCGATTGAGATTCCCGAACCATAGCCGATCGTAGAGAGCAGAGCGCAGTACTGTTTCTCAAGAATAACTTATAGACTTCGCAAGAATGGACGTTAGACCAGTAACTACTTTAAAATTCTTTATGGTAAATAAACCAGCTTCTAATAAATTATTGAAGTCTCCTGTCATTATAGAACATACTAGAAGTTTCGGCCTTTGCCAAGAAGCTTGTTTGGTAAAATTTGTAACCATAGCAACTGGAATGTTCGAGAACGTTTTTCACCATATAAGCGATAGCAGGAAGGAACTCTCCAGTACAGTATCAGCAACCTTGACACCGAGACCGAGTTAATTGCCTACGTTACTCGCTTGAAATTATATCTCGAACTTTCCTTTTATAAAACGCTCTGCTTGTGTTTTCTACGTTTATTTTTTTTGGATGCAATATAATAAACCGCTTCAACCAAATTGAGTCGTAATTTATTAATATTTAAGAACACGAACGATAACAACTCACAATACACATGAGAATCTGAATATTACTAGTAATTGATAGACATTACGATTGTTAACTTTGGATTGCATATTAAAAATAAAAAGATTTTCGGCTTAAACACTGATGCGACAATCGCCAAACATCGTCCTCCGTCCCTTATCCATCCCTTCCCCATATCTACTCCATTCCTTCCCCATCACTTAACCACCTCTTCCCCACCCCTTCTCCATTTCTTCCCTAATCCTTCCCCATCTCTTCCTTGTCCCTTCCCCATGCAATAGAACTCACTCGCAGTTGACGAGCCCCGCCAGCACGTTGTCCATCTTCTCTATGGGCGGGTACATGAACTGCAGACTGACCTCTTTGGCTGTGATGGCCTGCTGGCCGGACTTGTCCTCGAACTTCTTGATGGCCTCCTTTATGGTCATTGCCTTGTAGGCCATGGCTAATTATCTAGTTACCTAAAGCAAACATTTAAAGGGTTAAACAAAGGGAACTCGTGAATCTAATCGAACAGAAAACTATTGTTAGATTCTGTAGATCTTAAAAACCAATATTTGATTGAGACAACAACCTTAATAAATAATCAAAGACAAATGATGTATTCTTAGAATCTATCTTCAAGAAACTGAAACAACATAATTCTTAAAACAATTCAGAGATTTGCCAAAAACCTGGATTAATATAACTAATAACGAATTGGCGGCCTCCGTGGTCGGGGTTTAAGGCTTAATGCTAAATCACTATTTTAATTAATCTTTATAACGAATTGGTGTACATTATGAATACCAAAAAATATGTTTTAGATAAATTGAAGGTTTTCCTATCGCTTCGCTTGAGTAGAATACAAATAAGTTAAAAAATAAATCAATAAAAAATATAAATGTAAACTACTAAAAAAAATATTTTATCAATAGAAATGTATGAACGCGTAAAGGAAACAACTTTTTAAAAATACAGTATCGTAGCTAAAATTATCTGTGACAGTTTCAATTGATTAACTTTTTTGCTTTCTTATAAAATTATTTAAATAATAAATAAAAAACAGTTTTTAATAAATAAAGAACGTTTCAAGACTCCGCTTGTCAAGAGATTTTAATGCCTATTACCTGCATAAGGTATACCAAGAATATACACATTTTTGGCTTGTAGCTTCCTATTAAAAACAGTATTATGTATATTTGATGCACGCTCCAGAGTGGAAGATACTCTCAGTTTTGCCCTGGTGTAAGACATAATTTTTATAGTTAAACCGAATGTTAAGTTATCGGCGCATAATACAAATTATTATTTCAGCCATTTTTAGGGTTTTCCAATAAGAGGTGTTATTTTGATATTCAATCGTAAAAGATCAATGGTTTCGTTGCTTGTGTGGCACGTAGCGCTGTCTTGTTGAAAATAAACGTTGTCCAAATCAACACCATCCAATTCCGGCCATAAAAAATCATTAATCATCTCTCGATAGCGCAAACCATTCACCGTAACTGTTGCTCCAGCCTCATTTTCGAAAAAGTAAGGTCCAATGACTCCGCCGGACCATAAACCGCACCAAACAGTCACAGGTTGATAATAGAGAGGCTTTTCAACAATAATTTTTCGGTTTTCCGAGCCCCAAATGCGACAATTTTGCTTGTTGACGAAGCCACCGAGGTGGAAATGGGCCTCATCACTGAAGATGATTTGCATTTGATTCACTCAAGTGAATTTTAATAATTTAAATGTGTTGTTGAAGCGTATATCATTCCATTTTTATTAATGGCGTAGTTTCTACTTGTCAAATGTCAAAAAATGACAGCTTCAAAAGTAACATCTACCGAAATAGCGGGCTATTCAAAATAACACCTCTTATTGGAAAACCCTGTATTTGAGGCAAACTAGAAAGAATTATTAATTCTCCTTCAAACGTCGAAAAAATTACATGTTTCCGCATGGTCATATATGACCCTAAAACTCTGGAAGGGTTAAATCTTAAGGCTTTATTTTTTGCGTATTAGTAGGGGCAAGATCTCGTTATATTTGTGTTATATTTATTAACGTATATTATAGTTTATTACCTTGTAATTAACATCTCTACCAAAGACATTTAAACTTCACAAAAATTCGAGTAGCGTGTATTTTTGTTTTCTGCGTTACTAAGGCAATGAATGAATCTATGTTTGATCAATACAAGAAATATAATATTACTATATTATTACTAGAGCAGACCCGTGAAAAATCGCGGGATATTATAAATCAAATTTTTAAAATAATTTTTTTATTATATTGTTTAGATTACCGCTTGTCTGAATCTTAACACAAAATGGTTCCACTTTTGAAAACAACACTAGCCAGGCACCTAAACTTCCTCTTTCCTTTCTCCACTCATTCCGTATCAAAGCATACGACATCCTCCGTGATCGAGGGGAAAGGCTCTCGACTAGAAATCCGAAAGTCGCGGTATCAAATATCAGCGTGCGCAAGTAAATTTTATTTGATGCGTTTGTGTTATTTCACAATTTATTCATTTAAAATAATATACAATATACTTGCGGCACGTTCCAGAGTTGAACATACCATCAGTATCGCAATGGTGTAAGAACAACATTCAGAATTGAAATGAAATGGCTTTAGCCGTGTTTGGTGACCAGATTTGAATATCCAGGCTCTTCCCTACCTTCATCTTTCCCATCTCCTTCCCCTCTCCTCTACCTTAAGACTCACAGCTTACTCCGATTGGGGCTGACATAGTCTCACTCCAAACATTGGGGAGCAGTTTGTTTCGTATCCACATTAATAAAAACCAAAGGGCTCGTTTCCATAGGGGCAGGCAGAGCTAACTCCGGATATATCAACCTACACATAATACAAGTAGAGTGATCGCTTAGTAGCCGAGCAGTCTAAAGCTATAGGTTCCTAATTCGGCATCGCGGGTTAAATTCCCCGTCCCGTCCAGTCCTCCATCATTGCAAAAGCAACATTTTCCCGATACAATAATAATAATAATTATTATAATAACTGGATGATTTGTATAGCGCAGTTTTTGTTCAAAATCACCTCAAGGGCGCTGTACAAATTTATAATACATTTCTATAGTGATCTATGTTATTACTAACTATTTATGGAGATAATATACAGTACAATACTTATCTGGTAGGTCACTTGAGATTAACACTTCATTAACATTATCTAATTGTTTATTAGCGAAATTTAGATACAGGATTTAGGACATAATTGGAAAATTGGATATAACTGGACTTTCTCTCAGGAATGGTATAATTAATTTAAGGGTATGACAGCTTAAAAGGTAAGTTTTTAGTTTAGACCTGAATTCTGTCTGACTTGTTATGGATCTTAGTTCCGGAGGGAGTTTATTCCAAGCCTTCGGCCCAGATACTCCGAAAGCGCGATCACCAAACTTAGTATTTGGCTTGCGCTTAGGTTCTATCAGTCTGCCTACAGCTGATGATGTTGCTGATCTAAGAGTTGACTGTCTCAGACCAGTGTTTTCCGGGACGCATAGTTCAGAGATGTAGGGTGGGGCCATTTCATTGATGGATTTAAACACCATCCAGCACAGTTTGTACTGGATTCTTTCAGGGCACTTGAGGCAGTGAAGGTTACGAAGGTGTTCTGAAATGCGCGAATATTTTGAAACCCCGGTTATAAGCCGTGATGCTGCATTAAACACTGATTGAAGTTTGTATTGTCTGATTGATAATGTTAGTAGGAATGCTTCAAATATTGCTAGGTTATATGTAACCCAGAAGAACGTTCAGAAAATGAAGATGATATTGGTAATTCTTAGTCTAAGAATGATACAGTTAAATATTACCGAAACGGAGAGTGTCGGATTAGCTCAGTGGTAGAGGAAAGCCCCATCAAGGCTAAGGTCCTGAGTTCAATTCCTATACGCAACAGTATATTTTTCTGATTGTTCTGTTACAAATTTTCGTTTAAAGGTCGCAATTTTTTTTTTCAATTATTAAGGCTAAGCTTAATGCCAAATCACTATTTTGATTAATATTTTTAACAAATTGGTGTACATTATGAATGCCAAAAAATATGCTTTATATAAATTGAAGGTTTTCCTATAGTTTCGCTTGAGTAGAATACAAATAAAAAAATAAATTACTCAATAAAAAATATAAAAGTAAACTACTAAAAAGTGTATGAACGCGTAAAGGAAACAACTTAAAAAAATACAGTATTATAGCTAAGATTATCTGTGACAGTTTCACTTGATTAACTTTTTTGGTTTCTTATAAAATTATTTACAAAATAAATAAAAACCAGTTTTGTGCTTGAAATCGAAGGTTTAAAAGCGATTTTAATGGCTATTACCTACAATATAAGGTATACCAAGAATATACACATTTTTGGCTTGTAGCTTCCTCTTAAATAAAAATAAAATATTCTACTCAATTGACGTTTTGAAATTATTTTTCTTTGTCTTGGAAAGGCTGCCGGCATCGTGACTAGATCTGAACAGCATAAAACATCATCCAAATTAGCTTTATTTTCAATTAATTTTAATTTCAAGTTTTACACTGTTGAAAGCTTTTATAGCAAGGTATTGGTAGTGTCTTTGTCCAAAGCTTGAATTTACTGTCAGAGTTTTTATGTTTTCTTTGTACGCTTGTCTAACTGGTCTGTTAGTGTTATTTTGTGTATGTTGAAATTTATTTTTTTTGTCAAAAATGTAGTTTAGTAGTGTTTTAACGTATAATTGGCGTATATCTAGTACGTCACAGCTGTTGAATATTTGGTCTGTATCAGTCAGTCTATGTTTTTTTAGTATTACCTTTAAGATCGTTTTCTGTACGGTTTCTATGTAATTGATAGCCGAATACATTGGTAATTTATATTAATTAAAAGCTGGACCACAGCGGATACCATCAAGAAAGGGTCCCCTACCCCTGTGTTGTAATTTCAACGGCTAATAAAGCCGGCTGTGCCATTATCCATAATGACAGATATAATCGTACCTTAATTTAGTGTCATTTCCCCTCTTTGAAATCGATTGGTCTCCCAAACCAAGAAAATCTATATAGAGGATTGTAACTGCGAAAGAAATAATAGTTACTTGATTTCAATTTGTGTACCGCCGCCCCGGCAACCATTTATTGAATTAAAAGTACCCCTGCCATAGGTTATACCAAGTGACAAGCTTGGTGACTTATCTGGGGTGACCGGGTTCATGTGGTGAGATTTGACTAGGCCTTGGCGGGTCGGATCGGGAGAAACTGGTCGATGTAGACATTTTGATCTCTCCCGCCGGACTCTCTCGACTCAGGGATGGACTCATACGTCCGTCACTCCTGGGCACATTTTTCCTTTCCAGAACTGCCTCTCTTTGCTTTCCCTGAAGAAACCCTCCACACAGCATCCCCAAAGATGAAATAGGGCCTGAAGGATTTTTCCCCTTAGAAAACAGAAACTCTTCAGTTAAAAAAAAAAATTGGTTTGATTGGGTATTTTGGCTTCAAATCCTAATTTAAGTTTTATATGAAAAAGACCGCGCAATGAAATGACTTAACCAGAGGTTTGTGACCAAATCTGAACAGCTAGGTACTCCCCCATACTCCAATCGATGATGCCATAGTGCCTATGGCTCCGGACATGCAAAGACAGTTGAGAATTTTTCTCCAAATTAATCCAATTCTCTTTATCTTTTAGATTTTAATATTTTGACAAGAAAAACTATTTACCAAATTATATGTATTTGAAAATTTTTGCTAAGCGTAATTTTTTAGTTAGCGCCCGCTCAGTTTTAATTGGTGAAAGCAGAATTTAATACCTTCGTGTTTGGTAGCGTTGCACCCTAAAATATAGACACTATAACGGGAAAATGGGCTCGGAACAGAATACGTTGTACGTATGCTAGTTCACTGGACAATGGATATGGTTTGGTTTAGAAGGGGTAAACAACTATATTTTTATATTTGAAATTTTAAATATTTTTTAAATAAATTATCGAGTAAAACCAAAATTGTAAAATTGAATCAGTTGAAGATAGTTGTAACGAATCTTAAACCAAAAACGTGAAACGGAAAAAGCAGAAAAAAAAACGATTCGGTCGCATTTGAATGAAAAATTATTATAAGCAATAATTAGTCGCCTGAAATATCCATACAAATTGAAAATATTAATCTGGTTTAATATTTTTTTATATAACCTTGGTGAAGGTTCGGGGTGAACCAAAACCGGTTGTTAAAAAAATACAATTAAGTGGTATTAAAAAAAAGTTGTAAGTGTTATTAAATATTAATAAATTACGACTCAGTTTGGTTGGAGCGGTTAATTATGTTGCATCCAAAAAATAAATGTAGAAAACACAAGCAGAACGTTTTAAAGAAGGAAGGTTCGAGATATAATTTCAAGCGCGTAACGTAGGCAATTAACTCGGTCTCGGTGTCAAGGTTGCTGATACTGTACTGTCGAGTTACTTCCTGCTGTCGATTATATAGGTGAAAAATGTTCTTGAACATTCCATTTGCTATGGTTACAAATATTACCAAACAAGCTTCTTGGCAAAAGCCGAAACTTCTTGTATGTTCTATAATGACCGTCCGACTCAATTAGTGGCGTACCACTACAAAGTTAGTTTATTCTTATTGTTATATATACGTAATTGATGAGTTTAGAGTGTTAGTTAGTTCACCTTTTGACTGCGAATATAGGTTTGTCATTCGGGTGGAAAAAAACGTTGCGAGATGAAAATGGTTGCGTTCAATTAGAAGTATGTATCTACGTTTCAGAAAGAAAACGTTGTGCAGATTTCATAACAGCAGAGCTCACAGATAGAGTGTTTTTACTGCTTCAGATATCAAATAAATGTATTTCTTATCAAATATAAATATTAAATAAAATTATCCAAAAAAAAAATGAACGATTATAATTGAAAATGTTGACCATCTCTTCAGCAGACATATTCTCTCCATGCGGTACAAATTCATGAGCCGCAACCAGAAATTCCTACCCCTGCTCTGTTCCGCAGTCCGGCTTTTATAGGCAGGTCCATTCTGTGTGGGGGGAACAGGCTAGAGGTGGCCGCTAGCGGATCCATTGTCCTTTGTCTCTTTGGTAAACCTGACTGAATGTTGTTTGTTTTAGGGGAAAACGATTGACGGAAATATTTATTATTTATTATTACGAATTTCAATATTTTGAAAAATTTATATCACTATGTAAAAAAGGTGGACGCTGACTGGTTAGTAGCCGAGTGAACACGTGCGCCGGGTTCCTATTCAGGCGTCTTGACTTCAATCTTCTGATAGCTAAGAAAAACAGATCTAGTCATGTTTGGTGACTAAATCTGTTCTTTCATCTCTTTTCCCTCCAGCCACAAAGCACATCCCGATGGGGATTATTGTGAGGTATTCTATTCATATATTTATTTTTAATAATGTCGTAAATTTAATTAAAAACATATTTATTTAGCGATCAGATATTTAACTTTCAAATGAACACCGTTAGTAAGGTTGATAAAATACAAGGTTTTCCAATAAGAGGTGTTATTTTGATATTCAATCGTAAAAGATCAATGGTTTCGTTGCTTGTGTGGCACGTAGCGCCGTCTTGTTGAAAGTAAACGTTGTCCAGATCAATGCCATAAAAAATTATTAATCATCTCTCGATAGCGCAATCCATTCACCGTAACTGTAGCTCCAGCCTCATTTTCGAAAAAGTAAGGTCCAATGACTCCGCCGACCATAAATCGCACCAAACAGCCACACGTTGAGGATAGAGAGGCTTTTCAACAATAACTCTTGGGTTTTCCGAGCCCCAGATGCGACAATTTTGCTTGTTGCCGAAGCCACCGAGGTGGAAATAGGCTTCATCGTTCAAGATGATTTGCATTTGATTCACTCAAGTGAATTTTAATAATTTAAATGCGTTGTTGAAGCGTGTATCGTTCCATTTTTATTAATGGCGTAGCTTTTACTTGTCAAATGTCAAAAAATGACAGCTTCAAAAGTAACATCTACCGAAATAGCGGGATATTCAAAATAACACCTCTTATTGGAAAAACCATGTAATAACATCTGTCAAAAATTGTAAACAAAATAAATACACATTTCAAATAGAGAATAAATAATTAACAAAATTAAAATGAATAATTTTTATACTTACTCAACCGCTTGTATGAATTGTACCCATAATCAGTTCCATTTTTTGAAAATAACACTTAAATTCAAAGTGAATCAAAGTTCTAGTGTACCTTGATCTTGATATATGTTGTATGCAATTAATTACCTTGAAATGGTTTTATAAAAAAAATCTTTTCTGTACAGTGTAAAGAGATGAGAAATATATTCCACCACCCGGTTGAGCAGCATTGTGAGGCGGGTTTAGATAGGGGCAGTATGAAGGCGTTTATTAATACGGTTCTTGAAGAGGAAAATTAGATAGCGGCAGTTCTTTTCATCCGCGAGCTGACTTACATAAAAATGAGTCGAAAAAACGACCCGTTCTCATGAAAAAATCATCAACGAACGAGTGTTAAAATTACAAAATGTGACAATTATTTTAGTGGGAAAATGGGGTTGGAATTGGAGCTATATAAAAACACTCTACGCCCGGAAGCTGTGAAGAGCCTACGGGGTAGGTACCGATGGTTAAGGGGTGAGGAAGGAGATGAGAGAGGGGAGGGGGTGTTTCCGGATAGAGCCATCTGGCAACCGCTTATTAAATTACTAGAGGCGAGACTGTTTCGTGTCTGCTATGGAAGGGGGCATTTTTGTAAAAAGAATTGATAAAATAAAGAAAAATGAAAACGTTTCTTTGTGTTTGTTTCTTTCAAACGTGTTTAAGGCGATGCCATACGTAGTAATTCAAAATCATGTGTTTTTGGTTTGAAAATTTAGTCGCCTAGAAATGTTTCAGATGCTTTAATTAAATACTGCGAGTAGAATACATCTTGGCCTTTGAAATAATCGAGTATTTTTTAGATAAGTCTTTTTATAAGCCCAGAAAAAAATAGTGTAAAGGCCTATGAAAACTGCTTTTAAGTTCAAAATCTCCTACTTACGAACCCATTTTCGGTTATGATTTTATTGTTTAATGTGACAAATTAAGATTTTTTTAAAATTATTAAAAAATAATTAAATATTTATGCCTGAACATCCACAAAATAAAATAAAAGGCACTTTTTGGCCATGTTTTTTTCTTGCATAAATCAAAACAGGCGGATGGTGTTAAGCGGGAATTTAAACCTTATCGCCATCTACGTAAGGGTTGTTATTGATAGCGGCTCAATTTAAAATATTACACAACGTAGTGCATCGCCTTAAAATGATTATATTTGATAATTTGTTTCAATGAATAATTAACTCTAATATTAAATGTTTTTTAAAAGTGAGTACCTACCGCACAAGTAAGATTACACACTGCTCCAATCAGTCTGGAGCCAGCGAGACTATGGCATCCCCTATTGGTGTATGTTGTGATGCTGAAAGTAGCGGGGAGGAGAAAGAGAATGTAAAGTAGATAGCGGAGAAGTAACTGGCTATTCAGAACTGGTCACCAAACACGGCTTAAGTCATTTCAAGCAACGCTTCGATTCTGTATGGGGTACTTTCTCCAGGGTGATGAAGAATAATGATGTAATTTTAGATATAAACCAAAATATATAAATGATAATTCAGGACAGTGACAAATCAACACACTTTTGAAAATCGATGAAAAAAAAAACAGAAAATTTCGTAGCAAGCGTGGCAAGACGGGACGACGCCCTCGAGGGCAGCCAAAACTCTGTGCGTAATTTTTTCTTATATTCGCACTAAAATTAGCTGGATCAAGAGAGACTGGTTAAGGGAGACCTTTTAACCTCTCCAGCAGAACTCTCTAGACACATCGCATTACAACGCAGTGGGAGAGATGGATTCATATGCCATCAATCCTGGACACACTGACACCCAGATCTTTAACCATCTTCATACATTTTTCATCCCAGAACTTCTTCTCATTCCTTTAAAAAAACACTCACACAGCATCCACAAAGATGACATGGTGCCCAAGAATTATTTTCCTGTGTAGAGCTAATTAAAAAACAAATCTGTTAAATCTAATCAAAAAATATAAGGACTTGTTTATTTTCATTTTAACTTCTTTCAATAAAAATCAATTTCGATGTTTCACATCTGCCGTGTACATTAATTAATAAACAAACATAAAATAATATACATACATTCATCCACTTGTTCCAAGTATTCATAATTTTACCACAATGTTTTTGCACTCCTCTCTCTTTCAAACACCACGAATTTAGACTTACTTACATTTAATTTCTTTTCATTTAAATATAAAAATACGTGCTGTACTGTAAAACTGCTTACAGTACCTGCAGCTAAACTAAAGCGAGATATACACGTATATACTAGCTACACATGGTGGGCCACCCCAATAATAAGTGACTGTAAATCAACCTACTGATCCCGCCCTTCCCCTTTTTCCTCTCCGGTAGTCAGTGTGGCAGTCCCGTTCCATTACATTCATGTAGCGCCGTTTGCTCCTCAGGAGATGAGTGCTATAAGGATTCGAGAGCCAAAACGAAAAAGGTGATGAGTAAAGCACGAAAAAACCGAAAACATGAGAGTTTAAACTCACCAAAACTTTACAACACTTTTTAGAATGGTAACCCGATAACTCACGCAAATGACAATTTAACACATATATAAAAAAGTGTTATAAAGTTATGACTTTGTATCACCACTTTGTAAAGTTATGACTATATATCACCTTTTAAAGGTGTGTTGAATTGTCATTTTGAGCAGTTATTATGGAACCTTGTAAAATATTATAAGCTGTTTTGCGTATTGACTTTGTCCTTTTCTGGTAGTCTGATTTGATTGCACGTCCTTGTGTTATATCTGTGAATGTCCTTGTTGTAAATAATTTAATTAGAAAAGTATTTTGGTAACAGGTTATTTATTATTGTATAAATATCATCGCTTTTGTGATCAGTTTCTATTCCACTTTTAGCCAAGCCTCGGAATGACATTACTAGCCATCATATTCCATTAGAGGCGTTGAAGGACAGTTCTGACAGAGGTGTCCATTGATTAATTGATTTATTTGATAATTAGGGGCGCTTTACAGTTGATGCAGGTATTGCAAAAAATATAAATATTACAAAAATAAAGTGAAGTTAATAGAAGATGGAGACTCTGGAGCAAGAATCCTAGGTGGTGAAGAAACTGGACCAGCTGCAGCAGCGAGAGAGTCCACCAACAATGCCAGCACGAGGTTCGTCATCCGTCCAGGTATGTGTTTGCTGCTAATAAAACTCTGACACAATATCCTCACACAGATAGCAAACCTTGGCAGCACCGCTGTGACGTTCGACGAAGATATAAGATGGACACTCTGCAGCAAGAATCCTAGGTGGTGAAGAAACTGGACCAACTGCTGCAGCGAGAGAGTTCACCGCGTCCACCAACAGCGCCAGCACGAGGTTCGTCATCCGTCCAGGTATGCGTCTGCTGCTAATAAAGCGCTGACACAATATCCTCACATAGATAACAAACCTTGGCAGCACCGCTGTGGCGTTCGGCGAGTACATCATATTTAGTCTCTTTTAACTTCTTCTAGTCACTTCCTAGCTATTCATTCACGCCACTTACTGCATCTTCTCGAACCTTTCAAGTTCGTCTTGTATCTTCTTGTTTCTTTTAGTCTCTCTTAGCCCTTCTACTTTAATCTTGGATTTAATAATTTTCAACAATGATAATAAGCGCTCAAATTTTAAAATCAAAAACGCTTGATTTTGTATTATAACGTATTACTTCGCCTTAAATGTAAAAAAAAAATTGTTTTCAACAACTCGCTTTCAAAATGTCATTTGAGTCCGTAACTTTACAAAGGAATATAAAAAATATACTATTTTATAACATCTGAATCGTAGATCCATTGCTTCTGTGCTACCTCCCCTTGTGAATAATTTCACAGTTTGAAATGTAAATTGGAAATTGTCCCGGCACAAAAGAGCAACGATGTGTAATTATTTTTATATATGGAGGCATATCCTTTATTCCTACGTATACGTAGATTTTGTATCTGTATGTATTTGAATAATATAAAAATAAAACAAATTGTACGAGAAAAATAAATTATTAATATTTTAAAAATATGTAACTTTTTAATTTTTTTATGCGGATGCCGAATAAGAGTTCAAATGCTCCCAATATTCTGAAGCCAGTGAGATTATGGCATGCCCAATTAAAGTATGTAGTGAGAAATGGGGGGAGGAATCTTATCTGGTCACCAAACACGGCTAAAGCCATTTTAAGTAACGTTTCAATTCGGAATGGTGCGCGGTTAAAATTGACTAATATTGAAAATTAATATCTTTAAATAATTCATAATCCTGTTAAAAACGGGATTGCAGGTACTTTTACGTAATAAGTTTCCTAATAAAAGGTGTCCGTAAAAATTCTAATGTTCGAGGAACGAACAAGGGTTGGGATAGCCGTATTTTAAAGGGCTATTCCACACAGATAAAGCATGGATAACGCCTATGGCTTATGACAGGCGAATGCGATAACACAATTTGTAAGGTTAATTCACAGTCAGCTTACCGGGTGGCGAACGAAATCTGCATCTCGAGACTCATCTGTCAGCACTGGAACGGTGATCGTTGTACGGTAGCACTCGTTATGTTGAATTGGATTGCGATAATTGCGATAAAATACGTTTAAGGGATTATTCCGATAAATAACCGGCGATAGTACACACATTGGTTTTGACAAGACGAATGTTTCTATGCGATTGTTCGGCTCACGGCCCTCCGTGATTATAGTTGACGTGTGTGATTTCAAACTGGTCAGCACACGGCCTGTCAAAAGCAAATCGGCGTGACGGAACAACTAATAATTCCAAATTTGCTTCATCAAGAAAAATGCCGGTGCATGAACACGTGTTCCGATATATTGGAAATATACTAAAAGTTTATCAGGAAACAAAACGGCCTTCAATCCCGTTTTAATCCGGTTAAAAACAGGATTACCAATAGTTTGAAGAGATTTCACGGTTTGGCCGGCCGCGTGCATTAAAATTACGGTCAACTTTGCGCTAATAATTACACACGGGTCACTATTGCGGTTAAATACGAATTTCAAAACAATTAATATTTTTTAGAAAATTTGCTAAATGTTTAAATTGATTTTTTTGTTCTCATACCGACCCAAGTGGGATTGATCTTATTATTTACCGATACAATCGAGGTACGTACGACGTCACGCGTACGTGTCAAATTTCGATCGTTTTGGCGGTCCTTGAAAAAGGCAAACTTTGAAAACTATTTTAACTAAGATATTGACATATTTAAAAAAATTGCTAGTGTTCAAGTTAGATGGTGAACAACTCTATCTTTAAATAAAATAAAATAAAGTCGCTATCTGCGTCCGTTTGTTTGTGCGCTTAGTTCTTCTAAGCTACGTAATAGATTTAGATAGTGTTTTCACTATCATTTAGAAATTTTTTTCTGGAAGGTTTATATATATATATATATATATTTGTAGAAAGGGTTTATAAAATATTCGCACATTTCAGAACACCTTCGTAACTTCACTGGCTCAAGTGCCCTGAAAGAATCCAGTACAAAGTGTGCTGGATGGTGTTTAAATCCATCAATGAAATGGCCCCACCCTACATCTCTGAACTATGCGTCCCGGAAAACACTGGTCTGAGGCAGTCAACTCTTAGATCAGCAACATCATCAGCTGTAGGCAGACTGATGGAACATAAGCGCAAACCAAATACTAAGCTTGGTGCTCGCGCTTTCGGAGTATCTGGGCCGAAGTCTTGGAATAAACTCCCTCCGGAACTAAGATCCATAACAAATCCAACAGAATTCATATTTAAACTATAAACTTACCTTTTTAAGCTGTCGTACCCTTAAATTAAATATACCATTCCCGAGAGAAACTCCAGTTATATTCAATTTTTCAATTATGTCCTAAATCCTGTATCGAAATTTCGCTAATAAATAATTAGTTGATGTTAATTAAGTGTTAATCTCAAGTGACCTACCAGGTAAGTACTGTATTTTATCTCCATATATATTTAGTAATAACATAGATCACTGTAGAAATGTATTATATATTTGTACAGCGCCCTTGCAGAGTTCATAATAAATCATAAAAAATAATTTTAATTACTTATTGCCTTCAGTGCTGTATTTTAAAACAACACTTTTTAAAGTCGTGATATCAAAGTAAAATAAAAAGAAGCAAAAAATTTTGTACCAACGTCAATTTTTCGAAAAACTTTTAGAAAAATCGCTCTTCGTAACTTTCCCCTTCTTGAATAAAATAATTTGAGCTTGTAACGTCTTATTGGAGTCATTCAACTAAATAAAACCCGTCGGAGTGGAATGATCAAGTAAAACAATGGATTCGGAGGGAAAAATCAACTCATTTACATAACTCCCCATCCCCGCATTAATTCAATGAATCCACTTTGCTCTACGAGGGGACAATCATTCTTTTAATGTCTTTAACACAGTATGGATAAAACTTGTAATGTCGGTTTGTTGTCTTTATAACATCAATTAAAGTGCGATTTGGGATGGCGTAATAATATTAAATAGCCTTTAAATCCTCCTAAAGTCTCCATCAAAGCCAAATTTTAGTTAGTCTCTCAATTCAAAAAAAAAAATCCTAAAATATCTTTGTTACAAGTCATTTGTAAGATTTAATAATTATGTAGAGGCAGCTTCATACTTTAAAATTGATTCACTGAGTGTACGGAAGCATCATAAGGATGCACTATTCCTGTATAAAGTAGTTAAGGCGATGCACTACGTCGTGTAATATTTTAAATTGAGCCGCTATCAATAACAACCCTTAAGTAGATGGCGATAAGGTTTAAATTCCCACTTGGATGGTGTTAAGTGGGAATTGTTTTGAGCCTGTTTTGATTTATGCAAGAAAAAAACATGGCCAAAAAGTGCCATTTATTTTATTTTGTAAATTTTCAGGCATAAATATTTAATTTGTTTTCGATAATTTTATAAATAACTTAATTTGCCACATTATACAATAAAATCAAAGCCGAAAATGGGTTCGTAAGTAGGAAATTTTGAACTTTAAAGCAGTTTTCATTGTCATGTACATTATTTTTTTCTGGCTTATAAAAAGACTTATCTAAAGAATACTCGATTATTTCAAAGGCCAAGATGTATTCTACTCGCAGTATTTAAGTAAAGCATCTGAAACATTTCTAGGCCACCAAATTTACAAACCAAAAACACATGATTTTGCATTACTACGTATGGCATCGCCTTAACAATAATATTAGTTGCTAAATAAGATTCCATTCAATGTACATGCGCGTTCAACACGCTCTTGTGTCCTGATCTGGGTGGATCAATGCAAAATGAACTCTAAGCAGAATTCTTGCCTGAACAGACTATAGAATAATTACAATAGCGTATTATCCAAGGTGGATATTTTCAGTTGCGGACTTACCAAATACAAGAAGTAAATAAAATAATATATAAACTGAAATAAATGTAAACTGTCGATTTCCCGAAAATCGATAAATAAATAAATATTGCACCTATCTGCTCATCATCAAAGATATTCTAAAGAAACTTTCCACATATCCAACACAAACGCTATTCGCAGATTTTGAGGTGCCTCGAGTAGAGGATATCTTCAAGAAAAATGGAATTATCCAAATTTACAAAGATAATATCATCAAGAACTTTGAAACTCACCTATCAAAAAGATATCAATACAACATCAAAATACCAACATTTAATACCTAAATAATGCAAAACAATTATTTCTATTTAGGAATAAAGTATTTCAACAACCTTCCGATTGAAATAAAGAAATTATAAGATATCAACAAACTGAAACTAAAACTGAAGTTATACTTGTCAGAAATAATTAACTAAATAATTGCTTGTTTTTCCCTTTTCTTATATTCATTATCAGTCTATATTCATCTCTACTTTATTTAGATGTTTCTAATTACTCTCTTAATTGCTCGATATTTAGTATGTAACAGAATCCTATATATGTACATCTACACATATAGATGATCCAGAAGTTTCAAGTGTTCATATTATATAGATATATAAATTTATCTATTTCAAAATGTTATTCTATTTTCCTTATAATTAGTGTAACTTGCTCACCAAGCACAAGAACCAGTTTCTTCTATGGTGAAATTGCGGTTATAAATATATTTCTATTATTTATATTAAATAAAAAAACTCGAGAGCGATGATATTTGTACATAAAATAATAAATAAATTGTTACTAAAATACTTTTCAAACAACGTTTTATACAAAAACGACATTCACACTATTGAAAAAAACAACACAACTGTTAACGCTGTACAAATTGCAACTGCGCCCCATGCACGAATACAAAATGCCTGAAAAAAAATCCTTGACTCTCTGCAGAACCGGGTGGTGCATTTGATGGAATCCCCTATCTTAACAAACGGATTGCAGTCTTTAAAGTACATGCGTCATGTGGGAATGCAGTACTTGTTCTACCGGTATTTCAATGGAAGTACTCCGAGGAAATACCGTTACTGATACCTTCAGGAAACATTCATACACGGTTGACATTTGTCATAGGAGAACGAGAGATTTCTACGACTCACAGCTAACAGTTCGGCTGTGAAACAATTTGCCAGCCTCTGTGTTTCCTCCCTCCTACAACTCTTCTCCTCTCTTCAAGACCTACATTCACTCCTTTCTCTCCTCAAAAAAACCCTCCCCACAGCAACACCAAAAATATTTTCCTCAAGTCCTTTCTTTACAAAAATGTACGTGATTTTGCGTAATTCAGTATTTAAGAAGAAACTTTATTTGTATTCATATTGTATCAAATATTTATTTGATACAAATCACTCCTTGCTTGAGTCTTGACATTGTTCGACTCAAGTATTTATTAATTTGATCTTGCCATGTCTTGGAATGCAGGGGAAAAACTGCCAATCACCCACCGTATGCCGCGCAAGCTGACACTATTTTCTCGATAACTTACTTGATTTTTGCACAATTGTGACTAAATAACTAACTAACCATCACGCCGTTTCCCCGCAGGGGTAGGCAGAGAGGACGGACCGCCAAACAACTCGGCCTTGGCACACATTCCTTGCCTCATTCACATTCATACATCGTCTCATACATACTCTTCTATTATTCTGACTCTTGACATGGCCCGACTCAAGTATCTGATTTACAATCTACTTTCATCCTTTCTTTGCCAGTTCCATGCTTCACTTCTATACATTAAGGTAGGTACCAGCACTCCATTGTGGACTGCTAACTTGGCTTCCTTGGACAATTTTTTATTAGCGCCAACGGCGTTCAGTCCTCCATTAATGGAGTTACCTGCATTTAACCTTCTTTCAATATCTCTGTCAGCCTTCCCATTTCTCTAGAACATACTTCCTAAATACACAAACTCATCCACCTGCTCCAAGTATTCCTCATTCACAACTATATTGGACACTGTTTTCGTAATCTCTCTTTCAAACACCATTACTTTCGTACTTATTTTGTACATTATTTTTGCACAATTATGTTTTTAATTAAATCTGCCGACGAATTAGTTCTTTGTACAGTGGCGCGTAAATTGACGGCTGCGAAAAACTTAACTGCAAATCCCAAATATTTCCAAAATGCATTATTTTGTAACACTATTTAATTAGACACTTTTACAATTGTGTTATAATATACCCACATCATTCAATTTTTGCGTAGCTACGACAGGCTGTTTCAAAAACGAAAATCTATTTTCTGATCCCACTATGAACTGCCCTGCAAACGTTGCCTTACCTAACTTAACTTTTCTGTTCAGGGTTTGATTATTTCAATGTGCGCTATTCGGAGGTCAGTCGTTGTTCATTCAAATCATTCTTGAACCCACCTGGTACACAAAAACATAGTCACTTCGTTTGTATTCAACTCGTCTGATCTATTCTATTTGTAGTTATTCCAGTAAAGCTACTTATAATCATTGAAATATTTGTTGCTCTCTCTATTGATATAAACAATATATATATATATATATATTGGAAACATACTGAAGCATTTTTAATTTGCCGATTTTATGTCCGGGTTAAATATTCCCCACAGGTAAAACTAAACCCTTCACCACACTTTTCCACAAATGATCATCTAGTCAATCCACACTATGCAAGTGCATTATATAAGCAAAATAAATACAAAACAATACAAGACAACACGTCAACTCACCAGAGATCAAATGGGAAAATAATTCACCGACTCCAGATATTTTCATATCAGAGGGTTCGGCTCGGTAGAACTTCTAACAGGGCCTATAAATCCTACTGATCCCTCAATATAAATATTTAAAAAATCTTTCGTAATTTTACAATATTTTTATTTATTTATTTATTAAAAGCTACAATAATAGTATGATACATTATTTTCTTGCCAAGCGATTAAAATATATTTTAGTTTTGCTAAGAACGTTTTTAAATACGTCTATTTGAATTTCATGAATATGAACGTCTATTTTAATGAAGAAGAATTTTTAAAGTGGAAATTAACCCACTTCTCGATATCATATCGAGCTGAAACTCAGCAAACAGACTCGTTGTTGATGTCAATACATTTGGTATTTGTGACACTCACGCACAAAAAGGCGAACACATTTACATTTCTCTAAATTTTACAGCAGTTAATATACGAAATAAATCTCTGTACTAACCAGGATTTGGCTTAAATAATCGCGGGGTTGACGGGGGAAGGATTGTTCGATTCTTAGCCAAACCCAAAAAATAGTAAAAATTAAAATAATATTAGAAAAAACTAGTTTATATCTTTTTTAAGTAGTTTGTTAATTTTCTTTCTTCGTCACCGTATGTAGATGCCCAAACCATCCAAGTCTCCCTTTCTTAGTCTTAACCATTACGCTTGCATTCTGTCGCACATGTATCGCATTCAGCAAACTTCTCTGCCAGTACCTTGCCTCAGTGCCATGCATCAGAGTAGGTATCAGCACTCCATTGTGGACTGCTTGTAATTAATTAATGATTAATTAATTTACTAATCTTTAAATGATATCAACCCAAATATATCACAAAATAATTTTTATATTTTTTTCTACCAGTATCACAAAAAACCACATATATAAATTTCTAACATCAATGGCCGTCTGGTAAATGTACACTTGATATTATATTACTATATTAAAATGTATTTCTTGAAGGCTTTGATTTGCAGCTCTCTGATTGGCCGGTTGAAACCACGCCTGGAATATCTGGACCAATCAAGAGGCGACTATACATTTGAATTTCTTGATGTTCTACGTTCCGTATTTGAAATATTGCCTAAGATTTAGTCGCTCATGAGTGACAGACGAAAGAAAAATTCAAAAAGCGATAATTTTGATTTTAAAAACAGTAAATAATTTGTTATCAGAAATTATTTTGAAAAATTTAGGTTAGGTTAGATTAAAAAAAAATCTGTAAAATAGTGTACAAGTACCTACAATGTTTGATATGAGGTTTTCATTTTTGTTTTTCGGACAACTTTACAGTGTCTATCATCAGGGCAGATGTGTAAAAATCAGAAACGTTGGTTAAAATACAAACAGTCTGACAATATTTACCATCATAGAACAAAATAGTCTGACAATATTTAAATTGCCACTACTTCCATCATGACAGTGGAAAAATGTTGCTTGTGCATTGATGGAGATATTAGATAGTAGGGGATTGAACCCACGACGCCGCTGTAGGAACCTATTGTTTTGGACCACTCAGCACCTAATTAGTATATATCTAGAATACAACAATTGCATTTAAAAGCCACCTCGCCAAATCTAGGTACGTACTTGATTCTGTGCAAAGGAGGGCGGTCCGTCTGATTGACAATACGTTGATAACAGATAGGCACGTTGAGTTTATTGTACAGGTATTTTAATGGAGCCTGCTTGAATGAACCGACGGACTAAAGTGGAACACTTGATCACAGATGATGTTGGCTTCTTGAAGTCGGCTCATTTGTGGAACGAGCTACCGGCATCTGTGTGTCCTTCTTAATATAATCCAGGCCTCTTCAAGACCCGCATTAATAAATCCCTTCATACAGCCTACCTTAACCCGCCTCACAACGCTGCCCAACCGGGTTGCGAAATAGTTTCAATTTTCTAACACTGTACAGTTAAGGGCGTCCTTGTGTGTTGTCACCCAAAATAATTCTGTTTCTGTACTATTGTAATAATTATTTTGTATATATAAAAATAATTGAATTTGATGGATAGAATTTTATAGTACTTGAAATAATATTTTTTTATAACGTAGAAATAAAATTTATCGTTATCTCAATATTGGGGGCTTAACATTAACAATATTGACACTTCAACCTTAACACTATCGAAGAGTATAACTTTCCCAGGGCCGTATTTAGTATCTGTAGACATGAGACTGAACCTGTTTTGCGGGCCCTAACTGGGTCTAGTCTGGGTGTTAATCCACAAGCTGCAGTAAAAAGGGAGGTTTTCAAAATTGATGATTGTTGATGAAATGTATTTTTTGGTGGCAATTACGCATACACACACGGAAATACGAATTGATCTGAAATCGGATGACATTACAGCAGTTAATATACGAAATAAATGTCAGTCTATTATACTATATTATCTTATCTTGTACCTTTCATATTTAAATAAATACTGGCAACGAACATTATCTTATCTTGTACTTTCTATATTTAAATAAATATTGGCAACGAACATTATCTTATCTCTTACTTTCTATATTTAAATAAATACTGGCAACGAACATTGTCTTATCATATACCTTCTATATTTAAATGAATACTGGCAACGAACATTGTCTTATCTTATACGAGTACCTTCTATATTTAAATAAATAATGGCAACGAACATTATCTTATCTTGTACCTACTATATTTGATAAGATACAAATGTATGAAAAAAAACTAACCAAATTTCACCACCGAATTAAAAAATGCTGAAAAAATGGTTAACAGATTAAGATTTTTATAATAATATAATGAAAGGTTTTAAAACTTTTTTCCATTGTTTTTTATTTATTTTTATTTTTGACCCTAACTGGTTTCAGCCTATTAAGGCCATCTTCAGACTGATACAAATATTTCTTAAACTATGGCATATATAATACATTACATTTGATTGGTTTATTCAAATTATTTGGATGTTCTTGTCTTCATTGTTGTGTCTTGATTTCCAACTGAGATGCTATTATGGACTCTATATAGAGGTAATTATCTATTCAATAAATTTATAAATTACCTTGGTTTATTTGCTTTGTAGATTAATATTTATTTGAGTAATAACTTATTTGAAATATTAACTGATTTTACTGTTGTCAAGTAGGTAGTTATTAATACTATTATTATTATTATGTTTGTCCATTGTTGTATGTATGTAATTGTATAAATATGCATATAAGTCTATCTGTCTATGTATTTTATGCCTTTGTATTGTAGTCACTTGAAATTTTATTCTTCTGTATCTATTTTCTAAATTGTGACTTCTCGTTATATGTGTGCTTTAGAGTTATAATAATTATTGTAAATTTAACCTGATGACAAACTGCTCTAACAGTTAAGCTGGTGCTTATAATCTATCTATATAAATTAAAATGTTTAACTTCTAAAAGTTCTTCATCGGTTGCTTTGAAATTTTGACACAACGTTATACTCGAATACACGTTTGTTTTTATGTACTTATGTTATCAGATGTCATCTGGACTTGTTGTTTCTCCATCTGCACAGTCAGAATCAGTCACAGCAACGAATAGTTAAGAATAAAAAAAGAAAAGTTTTATGGTAGGCCCACGGGATGCAGCCTTGGTAGCTTGCGCGTAAATGCGGCCCTGAACTTTCCTAATATAAAGAGGGTGCTATAGATCCATCCCCTTTTTAAAGTCCAGTTGAATAATTAATTTGCAATTTGGCTAAAATCCACAAGTCACCATGTTTTGAATTTTCAAAGAACCATTTAATTAACAATCATCAATCATGGAACTTTCGCCCCAATTAGAGCAAAGTTGTTTTTTTAATCAAAAAGTTATTTCACAAGATCATGTTATTCGATAATACGGCGACCCTTGTAGTGCGATGGTAAAATAATGTATTTTTAAAATCATCTTTCGACAGTGGATGATTGCAAATCTTGCAAGCGGAAATTAGCCGACTTCCCGACATCCGATCGAGCTGAGACTCGGCAGATATACTCGTTGTCAACGCATTCCATCAACAACAATTTGGTGGCAATCATTTACACACACGCGGACAAATACGCATTTATCTGAAATCGGATGGCATTACAGCAATCTACGAAATAAATATCGGTCCTACCAGATCGGAATTTGGCGAAGAAGGCAGAGTTGTCAACTCCGGTTCCTGGGTAGAAAGGTTCAATACTCAAACCAATTTATTTTTTTTGCTTTTTGTTTTAAAAGACATTAATGATAAAAAAACCTTTTTTTACGGTTTCATTTTTTTATTACTGTAATAATTTCTTTTTTTAAATTTTTAATTTACTATAACTTTTTTTATAAGTGTATGATTTGGGAAGATTAAAGTGTGTATTAAATATTGCCTAACAAAACATTATTTACCATCCAAATCAACCCCGTTAGTAAACTTTGATTCTAAATAGAGAAAAAATTTGTTTTCATTTTGAATGTGGATTAAATAATGTAGATTGTATTAATTATAGTGGTAGATACTTTCAGTATCGCTCCAGCGAAATACCACCATCCAGAAACTGATGGTGTTGATTGATTGAAATGGCTTTAGTCGTGTTTGGAGACCAGATCTGAAATAGGCAAGTACTTCTCAACCTTTCTTACCCTACTCGCTATCTTCAGCCTAACAACATACTTAAATTGGGCATGCCATAGTCTGACTGACTTCAGACTTGGAGCAAATGGGACTCTTGTACGGAAAATACATCAAATTAATTAATAAAAAAGGTTTTTTTAGTTTACAAATTGATGTAAAAAAATGCTGCTTTAAATTAAGTTGGTGAAATAATTTTATTTTTTATTTCTAAATTAACACAATCATGTTATTTACATCCTAACAATTCCCAAAAACATTTTAGAGCAATCCATCGAACATCTACAAGTCCAACTTATTAACTTCGAAATTTCTACTGGTCTAGATTCTTGCAACTGATTCCACCGTACCAGGCATCAGTACCGCCGCGACGCCCGCCGCGTCTGGACGTCTATAAGTGCCGTCGGGACGCCCTAACTTGTTTACAAACACTCAATTGTTTACGTCTTGTTTACCACGTGTTGTCACGAAAACTTTATTACAAACAATATCAAGTTAACTATCTCTAATTTTGCAACTGAGATGAATTCCGTTTTAAAGTGAATTATTGATTAGAAAACCTTAGAAAGCGAATAATTTAAAATAAAAAAATAAATTAAATGTTTTTAATTTATTTCCGTCTTAATTTCAAATTATGATTTAAAAACATTTATAACATATTTAAATCAGTGAAAATAACTTTTAAATCATAAATTCACGTTAATATGAAGTGATATACATTTTGTGATTTTTTTTAGCTGTGAAGATATAAAGTCAGTATCTATATAGCAAAAGTAGAATAAAATGAATGAATAAGTGTTTTTTTTGCTGATATTAAGTCCTGTTTTAACTCGATCGTTTTTTCACCTGTCTGTAAATTTATTTGTGCGTTACGTTTCCGTTTCATGATGTTAGCCGCTTTAAAGTTTCAGAAAATATTATTTTTTTAAATGTGAAATCTTTGTGTTTATTTTGACTTTCTTATTTGCATTTTTCTCAATATTATGGTAATTTTTGCCCTCACGATAAATTAACAGGTCTTATTAATAAAACATCAATTTAAGAATGTTTTATCGATATGCTTTGATAATATGTCATGACGATACAAAAACATTGTGATAATATATTGGTAATTTTAACTTTTTCAATGATGTAGGTCAAAATATTGCTAATATTTTGTGCAGTTCAAATAGCACCAGTAAATAATGTTTAGTTAAAAATAAACACGTTCTAATTAAATTTAATTTAACCCGACGAATTTTAATGATGTTCTAAAGGTGATTAATGATCTTAAATCTTTTCAAATGGAAATGGCATGTTTCTGAACTAGTTATACCCATTTCACACATTGTTAATGTTAGTTTTGAGAATGGTTTGTTTCCTAATACCTGCAAAAATGTCTGCAAAAGTTATACATTTATTTAAAAGATTGGATAACCTAGATTTTAATAACTATCAACCTATCTCACTGCTTATGAGAAACAGTAGAGAAATTATCTAAAATTAGGTTGACGTCTTATATAAAAAGATATGAAATACTCTCAGATAATGTTGTATTACAAAAATATTCATGTTTTCATCAACACGTGTTCTGACATCATTAAAATATGTTCGTAATTTACAAAATATTTATCAGGTAACCTGTTAATTCATTCGTAATGCCCGCAATCCACAATGTTACCGTTAAAAAACTACATTACATCAACTTTAATTCAAAATCGTATCTCATTCTTGTGCAGAAATATTGCGATAAGTGTTACACGGGTGTCCCTGACTTTTTCTACCATTCAAATCACTTTCTAAACACTCCTGACACTAACAAGAACAATATTTTAAATTTACAGCGATATCGGTAGATTACTTTTCGAGTTTTGCGAACGCAAACATACGCAAGCTGAATCTTTAATTAATTATTAATTAAATAGTATAAAAAAAAGTCGCTATCTACGTTTGTTTGTTTGTGCGCTTAGTTCTTCTAAACTACACAACGGATTTTTATATAATTTTAATCATCATTTAGAAAAAAATTCTTGGAAGGTTTCTGTATATAATACATGCATATTATATTCATAAAAAGTAGATAAAAGTCGTAAAGTTTTTGTAATCAAGTCGTAAAAAATATATTTTCGGGCGCTTACATTGCTAACGCTGGCCAAACTTTATAAGATACATCAAAATAAGTACGGAATTTTAAAACAGAATTAACACAGTTAATTGAAAAATATTTCATGAATACATAGAAATATTTACAGGAGTCAAAGAGTTCCAATGAAAGATTTTGTCACTTGTTAAATAATGCTGCTTAGAAAATATCATTTGAAAGCTTTTGTCAATGTTTTTAATAACTAGTTCTCAATTCTAGTTCATCAATTTCCAATTAAATGTAGGTATACCTTTCTGAACATTCACAAAATTAAATGTAGGTATACCTTTCAGAACATTCACAATATTAAATTTAGGTAAAACTTTAAGAACATTCACAATATTAAATTTAGGTAAAACTTTCAGAATATTCACAATATTAAATTTAATTAATTATACCTTTCAAAACATTCACAAAATTAAATGTAGGTATACCTTTCAGAACATTCACAATATTAAATGTAGGTCGGTCGGTGGCCGAGTTGACATCACGTTTGGGTCCCACCCAGGCGTAGTGTGTTCAATTCCTCGGCTGGCTAAGTCCTCCATCACAACACAAGCACCATTTTCAGCTTACTGTGGTGGTAGTAGGAGATTTTCAAATATTGTCAGGTTATTCGTAACCCGGGAATGTTTGTCTTTCTTTTTTTAAAAAAAAAACCTTTCAGAACATTCACAAAATTAAATGTAGGTATAATTTTCAGAACATTCACAAAATTAAATGTAGATATACCTTTCAGAACATTCACAAAATTAAATGTAGGTATACCTTTCAGAACATTCACAAAATTAAACACACTTGATAAATTTGATATATTACAGCATTCGCCCTTTAAATCAATACATTTTGTATCTAAAATCTATTTTATGCTAAAAAGTGGAAGATATTTTCAGTATCGCCCTGTCGTAAGACCACAATTCAGATCAGATCTGAATAGCCAGGCACTTCCCCATCTCCTTCCACTCCCCCCTACCTCCACCCTCACAACACACACCAAATGGTGATGCCATAGTCTCACTGGTTCCAGACGGTTGGGAGAAGTTGGGACTTTTGTGCGGTTTCAAATTTAAAAACGTGTCTGATTTCCATATTTTCTTTTTTGTTATTGAGAAAGTTTTTTTTTCAATTTGACATCTTTTTAGACAATTAAAGCAAAATAAATCATTATTTAAATAAATTTATAGTTTAAAATAGCTGCGTTGATCTTTAAATAAGAGACAGAATATGCTGTATTTCATGATGCCAGAACTCTCCGTTTGAAATTTATTTCTGTAACTATCTGCACAAAAAGACTGAGTCACAGCAAAATGTGGCGTGGTACAGCTTGTATCAAATAAATAATCGAAAACAGCAAGCTGTTAATCGCCAGCTATAGCAATGTTATTATTCCTACTATGAGAGCAGAAAAATATGCTTCACTAATAAAGAAAATGCAAATAAATAAACAGTGAAAATAATTAAAAAATTTCAAGTTAATGAATTTTTCTAAGGTAAACAGAAATTACCAAAGAACATTTCTACTATCTTTATCATAATATTTTTTGTGATTTTTTTATCACATAAAGCCTACAATCTTTGCATTACATGGTTCAATCAAAAATAGAATAATCTATTTATTTTTCACCATTAAATCCCCCAAATCTCCCCATCTGTTAACTCTTCTAGCAGTAAACGCTCTGACTCAAAAGTTAATGGAAAATTAATGAATTGTGACTCGCATTTAATGGAGTTTGACTGACTGAGAAAACTTAATGCGACACGTGGTAAGATAGGGTATTTAATTCGTTTTAAAAGGATTGAATTTTGAAGCGAGCTTTGGAAATGGGTATAAGTAATTGATTTGGCTTCTAAAAGCTACAAGACACAATCTTTGTTTCATTCAAATTCGTACGTCGTTTCATAAATAATCTTCTGTTAATCTCTGACTCTCGATTGAAAATACTTTTT
The DNA here is from genome assembly GCA_026573805.1 of Hesperophylax magnus. Classification (NCBI taxonomy): domain Eukaryota; kingdom Metazoa; phylum Arthropoda; class Insecta; order Trichoptera; family Limnephilidae; genus Hesperophylax; species Hesperophylax magnus. Next base: position 911,501 of record JAIUSX010000191.1, on the reverse strand, counting down.
AATATTTTTTTATTCAATAATAATAACACATGGTAGTTAATACAGATTATGTTAAAAAGAGGTAGTCCAGCAAAGCTACCACATGGCTGCTTGTCTGAAGATTCTACCTTGATTCTTTGATTCACTAGGTCGTGCAGTGTCTTTTTCTAGCATTTAAATTTGCTATATATATTTTTTTCTTACACTTTTTTTTAGTGGTTCACCTGCTTCACAAATTCAAACTAAGCGTCCCTTTTTTAATCTTATTCATCGAAGAATACTACATATATATCTTTATTTATATAAATTTGTTCTGCAAGTTTCTCAGTAAAACAAATTGAAAATCATTATCTTGAAGTATTAAAAATTTCATCAAAAATAGTGCCATACAATTTTGTCATTTTGTGGGGTTTTGATTGTTTTAAAATGTTTGTTAATGAACGCGCATTGTTGTCTAGCTGAAGTGTCCGAAGTTGCCCTGGCTTAAACAGAGTTTTTCGAAATCAAATGAAGTTTTTACGGTAGTTTTGCTCTTATTTTGAAGTGTGTCAAAATTCTGCTTTAAGGGTTGGGAAAAAAGGGCGGGGATGGTTTTAAAATAAAAATCTAGTGTCCTTCCTATGGTTTTGAAAGTTAAGGACGGGTTGTCAATTTTCAAAGTTGATTTTCAAGTTCTGAGAAGGTTCTATCCGAGTTCTATTACGATTTCACTTTTGTGAAGCAACTGGTCAGCAGTGATATAACAATATAATACGAATAGAACCTACAAAGAACTTAAAAAATAAATTTGAAATTTTGATGAATTGTTCCAAGTGTGCAATATTTCATTAGTTTTGGAATAAAAAATGGAGATTTATATAAACATCCAACCCAAGCCGGCCTCCAAAGAGACACACTTGTTTATATAAATACATAGATTATTTACTGATACATATTTTAAAAATCTTACAGGAAAGAGTTTTTTCAAAGTGAATGCGACGATTTGTGGATTAACTAGAATTTAAAACATTTTAAACATTTATGTGTAAAAAGTTATACAGAAAAAAACTTACTTTACTAAGATTAGTAAAAACTTTGTGAGAGTGATTTAAATTTTGAAAAGGTGTTTTAAAATCGTCGAGTTGGAGCCTTCACCAAAATCTAGCCCTGGGTTCAAACCCAGTGGCTTTCAAAATACTTTTGGGACCCAAAAGACGCCCAAACTAAATACAGTGAGGGTACATCCATATAACAACATCTTTAGGAACTCTAATTCAGAAGAAACGAACCATTTTAATAGAAATTTAAAAAACAGTTGGACAAAAACTGATGACTTTAACAGGAACTCTAATATAGAAAGTAAAAGATGTTTCATGATTGAAGATTTAAATGAAGAAACGAGGTCGGAAGTTATTCAAAATAGTGTCAATGAAGTCAGAAAACATAAAATTGAGGACAACAGTGAATTCCGTAGCCAACATTTTACATGTAAACAAAAATGTAATGATGGATCAATCTTTGAAAATAACAACACAGTTGTTTCAAAACCTGTTCTAATAGGAATGAATTCTTCAAGTAAAAACAGAAATGGACCGCTTTTAGAAACACCGAAGTTTCCAGCATTGATTAAAAAGTATATTAGTCATCCAGTTTTATCAAAAGAATTCAAGAACTCTTTTGAAGTTGAAAAAGGTTCTTCTCGTTTCGGAGGAAATCAATTTGTAAGGCAGACGTCGCCTGAAGTTCGTCGATATCCGGTCGGAAACGAGCCTTCCGGAGCTGCACTTCCGGGTGATTGTAGAAAAAATTGCAATTCTGATATTGCTGAAGAATGCAGCGAGAAAAGACATTGTTGCAACGTGAAAAAAACTGAAGTTAAGTGCTGCAAAAAGAAATGCAATTCGGACGGTTTGAATTTAAATAACTGCGCCTTTCAAAGAGAATCTTGTTGTTGTACTAAATCTAAAAATATTGGACATTTGCAACAAATTTGTTTTCAAAATGGATTGGTACAGAATCAAGGTTTGATTCTACCTCAAAATATACAGCAAAATCCTATTTTTGGGAGTCAAGGATACTTACAAAGACCCGCTTATCCAATACAACCAATTTTGACTCAAGTGGTTCAAAAATGTGGAAGTCATCGCCAAAATTGTTCAGTGCATTATACTAAAACATGCGCTGAAACTAAAGAATACAAAAAAATAACTTCAATTGAAAGAGAATGTAATACAATTGATAACGAAGAACAAACCAAATGTAGAAACTCAGAGGAAGTAATTGGTTGTGATAAAAGTAAAAATTCGTGTAAAAGTGGTGAAAAAAGTGTTCAAAAATGTGCAAATGAAAAAGAAAATGCAAAAATAGATTCTGCTAATCAAAGTTCTAACCATTTGGATGGAATTGAAGACAGAGACCAAGTCGTGGAAGAAGAAATGTTTGAAGTTAACTGTGAAAATATATTGAAAAATTCTGCGAAGGTTTCTGGAGAAAAGTGCAGTTGTAACCATCAAGAGCAAGTGGTTATGCCTCCAGTTGGGATGGTGCTTACTCCCGGTCCGGCCAATAACTGGAACATGGGGCAGCCTGTCTGGAACTTCGTTCCAGCTCAAAATATGGGGAGGGTTACAGGAGACAAGGTAAGATATTTATTTAAATGATTGAAAAGATGGATTCTTTTTCTCTGAATATTATTTTACTTGTATCCCTCTAACCAATAGATGACTATCATTAGAACAATTTAGTATCAATCTACCGCCCGTATAATGGCATTAATTTTGATTGACAATTTTTTTTACTGGTTGCAATTCACAATTTTGTTCATTCGATGAAGACCTTTTAAATTGTCTAATCTATCTCTGCCGGTGCGTATTTATAAAGTTTTGTAGCTTTAGTGTGTGCAAAATTATTTATAAAGCCCATACTATATAAGTCAGGGTGAAGATTTTAATAGAGTATCTTTTGTTTGCGCAAACCTAACCTAATCTAACCTAACTTAGACTAGAATAGACTTTGCTATCATAATACTGTGTCTTCCGGTTTCATGAATACAATAAAATCATTGGCTGAATAGGCTTTATAAATGATTTCATAAAAATAAAACTACTCTATTACTAGTCTTCATCGTGATTGAAATGGTATAGTCTTTTTTAAATGATTTCATACAAATAAAATGACTCTATTACTAGTCTTCATTGTGATTGAAATGGTACAGGCTTTGTAAATGATTTCATACAAATAATACTACTCTATTACTAGTCTTCACCGTGATTGAAATGGTATAGGCTTTGCAAATGATTTTATACAAATAATACTACTCTATTACTAGTCTTCACCGTGATTGGAATGGTATAGGCTTTGCAAATGATTTCATACAAATAAAACTACTCTATTACTAGTCTTCACCGTGATTGAAAGGGTATGGACTTTGTAAAATCGCGTCCAGAGTTTTGAAGATTAATACTAATGTTTACCTGACTAAATTACACAGGCGAAGATTTCACTGCAAGAATTACACACAGGAAGAAAACACAAACGGAGAAAATTACATCCTCCTAAATTACACTCATCAAAATCTGTTTAGATAAATTAATATTTATCATATTAAAAGAACCCATTTATAATATATATATATTGGGCGGTTATAATATATATTATAGCTTTATTTATTCATGCCTTAAGGGCTTTTACATGTGTACATTTTTATTGGTAATTTGTTCAGGAGTACAATAATAAATGTATAGTACATAATATAATAAACTGAGTATGAACGATATAAGCAGGTACAATACAACTTATCATGGAGAGTTCTGTTGTTCAAAGGAGTTCAATAATTGTATATAATAAAAAGAGAACAAATTAAGTACTTAAGGCACCATAAAAGCACGGAAAAACATATTGATAATTTATTGAGAATATCTAAATTATACACAATTAGACATATGACTCTAATAACGAGGATTTGCCCGAGGCTCACATTTTAATTAATTCCGACGAATTCGTAACGATAATAAGCATATATTTTTAGAGCGATCCCTACGGGTGTAAGTTATTTATATTTAAGATTGATAAAAACAGTACCTTATCAATAATTTTTTTTATGTAGAACGGTTAAAATAAATAAATTATAAAACGTTTTTCAAATATAAAATTAGTGGTAAGCACCAGATTTTATTTTTCTAGACGATGAATTAGTAACTTCCCAAGGGATCCCTCTAGAAACATTTGATATTTTAGTAATAATTTCATCATAAATAATTAAAATAACGAGCTAGGGCAAGTTCGACCGTAGGTTCATCCATTACGCCGGATTGCTCCCTGAATATTTTTTGCACACAACTTGATCACATCACTTATGTTGTTAACATTCCCACTTTATTTTAGAGATTTGCTAGGGCAAATTCAACTTTGGTTCTGTCCAATACACCAGGGCCGCGCGTCGCATTTTTACGTGCATGACTTCTTCACTTACGTCGATTACGACTTTATTTTAAGGTATTGTCTTAGAAAGTCTTAAAGAGAAACATTTCCGTACCTTGGATATCCAATCTGTAACTTACTATCAAGAATCACACCAAGATGGCAAATGCTAAAGCTGGTTACAAGTTGGTTTTCATTTAACTCTTGATATGACTTGGTGATAGTTAGAACAATTTAAAAATAACTGATTATTCTGACAACATAATATAACTCCGCGAACAAAGTCATCCTGTAATTTGAAACAATCATTAAGGTTAGGTTGGGTTTAGAAAATAATGTAAAAAAACTTTGTGCAAAAAATTAGATGAATAAATACAGTTTTACAGATTTTTTAAAAGAATTATTATATTACTAAAGCACACCCGTGAAAAACCATGAAATCTGACTTCACTTGTCAAGATTAACCCTAAAAAATTTGAATAAAAGAAATACACATATCAAATAGGAGTATAGAATTGAAACGAGTTTCTGGTAAAAAAAAAATAAATTAAAAGTTAGGTGCTTTATCGCTTGTCTGAATTTTTGATAAATTGGTAACAATTTTTTAATAGAAATTTTTTAAAAGAATTTTGACAGAAATCAATTTTTTCCCTCGCGATAAATTAACTGGATTTTTTAAGAAAAAAATATATTTAAGAATGTTTCAGCTAATATTTTGTGCAGTTCAAGTAACACTAGTGAAGAATGTTAAAATTTAAAAAATCAGGTTTTTCGAGTGGAAAGGACAGTATAAGTGCAATGGTCTAAAAGCAAAATGCTTCTGAACTAGTTATACATATTACACACATTGTTAATGTTAGTTTTGAGAGTGTTTTTTTCCTAATCACTGCAAACATTTCAAAGTTATAGCTTTATTTATAGGAGGGGATTACCTAGATTTTAATAACTATCGACCTATATCCCTGCTTATCAAAAATAGTAGAGAAATTATCGAAAATTAGGTTGACGTCTTGTATAAAAATATATGAAATTCTCTCAGATAACCAGTTTGACTTCTGAGAGAACATGGGAACCGGTGATGCAGCATTAATGACGATCACCTCAGTCATAGAAGTTCTAGGTGCTCGCAAAAAAGCAAATGCTGTCTTTTTAGACTTGTCTAAGGCATTTGACACCGCATCCCATGGTTTACTCCTAAAAAATTCAGTTTAATAGGTATTGTTAATAAAGCTTTAGATTGGTTCAGAACTTATCTTAGAAATAAATCACAAAGAGTTATGATTAATGATCACATCAGTTCAAATAAATTAATTGTTTATTGGTGTTCCCCAGGGTAGTGTTCTAGGTCCAATTTTATTTTTGTTATATACTTTCGACCTTTGTAAGCTGCAGTTTTCTGATACTTCAGTTGTATTTGCAGGTGACACTGTTTTGGTATTTGCTGTTGATTCTTGGGATATAAACTTATGCTAAGTGCGAGGCAGAATTAAGAGCAGTCAAAATTTGACTTGATTAAAACCTGTTAACCTTAAACATGACCAAAACAAAACATATAACTTTTAGCATTTCCTCTGTAAATCAGTCAACTTTGGACCGTTCCTTAAAAATACATAGTTGTGTGCATTAGTGTAATTGTCAACCTTCGGAAAGAGTGAACAATATCAAATATCTTGGCTTAATAATTGATTGAAATCTTAAATGTAAACAATATTTTACTATATTAACCCTTCAGCTTCTTAAATATTTTTACCAACAAGTCCCAACGACACGGTGAACTTTCTTGGAATTTCGGAATGCTCTCGAGGTATCTAAAATGTGCTAACTATTACTTATTTTAGAAGGTGTCGTTAAAAGAAATACTATTTAAGAAACAAAAATGTTAACAAAAAAACTTATCAGGACATTTTGACTCGGAACGTCCATAATTTTGAAAGAATTCGATATTTATAAAACATATTCCTTTTGTGTAGGTAATTAGTTATAAAACTGATACTTCACTTTTAATGCCGTTTTTACAATAAAAAATAAAATAATTAAAAATGCCGTAATTCGTAATTGTTATATCTCTGCTTTACTAGCAGATTTAGTGTTGGGAACTCTTGTGAAAAGTAAAAAGTTCTTTTACTATAATTGTTTTTATTTACGTTACAATAAATAAGTCTCGATTTAGCTACACTGTTCATTACCCGAGGGTTGGTAATTCTCTCTTCTAGAAGCTTAAGAATAATATCCCACAGGCAATTAATACACTCTAGCGACATCTGTCGGACTATGGAGTAAGCTTTATGACTGGAGCCATGTATCACTTGAAAACCCAACTTATTACCAAACATCACAGTAATCATGCACTTTGATAATTAAAAAAAATTTTATCCATGTAATAATGTATAAATATTTGATACAAACTATAAAGAATAATTATTTATCTTTTCAATGATGAACATATCACATATCTACGCGTTATAGAAAAAAAGATAAACATACTTTTACTATGTAATGACGCCCCGGTCAGAACTGACCTTCAGAGAATTTGATGTTTGTGGCTAGGAATGTCCTTCCGAGGCCTGAAGGGTTAACAAATTAAATAAGAGAGCTAACCTACATCTTCATGGCTGTAAGAAATATATTGGATATAGTTACTTCAAAAACTGTATACCATGCGGTTGTTCAATCAATGCTTTCATATAATGTTGTATGTTGGGGTTCTTGTCACAAGACTACCCTAGAGCCTTTAAATGTTACACAAAAAAAGTTTTTGAAGTGAAACTTCTTTACGCGCGTTATGCATTTTCGAGGACCGGAGTAAAATCGACTCATGACCGTCACGAAAAACCGTGATCATTTGGTGGTGGGGGTAAGGGACCCCCACCACCGCTCACCGTTCACTGTCGCTCTCTCACCGTAGTCACTTACTGAGGTGAGGGAGCCACTGACGGACATTTTCTCTCTCTCTTCTCTCTTTTCCTCTCTCTCTAGCCAACGACGCCACGCCAGGCATCAGCTGCTTGCTTCGTGTACTGCGCGGTGAGTGTAATACGAGTGAAATACGTAATTGATTGTGGTTTATTCGAAATGAAAAGAGAGAAAGAAGAATATTTAATTTGAAATGAAAAGAGCGAGAGAAGAATACTAAAAGTTTCACTTCCGTCGTGCGTAGGCTTGCCACACACTGTATTTTTTTTGTATTCGTCACAGTTATTATATAGTGAAAGTAAAATAATGTCAATAAGGCAGTTGTACACAATACAGGGTCTCTGTAAATTTTTCAACAACATTGATACTGATAAAAGATTACAACAAGTACGCAACACTAGATTGGGTTCTTCTTTAATGTATCAGCCGGTGAATACCAGAACATCCTTTGGACAAAGGAGTTTTTATTATAAAGCTTCCTTGATTTATATATGCTTGGTGAAAATATAAAAAAACTACGGTTTCTTTGAATCTCAAGAAAATATTAAAAAAATCCATACTGGCTGAGAGCAGTGATGTTTGTTGAATTGCCCATATCGTGGCTTCTGTCATGAATCACCTTAGGATCCCCATATTCAATGTAATCCATCTGTGGATGTGTTATGTGATTTAATTATTTGCTTGAATATAATTGTAAAGCTGATTGACACAGGAATTACTTAGTGAGATGAGCAGCGAAGGAAAAAAAAGGCAAAAATTTTATGAGGAAACCTGTTAATTCAATAGTTAGGCCTGAAATTCCGCTTTTAACCGGAATTACCAATAGTTTGAAGAGATTCTTAAAAAATTAGCAATAGTTATTTCTTTCCGTGTGTTGAAAGATTCACGTTTCGACGTTCATCATTTATACCTAGCGCAGACAAAAATGTTAGTTTTTTATGATAAAATATTTCAATCAGTTCCAATTTTAAAATTTAACTTAAATTCAAAGTAAATCCGAGTTCATTTAGCTAGCGTTACAATCAAAAACTGTTGAATTTGGCATCTTGAGCGCAAAAATATCATAAAATACCCTTGACTCGTGTAGAAACGGGCGGATAGATTCCCCTATTGAAATCTTTAGAAAATAGGTGGGAAAGCCGTGCTTGTTCTATCGATATTTTAATGGAAGATGCTCTGATGAACAAGCTCGAACTTAAAGATGCTTTGATCCCTTCGGCACCGGTGCATGGTCTGGAAACACGCCAAACGCGCGCCCATCATTTGTGCACTGCCGATATGTGTCACACGAGAACGGGCCATTTCTAAAATTTGTTCTTGAGTTCCACAGCTGTGGAATGATTTCAGGTGTTCACTCCCCCCTCTCAGCATCCCCATAAAAATAAAATCATCGTTACTTGTCAACTTCTGTCATTGCCATTTTATCTTGTCTCCTACATTTTATTGCAACTTTTGGAGACTTAAATAAAAATGTTGGATCCGTTTTGAATAATTAAATACACATTCAGTAGCTCTGTATTGTACGCATTGCGGCAAAGGCTGGAATATTACAGTGACGTAGTGTACCGTCAACGTTGTTAAATGGTAAAAACTGTATTTTTTATAATTAACACAGTGAAAAAATCAATTCATAAAAAACAAAGCCTTTTTTAGTACGATATATCTATTTTAAATTATACCGAATCTATTAAATTTCATGAATTTAACTCCCTCCAAACACGACGTCTAATTTTTGATCAAATCTTATTGTTTAAAATCTTAAATAATGGTCTGGACTCACCAGAACTTACCAATTTAATAAATATTCATATTCCGTCTAGATCAACCCGACAATCTGATTTATTTTATCTACCCTCGTGTAGAAAAAACATTCGAAAAAATTCCCCAATTCCTCGTTTAAGTGCACAATATAATACAAAATTTTACAGCATTGACATTTTTGGTAATAACCTAAAGAAATATCGATATGAAGTAATGCGTAGCATCGATTATTAATATAAGAGTATGGAATATATCGGGAGCATCTCCTATCCTCTTCCTATTTTCCTCTTCCTCTCCCCTTCCTTTAACACCAAATTAATTTTAAGATATTAAAACTTCATTTCCAATGAACTTTAGCATAAGAAATTTCTGTGGCTTGACTTCAGTAAACTTGTATATTTATATCTATCATTGTATATTATATAAAAGATGTTTGTTTCTTACAAAATAAATAAATAAATTTTAAAATGTGTTATGAAACTTAGTTTGTTTTAATGTTTGTTTTGACTGAGGATTAAACACTTTTACCCAGGGACTGGTGACGATAACTGTACTAACCTCTCGTGATCGGGTGGGAGTGACATTTATTTCGTATGTTATCTGATCTAATGTCATATATGTCCGCGTGTGTACGTATAAAACCATATATGATCGTGTGAGGAATGTGGAGATCCGCAGAGAGTGCAAGGCTGACGTAAGAGTAATGAGTAAGATCAAGAAAGGGACGCTTAGACGGTTTGGGCATGTAGAGCGAATGAGCGAAGAAAGGAGTGTAAGGAGAATATTCGATGCAAATGTGAATGGTAGCAGAAGTCGGAGACGCCCGAGGAAGACATGGCACGATCAAGTGAATCAGATACTCGAGTCGGGCCATGTCAAGAGTCAGAATAATAGAAGAGTATGTATGAGACGATGTATGAATGTGAATGAGGTAAATGGATTTAGCCATGTTTGATGATCAGATCTGAATAGATCGATACTTTCACATCTTCCTCTCCCCTTCTCATTTCCATCCCCACTATATTCAACCTCACAACATACGTTTGGGAGCAATTGGAACTCACATTGAGGTACTCACAGTTTTTACAGCCGCCACTGGTTGTGAAGAGGGTTAAGGAAGGGGATGGGATTAAATAAATGAGGAAATACGAATACCGAAGCTCGCTTAATGGACGAAATGTTTTACAAAATAAGTTGGAATAACGAATCGGTATAATGTCTCCGGCATCAACTGCGAACATTTTATTCGTAATTTACGAATTTCTTTGTGGTGTACAGTTCCGCAGAGATCAAATCTGCTAATTTCCACTAGTAAGCTCCATTAAAATAACTGCAAAACAGACTCATCATGCCTACGTTTCATCTTTCTTGATGAAAATCATTTCTCACAGGGCCAATGTCATCTTAGAGGATTTTTTTAGGAAAGTATATCTACGGAGGAAGTTCTAGTAAAGTAAAAAAGTATGAATGTTTTGTAGGAATCTGTTGGTCAGTGTGTTTAAGAGTGGCATATGTCAGAATTTATCCTTCTCACTGCTGTGCAAAGCAATGGGTCGAGAGAGTCCTACTAGAGAGGTCAAAGGGTTTTTCGCAATCGGCCTCTTCCAATCCGTCCCGCCAGGCAGACACAACCGCCACCAATATCTGGAAACCTTACCCTATCAAGCCGGACACGCTAATGCTAAGTCACCTAACGTAGCTTGGCACTTGGGTGAGCTATGGCAGAGGTGTTGCACTTTCTCAAAGCACTTTCCATAAAAATATCGGTAGAACAATCTCACCTGTCTTCTGTGTTTCAAAGATTTCGATCGGTCCGTTAAGACAAAGATTACTTTTGTAAATACATCAATTTGAAATTTAGTTTTATTTCCGGGAATCTTGGAAGCGGAAATTAACCCTCTTTCCGACATCTGATTGAGCTGAAACTCTGCAAATAGACTCGTTGTCGATGACACTGCATTTTGTCGACTTTTGGTGGCAATCGCGCATAGACACGTGGATATATTTACAGTTTTCTGATATAGGATGACATTAGAGCAGTTAATTTACGAAAAAAAACGTTTTAATAACTATTGTTACAATATACTGCAAATTACCCATCTGGTAACCCATTAAATAGATGTTTTTTTTTGAAATATTTGTGTTTGTATGTAGTTTAACTTTATGTTTGCGATAACTCTTATGTTTGCTTCACTCAAATGTAAATTTTTAACCTCGATACAGGCTTAGTTCTAGTGAGGTTAATTTTTATGAGAAAAAATATGATTTATGTATAGTGAGATGCAATACATAAATTACGTCCTACCCAATATTCATTTAGCGAAGTTCGTAGAGTTGTAGTTGGCAGGATGGTTCAATACTCTGTTTCAACACGTTTTTACGGGTTGATTTTTTTTATAGGTTGTAGATATAAATCGAATCATATCAAAAATATAAACAATCAACACATAACATTATTCACAAACCATCAGAAAAATATTCTTTTATGGACCTCTTGTATTTGGTATGTTCCCAATTGAAAATATCCACCTTGGATAATACGCTATTGTAATTATTGCATAGTCTGTTCAGGCAAGAATTCTGCTTAGAGTTCGTTTTGCATTGATCCACCCTGAACAGGACACAAGAGCATGTTGAACGCGCAGGTACATTGAACGGAATCTTGTTTAGCAACTCTGGGCATTGAATATTATTGTTAACTACTTTATACAGGAATAGTGCATCCTTATGATGCCTCCGTAGACACAGTGAATCAATTTTAAAGTATGAAGCTGCCTCTGCATAATTATTAAATCTTACAAATTACTTGTAACAAAGATGAGATGAATCGATACAACCGTAGGCGTGTCTAGTATGCCCAAAATAAGTCCGATTTGCCCTTAGTTAGGATGAAATCGACCTAAATGATCCTCCCTTTTCTTTCAAATTGAAAAAAATCACAATTCTACTGATAACAGTTTGTATAAACACACTTCAAATCAATTTTCTGACATATTTTCTTACTAATTCTACTAGACTTGATCGTACAATATTGTACACACAACCAAACTCAAATACACTGGCTACTGAATACACACAGAAGGGTGGAGATACCACAATCCGACCTGGGTAAATATTTAATATTCATACGTTTTGTAGGATCACCCTAAAACCATTGTCTCAACACAATGGTATGCTATTACACATTGCGAATATCCTGTGAGGTGAGGTGGTTAATGACTCGAGATTGGTAGTAAAATGACGATAAGTAGTGAAAAACGAATAATTAATTTATTAACTTCGTCCAGACACATTATACAACGCATACGAGCCGTTCGCAATTAGAAATAAAGTTAAAACAAAATGCTTTAGTATTGATGGGAAGTCTCTAATACATTTGTATTATTTCATACACTTTATCTTGGAATTTTAACTGCTATTTGTTTGAAATTTGAGAACGGCTACACAAAATACACGACATACAGTGTTTTTCTACAACCTTAATTACAAGACTACTCTTCATACTTTCAATAATATTTGTCTAAATTCTAACATCGACATTTATTCGTATTTCTGCCCACATTTAAAAGGAGCATCGCCACAATAATATAAATACACTCACAGATACACACACCTATACATTCAACACGTCACCCGGTAAGTACTAAATATAATACAATGTATAAGACATATACTATTTAATATATGTACATTGTTTCATCATTGTAGCCAATGTAAGCAATAATTAATAGCTTGAAATATCCATACAAATTGAAAATATCTCCCGAGTAAAAATTACTGCTTATTATATTTTTTCACCTGTACACAACCAATTTTATTTTGTAGGAAAGGCTTTGTTAGTGCTAAATTTCCCAATAGATGGCGTCGAGACATATTATATCTGCGTTTGTTGGTGAAATATTATTTTATATAAAAAAAATTATAGTGTACTGTTTGTTTCTATACTATAACATAAATTAAATAAATAATTTACAATCTATATAACATCACCTAGTTCCAACATAAAAAATATTTTTTTATAATATTAAACAATTTTTTTTGAATATCATTAAAGTTATTTTATATTCTTTCTGATCTTTATTTTCTACCATGTTTTGGTAACACCCTTCAAGCAACAAAATGAAAACTTTACAGGCAATAAAAACGAATATTTACGGATTTGTAAAACTAATTAAATGGGTATCTAAGTGGTTATATGTTTTAAAAAAAAATTGTATAAAATATTCCAATTCTATTTATAATTATGAAAGATTTGAGGGTTGGGTAATTGCATCTAAGGTTTATTTATTTATTTATTTATAGAATACATGATAATACAATAATACATTTTCTTACATGTGATACATTAAATCACCACACTAGGCGACTGCCTGTCTCGTGGCGACCAATGGTATATAGTTAGTATGTGAGGTCTAGTGTTAACATATGAATTAAATATTTATACATGTTTAAAGTATGAAAGATTATATAATAATGAATTATAATGGAAATAGAAAATATAAAAATGTTAAAGTAGAAAGCAGAAGACAAAAAAAAAGAAAAATAAAAAGAATAAAGAAGAAATAAAAATAAAAGAAATACAAAAAAATAATAAAAAAATTAGAAGTCTAAGACATGCTATTATGCAGGAAAAGATCAAATACATAACTCTCTTTTCTGGTTGTGTAAGTGTACATGCATGTATGAGCGCGTAAATACGCGTTTTCTCAAAATTATCTAACAAAATACGCAGACGTTCAGTGTTTAGTATTAAAAATTAATTAATTAGTTAAAATTACTTCGCTATGTTTGTACCTTGATGAATTGTCTTGAAATTGTCTACATGAAACCACTGAAAAGTAACATTCACAAAAATGTGGCTTGAAAGGTTTTAACAAAACATAGTAGTTTTGCATTTTATGGTTCTAACCAAAACTGAAGTAATAACTTTTTAATTCGATTCGATGGGTAAAATAATATTAATGACTTTGAAAGCTGGAAAAAAGAGTTAGTTACCTTTTTATTTAAGTGATACAAGAGTATCAACTGCTCCCAAACGTCAGGATCCAGTGAGAGTGTGGCATCCCCAATTAGGGTAGAAAGTAGAAAGATTCGGACATTATTTAACACTGATACTGAAGCAAAATACGGGCTGGGAAAATAGTTCTCTTTCTTAACTGTGACGTATTATATTTCATACGGCTGCTTACCAGCAGACCATAATAGTAATATTCTACGGTACCCTTCCATAACAAACATTCCGTTCAAATTAGGAACAACGCCACGATCCGACGCTTTCCCGCCAAAAATAATATTATGTATTCATTAATTTGTTCACGGAGAAGTACGAATTATTATTATTTCATAGAGTAGACGTTTTGTCTATGTCTTCGTGACGTATAGACATACAGCACCTTTTATGTATTGTCTATGAAATACGACCCTAAGAAACTTATGATACAATTCGAAAAGTTTGATGCTATATTTAAATATCTTTCAAGTCGAAAAAATGCTTTCAACAATTATTGTAAAATCGAGGGCGTAAACTCGGCCGTCCGGACAAATCGGCGATTGTCGAGCATTTTGTTGAAAGTGACCATTACATTGAATTTATTCCCGAAGCCCTGGGAAGACCCAAAACGCATCGAGCACTCCTGATTACGGAGGTAATTAAAATCCACAAAAAAACCTATGAATATTTATAGACGCGTTAGCTTAATTGTATATCTATACCAAAACTAAACGCCGAAAACCACAATAATATAACAACTTATTTCACTGAAATACTGACACTAAGACGATTCAGGTTTGCAATTTTGTTTGCATAAAACTCAGTTCACTGTAATTTACACATTTGCCTTGACGATGTACACTGTAACGTTGCCCTTGCTGTGATAATTTCAAATCAAATCTGACTTTCAAGGACTTTTACGAATTGCATCGCCTTAACCTAAGTTAATTAACAGTAGAAATGGGAGAAGATTCTCCTATTCCGACCATTATTCAATTACATGGCTTTAACTATGTTTGGTGTTCTTTTCTGTTCATGCATACTCTTCTGTTATTATAACTCTTGAAATGACCTGACACAAGTGTTTCATTCACTTGATCGTGTCATGTTTTCCTTGGGCGTCTCAATTTCTTATACCATTTACTTCGTATATTATATAATTTTTCATCGTTTATCGAGTTCGAGTTAATTTAAATTATTTGAATTAATTATTTTTGATAAAAATTTGATGAAAGTATAAAATAGCGAGTTAACTGTGTATATAAGGGTATATACTGTAGACTCCGTCCCAGGATCCTATCCCCTTTGGCTCATTACTTATTCCTTCTAATCATACTGTGTCAACTCGCCTGTATTTTCACAGCCAGTCGGTAGTACGGACTGCCGCAGAGTTAGGGTTGCCACTGTTGCCAGGTTATCTTTAAATTAATATCCAATCTAGTGTTGCACGTACTGTGAATCTATTGTAATCCCCCCCGTAATATTGTGAAGTGTTAGAATCTTAAGCGAATAGCAATAATGTATGAAAAATTTCACAAACGGTGCGACAAATTACCGGAACATCACGACGAAGCCGGGTATTAATTATTTTAATTAGATTACTTTTCTATTTTATTATTCTCTCCATTTTTCATTCTCTTCTTCAATCTATTATTTATCCACATTTCATTCTCCTTTTTATTATCTTTTTCATTCATTCGATTTTTCATAATATTTTTAAAATGCTTTTTTCTTATCTTTTCATTCTCCTTTTCGCAATATTTTTTATAATTTTTTTATTATCTTTTTCATTCTTCTCTTCATTCGAATTTTCACAATATTTTTCATTCGTTTTATCATTACCCTTTTCATTCGCTTTTTTATGTTTTATTCTCATTTTCCTTAGTATTTTAATTATCTTTTTCATTCTCCTGTTCATTCGCTTTTTCATTCTCATTTTCAATCGAATTTTAAACTATCTTTTTCATTTTCCTTTTAATTCCATTTTTCACAATCCTTTTCATTCGCTTTTTCATTATTTTTTTCCTTCTCCGTTTTTCACTTTTCACAATCTTTTTCATTCGATTTTTTCTCATCTTTTTCATTATTTTATTCATTCGCGTTTTCAATATGATTTTCTGTCTCTTTTTCAATATATTCTTCATTTCATTTCTCATTCTTTTCTTCATCCTCTTTGCATTCGCTTTTTCACTATCGTTTTCATTCGCTTTTCACAATGTTTTTGTTGTTGTTTTAATTAACTCTACGCAGGAGGCCCTGAGAAAATTGTCATCTTTAGGGATGCTGTGTGGATGATCTTTTTAGGGAAAGGAAAGAGAGAAAGTTCTATGAAGGACAAAGGTATGAGGGGTGGGTAGAAATCTGGGGATAAATGTGTCCGGGAGTGATATGATGAGACGTATTTATCCATCCCTCTCAATGCGGTGCAAAGCAATGGGTCGAGAGAGTGTCCGGCTGGAGAGGTCAAAAGGCCTCCCTCAACCAGTCTCGTCACGCAATAGATAGACAAACGCATCCACTGCCAAGACCTAGACAAACCTCACCCCAATAAACCCGAAATAACCTCTGCTAAGTCGCCAAACATATGAAAGCACTAGGGTGTTGGATATCCAATAAATGGTTCCCGGGGTGGCGATACCCATACCCGCCTCAAATTGTATCTTTTTTTCGTTCTCCCTTTGATGAGCTTTTCATTCGCGTTTTCACTCTCTTTTTCATTGGCATTTTCACTGTTGTTTTCGTTATCTTTTAATTGTATTTTTCATTAGCTTTTTCACTATTTTTTGCATTCGCTTTTTTACTGTAGTTTTCGTTATCTTTTAATTATATTTTTCTCTAGCTTTTTCGCTATATTTTTCATTCGCATTTTCACTGTTGTTTTCGTTATCTTTTAAGTGTATTTTTCATTAGCTTTTTCACTATCTTTTGCATTCGCTTTTTTACTGTAGTTTTCGTTATCATTTAATTATATTTTTCATTAGCTTTTTCGCTATATTTTTCGTTATTTTACAATTAAATATAATATTCATTGATCAAACAAAAATGCATCCCTGTTAAATATCAGAGACCATATAAATATTTCATGCCGCCATAGAGCCTATTAAATATTCAAACGTATTTTTTGTTTCCTTTGTCTTGCATACTTCCATACTCCGCTTCGAAGCCGTGCATAATTTTACGTCAATAAAATATGTATTCGTTTAAAAATATATGTACGGTGATATTGCAATGCTTATGATAAGGCTTTTTTTGAAAATTTTAAATTGTGAGGAACGAAAATTGTATTGTTTTACATTTCTGATAAACTCTTTTAAAATCACGTTAAAATTGTTGACAGAAAAAGCTGTGTAAATTAAATTATGCCGTGGTTCACAGTTCAGTTATTTTTACAATGTTTTGAAACATATGTGATAAAATAACCAAGAATGGGGTATTTTAAAAAACTATGAATACCGTTACAAAAGCGTGGAAGATTTAAAGTTCATTTATCCGATTCTTAATTTATATACTTAACGAACTAAAACCGCACATTCTGAAACGGTTCCAACTGGCTACAACGCCATTATGACGTAGAAAATGCCTCTGGCTGGTAAGACGACTGTACTAAAGTTTACCGACGTGACGTCAACGCCGCCATATTCACGAATAAAAACGAACACGATTCGAACTACTTCGAAAAAATTTCTAATACCTTTTACTTGAAGCGACATAAGACTCTAATAACGAGGGTTTGCTCGACGTTCACATTTTAATTATTTCTGATGAACCTATTACTAAGATCTCAAATTTTTCTAGAGAGATCCCTACGTGTGTAAGTTATTTATATATAAAATTAATAAAAACAGTGCCTCGCAATTAAAATATTTTATGTAAAACGGTTTGAAAAGTGCCACTTAGACACACGGTCTAGTCTTCTTTGGAAAAATACACAAACTGAAAATTTCCACATAAATACACAAACATATATCCGATTTAAATACACAAAACAAAAATTCCACATAAATCCAATATGGATATATCCACACAAATACAAAGTAAATACGTAGAATGAAAATATCCACATAAATACACAGTAAATCATCAAAATGGATAATTCTAAATAAGTACAAAGTATATACGTAGAGTGAAAATATCCACATAAATACACAGTAAATATACAAAATGGATATATCTACAATCTACATAAATACAAAGTAAATAAGTAGAATGAAAATATCCACACAAATACACAGTAAATATACCAAATGGATATATCTACATTACGGTGTCCCAGGACATAAGGAAGATTTTTTTTTCATGAATTTAAATATGCATACCCTCTTATTTTATTTCATTTGATCCCAATAACTCATATAATAAATATTATTTTGATTAAACACCGGCAACCCGTGCCGACTTGATGCCAAACATATGGTACATATGGTAATATTGAAGGATTTTCAACTTTCATTTTTGTCGGATAAATAAAATTTAAAAATGCACAAATGTTCAATAACGTAGTATTTTATATTTAAAAATGGTTTATTGATAAAAATTTTTCTTCATAGTTTGTTCCTGAACTCATCGTAACAAAAATTATTTTTGTTCCTCTTCGACCGTGAGATTAAGCCATGAAAATCTTGCATTAACTTAACAGTTCTTTCAGCTGTATCATTCACTACCCTCAGCGGCGACACCTTCTTTCTGACTTTTTGATACGAAGCATTATTTGACCACATCGTAGGAAATTCGTTAAGAAAACGGGCATCTGTTTTCAGACGATCAAACAAATACTTGCTCTTGACTGAAATGAAGTCGTAAATATTTTTCTCTGAAACAAAAGTCACTAAATTATGACATGAACAAAAACCTCAATACAAAACATAATTTAAACTGCTTAATAAACTTACCATCAAGATCTTCCTTCGATGGGATGTAACGTTTGTCATGGGTTGATAAATTATTTTTTTGATATTTCGAGCATTTTTATTTTAGTTGTTTGATCCACAGCGTCGTCAAACAGCGATAAAATAGATCCTTCATCGGTCAAATACCATAACTGCTTACTGAACAGAAATAAAGCTGCCATTGAGATGTTTTCATCAATTTTTTCAAGCCTTCATCGATTTCAAAAAGCACAAGTCCTGGTAAGGTACTTTAACTGCTATGATACATTATAACCATGGCTTGACATAGGATGTTACTATGAACAGGCAAACGTCTAAAAGTGCTGCCTTGTTCTTACCTGTAATTTTAAATTGCGCACAAATTAATGATATTTTCAAGGAATAAAGCGCCTTTGCCATCCATCGAGCAGCTGGAGGCCGAATCTTAAATTTTCTCGCTGTATCTCCTCCTAAAACTATCACACAGAGCTCTAAAAACTCTCAATAGTCATCTCCAAGTATTTTTGTTGTCAGTGCAGTATGGTAAAAGTCAAGCAAATCATCGATTTCGGAAGCGGTTAGGTGCAATGTGAGATTTTCTCTGTAGCACTGAATTTTATCGGGATCAACATTTTTACAGTTATTTCGAAACTTTTTGAAGAGTGGTCTGTCAGGGCTTGTAGTCACTTGACTGATTTTTACCTCAAACACAGCTTTTAATACCAACTATGGCTATATTTGGTATATATTGACAATTAAATTCACTTTCCGGATATTGTAGAACAAAACTTCAAGAACTTGTCCATTAGATGGCAGTTTAGAACCCGATATTTGGTGTTTTACGACTCCTATTAAAAATATACTCTTTTTAGAAGTGCGTAAATCTAACAACATCTTGCCTGAACGAGTGATTTTAGTTTACTAACAAAATAGCAAGTTACTACAAGCTCATCAACACGTTTGCTCGCTGGCGTCTTAATGTATAAGTACTGACATCTTTCGATGCAAGTCGGTACGGGTTGCAGTTGTCCAAAGTAAACGAAATTGTTTTGTCATTATTAAAACAAAATTAGAGGGTATGCGTTCAAAAATAACAACTTTAATTTTTTTGGGACACCCTAATCTACATAAGTACAAAGTAAATACGTGGAATGAAAATATCCACATAAATACACAGTAAATATACAAAATGGATATATCTACATAAGTACAAAGTAAATACGTAAAATGAAAATATCCACATAAATACACAGTAAATATACAAAATGGAAATATCCACATAAATAAAAGTAAATACAAAGAATGAAAATATCCACATAAATACACAGTAAATATACAAAATGGATATATCCACATAAATACAAAGTAAATACACAAAAACGAAAATATTCACATAAATATAAAAAATGGATATATCTACATAAGTAGAAAGTAAATACGTAGAATGAAAATATCCACATAAATACACAGTAAATATACACATAAATAAAAGTAAATACAAATAATGTAAATATCTACGCAAATACACAGTAAATATACAAAACGGATATACCCACAAAGTAAATACATAGAATGAAAATATCCACTAACATACACAGTAAATATACAAAATGGAAATATCCACATAAATACAAAGTAAATACACAAAACGAAAATATCCACATAAATACAAAGTAAATACATAGAATGAAAATGTATTTTTAAAGTCCATTAAAACAACTATTTCTAAGTTTAGTCCGCTTCTGCCACAGGAGTAATAATTCCTCCTCACATCAGTGTATCTCCGTCCGCTGCTATACTCCCAACCCACACAGAACTCCACCTGTAGTGGGGTGTTGCTGCCCTCTGTGTATACAATGGAATTGTATTTACACAGCGATGTACCCCGGGGTGGGGTGATCGGAACCACCCGATACTAGACTGTGCAATGTTCTCCTGGGGTTGAATTCGGCCAATTATTTTTTTCGGTAATTGGTTTTCGATTTTTGGGCGGATTTGAAGGAGTTATTACGAATTATTTTATTTAAAATCATCTCTTGATGTTTTAAGTACTTCATTTTGTGTATAAAAATGTAGATTCTCGTAAGTATATATATATGTGAGTTAAATGCCTTTTATCTAGGTAGAAATTTATTATTACCTGATAAAACTTCCATGAAAGTGATTTGCTTAATAACATAAATGCCTTATGAATGTAAGTTTGAAAAAATTAACGTTTATATTGATAACAAAATGGATCCAAACTGTCTGATTTTCTGGTTATTCTCTGGGAGTAGTTATTAAAATATTTAATCATTTTAATTGTATGAACGAGATGAAAAGTGAAGTGCAGTTATCTTGCAAAATCTTTAAATAAAAGGACCATGTTCTTTGAATTTTTAACTCTCTAAAGTTTTTCAGTGGTTAAATTAAAAATGTTTCAAATGTCCGTAACAGTATTACATATAAAGATTCTATAAGCTAAAATATAATTTTTTTAAACTAGCAACAAATTTTTTTCCAAACCTCAAAAAAACAGTCATTTTCGCATTTCGCGTTTTGTTGCTAACTTCACATTTCTTCAGATGACAATTGTTATGTCATGTCATTGACCCGGTCTGTTTTGAATTGCTTTGAAATCCGGCAAGTAAGATTATTCGTTCCTCATTTGCTTTGGTAAATCGATTTAAAATATTCCTCTGATAGTGCCGCAAATGGGTATAACTGCTTTTTTACAATCTCATTGTGTGACCGATCGATATTTTTCAAATCAACCAGATTGTTAACCGTCGAATTACGAATCGTAATACGTTTCTATACCTGGGGATCGGACGGTTTAAAATTCTGTCAACTCTTGTTGTTGTCTTATTAAGCCGGTATACGCAGTACGCATGCTAGTTATTATGAATAACGTTTTCTACTAACCGTTCTTATCCCCCCCTCTGTATTTCGGATATGTAAGCTCTCTCGCATATTTATAAATAATAATATTGCCAATTCAGGGTCAATTTAGGCTGATCAAATTTTGATCAGCCGTCAAGCAAAACGGCCTCACTTTTATATTATAGTCTCCTTTCACTCACGGGGTCATTATAATACAACCACGGAGGACGTCAAAGCTTTTAATAGGCAATCGACGTCTTCTACAAGATGTCTTTAAATCAAAAAAAATTCAAATTGATGCAAGCCAAATTTTTTTTTAATCTGCATTTTTTCGCTGTCATCCTGTGCATAAAAGTGTTGTAAAATATCCTGAAAAGGTCAAAACCGGTCACTTGACCCTGCGGGAGTCTCAAGTATTTGTTCTGGTCAAAACCTGCTCAGGGGGCGTTATCACAATTTCTGTTTAAAGGTTTATAACCTGTGTATTGAAGAGTTTTATTGATAAATTAACAATAATATTCAATGCCCAGAGTTGCTAAACAAGATTCCATTCAATGTACCTGCGCGTTCAACACGCTCTTGTGTTCTGTTCAGGGTTGATCAAAGCAAAACGAACTCTAAGCAGAATTCTTGCCTGAACATACGATGCAATAATTACAATAGCGTATTATCCAAGGTTCATATTTTTAGTTGCGAACTTACCAAATACAAGAGGTCCATAAAAGAATATATCTCTGAGGGTTTGTGAATAATGTTTATGTCTCTATTGTTTATATCTCTATTGTTTATAGCATCTCATGGCGCCAACTACGAACCGTCAGCCGATCGAAACAACTATGTGTGAAATAGTAACCGAAATGGAAGAGAGAGCTAATCGATCTAAAAACATTATTTTATATAACGTCCCTGAGAGCACGTCAGAAGAAAAAGTCATAAGCATTGCGGAAGACACAGATAAAGTTTTTTCTGCCATTAAAAATATTGACCAATCAAACTGGAATTTAATGATAACATCACACCAAAAACTGTGTTACGTAACAGCATAAAATTAAAAAACGGCATCAAAGCTAGTAACGATCTAACTGTTCTCCAGTGGAATCACTTAATTGAACTAAGAAGAGAGTTGCTGTCCCGGCAAGAAAATGGCGAACCAAACCTCACCATTAAATACATTAACTCTAAACCTACCATTGTTGCAACTCTTCCAAAAAACGACACAACAATTACCAACAGAAATGCTACTACCAAAACGTCAAAGGAATACAAACAAAACTAAATGACTTCAAAAGAAAGGGACTGATTAACTGCATGTATATGAATATCAGGGGAATGAGGACAAAAATTGATGAAATATACGAAAACGTCCTTATCAACGACTACGACCTAGTAAGCCTAACAGAAACATGGTTAAAGGAATCTATCTATGACCAGGAATTAGTAGATAACCGGTATGAAGTATTTCGGAGGGATAGAGTTCACAAAACAAAAAAAGATGGAGGAGGAGTCATGGTTGCTGTATCAAGAAAACTAGAGGCGAAGAGGATGGCGCATTGGGAATGTCAAGCGGAGGACTTGTGGATTCAACTCAATATAAACCATCATAACAGGAGTATCAAATTGAATGTTTGCACAGTATATCTACCGCCAACTGAAGAAGAATCTATTGTAAGCTCATGTTTAAACAATCTTAGGAATGTGTACCCAACAACACCAAAGCAACACATCTTAATATTTGGCGATTTCAATAAGTCTAACATTCATTGGATTACCGATGAAACAAACAATTTATTACCTTTCACCACAAACACAAATACAATCACCTCTGACATCATCGATACACTATCATTCTGTAATCTTAAACAATTTAACGGAATAGTGAATCACCAATCCAAAATATTGGATCTCATTTTATCAGATAAAGAAGACATATCAGTAATACGTTCTTCATCTCCACTAAGCAAAGAAGATCCATACCACCCTGCTCTAGAAATAAATGTTCTTTTTAATTTTCTACCACATCTAGAAACCCGTAACGCCCCAAGACCAAACTTTTATAAAGCCGACTATGATTCAATTAATACCGTTCTTCGTGAGATTGATTGGGAATTCATTAATCAGGGAAATATTGATTAATCTGTCGATCAGTTTTACAGTATACTCTACCAGATTATCTCTTCTCATGTTCCCCTTAAAACGAACAAAAATCACTTTCCTAAGTGGTACTCAAAAGATCTCATTCATTTGATAAAGAAAAAAAACAAATTTCATAAAAAATATAAGAAATATGGTAATGAACTAGATCATTTATCATTCAGCTTGATTAGAACCAGAACAAAAAATCTGATTAGAGGTTGTTATCATAAGCATTTAGACTTAATCAAACAAAATTTAAAAGCTAACCCGAATGATTTCTGGAAATTTGCAAAAAGCAAATATAAAAACACAACCGATATTCCAAAAGAGATGCACCTAAATGACATAAAAACTACCCAAGGTCAAGCTATCTGCGGGCTTTTTTCTAAGCACTTTCAATCTGTTTATAAACCTCACAATGCAAACTATTCACCACAAATATCTGAAGATTTCTGTAACGAAAGCCTTGGTATGATCACTGTTTCGCCCTCAACGATATTAGTCAAGTGTAAGAATTTGAGAACCAATAAGGGATCAGGTCCTGATGGTATCCCGCCAATATTTTTGAAAATGTGCAGAGATGTTCTTGCCAGACCACTTAGCCTTCTTTATAACAAATCATTACAAGAAGGTGTTTTTCCAGTCAAATGGAAAACGGCTTTCTTAACACCTATATTTAAGAAAAGTTGTAAGAGCGATATAAAAAAATTATAGACCTATCTCTAAACTTGACTGCATAGGAAAGTTGTTTGAGTCAATAATATATGACTGTCTATTAGCTCATGTAAGTAAATATATTATCATTGAGCAACACGGGTTTTTCCCTCGGCGTTCCACAACAACTAACCTTCTCGAATACTCCCAGTACATCCGCGATAGCATCGAAAAACGTTCACAAGTAGATGCCATCTACACGGATTTTTGCAAAGCTTTTGACCAGTTAAATCAATCATTACTCATCAAGAAGCTGGAAAAGTTTGGCATAAATGGAAATAATTTGAAATGGTTCGAAAGTTACATTACAGAAATAAAACTGCAAGTGGTTGTAGGAGGGTACTCCGCGGATCTTCTTACTGCAACGTCGGGAATTCCGCAGGGCTCGCATCTTGGACCTTTGCTATTTTTAATCTTTATAAACGACATAATTTTAAGAATAAAAATATCAAAATATCTCCTGTTTGCCGATGACCTTAAGTTGTACAAAAAAATTACTTCATTAGAAGATTGCACCGATTTGCAAAAAGACTTATCATCACTTCATGAATGGTGTACACAAAATGATTTATATTTTAATGAAAACAAATGTGCCGTAATTTCATTTACAAAGAACATTAATAAATTCTCAAACACACATCACATTAAAAATATCCCTTTACTAAACACAACTTCAATCAAAGACTTAGGCGTGACATTTGACTCGTCACTTAGCTTCAATAAACATGTAGATACAATTTCAAAAAGTGCATCACAAGTATTAGGATTAACGCTAAGAATCACAAATTGATTTAAAAGTACAGAATTAACTTTGACATTATATAAATCAATTGTGCGAAGTATTCTCGAATATGCATCAACAATTTGGTCTCCCAATTATGAGATTCATAATTATAGGATTGAATCCATACAAAGGAAACTAACCCGTGTAATTGCTTATCGTGAAGGTTTATCTGGTCAATTTGGAACATATAATGACCGAATTTTGCACTACAAACTACACTCACTGACGGTCAGACGTAAACTTTCTGACGTACTACTCCTACACAAAATTATACATGCATCAGTTGATACACCAAACATTTTATCCCAAATTAACATCAATATTCCATCAAGAAAATCAACAAGGAGGATGAAAGACATTTTCTATATTAAAGCCTACCACACAAATACAGGATATTTTTCCCCTGTACCGCGAACATTAAGAAATTATAACGTTATACATGGCTCTAATAATGAAATAGACATTTTTAATGACCAATTTAAATACTTCAAAAAAAATGTATTACCTTTAATCATATTAAGCTGATATTGTGATGAAACCCTTTATTTAAAGAGAAGCAACATTGTACCTACCTAATCATTGTCTCACCAGTACAGGTGTGACAATAACAAATCGTTTATGAACATATTTGTATTTACCTTTTACCCATTCTTATTTGTTATTTACTTCTTACTATTTTTGTTATTATCATTTAGTTATTATTATGTATTTAAACATCCATGTATGTAGATTCTTGGGCACCATGCCTGTTTTATGTACTTAAATAAATAAAAATAAAAAATAAAATCTCTATTATGATTTGATTTATATCTACAACCTCTCTCCATGGCTATAAATGCATTGTTTTGTAAATTTTTCGTTTTACATTATCTTTTGTTCTGTATAATTTTTTTGAATTCATATTATTTTCTCACAAATTAAAATAACTTTTTCCATATTATGCTGTCTCAGTAGAGTTAAAGTCACAAGGAGGAAATCCATAATTGGTTTTATTTTACTATATAATACTTATGTACAAACTGATTAAATGTAAACTGTCGATATCCTGAAAATGATTTTTTATTATTATTTTTTTTTTTAAATTAACTATAAATGTTTAATTCCTTGTAATAAATCATGTTTTTTATTTATTTATTTTTTTTTTTTTATTCAATAAAAAAAAATTACAATGTGTTATATACATATATATATTTTACTAGTAATAAGATGAAAGATATTATGATATGATTAATATTTATTATTTTTCAATGTTCTCCCATAATAAGCAATTGCTTGTGTGTATGGGATGAGGTATTATTTGTTTAGTTTCTTAGATTTTTATTTTATTTTTTAAATTTTTATAAATAAATAATATCAAATTTTTGAAGAAGAAGTTGAAACTAATGAATCGAAACGTGAAACAGAAAAAGACACAGAAAATAAAAATAAAAGTTTGTAACTGAAAATTGAACCCAGGATCTTTGTCTTATTGGGACAACGCATCTAACATGTGACATGATTTACAAAATGATTTGATAATACATTTATTTGAATTCAACTTTGTTTTTGGGAATCAATAAATGCAAATCCAAGCGAGCTGAAACTCGGAAGATAAATTATCTGTCGATGACAATGTATTTTATCAGCTTTTGGTGGCAATCACGTGAAAAGGGGTTTTTGAAGAAAGCGTCAGCAGTCTTCGGAACAACGACAAAATTCTAGAGTTTCCAAAGCCTTAAATACATTATCAATATATTTTTAAAGGGTTTCATACCTAAATTCTACATGATAGTAGAAGTAAAAAAAAGGTTTTTTCTAAACTTCAGTGATTTCTTTCCAATACAAACATATTTATTTTCACATACAAACAATACAACTTTTTAACCTAAAAAATATCTTAAAACCTTGAAATTTCGAAAAAAGTTTTAGCTTTTTTACTTGTAGTATCATGTAGAATCATCCCTCGAAATTAGCACATTTTACCCTTGGACATAATCTATAAATAGCATAAAATAAATATCTGCGTCTGTCTGTTTATGCGCTTAGTTCTTCTAAACTACGCAACGGATTTTGATAGAATTTTTACAATCACTCAGAAAATTTCTTCCGGAAGGTTTATATATATAATACATGCATATTATAATTATACAAAGTAGAGAAAAGTCGATGTTTTGTAATCAAGTCATAAAAAAATATTTTCGGACGCTTACATTACTAACGCTGACTATCAAAATAATGCCAACGAAATTGTATATGTTAAAAAGGCCTACAGAAAAGTGTGCGATGGTATATGTTTATCTCCTAACGATAACCCCAATTATTTTTTGCCCAAAATCCTGTTTTAAAACCACATTTAAACATTTCTGCCACAGAGGTCTTTATAAATAATTTTAATATTATTTATCGTGTCTCTATCCCCAGGGCAACTGCCCACTCAGCCAAAGCATACACACGCCACTGGTCTAGCGCTACTTCCAAAGAAAACACACTTAACTTAAACTCAAGTCAGGGCTGGTCAAGGGAGATAAGAAAATACCCCTGGCTCAGGGCGGGGTTAGTTTGATAGGTGAAGGATTATTGGCCGAGTGTCAGGGGGTAAAATTGACTATGACTATTTGTACTTCGCACTTCACGATCGATCATAAAAATAATATAATCCCGCCGATGGAAATGAGATTTCTTTTCTCCAGTAGTGTTGTGTATTTTTTTGTTTCAATAATTAATTCTTATCCCTTGAAGTTTTTCATTTTGTGTTTTTTACAATCAGGTAATATAATTTGGGAGGCTGGTACGGGTACCGTCACCCCAAAAACCATCGATTGGATAACCAACACCTCTGCCATTAGTCACCCCAAGTGGTTCGCTACGTTTGCTGACTCAGCAGGGGTTGCCCGGATTTATGGGGTGAGGTTCGTCTAGGTCTTGGCGGCTGATAGGTTTGCCCACCTGCTGCGTGGTGGACCGGAACGGGAAAGACTAGTCGAAGGAGACCTATTTACCTCTCCAGCAGGACTCTCTTGACCTATCGCCTTGCTGGGTCGCTGTTGGAGAGATGGATCGATGCGTCTGTCACTCTTGAATCAACTGACCCCCAGATTCCTACTCAATCCTCATACCTGTTTCATCTAGAAGACACTCCACACAGCAAACCTAACAGTATTCCCTAAAATAGGTACACAATTGAATTTTTTAGCCACCTCTGGGCTGGATCCCCAAAATACTTGACAAACTTACTTCATACTGTGCAAAGGAGGACGGTCCGTCTGATTGACAATCCGCCAACATACCGATTGTAATCTCTAATGCTCGAGTCTGTTCTACAAGTATTTCAATGGAGCCTGCTCGAAAGAACTAGCAACACTGGTCAATTGATGTTTTTCAGCATTATTATACATCCACTTTTAAAGCCAGACTCACAACGCTGATCGGAATAATATTAAAAAAATAACCTTTTTCACGTATTCAATATTTTTTTGAAGCTCTACAAATTTCCACACTCCATAAATAGCTCAATATGAGATTAACAGCACGGGTAGTATGATTCACACTGCTATACCCACCCCTATATATGAACAGTACCAACCCCCTCTAATCGTGGTTTCAGTGGACCACCCCCCTGTACAAACTTTTGGCATAAATTCACTCCTTTCCGCGGATTTCTATAGGGAAACTTTAAAAAAAGGGATTTATTCAAAGAGATCAGTTTCACGCAGTATTATGTTGTAATTTATCGACTTTTTTTATTTACATTATGTTTTATTTAAAGGTAAGAAAGCGGTTAAGAGGAAGCTACAAGCCAAAAATTTACAAGACAAACGGAGTCTAGAAACATTCGATTTCAAGCCAAATATTGGTTTTTATTTATTTTGTAAATAATTTTATAAAAAAGCAAAAAAGTTAATCAAGTCTTAGGTATTATATTGTATTTAAAAAAAATTGTTTCCTTTATGCGTTCATACATTTCTATTGAAAAAAAGATTTTTTTAGTAGTTTACATATATATTTGTTATTGAGTAATTTATTTTATTATTTGTATTCTACCCAAGCAAAGCGATAGTAAAACCTTCAATTTATCTAAAGCATATATTTTGGTATTCATAATGTACACCAATTCGTTATAAAGATTAATCAAAATAGTGATTTAGCATTAAGCTTCGCCTTAACAAGTGAAATGAAAAAGAGAATCATCATCTTGTCATCTTTAGGGATGCTATGTGCAGTGTCTTTTTGAGGAGAGGAAGGAGTTAACATGTTGTAGGAGGGAGGAAACATAAAGGCCGACAAATCATTTCAAAAAAGAGACTTAGATCTCAATAACGACCCGTTCTCTTGTGATAAATGTCAACAATGTACATATGTTGGGCGCGCGTTTGGCGTAATTCCCAACTATGCACCGGTGCCGAAGAGATCAATGAAGCTAGTTC
Source organism: Hesperophylax magnus (assembly GCA_026573805.1). Classification (NCBI taxonomy): domain Eukaryota; kingdom Metazoa; phylum Arthropoda; class Insecta; order Trichoptera; family Limnephilidae; genus Hesperophylax; species Hesperophylax magnus. Next base: position 881,699 of record JAIUSX010000191.1, on the reverse strand, counting down.
CTTCGAGAATTTTTCATTCTTATACCGGTAGAACAAGAACAGCATACCTTTCTGACACCACGGGTTCAACGAAAACTCATCAAAATAACAATTCAACACACCTATAATAAGTGCTGTAAATTTATAAAAAGTGATGAAAGAAAAACCATATGTAACCTATTTAACCTAGTTTTTATTTTATCACTTTTCATAACTTTATAGCACTTTTTATAGGTGTGTTGAATTGTTATTTTTATGAGTTATTTTTTATTTCATATTATAGAAACAAACAGTACATGATTAACAGAGTTGAAACAATATACAGGAATAAAATACTTCATGTTGTGTACCAATGATATGTTTCCTTGTAATGTCTGCTAAGTGGTATGTTTATTCCTTAATTACCAGGTGACTTATGTAGTTTATAGGTGTGTGTAATGTATGTGTGAGTGTTTGTGTATATGTGTGTGTGTCTATATGTATGCGCATTGAATAGATTAAATTATTGACATGATGCCACGTTTGAATTTGGGCAGTGAATCCGAAAAAATGTCAATGTTAGAGTTATGACAAATATTATTTAGAGTATGAAGAGTTCGGTTAATTGTCGAATTAGATGCTGCATTTGTTTTGTAATTTAGCGTGTGGAATAGCACTGTATGTCGTGTACATCCCAAATGTATTTAAAGTTAGTAAGGGGCAGAAGTTCAGTACAGTCAATGTCATTGTTTAAAATTCTGTGTATAAATATTGAATCAGCTACTGCTCGCCTTTGCTGCATTATTCGGTTATTCAGTCATAGGCATGTTGTGATATAACATCTGTTCTGCCGTGTGGTATCTTGAAAAATCGTGGCGACCATGAAATAATCTCCACATTTGAAAACGTTTGATCAATTTCAACTGACGTGGAAAGATTGAACTAAATCCGTGGTCCTGGCACACGAATACGCCCGCAAAGCACTTTCAAGTAGGTGAAGTTAAAAAGGCAGTTAATATTCTCGCGGGTTGCGGTTCCTATCCGCGAATGGGTAATAATTCGTCGGCGGATATGATTTGTGACTTGAAATGCGCACCTCTTTCGTGGTGTCGAAAATGCGTTATCTGGAGGCAATTGCGCCTTGGGACTTTGAAATTCCTGAAAAAAAAAATTATCCTTTCAGGTATTTTGAATTTTAAAATTATCGGTGGCGTTATTTCAATTTATTTTTTTTTATGAATAGTCCCAATTGTTCCCAATTGTCTGGAGCCAGCGATACTATGGCGTTCCCAATTGGGGTACTCTGTGAGGCTGAAGGTAGTGGAGAGGTAAAGGAGATGAGAAAGAGGTAGGTGAGTGAATACCTGGCTATTCAGATCCGGTCACTTAACACGGCTTAAGCCATTCCAAGCAATACTGAGAGTATATTTCACTCTGGAACGTGCCGCACGTATGCTATGTTATTTTTTAATTATTGGCTTGTAAAAAAAGCACAAATTAATTACATAAAATTTACTTGCGCACGCCGTGATTTGAGCCCGCGACCTTCAACACCGTAGACCGTCAAACTGATATTTAAATAAATTAAGTTTTTGACAATTTTTAAATAAATTATTATTATTTTTTATATCAATTTATTAACGCATTTTAAGGGAGTTTTGCATATAAATAGTAATATATTCATACATTACATAAATACTAGCTGTATCCCGCCACGTGTTGCTGTGGGTCAGTTTGTCTGTGTAGATAGAGAAACAATAGCGCGTGTTGCTTTTACGTCCAATAGATGGCGGTGTTACATTGTGACATCTATATAATATAGGTGTATAAAAACACACGCGAATTCAAATGCAACGTTGTATCAAAATTTCAAAGCAATCGGTGAAGAACTTTCGGAGATTTAATTAAGTATTGTATTTCATTTGATATTGGTGATTCCAAAATGACTGAGGCAAAATAAAGTTACGATTTACGAGTATATTGTAATGGGACCCTTGTGATATAAAGATAACGTAATAATTTGAATTTTCTCTGTACATTCTAGACTTTACGTATGCATACTGCTACCATCTGGCGGACTTTGAATAAAGATATCAAGAAGCCAGGCATTGCCAGGAAGTCGTATCAGATGTTCATTGCTACACGGTGATACAAATGTATTTAATAATAATAATATTGGACAATTTGATGCAAAATATAAATATTACAAAAATAAAGTGAAGTTAAGTTAAGTAAAAAGAAGAACAGGAACAGGTGACACGAAGATAGATGATGGAGACTCTGCAGCAAGAATTCTAGGTGGTGAAAAAACTGGACCAGCTGCTGCAGCGAGAGAGTCCACCGCGTCCACCAACAGTGCCAGCACGAGGTTCGTCATCCGTCTAGGTATGTGTCTGCTGCTAATAAAGCGCTGACAAAATATCCCCACAAAGATACCAGACCTTGGCAGCACCGCTGTGGCGTTCGACGAATATAGAAGATGGAGATTCTGCAGCAAGAATCCAAGATGGTGAAGAAACTGGACCAGCTGCTGCAGCGAGAGAGTCCGCCGCGTCCACCAACAGTGCCAGCACGAGGTTCGCCATCCGTCCAGGTATGTGTCTGCTGCTAATAAAGCGCTGACACAATATCCTCACAAATATACCAGACCTTGGCAGCACGGCTGTGACGTTCGACGAATATAGAAGATGGAGATTCTGCAGCAAGAATCCTAGATGGTAAAGAAACTGGACCAGCTGCTGCAGCGAGACAGTCCACCAACAGTGCAAGCACGAGGTTCGTCATCCGTCCAGGGATGTGTCTGCTGCTAATAAAGCGCTGACACAATATCCTCACATAGATATTTATTATTTCAATAGTAGATATTCAAACGTATTGGTAACTCGATACAAACATTAAGAATTGCAAACGAACTAGTGGCCATTTCTGCCTTATAAGATTTGAAATAAAATCTCAAAGTTTAATATAAAACCGTTTTACGAACTTTCTTTGTTCCATTTTGTTCTGTTATTTTTAATATGTTGTATGCAGGCTATAATATGCATTCACAGTGTATCTTTAAATGCAACTAAAGCATCTCCCATTCAAACCATCTTTGAACGTTTACTACGGGTACTAATTATTGTGTTTAATTTTTGGGTTACTACGCCATTTTGCATTCCTCCTTCTTAAGTTGCGTTTCATTGGTGTGAATTATATGTTTTTAATTTTATTATTTTTATTTCTTCGCTAAAGCAATACCGATGTGTTGCAAAAAATAATTTTAGGACGGTAGGAACTTACAATACATAGGTGGTAGTTAATAGGCACAATTTTACATTGGTATTTTGAATTCAAAATTATAAGTTACACATACAAAACAGTAAAAAAAGGGAGATCAAGTAGAACAAACAAGAAAAAACTAAAAAGGAAACAAACGGGGATATAGCACAAAACACAAAGTCATGGTAGGAATTTACAAAAAGGTATTTACCAACTAATACATTTACAGAATTTTGCCAGCATTTTCAATAAAATTCATTTTTACATAAAATTGAAAGAACTCCTGAATCTTTAGATACCGTGCCGCCGACACATAAACTATATTTAATTCAATTAAATCTATCGAATAATATCAAAATCTCAAATCGCATCAGCTATTTAGCAGTTTAACGGGTGTTTATTGTAATAATGCAACAGAAAAAATGAAATAAAACAAGAAGAATTAGCTGTTAATTGTTTAACAGTTATAACTGCTTTAAGCAAAATCTAAATAATATCGTTTATTAATTATGTAAAGTTTAAAACATGTTTATTTGTAAGGGGGTTTGTATTCACCCTGTAGTTCGCGTTTAGGTAGGTTATGAATATAATGTAGTGTTCTAAGGGAGATGTCACATCCAGGAGCACAGCAAAGGAAGAAGGTAGCTGTGACTGGGAACTGGGGGAGGAAACTGGGATGTAGGATATAAGGGCTGGGGTGTTATCTAGCAGCTAGGGACACCCTAGCTCACGTGGAGTATAGGACGTGTAGGGTGGCGCATTGTTTGAAGAATACTGCCTTTGTGCAACTACTTTACAAAACTAGGAACTAGTACTTATTAGATGGAAGTTTTTTTGAATTATTTAGATTTTAAGTTAAGAGGTTTTCAAACATTTCACTTCCTTCTAAACCCCACATAGGAATCCCTGAGGAAAATAATTTCCCTCATGGCCTATCTAATCTTTGGGGATGCTGTGTGGAGTGTCTTTTTAAGGAAAGGAAGTTCTGGGAAGGAAAAAAGGTATGAGGGGTGGGTAGGAATCTAGGAATCTAGGAATATGTATGTCCAGGATTGACAGACGAATTTATTATCATTTCCGTTGCGATGCTGGGTGATGCTAGGTGATGGGTCAATAGGGACCAGATAGAAAGGTCAAAGGGTCTCTTTAAACTAGTCTCTCCGGATCCGGCACGCCACGCAGCACATCCTGAACACACCGCACAGGATGAACCAAGGCACCCCTGCTAAATCACTAAGCGAAATATTGGTTCCTCCACCGCCTCCCAAATTGTAATCCTTGTTCCTGAATTTACCCAACAATTTTATTTTAATTACATTAAATGTGAATATAATAAAAAAAAAAAACAGATTTTGTCTTAATTGTCAAGTCGCTATTTAGGCAACATTGTATTGCTTTTTATCTAGTTTCGTTTCAGTTTTAAGTAGAAAGCAGTAATAATACTCTATAATATAAATAATACTTCCAACTCCTGACATTTCCCATGCTACACTAGCGCATCCATATGAATGAATTTGCAAGAAATTAAAGAAATTCTTAAATTTTCACGATATTTGTTGTTGTAGGCGAAACAAATATATTACTCGTTACAAATTGCAAGAGAACAGTATACATTTTCTAGTTTTGGTCAACTTCTGAAAATATAAAAAGGCTGTGCGGTGAAATTATGAAATATTCAGCTTATCGTAGAGGGAGGCATGGACACGACAATGGGGAAGATAGGATATAGGTTAGACTAACAGAACAATTCCCTCTTCCCGTATATACACATGACGGACTCGGTGGTTGAATGGTTATGACCCTTGGCCACGAATACAGAGGTTGCGTGTTCAAATCGCATGCGTCCGCAAGTAAATTTTATTTGATTAAATTGTGTATATCAAAATATATTATTTTAAAATAATATATTTCAATACTTGTGGCACGTTTTAGAGTGGTAGATACTTTTAGTATGAAAGACTTGTGACAAACCACTATTCAGATTCGAAACGTTGCTTCAAATGTTTGGTAAGTAGATTTGAATAGTCAGGAACTTACATACTCTACATTTTCAACACTATCTCCTTCCTCATTATCTTCATACAATTTGGGATGCCATAGTCAGGCCATGGGAGAAGTTGAGAAAACATTTCTCTCTCCGTAAATATACACTCCTAAATGTTGAATCAACCAACGACATCATTCAATAAAAAATCTGTCTTTATTTATTGACAGTGTTAAAAATGTAGTGATCAAAAACAAATCCATGGATAAGCGTATTGTCTGGACATGTAGAGCGGATGATGAGGAAGGAGTGTAAGGAAAATGAGTCGATGACGCCCGAGGAAGACATGGCACGATCAAGTAGTTAATCAAATACCTGGTCGGTCTGGGTCTGAGGAGTGTTTGCCAAGTCAGAGATATGTTAGTCTATCCTCTCTCTCTCTAAAGAACGTTAACATTGTAAAGGTATGTTTTATTGTATAAATTTGGTGTCTCAAGATGTCATTTTAACTGATGACTGCTTTCATAATTTTTCAGCAAAATCCATGCCTTACTGCTATAAATCACGGTGGGTTTCAGCCCTTCACTATAGACTGCTAGCCACTCTTCTCTGGACCAGTTGTTGTAAGCGAGAACCACATTCAGTCCTCCATTAAAGAAGTTTCTTGCATTTGGCTTTCTTAGGACATTAGTAGACATGAAAAATTACCAAAATCTTTATAAATAAAAAATGTTAATATTCGTTTGTTCAAAATCTTAAATCTCCGAAAGTTCTTCACCGATTGCTTTGAAAGTTTGACACAACGTTGCATTCAAATAAGTGCGTATATTTACGTACCTTAATTATATAGATGTCACCGATGCCATCTGTCGGACGTAAAAGAAACACGCGCTATTGTTTATATATCTTCAGAGACAGATTGACCCACATCATCGCGTAGCGAAGTATAGCTAACGCACAAAATTCATCCATTTATGAAACTTTGGTACTTAATGATATGTGACAAAATAAACGTACGTCCAAAGTAAGGTGGCGGAAAACCCGACAAGAGTTGGAGAGAAATAATAACAGAACAAGGGAAAACATGCCACTTTGTTTTGGACGAAATCTGCAGATCTTCATGTCTACTGTCAAGATGAATGTAATGAACTAACTAATCATCGCGCCGTTTCCCCATAGGGGTAGACATAGAGAACGCACTGCTAAAAAACTCGGCCTTAGCACACACTCTTGCCTCATTCACATTCATACATAATCTTCTATTCTTTTGACACAAGACACTGCCCGACTCAAGTATCTGGTTCGATCTACATGCCCAAACTATCTAAGGGTCCCTTTTTTAATCTTACTCATTACGCTTGCATTATTTGCAGATCTTATCTTTTCTCACAGTATCAAATATGGTTTTACCGTATATACGGTTCAGGGATTTCATTTCTGTAGCATTTAGTATACTTTCATCGTTCCTCTGCTAGTTCCGTGACTCACTGTCATCAGTGTAGGTACCAGCACTCCATTGTGGACTGCTAGCTTCGTTACTTAGTTTTTTGCTAGCGCCAAATACGTTCAGTCCTCCATTAATGGATAACAAATTATTATAAGCAATAATTAGTCGCCTGAAATATCAATACAAATTGAAAATATCTCCCGAGTAAAAATAAATGCCGCCGACGGGAACTTTATTTTTGTAGGAAAGGCTTTGTTAGTGCTAAATTTCCCACTAGATGGCGTCGAGACATATTATATCTACATTTGTTGGTGATATTTCGACTTGACAATATTGTTATTTTTTTAATGATAAACTAATGTTTAAAAGACAAGGTTTTTTATGCATAGCACAAAGGATAACAAATTATTAAAAGCAATAATTATCCTATTATATTTTTTATCCTTTGTGCTATGCATAAAAAACCTTGTCTTATAAACATTTAGTATTTAGTTTATTATTATCTACATTAACCTTTCTTTCAATATCTCTGTCAGCCTTCCCATCTCTCTAGAACATACTTCCAAAATACACAAACTCATCAACCTGCTCCAAGTATTCCTCATTCACAACTATATTGCACACTGTTTTCGTACTCTCTCTTTCAAACATCCTTTATCTGCCAGTTCAATGCCTATCTGCCATCAATCAGGGTTGATTATCATTACTCCATTGTGGATTGCCAGCGTCACTGTGTTAGCATCAAATTTTTATTGGACCAATTTTCTTTTATAACTTTTGAGGGTTTATACCCTTTGATGTAAAATATCATTGAAAACAGAGATCCTGAATTCGATTCCTAGTTAGGACCGTTATCTTTTTTTATTTTTCTGTGTCTTGTTCTGTTTCATGTTTAGATTTATTAGTATTAAGATCTTCTTCAAAAAATGTTGTTCCTGATGGAATGTATGCTGATGATGCGGTGCTGATTGCTAATAGTATGGATGATCTACAGTCTCTCGTGTCTAGGATGAACCAAGTATGCATGAAGAATGAGTTAATGATGAATGTAAGTAAGTCTAAAGTAATGGTGTTTGAAAGAGAGAGTACGAAAACAGTGGGCAATATAGCTGTGAATGAGGAATACTTGGAGCAGGTGGATGAGTTTGTGTATTTAGGAAGTATGTTCTAGAGAGATGGGAAGGCTGACAGAGATATTGAAGGAAGGGTAAATGCAGGTAACTCCATTAATGGAGGACTGAACGCAGTTGGCGCTAACAAAAAATTGTCCAAAGAAGCGAAGTTAGCAGTCCACAATGGAGTGCTGGTACCTACCCTGATGTATGGAAGTGAGGCATGGAACTGGTAAGAAAGGATGAAAGTAGATTGAATGCTGTTGAAATGAGATCCCTGAGGCGTATGTGTGGTAAAACCATGTATGATCGTCTGAGAAATGTGGAGATCCGCAAAGAGTGCAAGGCTGATGTAAGCGTAATGAGTAAGATTAAGAAAGGGAGACTTAGATGGTTTGGGCATGTGGAGGTTTGGCGGTCCGTCCTCTTTGCCTCCCCCTGCGGGGAAACGGCGCGATGGTTAGTCTAAATTTTAAATATGAGATCGACAAATGTGTAATAATTAGGTCGCACAGTTATCTTATATTTTTTCTTTGTCTTGTTCTGTTTCATGTTTAGATTTATTAATATTATCTTCTTCTTCGATGTATGATAATAATTATTCCCTAGTTTTACTTTTCTACAGTGCGCCCCCAATAATCGAGCCAGTTACGAGGCAGGTCACGCGCGCACAGCCCTAAAAGTCCTGTACAGTCACCGGCCGTAAAGAAGTATCCGGATATAAGTCTGACTCTGGATTTTTCCACATCATAACACCTTATATTTGTGCTACGTGCCCAAACTGGCAAATATCATAAACTAACCACCCGACTGTCGAGTCGTGACGCATTATGTACCCATTCAAGTGTGTAGTCAGACCTCTTAATCCTGTAAAGTACAAGTTACTTTGACGCAGGATGTCTTGAGTTTAAAATGGGATAGTGACTAAGTTGACACATGCGCTGGGTTCCTAATCCGGAGGCCGCAAGAATTCATTTCACAAATAATTCGCTAATAATGATACGTATTATATTTGCAGCAGGTTCCCGAGTTGTACAGGAAGAAAAATCGATTTTTACCATTATATATAAAGAATTTTCGATATATTGCAAAATTTTTCGTAATTTCATGAACACGTGTTCCGACATCATGATAATATATTCGTAATTTACTAAAATTTTATCAGGAAACCTGTTAATTCATTTGTTAGTCCTAAAATCACGTTTTTAACTGGAAATACCAAGAATTTGAAGAGATTCTTAATAAATTTTCAAAAACCATTTTTTTTCAAGACCATTAGTCAGAATTGAAGGGTTGCATGATATGGTTTTAACCTGTTTTGTGGCCAGATTTGAATAGCCAGGTTATTCATCATCTTTCTCTTGACCATCTCCTTCAACCTCTTACTACACCTCACAACACACAAAAAAGATTTGGATATTCACGTATTTCTTCATCTTCCTCTTTCCCAAGTAATTCCAATCCCCACTACGTTTAATCTCACGATAATTGGGGATCTCATAGTCTCACTGGCTCCAGACGATTGGGGGGGGGGCAAATGGGACTCTTGTGTTGATAATGGATCAACCGAAAAAATATTATCAATCAACTTTCTGTATTCACGAATAAGTTGCGCAGTGATGCGCAGTTCGCAAGGCGCATTCTTTATTTTGTAAAGCTCTCCCTAAAAAGCAATTAACTGTTTATGTTTGAACGCAAAGCAGCCTACAATCTTGCTCCTAATTTGGAAATCTTTGGGTATTTATTATAATTAATCCCCCCCCGCTTCCTCCCCCCACAAAAACTCTGCTAAGATAAAGTCGAGAGAATGAAAAACACAATTTAAATTCATGAATTAATTATTACAATTTTATCTATGGCGTTGTTTTAAATATTCATGAGGACTTTTATAAATTACTATGCGGAAATTTAAAGTCGCGAGATTTTTAAACAACGCTTGCTTTAAAGCGATCCAATTCTTAAAAATTGAAAGAAAAAAGCTCAATCCTTACGCTAGCTGGTGGCTATTTTTTACCCCTAAAAACGAAGTTTTTTTTAACATAATCTATCTATTTTCAATTTTAGATATATCTCTTGGGCCAATTTTAAAGTTTTTTTTGGTTAGACTAAGGAAAGAACCTTTTTCCAGTATGGAATAGAATTTACCACGCTAACAACTGCGCCAAATCCAAATTGGGTAGGACCGACATTTATTTCCTACATAAACTGCTGTAATATCATGTAATTTCAAAGAAATATGAATATCTCCACGTGTGTATGCGTGATTTCTACCAAAAGTTTGTAAAATGCATTGTCATCAACAGTGAGTCTGTTTCCCGAGTTTAAGCTTGATTGGATGTCGGGAAATGGGTTAATTTCAACTTAAAAAAACTGCAATCATTTATTCACTTCACAAAATCAAAATTCAAATATGTGATTTGAAAGGAAGCTATATAAATGTGAATGTTAGAGGGAGCGCGTTAATGTATTAAAACATAGCAAAAATCTCTCGACTAATGTCATAAGTAGCATTTAAAGATACACTGTGAATTTTTTCATAACCATACATGGAGAAAATGAGTATTACTAATTAATTAATTTTTTTCAAATTATTGGTGTTCCGGTTAAATCAAGGATTTCCGCCGCTAGTGATAAGCTTTTAGTAAATTTCATATATATTTGAACGTTATGATTTTTATGAACACCTAATGTATTTCAACAACCTTTCGATTGATATAAATAAATTAAAAAATATCAACAAACTGAAACTAAAACTGAATTTATACTTGTCAGGAATAATTAACTAAATAATTGCATGTTTTTCCCTTTTCTTATTTTTATTATCAGTCTATATTCTTCTCTACTATATTAAGATGTTTCTAATTACTCTCTTGATTGTTCAATATTTAGAATGTAACAGAATCTTATATATACCTACACGTATAGATAATCCAGAAGTTAGTGTAAAATTAGTGTAACTCGCTCACCAAACACAAGAACCAGTTTCTTCTTTGGTGAGATTGCGATTATAAATATATTTTGTACCGATATGTAATTTATATAAAATCACTGTACCCATTTATATCTATATTAAATAAATAAAATAGAATTAACCTGTTTCGACATCGTGATAAAAACTTCATGTGTTCATTTTTTCGTTAAAGGCAATTCAATCTATTCAGATTACGAAAAATTTGAAGAGATTCTTAATAAATAAGTGATATCTTTTATCTCAGTGTAGCAAGTCAAATAACAAAATCAGTTTTGTTTTTATAAATATATATGCCAATTGGGTATGAAATAGTTTCACTGGTTTCGAACAGTCTGGAACAGTTAAGAAACGCACTCACTTATAAAAATATTTCTCAATATATTCCTGTAAAAAGTAGTAGTAACAATAATATTCAATGCCAACAAGATTCCATTCAATGTACCTGCGCGTTCAACACGCTCTTGTGTCCTGTTCAGGGTTGATCAAAGCAAAACGAACGCTAAGCAGAATTCTTGCCTCAACAGACTATGCAATAATTACTAATAATTAATTTTAAGAGTTCCATAAAATAATATTTCTATGATGATTTGTGAATAATGTTTATGTCTCTATTGTTCATATCTCTATTATGATTTGATTTATATCTACAACCTCTCTCCATGGCTATAAATGTATTGTTTTGTAAATTTTTCGTTTTATATAATTTTGTTTTGTATAAATTTTTTAATTCATATTCCTTTCTCACAAATTTATATAATTTTTTCCATATTATGCTGTCTCAGTAGAGGTAAAGTCACAAGGAGGAAATCCATAATTGGTTTTATTTTACTATATAATACTGATGTACAAACTGATTAAATGTAAACTGTCGATTTCCCGAAAATAAATAAATACATTCTATAACAAAAAAATAAAATTAATTTTTGAAAATTTTTGTATTCCAAACCCGTTCTTGTAAAATCAATACACCAACTTTGGTCGTATATTTAAAAATTTGTCATCCATTAATTGTATTAACGCTTAAACTCCAATGTCGGGTTGGGGGAGGGTAAGAGGAGGTAAAAGCGTGTTCTGAATAACGTCCATTCTTTTAGACTAAATAGGGGAGAATTTTCTCACCCCTTGGTAAAAAAAATTGTTCTGCCTTCGAAAGAATTGCCAGACATCTTTTTTTGATGCAGGGAACAACACTGATAAATTTGGTCACCTAATTACTTAAGATTTTCTCGGCCAAAAGTATTATAGTGATTTATTTTTGAGGTATTATGCCGTGTTCCCCAAGCTCCTTCCTTTGTCAACGTTTCCATCATCAGGGCAGATGTGTTCACACACATGCTGTCCAAAACGTTGGCTAAAGAAGGAGGTAGCGCAACACGGCATAATACCCCCAAAACAAATCACTATAACTTAATTATAACCTAAATCTTAGCTAACTTAAGCCGTAGCTAACTCTAAGATTACTCACTTAAGTCATAACTAACTTATTGAACTAACTTAAGTATTAACTAATTTAAGTATTAACTAATTTAAGTATTAACTAAATTAAGTATTAATTAACTTATGACTTTAAAACTTAAGTCTTAACTAACATAAGTCTTAACTAACTCATTTAGACTAATTTAATTTAAGTATTAGCTAACAAAAGCCTTATTTAACTTAATTTAAGTCTCAACAAATTTTAGCCTTAAATAACTTTTGTCTTAACTAACTTAAGTCATAACTATCATAAGTCTCCACCAACTTAGGTCTTAGCTAATTTATGTCTTAACGAAATTAATTTTTAACTGAATAAAGTCTTAACTAACATAAGCCTTAAATAACTTATGTCTGAACAGACAATTCCTTGGCTGGCTAAGTCCCCCATCACAACACAAGCAACATTTTCCGCTAACTGTGGTGGTAGTAATAGATTAAAAAATATTGTCAGGTTATTCGTAAACCGGGAATGTTTGTTATAAAAAGTCTTAACCAACTAAAGTGTGACTAACTTAAATCTAAAAAAAAGTCTTAACCAACATAAAACTTAACTAATTGTGTAAAATATAAATAGCTAGTCTTATTTTTATAACTAGTTCAAAACGTCCAATTTAAAGCTATAAGTATTTTTTTTTTAAAAACTGATAATTTTTTTCATATAAAAAATGCAACCATTAAATATTTTCTCCGGATTTTTGCAGTGGAACTCCCCTCCTAATGGGGCCGTTTGTCCTGTAAAACAATAATTATTTAAATTAGACCCCTTCCCCTTTATCTCACATCTACACGGCGATTAGGAGCGACCAAGTCGAACGAGCGCTGAAAGGGGAATTTTCCGTGCTTTTCTTCTTGCATATTTCTGCATACTAATTTTGTTGAAGGTATAAAAAGCTTAAAATAATGTCATGTAAGGAATTACAAAAGATTTTTTTTTTATTTTGCATGCATAATCTAACCTAACCACCACTACGTTTCTCCGCAGGGGCAGGCAGAAAGGATGGACCGCCACACTACATATTCTGTCTTGGCAAAAACTCATTCTTGCCTCGTTATCCTGACTATTGACATGATCAATTTTTTTTACTATGAAGCAAAATGTTTGTGTGTTACAATAAAAAGTGACGAATCGTGAGTTGTGGCATCATGAAATTTGTACAAACGATGCAAATAAACCGGTGGCTTTACATGAACATTAACTTCGCATGCACGTTATCCTGTCATGAACGTTAATTTTCCATGTAAATTAACATTCCATAAATATTAACTTTCCATGAATATTTACTTTCCATGAACATTAACTTTTTATAAACATTAACTTTCCATGAATATTTATTTTCCATAAGCAATAACTTTCAATAAACATTTACTTTCCATGAATATTTACTTTCCATGAACATTAACTTTTTATAAACATTAACTTTCCATGAATATTTACTTTCCATAAGCAATAACTTTCAATAAACATTTACTTTCCATGAATATTTACTTTCCATAAACATTAACTTTTTATAAACAATAAATTTCCATGAATATTTACTATCCATAAGCAATAACTTTCAATAAACATTTACTTTCCATGAATATTTACTTTCCATGAACATTAACTTTTTATAAACATTAAATTTCCATTAATATTTAATTTCCATGAATATTTACTTTCCATTAACATCAAGATTCCATAAAAACTAACTCTCCATTAACATTAACATTCTACGTACATTAACTTTTCATGGAAGTTGACTTTCCATGAACGTTGACTTTCCATCAACACTAACCGTTCACATTAACTTTCCGTGGTAATTGACTCTCCATCAACACTAACTTACCGTTCACATTTATTTGCCATGAACGTTGACTTTCTGTCAACACTAACTTACCGTTCACATTAACTTTCCACGAACATCGACTCTCCATAAACAATATAAACTTTCCATGAACGTTGACTTTCCATCAACACTACATAACGTACCGTTCACATTAACTTTCAGTGAACATTAACTATCCATGGACGTTGACTTTCCATCAACATTTACTTACCGTAAACAAAAACTTTCCATGAAAGTTGAACTTCCATGAAAGTTGACTTTCCATCAACACGAACTTACTGTTAACATTAACTTTCCATGAACATTAACTTTGGGGTATGTTGTGAGGCTAAAATGAATGGGGAAGATGAAGGTTGGAAAAAAGACGACTTTTACCATTTAAAGCCATAAAAAGCAAGAATAAGAATGGGAATATCTATACATTATCTAAAAAAAAAAAGTGCAATTTTCAGTCAATAAAAGTCAGCTTAATAAAAAAAATAAACAAAATGGTAGTTTTTGAGGTTTTTCACCACAGCTATGCATCTTCCACTCTGTCGGTATGTTTAAAAATTTGAAAAATTTAATATCATCTATTTCTATAACAGAGAAGATCTTCTCGTACAACTTATTCTAATAAATTTACTTTTAAAATCAACATAGTATCACAATCAGAAATCTTGAAATGTACTCTGAGAATTTTTACTTTAGAGTCTTTAGCAAACACACAGATTTAACAAAGGGCCCGAAGGTAGAAAGATCTCCCCCATCCCCGAAGACGGCGCTCATTAGCAAAAAGCTAATATTAACTTAGCGACAGGTCGAGCTCAGTAAAGGGATTGTTCCCCAGTTAGGTCCCTAGAGAAGTAGCTTAGATTTATATAAATTTATCATGTCGGTACAAAATGCATTTATTTGTCTTACACGCCAGTTCAGCGTTGATGTAGTTAAGTCAGCTTTATGACTGGACTAGTCAAAAATAAGTCTATTCTTAGTGTGTCTTATATCACCACGAATATACGCAATAGGCATAAAAATTGCTTGGCAAACGGAGTACAAAATGGCCAATTTAACCCTAAACGGTATTTTTTTTTGTTGTGAATTATTTTAAGTTAATAAATGAAAATTGTCACAAAAAATTCTATAATTTTTATAAAGTTGTGTCTTGTTTTTATCATTTTCTAATTAAAAAATAAATTATTTAGTATACCGTGGTGAAAAGTCAAGTTTCTAACAATTCCAACGTTATGCGTCTAGTAATATTTAAACTGATATTATAAGTAAGGGTTATTTCTGTGTACATATGTAGGATCTTGGTAGTGTTACAATGAATTATAATGATGGTGTTGTATCTCAGTGTTTATTTTAAGACAGTTGGGAGATGGCTCTTGTCCGATGACGATGATATCAGGTGTAGATGAACGTAGAGACCGGCTTTGTGGATCTGTTCAGCACTGATGAAGATGTGGGGTCTTCCGGGTACTCCAGTGTGAACGAGGTAGGCAAAAGTGCGATGGACTGGTCTGCAGTTGAGCGGAAGATGCTGAGCGGCGAAGATGCCACGGGGCTGAGGCGCAGACTAACGTTATGCCAAGTCGGAATTGTTGAATGGAATGATGATGTACTTAGGTCCTCCACCGCTTGTATAGCTGCTGATTCCTTTGTTCTTGTCTGCCACGGGTTGGAGTAGCGTCTGGACGTCGAACCCGCAGGATCGCTGACTCGGTTCATTGTATGAACGTTTGCATCACTCTGTATGCAAACATTCTCTTATCAGCAGTTTACGTATCGCGGTCCCGATATTTCAATTGAAGTTTCGTAAGTCTGATTGTTGGTTCAGCTTTTTTTTCACTCGTGCTGTCTGATTATGATATAATGACCCTAGGAGCGGTGACGTAACCGCTACACATATAATATTATTGTAACCTCATCTTCTGTATAGTATTCACTTTTTTTTTTAATGTGCGCAATAATTCTGTATACTGTGTTTTTATGTGTGGAATCGTACGGGTACGGAATAATACACTTGTGGGTGGAATAATTATTGGTGTACGGTCCGAGTTTATTTGTGGGCAATATTCAATATTCGAAATAATCTGTGAGGAATTTAAAAAGTGCGCAATAATTTGTGATCCTTGAATACTGGATTTGTATATATTTATTTTAAATGTGTTTATTTATAGAATACATTATTATTAGTATTTGATTGACATTTACAAAGCATTAATACATTGAATTTCCATACTAGACAACCACCTGTTTTAAGGTTTCATTATAGTTATTTTATATAAAGTGTTAACAATATATAGTAAGATTGAATATTAGCCTCACTAATAAACGTGTTGCATACCCTACACAATTGATTACTAACCCTTAATATTTGTAATTGATTCTCAGCTTTATATAATCTAAAACACGCCCGTAAAAATGTAAAAATTATGAACAAGTCTGCTTTTGAAGAGATATCCAGATATCCTCCTCCCGATCGTCTGGAGTCAGTGAGACTATGGCATACCCAATTGGGATACGTTGTGAAGCTGTAGGTAGTGGTAAGAGGAAGGTGGGAAGTACCTATATATTCAGATCTGGTCACCAAGCACGGCCAAAGACATGTCAAGCAATTTTACAGTCTTGTACTTTGTATGTAGTCTTACACCAGGGCGAAACTGAGAGAATCTTTCGCTCTGGAACGTGCCACAAATATACTATATATTTTTTTAAATTAAATTGTCAAATAACACACATTTATCGAGATTCGAACCCGTGACCTACGATAATTAATTCTAATGGAAATAAGCTCCCAACAAGACTGTCTTAAAATGCAAGCTGATCTGGATGCACTATCTGAACGGTCGTTGATAAACAAATTAGATTTCAATACAAAAAATGTGTCACTATGTCTTACACTCGTTCTTTAAACACTATACTTTACGATTATAAAATAAAGGGCGAAACACTATCACGTGTAAATTCCGTAAAGGATCTCGGTGTCGTCTTTGATCCCGAACTGAAATTCTCTGGCCATATATGGCAGCTCACTCAGTCTTGCTACAAACTTCTTGGGTTCGTCATTAGGACATGCAAGCAGTTCAATAACCAAGATGCTATGTTAGCATTGTTCAATGGCATACTGAGAAGCAAGCTGGAGTATGCGAGCGATGTTTGGGCACCGTACCACCAGAAGTACATTGAAATTATAGAGCAAATCCAGAAGAAATTCCTCAGGTATGTCTATATGCGGACGCATGGAACCAATCCCAGGTTCATGCACCATATCGACTTACTTGAGGAAACTAATTCTGTGAGTCTGGAAACTAGACGGAAAGCAAGCCTAGCCATTATATCTTTCAAAATATGGAACAATTTTATTGATAGCTCATTCCTCTTGGGATGCTATGATTTATATTTACCAGACCACTACAGCCGAAGTCGATACCATGACTTATTCAGAGTACCAAAAGGCAAAACCGACGTCCTGGCAAAGCATAGCATGACGAGGGGAGTGGTACTGTTGAACGAACTAGCAAAGAATTTGGATGTAAATGACTGTTCTCTAAACGACCTAAAACAATTGAAGAGTCACTTACCCAAATGCTGATATGATGTAAAATTGTACTGTAACTGGAATGAATGTTCTGTTGTACAATAATAAAAAAATAATAAAAATAAAAAAAATTTGCTAGTCGCTTAGAAAGCTTACCCCTCGACAACGAAGGCCGTAATTATGTAGGTATACGGAATAATCCGTGTCCAGATTTTGGAATGTGCGCAATAATCTATCTCCAGAGATGGAGGTATGTACGTAGGCACGAAACGATTTGTGCGGAATATTCCAACACCTGTCAATTTTCCTAATTTCCAGTCCCAAAAAAAGAAATATTTTTCAAAACGTTTTTGTGTCTTTAAAAAGTTATCATATTATACTCTGTATTATCCAAAATTAGTTAAAACCTCCCAACGCCCGAAGCGGGGGTCGTACTAAAAGTTTCCCAATTAAAGCGGCCGTGGGAGGGGGGTCCGAAAAGTTTTTAATATTAAATTTGCATACATGGGCCAAGAGGCGTCACTTCCCGTCTAGAATGGCTCCCTAATAAGGAAACGGTCTTTAAAAGTTGACGTTTTATGATGCCGTGTAAACTGTATGGTACATGGTGTTTTGAAATTGATGTGAAAATATTTTTAAAGAAATTGTTAAGAAGTTTTTTGTGAGAATTTCTGCATTTTTTAAAGAAAGAGAGAACGCAAATTCTCGCCGTGTAATACCTACGGACTTATGTTATCTTATTATTATTATTAGTTAGGAGACAATAAGCTTATCACTAACCTCAATCAATTTAGTTTGTTATAATTCATTAATGCTGAAAGACGTTGAAATAACTTAACAGTCCACAATGGGGTGATTATATTGTAGGGTAAATTATAGTGAGTTTACATCCCCCGAAAATAACGACAACATTACTTTTACCCACATTCATGTGAGGATGGTATCACTGTTAGCCTGCGCGCGATACCTCGCGAGGAAAATATTTCATTTTCTCTCCAGTGGCCGGCTTAGCCCTAAATCTCCTCTAACGCACGCGATCTGTTTTGTTCATAAAGTTATTGTAACGTGAGTTTTGTTAAAATAAAAACTGAATTGAAAATATCCGAATTCTCATTTTTGCACAACGAGAGTAATCACGCAACTTTGGATTCTGCGGATTGGAGAACAACAGAATCATTCAGCAAACAATCCATTTATATTGGCGATAACAACTAATCATCCAAAATACTGACTATGATGTATGGCTCCAAGGCTTTAGCACTGGCAGAGAAATGATGAAATTATACTAAATGCCATAAAAATTAAATCTCTGAGGGGTATGTAGTTAAAACCATGTATTAGCATGTGAAAAATGTGGAGATTTGGAAAGAACGTAAGGTTGTTGTATAATAGTCTCCATCCTCTATCTTTGACGAATGTCACAGCGGTGCTGCTAAGGTCTGGTATCTGTGAGAGGATATTGTTTCAACGCTTTATTAGCAGCAGACACATACCTCGACGGATGGCGAACCTCGTGCTGGCACTGTTGGTGGACGTGGTAGACTCTCTCGCTGCAACAGCTGGTCCAGTTTCATTACCACCTAGGATTCTTGCTGCAGATTCTCCATCTTCTATATTCGTCGAACGTCACAGCGGTGCTGCCAAGGTCTGGTATCTTTGTGAGGATATTGTGTCAGCGCTTTATTAGCAGCAGACACATACCTGGATGTATGACGAACCTCGTGCTGGCACTGTTGGTGGAATCTTTCGCTGCAGCAGCTGGTCCAGTTTCTTCGCCACCTAGGATTCTTGCTGCAGAGTCTGCATCTTCTATCTTCGTGTCACCTGTTCCTGTTCTTCATTTTATTTAATTTAATTCACTTTGTTGAATCCTACAAAATTAGAGTAGCGTTGGTAATGTAGTTTTAGTGATTTGTCTTATATGTAGTATTGTTCTAGATTCTATATTATTTTATGTTACTGTTACATGTTTTACTAATTTTTTTTCATATTCAGTTTGTTATCAGTTTGACGTTATTTCATGCTTTAAAAACGTTGTGTAAAATTTTCGATAGCTCATTCGGTAAATTCTGTGTAATTATAATCCACGTAAAAGCCCGGCGCTAAACAATGTTTTACCACACATAGATCTCAGGGTTCTCATTTCTACAGCATTCACTCTAATTTCAACCTTCATTTGCCAGTTCTATGTTTCACTATCAAACATCAGTGTAGGTACCAAAACTCCACTGTGGACTGCAAGCTTCGCTTCTTTTCACAATTTTTAACGTGAAAACATCTTTAAAAAGTCGGTATTAATTTGTTTTTTTATATATGTAATGCCCAAGGGTTGTGGCGCACAAGTTTCGTATATATTAAAAAAAATACCTTTGTTCGTTGCTTGTTAATGCGCTTACGTCATCGAGCGAGGAAAGGGTCAAATAAGAGCCTCAAAATTATGTGCGATCAAAGAATCAGCCATAACTCCGCAAAGGAAAGGGTTACATGAGTTATTCGTGCGTCGTCGTGTAGATCTTGAGGTGCTCTAAATAGTAAGCTGAGTTAAAAACAATAAAACTCCCAGTGACAAACGAGAGACATCCACCCAATATTTTGTTAGCTTAGAATTTAATAAAAAAAGAACACGCACCAAATATTAGTCAAAAAGTATTTTTTTCACAATCTGCTATTACAAAAAAATATAACGAACGATGCTATATCATATTTTTCCCCCCAGAACACTTACGATTGTGTTTTTTACAATATCCTAGTAATACATAATTTGCAATAGACGTCTTTTTTACGCATGTTTCCAGCTTGCAAATGTATGTCTTTTTTACACATGTTCCCAGTTTGTACAAATGTGATATGTGTTTATTAGGTTTTTGGCCATTTTGCAAGATACGATATCGCATATGACTTTTTTGGATTTTGAAATATTTGACCATTTTTAACAGTCGAAGTGTATTGAAAACGTGCCCTACTTGAAATGAAATGTTTTGATTTCCAATACTATAATTTTTTTTTTTATTTATTTTTTTATGTTGCTACTGCATAAGCATCCCAACTGCTCCCAACCATGCTGTAGGTGGGGGAGTACCTGACTATTCAGATCTGGCCACCAAAGCCATTTTAAACACCGTTTCAATTCTGAATGGCGGTCTTACACCAGGGCGATACTGATAGTATCTTACACTCTGGAACGTACAGTGTACTATATATTGTATTTAATTAATGCATTGCGAAATAGCACAATTTCATCAACATGATTTTAATCCGCGGCCTTCGGATTGCTAGTCGAGAGCCTTGCACCTCGACCACAAGGGAAAAGTGCCAGTGAAAAGTAATTTTTTTAATGCGAAACCCTCTCAAGAATCTCAACTGTAAGGAATTCCCAATTGTAGGGTATGTTGGTGTGTTGTGTTTTCTATGTATGAAGGGATTTTTGAGAGAATGGAGATGTGAAAGTGGATGTTTGAGAAGTAGGTACCTGACTCTTC
Source organism: Hesperophylax magnus (assembly GCA_026573805.1). Lineage (NCBI taxonomy): Eukaryota > Metazoa > Arthropoda > Insecta > Trichoptera > Limnephilidae > Hesperophylax > Hesperophylax magnus. Next base: position 860,662 of record JAIUSX010000191.1, on the reverse strand, counting down.
AGAGCTGGTCATTGAATATGGCTAAACCATTTGAAGCAGCGTTTCGATACTGATTGGTGTACTTTCACAAGGGTGCTAATGAGAGAATCTTTCAATATAGTTTTAATTACCTTGTAATCTTTAGTTTAACAAAATAATTATAAGCAATAATTTGTCGCCTGAAATATCAGTTTAAATTGAAAATATGCCGCTGACGGGAATTGAACCCGCTTTGTGCTCTGCATAAAAAACCTTGTCTTATAAAAATTAGTTTATCATTAAAAAAAAATTCTTTAGTTTAGTTTTTCTCATTCAAAAAGACACCTGAACAGCATTCTCGAAGATGGCAGGCTCTCCCAAATCCTTGGGATCCCTTAGGACCACTCTCCTAGAAGTATTATTTAAAAATAAATTTCAAATTTCAGCAAAATCTGAATGGAGTTTTATTAAAGAATATTTGCAGAAGTCATTTTTATGTTGTTTTTACTTTGAGATCGACTAGTTTTTCAGATATGACATAAATTAAACATAGATACTATTTTGGATCGTATGTATCGTGCATTAATTTTACGTGAAATCTGGTGCAATGAAATAAAATTTTTCTTTGAATTTAAGTATCATTTTAAAAAATTAGCTGATTGTAGGAAGAATCATATAGATAATGTAGGTACCTATCAATAATATTATATTTTAACAGAAAATTATTTTTACTGTCCCAAAAGAAAATTAAGAATTCAGACCATACTGAGATTTTCGAGATAGAGTTCTTACGTCTTTCGCAAAGGTCGAATAGAAAAAAAAACAATAAAATCGAAGAGGATATTTTCGTGTTCTCGTTGACTGTAGTTTTCCACGCACCCCTATTGTCTTTTTACTATTAGAGTGGTGTTCTTACTAGGCGATCAGTTTTCAGAGATAAACAACAGTTTGCAGTAATAGTAATAAAAATATTTAATATTTTATGTCTAAACAGAAAATAGTTTTCTGAAACTCTCGAACAGCGATATTTAAATATTTTTTCTTTCCGGTATTCAATAATATTTTATTTTGGGAAGCGGGTATGGGTACCGCCTCCCTGGGAACCAATCATGGTATAACCAAAACCTGTGCTGTAGGTCACCACAAGTTTTGTATTTTTTATTAATCACTATTAAAATATGTGGTAAGGTACTTTATTCACAGTTTTTTTCAATGGGGATTACTGTACCGAGGAGGACTGTAGGTCGGTGTTATGTCATGATTTCCTCATCATAATTTTTTCATCTTCATGTTTGTTGATTTCTTCATCTTCATGTTTATTGTTTCCCGCTACTATATATTTGTTGATATCTTCATCTTAATGTTTATCGTTCAATTCTACTTCACGTTTGTTGATTTCTTCATCTTCATTTTTATTGTTTCCTTCTACTTCATAGTTGTTGATTTGTTCATCATCATGTTGTTTATTTATTATTATTTTTTTTATTTAATTAAAATCAAAGTTAATAATGTAATTATTAAGTTCTGCAAGTATTTTTGGTTTTTGTTATTGTTACAGCTGTTTCGGCTTTCAAGGCCACTTTCAAACTGTTAGTTTGTCAGGCAGAACTTAATAATTATATTATTAAATTTGATTTTAATTAAAATTTAAAAAAAATAAATGTAGTTCTACGAAATAAACACAAAAAAAATCAATATATCGTGTCGATTGCTTCTCTCTACTTCATATTTGCTGATTTGTTCATCATCATGTTTATTGTTTCCCTCTACTTCATGTTTGTTGATTTCTTCATCTTCATATTTATTGATTTTTCGTCTTTATAGGTTTTTGAGAATGTTTAAGGATTTCCTCATCTTCATGTTTGTTGACTGTAGGTTGTGTTGATGTTACTTCATCAAGCTTCCGTTCGCTACGTTTGGTGACATAACAGAGGGTGCATGGGTTCTTGCGGTGAGTTTTGTTCAGGATATGGCGGCAGATGCGTTTGTCCACCAACGACGTGGAAGGCTGGATCGGGAGAGGCCAGTTAACTTCTCCTGCTATAATCTGGTCCCATCACCTTGCAATACAGTGGGAGGGGTGGATTCACACGCCCGTCATTCCTGGACACACCCCAGATTCATACCCACACTTCAAACCTTTTCTTTCCAGAGCTTCCTCTTTTTCATTTATTTATAAAGAACTTGCACACAGCGACCCTAAAGATGACTCTTCTCTTCACCTTCTGTGTGGAGTTAATAAAAAAAAAAATACAGTGTGTGGCAAGCCTACGCACGACGGAAGTGAAACTTTTAGTATTCTTCTCTCCCTCTTTTCATTTCATTCTCTCTTTTTTTCTGTCTATTGACATATTTATAAGTAGCATGTGATAAAAAAAAATTAAAAGTTATAAAAATATAGGATTCGAACCCGGGTCCTGCATAACGAGTGTCGAACGCTCTGCCTCTAGACCGCGGTTATTACGTATTCGACCAAAATATCATATAGTCAAAATATCTAAAAAGTCTTTTATCACTTTTAAAAAAAGCATTTTATCACTTTAAAAAAAATTATTATTAAAAAAAATCACAAAAAGAAAAAAAAAAGTTTAAGCGGGGATCGAACCTCGGTTCTTCACGACGAGAGTCGCGCGCTCTGCCTCTAGACCGCGAAGCTGAGTTTGGAGAGTGACCTAAAAAGGTATATAATATTGGCTAGGCTCCTATAGCGAAATGATCACGGTTTTTCATGACGGTCATGAGTTGGTTTTACTGCTGTCCTCGAAATTGCATAACGCGCGTAAAGAAGTTTCACTTCAATAATACATTTATGTATCGGTGTACGAATGTGGATTAAACAAGCGTAGCGTTCCAAGATATAGTTGTGAGGCAGTCCATCTTCTCTCCTACCCTCGCAGAGTGAAGATTCATTAGTTGGTTCTTGAACAAAAGGTTGTGTACGACCCTACTAATGCATTTCCGACCTATCCACATATCTCCCCTCCAATAGATTTATGGACCGTTGGCCAAAAACGATATACACACGGACACACTCATACCGTATTGCATACACTACACACACGTGTAAAAATATACGGTGCACCAGGAAAACTGCACGTCTTTGAAAGTGATTATACTTTTTATGCCTAGAAAACCTTCAGGTATTTTAATGCAGCCTGCTCTAAATAGCTAGCAGCATTGATCCTTGTTGCACCTTTGCACGTGCGTCATTCTCAACGTTCAAGTTTGATTTTGACTTCATGAGAACTGGCTGCTTCTTCGAATCGTTTTAAGCTAGTACGTGGAACGAGCTACAGGCATCTGTTTTTCTTCTTTCAAATAATCACATTAATAAATCCCTTCCTACAGCCCCTACCTTCACCCGACTCACAACGCTAACCAACCGGGTGGCGACATAGCTCCCTGCCTTAACACAAAAAATTTTACGTTTTTCTAATTTTTTTATTGATATTATCAATATTTTACTATGTTTAACTAGAATTTCCTCACCAAACACAAGAGTCTTGTCTCTTTACGGTGAGGAAAGGGTACTATTATAAAAAAATGCATATTTATTGTAAAAAACATAAATATTTAATATTTTCGTTAATTCTCCATCTTTTACATTGATTGAATTATGCCAAAACATAATATCTAACAATTTTAATATATATTTTGTTTTAAGATTTCCACAGCCAATATCTTGATTATTTTTGGGTTATTATACCGTATTGCCGATATGGGGTTATTGTGGATTTCAATTTCCTTCGTAATTAGGCATGCTCGATGCGTTTTGGGTTTTCTAGTGAAGACGGGATTAAACTTTAAAGCTATTGGTATCCGGTACTTAAAGATTGCACCTAACCAATTTAACTTCAACAATTGTTTTTAAAATGAAATACCGGCGCTAAGAGGATTACTTCCACAGACACTTTACCACAATTTACACGTCTCCCAGATGATAATAATAATAAGATTTTTTTATTAAATTTCTAACACATAACTTATTTATATTTAACACACATAATATTTTGAAAACAAAGAGATTTTCGCGTCAACGAGAAAAGACTCTTACATGAATCAACAGAATATCTCTTTTCGCTGATGCAAAATATATAAATATCGGAAGAGATTTGATTTTTCTTAACTTCTTATAATAATGACATTCGCGTCCGTACACTTCTTTTTTCCATCCATCTAAGCGTCTCTTTCTTAATATTAATCATTACATTTTGCATACTTTCCAAATTTTCACATTTCTCACACGATCGTATGGTTTTACCACATATAAGCCTAAAATATCTCATTTCCACAGCATTTAGTCTACTTTCAATATTCGTCTGCCAGTTTCATAACTTCCTGCGTAAATCATGATAGGTACCAGTTCTCCATTGTGGACTGCTAGCTTCCCATTTTTGTCCAATTGTTTGTTAGCGCCAACTGCGTTCAGTCCTCCATTAATGGAGTTACCTGAATTTACCCTTCTTTCAATATCTCTGTCAGCCTTCCCATCTCTCTAGAACATACTTCTCAAATTAGCGTCATTATTTACTATGCATTTTAAAGTTTTTAAAAATAAAATTCTTATCATTTAACTGAGTTATAAAAATTAAAATATATGCATAAAATTAAAATACAAAATGCCTAATTTCATTGAACTGATATCGGTAAGGCACTTTATCACCCGTAATGTCATTTTGAAAAAGCTACCCAAAAATAGGATTTATCATTTTTGTTGTTGTTTGGCGTTTGGTTGAATATTTAACTGAAATATTTCAAACTGAGGTTTTTTTTATTGGTTGCCCGTGTAGAGATATAAAATTGGAAATAGATCGGCTTTTCCAAAAGCTAAAGGGAAAATCCACCCATAAATCTGTCAAAACCTTTGGCATAGGTTACCCTAGAAAGGCCCTACTTGGAACAATATTGAAATAATTTCTTGATTTTTAATTTTTAATTTTCAGAGGAGTGATTTTGTTCATTCGAGCACTCTGCAGGTGTAATTTATTAGTATGTGTTTCGTCATGCCATTGGTCATGCTAGCTTCGTTCTGCTTCCCAGCCAATTACAGAGCTAGGATTTAAACCTTTACTTTAGATCCGCGCATTACGGTACGGATAGTCAAACAATGTGTTCTTTTATCAGTAGTTACTGATATGAATCTGCTGTACATGCTGTAGAAAACCTAATCATTGCAAGTGATGATCACCGTGATTGTGCGGTGATTAGTGTTTATATGATTAATGTTTTAACTGTGATTAGTGACTTGTTATCCAATTATCTAACATATCGAAGTGCGGCCTCACTAAAATTTGTACATCAACATAATCAAACCATCTGGCAAGTAAAATCTTGTGTGTTACTCTGCGTTTGGTTCGAAGCAGTTTCGTTTGGCAGAGAGAGGATACAATCCTTTTTTCTGACCAGTACATGGCATGCTCTATGGCTCACCGTACATTAGGTTTTACTTTGTGGCATCTTACCCCGACAAAATTGGGGAAGATGGTATTTTGAGTTTTATTAACTTAATATTTTTAAATTTTTGTTTCACTACTACTTCTAATATTATTGTTGACTGTTGTGGAAAGATTTGTTTTAAAAATAAATAGTATTTCTTTATTTGAGGTTAGGACCACTAGTAGATCAAAATTTGCAATCTTGCCCCGACTTATCTTATTTGCGGCCGGCTGAAAAGCATGCAACATCACGAAACCCACGCGGCGATATTGCAGCCCAAGTTTCCTTTGAAATCTCATAACTTCGTAATTTTTGGAGATTTACAAAAAAATTGTTTAATGTTATAAAAAACAATTCATTTTCATCATAAAAAATAGAAGACAACATCATTATTGTACACTATAAAAATATATTCGTATATATTTGTATCTTTCTAAATAAATTAAGAGCAAGTTTTCCAAAGAAACCAGCATAAAGACGTCAACTCTGAAGTCTGGTTTCGCATTTATCAGACTTATTGAAATGCTGTTACTTTTGAAGCCGGAAAATAAACCCCTTGTTTTTTAATCCAATGATCCAAGTCTGAAAGCATTGTCGTGTTGTAACGTATATTTCAATATGTTATATAGATAAAAGATTATTTATTTATTATAATTTATACTATATAAATTCTTGGATTACAGAGAATGATGGACGGGGTGCCAGGATAATGTATTATGTGAATGGAAGGAAAACTCGGTGACGTTTTAGGAAGATATGTAAACGATCAAGTGAATTTAATGATCATTTGAGTCGGGCCATATCAAGAATGAATAATAAATGAGCATGTATGAGATAGTTCTGGGTCGATCGTGATCGGGTCATTTTGACCAGATCACAAAAAATCAACAATCAATTGGTACAATTAAAAAACAAGCTTCGATCATTTGATCGATGAGCTGTCAGCTCGGTGAACATCCATGGCGTAGCGAGCGACCAAAACTAAATATAAACTCTACAACAAAATCCCACTCTCATTAAAAAATATCAAGTAAAGAGCTAGATACAAAACGTAGTGAAATCAGAAATATAGTAGAGTGATTCTATACGATTTTATAAGTAGAAAAGACAATTTTATTGAAAATTCCAACGTTTTAAGGGAGTTTTTAGCAAAAAAATATTGAATTTTTTGTTTGGGTAAATATTTTAGTAATGGAAAAAAAAGTGGCAATTTCGAAAAAAGTTGCTTATCATTTTTATTTATAACATCATGTAGAATCACCTCCCGAAGTTAGTGCACTCTACCTCCGGACTTACCGTGTATACTGACACCAAAAACAGACTGAATCTGAAACAACTCAACGACACAAAAAAAACACAAAAAACAATTTTTTTAAGAAAAAAAAACATTACATACTTTATTTATAATAACTTCATATTATTCATACAACCCAGGAGATCCCAGTGCAGATATCATAATATCTGTTTGATACAAAAAAGGAAAATAGTAAAACATGTCAAGGTGAGATGGAAGATATCAAAAATCTGAATTAGGTTGTCCATTTCCGATTAAACATCTCTATGTATGTGTCGAGAAAACGAGACTCAAGACACCCGGTCTACCCAATCGATATATTTATGGTCTACGTCTATCCCAAGACGGCGGCGGCGCATCGATTACATTGTTATAAGTTTAAAAATACCCTATTGAAATTGAAGATCGGGTTCTTTTGAACCGATCACTTCGATAGTGGGTGGTGATCGACCCAGGACTAGTATGAGAAGATGTGTGTACATGCTCCAAGCAAAAATACTACCAAGAGAGAGTTGTGCGGCAGTCCATTCTCTCTGCCTACCCCTGATGAGATAGTTAATGTTGCTTTATTATACATTAGTACCAAATATTTTGGTAACACAAGTTACTAAAATATACAAGTTTAAACAATTGGCGGAGATATGCGTTATTAACTTAAATATGACGGTAACAAGGCGCATCATCTTGGAATCGGAATAAATTTATCAAGCTTGGTAGCGCGAAGGTTAAAAATGAATTTTGTTATTCAATGTTGATAAAACCTAACTGTAATATCAAAATCCAAATTCTCTTTGAAAACCACAGCTTTATTAAGCCATTCTTGGAATATCTACCGACCTTAACATGTTGATACTAGGGGCTAAATAACTTCAGGAATGCGATAGAAAATTCCACAAATTTCTGATGCACTTTATTCGCTAACGGGATGAATTTTAGAGTGAGGTATTTTCAAACTGAAATTCATTTTGGTAGACGGCGCGTTTAAGGTAACAATAAGAAAAATTTGACATTTTTATATATTTGATGAATTTGTCACCGTCATTTAAAACTATCTTGACGACCTCCGCGGTTGATCCTTGGCTACGAATCCGGAAGTCGCGGGTTCAATTCCCGGCATGCAAAGTAAAGTAAATTTTATTTTATTAATAAATTGTATTTTTTCACAATTTATTTATTTACAATAATATCATCAAACACACTAATTTCTGCTATATTTATGTCCTGCGTAACTCTGGTTCAACTAACTCGAATTTGCATTAAATTTAAGTTTCATTTTCAATATTGGAACTGATTGGGTGATGAATTCAGACAAGCGACAAAGTACCTACCTATAATATAAGATTTTAACAGGATATGGATTATACGTGATTTTTCATGGCTAGATTAATATATTTGCGGCACGTTACGAAACGTTGCTTTGAATGACTTTGGCTATGTTTAGTGGCCAGATCTCAATACCCAGGTCTAAATCTTCCCCATCTCCTTCCCCTCCCCTCTCCTTTTACAAACATGTGATATATATATAATAATTTAGTGGAATAGTAATCATGAAGTGAAATTATCTAGAATCCGTGCAGAAGAGTAGTATTATGATAACCTTAATTTTTATTATTACTGAGGTACGTTTTTATAGCCTTCTTGTAACTATATCTACAATTTCTGCGAAATTATTGCCAACTGAATGTAATCTGGGTACAAACGAGTATCAAAATTACTCAGTCCTGATATTGTTATTACTATTAAAAATAATTTTAGGTATAGTAGTTCTAGGCTGCGTAAATCAGGGCTGTCTATAATTAAATTAATATTTTTTTATCTAAAAATAAAGAAAAGTAATATAATAGTTCTGGCTGTCTGCAAAGTTAAACGTGTTAAACATTCGAAATTCAAATTCAAAATCACCTAACCTAACCTAACCCTTTCACACTGCGAAAGAGCTCTTAACTAGAATAAGGGTTGGACCAGACTACAGTACTGGAGCAATTAGTTTTTACGGCGGGCATTATGGGGGGTGGAGATGATGCCCCCGGGAAGGGGTGGGTTTTGGGGGTAGGGGGAGGGAGGCTGTATTGAAATATTAGCGCCGGGAAAGGCTGCTAATTAAAATTTAACTAAAATCAGTGCTTGTTGAAATGTAGTTTGCGAGATTATTCAGGTTATTAAATTTTGACCGGGAACACAAGCATCGTTTATCATGTAGATACTTTCAGTATCGCTCTAGTCAAATACCACCCTTTGTCGGTCTCCGTGGTTGAGTGGTTACGATGCTCATCTAAAAATCTGGAAGTTGCCTGTTCAAATCCCCGCGTGCGCAAGAAAATTTTATTTGATTAATATGTGTGTTTTCACAATTTATTTTCCAGAGTGTTAAACAAATTTAGTACCGCCCTGGAGGTCGATAAAGCCTTATGTCAATACATCTATGGTTGATTAGCGATATTTGTGAGCACGATCAGAATATGATTCCGACAGTCGGTAGACAAAAGCCGCTGCTTTTAGCGCAGCCTTCAAAGTATCGGATAAGCTGGCAATATGCACAACTTTTTTAATGATGCATAAGCAAAATAACTGGCTTACTATTGAATGGGGGTGAACTAACTAAGCTCTTAGAATTGAAAGACATCGTATACACGATCCATAGACTTAATTAATTAATCTTAGACGTGATCGATTACGTTCCAGCATCGAGAAATAAAAGTTGTTAACTAATTGACTGTTTGAAAAGAAAACGCGGACTTCAAATACATATTATGGTTTTAATTCGGAATTGTTAATTTATTGGTAATTGGTAATAACGTTGACGTAACCGTCTAACATTAAGGAAAGTCAATTCGTTGAGAGATTTGACTGTGCTAGACCCTCAGATGATTTGACTGTGCTAGACCCCCAGGTGATTTGACTGTGCTACACCCCCAGGTGATTTGACTGTGCTAGACCCCCAGGTGATTTGACTGTGCTACACCCCCAGGTGATTTGACTGTGCTAGACCGCCAGAGATTTGAATGTGTTGGACTCTAAGGTGATTTGACTGTGCTACACCCCCAGGTGATTTGACTGTGCTACACCCCCAGGTGATTTGACTGTGCTAGACCGACCGCCAGAGATTTGAATGTGTTGGACTCTGAGGTGATTTGACTGTGCTAGACCCCCAGGTGATTTGATTGTGCTAGACCGCCAGGTGATTTGACTGAGCTAGACCGCCAGAGATTTGACTGTGCTAGACACCTAGGTGAAAGAATTAAAACATTGCTTGACATACTCATGACTTAATTTTATATTTCTAAATCAACCTATGTGCCGAAATTAATATTAGATCTGTTTTTTCAAGATGATTTTGATGATTCTGTGTGACATAAAGGATTAATAATAAAGTTTGTGATTCATAATTGATTTAGATTTATGGTTTCTGTGTGTAGCACTTCCAGTATTTACTCAATTAACCATTGGTTAGATCATGCACTATTAATGACACACATGCGCTCTGAAAAACACCCTAGCAGTTCAAAAATCAAGCACTGCCATTCCTTGATCGACAGCCCAGAGCATTGGGCCACTTCTGGATTGACAGACAACGAATCCGCAACTCGTTAAATAAGGCCACCATTACCTGATATTGGAGATTGGATTCTAGGAAGGAATTTTAAATAAGAAAACTTCTTGCTATCATGAACACGAGCTTTTGTCGTGGACTGATTGACAAAGCCACTCTTAATCTGGAAGTTACACTATTTTGTGGAAATTCAGCCGAATTACGCTTCAGTCTGCCTCACATCATATTATATCTTTAAGCAAGCCCTTTTAGCAATCATAACATATTCTAGAATTTTAAAAATAAAAAGAAAGCTTCACGCAAAGTTGCCACAAGGCAGCTTGTCTGCAGGTTCTACCATTTTTCTTGTATCTAAAAAACTTAACACAATATATATTATTTTTTTTGATAATTTTCACTTCACTACAATGTTTATCCGAAATGCACTAGACTCTTCTTCTGATTGTGGCTATTTACCTTATCATGTCTCTAATACTCCTTCCCTGGTTTATCATTTGGGTACATTTTGAAGATAGGTTACTCAAATTCAAACACACTTGAGCGAGTCCATTTTGATGAATTTTTGAATTCCCCCGAGACAGTTTGGTAAATTTTATATCTCGAATACAAAAGGGACTAATCCATTTTTAAATTGCTTGAATCAATGGTAATGGCATCCAAAGTGAATTTTTTTTTAAACCTTTCCCTTACTGTGCTAAAAAAATCCACGCGTCCCGGTGATGTGTAGTCAATACACATCTCAAAATAAGCGATTTAAGGGCCCACTATTCGAATTTCATCCAATTTCCGAGATATTTTCCTTAAAAGTTTGAAGTTTTTAAGCTCTTAAAAAAATATATGTTATTCTTTAAGATAGTATCTATTTGTTCCAAAAGCCGAAACGGTAATTATTTGAAATTCCCTCGATAGAAATAAATCGCAAAGTATGCTCCGAAAAATATTATTAACACTTTTATTTCTGTTATTTTACAAGTTATATGTATGAAAAAAATCACAATGCTTCTTTTAATGCTACTCAATAGACCCCATAAGTAATTTTTGCTATTTTTGAAATACGCCGTGATTTATTAAACATTTTCACAACTGTCGCTTACGCCTATTGCTTTTAAATCATATTTATTATAGCGCGCTCGCTCCGACTTGCAGATTAAACTATCTTTCTTTGAGAAGTTCATTCGCCAACTCGAGGGCTTTGGGGGCAGACGTGTCGTTCATCGTTCTATGATCTACAGACGTGCGATTACGTGCAAATATTTGAATTTATAAAGATAATTTTTACGCGTGTAAAGTTTATGAGTTAATAAATATTGTTTTTTCAAAGATGGGAAATACACGAAAGATATCCCGTATTTCAAAGAAAAAATGTTATCTCATAAAATTATATCCTATCTAATAGGTGAGAAGAAAAAAATACAATTTTTGATTTATAAGCTTATATTTATTATAAACGATAATTTACTATAAAAATTAATAATTCATATTTTTATTTATGTATTGTGTAGTAAAAAGTTATTATTTTTTTTTCAGAATAGGTACTTTGGGAAATAAAACTAATTCCAATGCATTAGAAATTACGGGGTAAATTTTTATTAATTTAGTTTTCTTGTTGTCTTGTCTCTTTTCTTGTTCCTATACGATCGTGATTTATTTGCGAATTAACTTTCTACGTACACAAATACACACGTCACTTTACATCTGCTCCTTAGAGTAATATTACTCTAAGATCTGCTCTAATGATTCACAATGCAACGATGTCCGAAATATAATATAATATGTAATAATAATATGGGCCACCTGTTTCAAATAACAATACTCGAACGTGGAATCCAGAAAAATAATGAACGGGCCAGCGAAAAAAGCTATCGAAAGTTCTGAAACTGTGGGGAATATAATTTAATAAAATAAAATACTTTTTTGTTTTAAAACCACGATATTTATTAATTTAAGAACCGACCGGTTTCGCTTTACTTAAGCATCATCAGGGTACAAATTAATACTAAACAAGAAGTACATAATGTGTGCATATATATAACAAAATATAGAGGGAGACAACATGATACAAATATAAGCAACACAAAGACGGTCATAAAATACATTAACATAAGTGCACAAGTAATGGAAAAACCGCTAGATAATTATGTAGACTAATGGGTTATACGAATAAATCGGGAGAAACAAAACATCAACTGGCAAGGTGGTAAGGAGGTAAGGAGAACTGGGAATTTTTTATGGGTTTATTGGAAACAGACTTAATATTGGACTACTTGATATGTCTAATTGATTATTAAGTATCTGACTTTTGGTTTTTACAGCTTTTTTAATTTCTAGTGCCTCTAAATTGTTTAGTCTGTTACCATGCCCGTTTTTATGTAAGATGTTAGCACCGGTTCTATGACAGAATGTATGATCTTTATCGATCAAATGATTTGCAAATTCGGAAAAACCGTTATTATTGAGGTTTTATTGATGTTTTGTTTTTCCCGATTTATTCGTATAACCCATTAGTCTACATAATTATCTAGCGGTTTTCCATTACTTGTACACTTATGTTAATGTATTTTATGACCGTCTTTGTGTTGCTTATATTTGTATCATGTTGTCTCCCTCTATAATATATTTGTATCATGTTGTCTCCCTCTATATTTTGTTATATATATGCACACATTATGTACTTCTTGTTTAGTATTAATTTGTACCCTGATGATGCTTAAGTAAAGCGAAACCGGTCGGTTCTTAAATTAATAAATATCGTGGTTTTAAAACAAAAAAGTATTTTATTTTATTAAATATGTCAAACCACAAAGTGATTGCTTTCTACAATAATATAATTTAGTTCAGTGATGTTATTTTTTATGTCGGAAGGAGGCCCTGAAGAAAATAATTTCTCTCAGAGCCTGTGTCATCTTTGAGAATGCTGTATAGAGGGTCTTTTTTGAGGAGGAGGGAGTGAACCTGTCCTGAATGTCAACTGTACAATTTCTTCCCAGAATTAACTTTATTGTACGTTTTTTGACTAACCGTACCTTGGTGTTCTATTTTCAATAAACTCTTTAATTATGTTTCAGATGTGAAATCTATACTCTGCTACAGAATGTTTTGCCCAAGTCTTATCTTGTAAAGATGCAAAGGCACGGACGTAACAATAAAATCATTTGAGCCCTTTACTGTTATTTAAAAGGTCACTTGAAGTGCAGTTATAATCAATGATTTTATTTTTTTTCTAGCTTCCACGAATAATTTGAAAAGGCATTATCTAAGGATTATACTCTTAAGGAGAATATAGAAAATGTAGAAAGGTGAAACGGATTTAAGATTTTCGATGAAATTATTGTGTTGTGAAATATTTATTTTGTTATTTATTACTTTATTTTTTTTTACAGTTTTACCGTACGCGGTCTTGTTGTAGAGTGGTATATCTAACTGTCATGGAAAGTTTTTTTCTGAGCTTTAAGAGAAAGGTTTCTTAAAGATACTGGAGTTATTCTAGGGCTATGTTAGATTTTTAACATCGATCACCGTAATGCTTGCCTTCCTGAATAAATCTAATTTTATTTAATCATTTACGGCCAAAATGTTTTTGACAATGGTGTGTTTTTATCTTTCTGTATTCCAATCATTTAGCTTTGCTTCTAGGGTTGTGCCCCAGTATTGCTTTTTGGAGACTGTAAACGGATCTCTCGGCATTTAATGAAACTGCAGCAGAACAAAGGCTGTTGCTATATTGACGTTCATGGTATGTTTTGCTCAGATTGACGATAAGGTTTCCAGATCCGCATTTCGCTCGAAGCATGTTTAGGGTAATAAGTTTATAGTTTAGGGTTCTTTCACCGTATTTATGGGAACATTTCAGAACCACCAATCTTTCATTTTGAGTGAATCTTGTGCTTGTGATTAAATTATATTTGACAATTTAAACAAATAATATTTAGAGAAGTTAAAAATAAAATTGAAAGTTCACTGAAAGCTTAAACTATTAAAAGTAGTAATTTCATAAAAATGTAAATAAATAGAGCCCCTTTCACATTTTAGAATGTAATTTTATGTTGCTTACATGTTTTATTACTCTTTATAATTATTGAATTGTTTAAATGAATAAATAAATAATTACAAAAAAGTCTTCTGATTTGTAAGTCCTCAGGAAGCACTAAGGATCTTTCTATCTATCTTTATAATATAATAAATTTGATGAGCATAAAAATGTAAACGTGTATATAATTTATATAAATGTACAAAAGTAGATATTACACGTGTATAAATATTATATTGCGCATATTATACAAGATGTCGGGGGTAAAGTGCACAAACTTCGGGAGGTGATTCTAATTGATAGTACAAGTAAAAAAGAAAAAAAAACTTTTTTTGGAATTCCAACGTTTTAAGATAGTTTTCGAGTAAAAAAGTTTAATTTTTTATATAGAAAAAAAAAACAATTTCTTCTACGGAAAATAAATTTTTGTGGAAAAAATTTGGAAATTCGAATAATTTCCATTTCATTTTTACTTCTTCTAGCATTTAGAATAACCTCCTGAAGTTTGAGCACTTTACCCCCGGACACCCTATAAAGATAACCATATAAGAAAAACCTTATTGATGTAAAAATATATTTATTGATTTTATAAAAGTTATAAATTACTTTTATAAAAGTGAGAATAGTATTTTAGTAAAGTAAAGTAATTTTTATACCTATACAAATAACTTTCGTAAATGTTTTTTGTAAAATTAAAAAAAATAATAATTAATTAAATCCGTAATAAAACCCATATTTTGAGAACCATCTTCATTTCGACTCGGTTCTCATTTGCTCGCTGCTAACTAAAAATGGTTCTGTTTTTCTAAAATTGCAATAGATGTCGGTAATTTAATTTCATAATCGCCAAAATTATTCCTAATACGAATTTAGACACCTCTGTCGGATTCTTTTAACACTAAATTTTGTGGGTGTTGCCCAAATCTAAATTCTTTACGCGGAAAGCGGGCCCTTAATATCGGAAAAATATGAATATTCATAGCTAATCGCTTATTTTTATTATATTTTATATCAAAAGTGATAATAATTGTAATTTAATTGCTGAAAACATGAAAAAACCATCGGCAGATGATAAAAAAATGTGCGAGGAGTCCATATCTAACGACGCTGGATGCTATGCGGTCGTAGGTATCGATGGTCTAAATTGAATACAACTGCGGCCGTGTGGATTTCTCATGTTCCCGCATAGCGAACTAAAGAGGGACATCAATAGCGTGTCATTTCCTCGCACACTCTTCGCGTAGCAGTGTCACACTTTTGATTGTATTGGTGTACTTGATCGCGATTTTTAACAAAAATCTCTGATTTTTAATTGAATTTGAAAACTATGTAAAATATTATTTTATAATTTAGTGCATAAACACAGACATAGGAATTAATAGACGAGAAGATATGGGCGAGGGGTAAAATCAACTGTTGAAGAACGAAGGGAGTGAAGCTGACTGTGATTCGTCAATAAATCAATCTGACAGTAAATAGGCATCTCGCATTATAATATCACCATTTACTTCTTAAAAGTAAAATCTGCTTTGAATGAATAGACATTTTTACATGGGAGCGCAAATTACTCGCCACGTTATGAACAAATTTGCGAAGTCCAAATTCGGCAAAGTAAGGCAGCTTCTATTTTCAGAGTCGTAGTTAGTTTCAGAGTATTTAGTTAAGACACTTTTATAAATGTTCATAATTTACTTCCCAGCAACCAACCAGCTTTGTGTTTCGCGTCCAGACGTTTCTCGATGTGATAGTAACAACTGATTCATATTATACGATGTGAATATGCTTAAAATAAAGTAAAATAATGCTTATATATGGAATGTAATACGACAATTGGGTTTATTCTCTTTTTTCACATCTATTTTTACCAGTTTTCATAGTACAAGTCAAAATTTTGCCGTGTTATTTAGTAAAATGAACCGATGATGCCTCGACCATAGTTCGCACAAGAATGATGACGTCACGTTTTCAAATTTCATTTGAGGCCATACGCGAGCCCAGCCGGCTCAATGGAACCGGTATGGGGAGTGGGGATAATACGCTTTTAATCACTTAGGGCAGGTCTACTAATATTCATATGTCTATGTGCATAAATGTATAAAGGAGGAATACTTAAAATCTGAACCCAGAATTTATTATATTTATAGAGTTATTAAAGTTATTAGAAACAATGTGTAATAAATACACACCACAGATAAGGAAAGGTTTTAAGATTTTAATACTTTTAAATCAATTCCTTGTAAGATGCCGTGGAAAAAAAACTGAAGGGCGTCTGTACTTGAACAAACTATATATGTTTACACAAAAAAAAAGAAAAAAAAACGCACACTTTTTCCATATTTATACATCAAGACAACCGTACTGTAGAAATTTAAAATCAGAATTCTATTGTAAATAAACCCCATTCGTTTTCAGAGCAGAAGTGAAGATTTCTACAATTGAGTATATTGATACAACACTAGATTTTAACTTAAGACGTTCTGTTACTCAAATTCTTTACCATTAACCCTTTTTAATTTTGAATATTTTAATCTACAGTTTAGGAACCGCTGCAATGAAAGGACTAGGTCCTAATTAAGTTCCTCCCTCCTTATTTTACATTTGACTTGCGCTTCCTTCAAATGTTCTCTAAATGTGCCTATTTCTCGGCTGTTTTAGTTTGCCCTGCTGTAAAAAGGGTAGGCGAAACCGATGCAGCGTATCCGCGTTTATTTCAATTTAGTTTAATAGCGTTATAAGACTTTAATTGCTTCATTTTGACATGTTTAAATTAGTTTGAGGTGCGATGTTTGAATACGAATTGGTAGTTAGGTTATAGTTGAACTTGGTGATGCAATTTTAGTGATCTTAAAACTTTAAACCTTCACACACCGGAGGGGGTAATACAAACCCCCCCAAACAAGATATCTAAGTTGTTTTTGTATCACATTCTATTAATTTAATTTATTATTAACCCTAGATAACTAATCGTTCATCGAGGCGACGACGCGCTACTCGGCGAAATTCGAAATCACCTACTTCCCCCCGCTCCCTGACCTTGACTCTTTCATTACCTTCCTAATTTGAGTAAATTCACAAGCATACTAGGACGTTCCCTATGATCGTCTCGTCGTCCGCTGGACGAAAGTTTAGTTATAACAACAATTTATATTCTAAGGTACGTACATTCATATATTCTTATATTTATTATTAATGTTGGCGAATCTTCTACAATAGAAGCTCCGGGTCCATCTGCGTCAAACGTGCCTAAAATCTGCTACCTGTGTCCATCCAAGGCTCGGAGGATGACTAAACACCGTTGCACCAGATGTAGAAAGGCTATTTGTGGTCCACATAATGTTGACATGTGTGGTCACTGTGTAGACTGATATTTTGATATTAATTTGTACTTAATTTGTTCATTATAAACCTTACTTTTGTGTCATGTAACAAGTTCCTATCTTAATTAAATATTTTTGATTTATTTCTAGTGTTTTATTGCGTAGTCCACTCGACGAAAGTGTAGTTACAATGAAACAATGAAAACAGTTTAGTTATCTAGGGTTAATGATACTCCAAACTAGGCAGATGCCTGTATTATGGTGGTAACATAAATAAGAACATATAAAAACAATAATAAAAAGTTGTACATATATCGTAATACAAATGGTAATACAAAAACAATAAATAAAAAAGTTATATACGATAATAGGGATAAAGTCGGAATGATTTCACTTAAGGGTCTTTCTTAAGTCATACAATAATTTCATTCAGGAAGCTTTCATGCCATTTGGTAATTTGCTTTTGAAGAGGGTCTGTTTTAACCTTACTGCATTGCTGCTTGAACCTATTATACACCTTAGGATCCAGGAATACATGGAAACGTTGTCCATGTATTCCTGGTCGATGTGTTCATTTTTGGTACTATCATCCTTTGTTCTGATCTTAGTCTTGTTGTGTATTTATGATCTACAAGACTATGAAGCTTGGTATTGTTCGTATAGTACATAATGAGTGCATGTATTTAAATCTGTCTTACGTCTAATAATGTTGTTTCCATAAATAAGGGTGTCGATGGATACATATAAGATTTTTTTATCCATCACTCTTATTACAGCTTTTTGTGCCTTGGCTAACAGATCTTGTATAGTTTTGGCTGCACCGCCCCAGCTTAGTATGCCATACCTGATAAATGAATCTCACAATTTTGATGGTTTTCTTATCAACAATTTTGCGGATATCTTTCAAGAAGAAAATTACTTTCCGTATTCGTTTGGCCGTATCTCCAGGTTAAAGAGTAATTTTGGAATAACCTCAACTTGTAATATTTAATTATTGAAGACATTATTAAAGATTCCTAAACGAAAATTTTAATACGAACCCTTACCTTGCCGGGGCACCGCTCTATCAACTGACCTAATGGGACCCTATCTCCTTCGGTCATATTTAACTGTATCATACTTTAAATAAGAATTACCAAAACTATCTTCATTTTATCGCATTTAGTTCGGGGTTAATCTTGCGATCATACATAAAAATAGCTGCCAGTAAAAATGTACAGGAGAAAAATAAAGGCAATGTTGGTAGTTCTTATTTGGAGTATGATGCAGTTAAATATGACCGAAACAGATAGGGTCACATTAGCTCAGTTGGTAGAGAGGTGCGTCGGCAAGGCAAGGGTACTGAGATCGAGTCATAGATGTGACAAAGAGTGTAGATGTTCAAAATTTCATTTAGGAATATCTAATATTTTTTCTGATTAATAATATTTAATTAATCATAGAAAGAAACATTAGATAATCAATCATTTTAAGACGTTTAATAATATCTCGACAATTAATTAATATTGCTTTTAAAAAATGTCAACTAATAATTTATTGCAAGGAGAAAAATTAGGTGTTCAAAATAAAGGAACAACTTTTTCTTTATCTTCTTTTGCAGGGTATAATATCCATCATTTTAATGCATCATTGAAGACAAAGATAATACTATTAAATACTAAATATAAACGAAACATGAAAAAAGTTGTAATCATTTAAAAAGGAAAAAAAATAATTGCAAGATGATATTGTTAGTTCTGAATTTGAAATACGAGATCGACAAAAATGACATTTAATAACTAGGTCCCAAAGGTTTAGTGGTTAAGACGCTGTCACGGTAAGACAAGAATCCTGAGTTCGATTCCTATTTGTGACCGTTATTTTATTGTATTTTATGTGTCTTGTTCTGTTTCATGTCTCCTTTATAAATATTATTGTTATCTTCTTCTAGAATGATACATAAAAAAATCCTTAAAAATTATTGGTAATCTCGTTAAAAATGGAATAGCAGGCTCTGAACGTATGAATTGATGGGTTTCCTGTTAAACTTTTAGTAAAAATATGTAATAGTTACAATAGCGTATTATCCAAGGTGGATATTTTCAGTTGCGAACTTACCAAATACAAGAGAAAAACGCTTGAATTTGCAATACTCATTTTTATCTATGCACAAGACGATGTAGACTGTTTGAATTAATATGAAAATTAAAAAAAAAATGCGAATGGCTGGAATTTGTTTTGACCTCACAAAAGTTGTGCATATCAACCCTCACACAAAAATGGAAGTAGATTTGAATATACCCACCACCAAATCCAATCCCAACTGATCACCAGAAGCCGATAACTGCCGTCTGGCTAGGGCCCCTGGGCACATGTGCCGTTGAGAGGACCAACCCTTCAGAAGGGATGAAAAATCCGCCCTAATTGGGGTCATTAACTACCCCGAAATAAATGGCGAAGAGTGCAAGTGTGATTTTTAAAATCTTTGGCCATACTAGACGAACTATTATTCAGATTTTTATAAACGAAATAGCAGGCAAATACACATCAAAATACTGCATATTTTTGACCATGAGCTTTAGAAAAATATGACAGTCAATTAAAAAATTAAAATAAAATCTTTGGGCTCAAATTCCATAGAAAAATTGAGGGAAGACAGAGACAAGCTCACGGGGTGTGGTTTTTCTAGGTCTTATGCGTCTGCGTACTGCGTGGCGGGCCGGACCAAGAGAGAATTGTTGAGGGAGATCATTTGACCTCTCCAGCAAGGTTTTCTCGACCCATCGCCTTGCACCTCAGTGAAAGGGATGGATTCGTACATTCGTCAATCCTAGACACAATTTTCACGTCAAAAACATATGCAATTTAAAACTAGACTACACAATATACTTACTAACTTACATACTAACCATCACCCCGTTTCCCCGCAGGGGTAGGCAGAGAGGACGGACCCTCATACATACTCTTCTATTATTCTGACTCTTGACATGGCGCGACTCAAGTATCTGGTTCACTTGATCGTGCCATGTCATCCTCGGGCGCCCACGACTTTTTCTACCATTCTACATTACACACCATAGTTATACATAATACAAAATGTTGCTTGATTTTCATTACAGGATTTATTATTGTATTTTATTAAACTGTAATACACGTAAAGCCCCCAGTTAATAAATTAATAAATAAAAATATTTATTAGAAAAAAAAGTTATTGTATTAAAAAAACATTTTTGCATAAAAAATATAATGCATATTGAAATACAAAATAATGCGATAATTTTTTACCTGAAATTTAACGAATTCTGTTCGTCTGTCGTGGACAAACAAATTATTTAAAAAGGTTGAAATTGAAGAACACACGAAAAGGGTGCATTTCCAAAAAACCATTAATTTAGCACATTTGTGAATTTGACGTTATTTTAGGGCCTAAAGGGTGAAGAAACCTACCCTTATGACGTCACTTTTTTCTTGTATTTGTTACTTCATTAATACACAACTGCAGACCTTGTACAATTTACAAGTGCCCCGCACTATTGAATTTGTCAGGAACCCCAGAATATTTTATAGAAAGCCCTGATTTATTAAGTCTAATTACCTTCCATATACCTATACGAACTAGTCGATCCAAAACTCTTTTTAATTGCAATAAAAATATCAGGACTGAGTCATTTAGATACTCGCTTATACCTAGATTGCATGCAGTTGGAAATGTTTTCTCAGAAGTACAGGGTTTTCCAATAAGAGGTGTTATTTTGATATTAAATCGTAAAAGATCAATAGTTTCGTTGCTTCTGTGGCACGTAGCACCGTCTTGTTGAAAGTAAACGTTGTCTAGATCAATACCATTCAAATCCAACCATAAAAAATCATTAATCATCTCTCGATAGCGCAATCCATTCACCGTAACTGTTGCTCCAGCCTCATTTTCGAAAAAGTATGGTCCAATGACTCCGCCGGACCATAAACCGAACCAAACAGTCACACGTTGAAGATAAAGAGGCTTTTCAACAATAACTCTTGGGTTTTCCGAGCCCCAGATGCGACAATTTTGTTTGTTGACGAAGCCACCGAGGTGGAAATGGGCCTCATCACTCAAGATGATTTGCATTTGATTCACTCAAGTGAATTTTAATAATTTCAATGCGTTGTTGAAGCGTGTATCATTCCATTTTTATTAATGGCGTAGTTTCTATTTGTCAAATGTTAAAAAACGACAGCTTCAAAAGTAACATCTACCGAAATAGCAGGCTATTCAAAATAACACCTCTTATTGGAAAACCCTGTGTTAATAACTGCATCTCTTGCAATAGAGTTATTGTTTAAACATTGATTGTTCTTTAATTTACTGCTATTACTATCCTGTTTACCACTGTACGCTTGTAATTTGATTATCAGTGCATTGTAAAAGCCATTATATGGCGTTTGAATAAATAAATAAATATTAATTATTAATTGAAAACTATTGTCTCCGTGCAAAAATAGGCGGTCAATAGATTGCAATCTTTATACTACCGGTATTTGAATGGAAGATGCTCAAAAGAACTAGCGCCATTATCCCTTCAGCACCGGTGAATGGTCATGAAAAAGATGCCAAACTCGTGTCCAACATTTGTAGACGCTTGACTTTTTTATGACTCGTTTTTAAGTTCCATGGGTCGTTCGTCGAACAATTTGCCATCCTCTGTGTTTTATCCCTCCTTCCAAAACTCAAAAAGACCCTCCATAATGCATTCCCAAAGATGACACAAGCCTTGAGATAAATTATTATCCTAAGGGCTTCCTGTAAGAAGTTAATTATAAAAAAATCTCTTCTGGTCATATCGCAAACAATTTGTGACAAGAGCTCCTCATTTCTAAGTTTAACAGCCACCTTTGGTCTGGAGCTTCTAGATTCCTAAAAAAAATCTTGTCACTGTATAGAAACGGGCAGTGCGTTTGATAGATTGGACAATTTTGAAGGATGGATTGCAGTATTTTTTTGATGAATCTTCGATCTACTGGTATTTCTATGGAAGTCGCTCAAAAGAACTAGTGTCATTGATCTATTGATTAATCTCCTTGACCAGTTAGTAGTTGAGTAGTCAATGCGTCAATATCCAGACGCCGCATCAATCTTCTGGTAGCTAAATTATCCATCACTGCTCAAGCAACATTTTCTCACCAAAATGATGGTAGTAAGTAGGACAAATTAACTAATTTTCCGGTTATTCGTAACCTGGGAATTTTTTTCATTCTTAAATATCTGTCGCAATTGCATTTAAAAAATGTTTCATTTTAATACTTTAAAATGTATAATTTATTATCAGAAATATCATTTAAGAAAAAGTTTTGTAACAACCTCTATGGAAATTTTGAAAAGCTTTTCGCGGAAAGTTAGCAAAGACGCAAACCCTTTTACAAAGGGAAACTGCAAATCTCAGAAGATGTCAGACATTTTTGAGAAAAGTTCGTACATTTTACAATAGGGTATTTTTATAAGGACTTATGTTTTTATAATATTGCCAAGAAATGTTTCAAATCTTTAGAAATCTGATATTTTTATTTATGGAACTGGCAGAAAAAGGATTGAAGTAGACTGAATGCTGTAGAAATGAGATTCTTGAGGCGTATGTGCGCTGAAACCACGTTTTGGAGTGTTTCAAATGGGAATATTCTGAAATAAGGATGTGGAATGCTTCTGAATAAGATAATGAAAGGGAGGCTTAGATGGCGTCAAAGAGTGTAGATTAACATACACAGATGATATGTATAAGTCGGGAATGCCCGAGGAAGTCATGAAACCACCAATTACTAATTACTTCAATCGGTTTAAATATCAATATTTAGATTAACAGAAAAGTATGTACGTATGAGATAATGTATGAAGCAACGAAACGGTGATTGTTAGTTAGTTAGTTGATAAGGTAGCAGCCACCACTGGTCTGGAGCCCCAAAATACCTAAAAAACGATGAACTATTAAGTATTATCTTAATATATATTTTTTATTATTTTATTTAACCGCAATATAAAGTAAAGTAAAAAAGATACAATATTAGTAAAAAAAATAAATAAAGTGATGTAGTTTGTTCTCAGTTCTCCTCACTAGGTATTCCTGTTCAGAGGCAGACTGTAGGTTATTGTATGTGTGTTGATCATGATTTCCTCATCTTCTAATTTGTTGGTTCCCACAAAATATAAAATAAATTAAGCAAAAAGTATTTATGTTTGTTTTCTGTAGGTTGCGTTGGGGTTACTCCATAAATTTAACGATTTCCTCATCTTCATGTTTAGTTAGCCATAAACTTTTCTATATCTATGGTGTTTTTAATTTCAATACGACATTATATAATTTTGTAGCATGGAAATAGTGGTTTTTCTGGCTGAAAGATGTATTTAATTTTTGAATGTTTAGTAGATTTGAGAATTTCTTTCTTGTAGTGTAGGTGTGTTGTTCAGCAAGGTGTTCATATTTTTCTTTAAAATTGAGCAGTGCATTTTTTGAGTACAGTTAATAATGAGTTATTTAATTGCAATCTTTAGAGCACAGACATGATGTCTTTTTTCTACCATATTTTAATAGGAGATGCTCCTAATGCTTGATGTTCGTCATTGATCCTTTCGGCACCGAAGCGTGGTCGGGAAATACAACAAACGCGCACCCAACATTTGTAAACGAAAACGTATCGTTTCCACGACTCGTTTTTTAGTTCAACAGCTCGGCTGTGGAACGATTTGGCGGCCTTTGTGCTTCCTCCTTCCTACAACATGGGTTTCTTCAATATCCATGTTTAGTCCTTCCTATTTTCAAAAAGACTTTCCACGTAGCATCTCCAAAGATGTCATA
Organism: Hesperophylax magnus; assembly: GCA_026573805.1. Taxonomy (NCBI): domain Eukaryota; kingdom Metazoa; phylum Arthropoda; class Insecta; order Trichoptera; family Limnephilidae; genus Hesperophylax; species Hesperophylax magnus. The sequence goes on along the minus strand of JAIUSX010000191.1, from coordinate 836,277 downwards.
TACATAACAAGCCATCGTGATCGAGAGGTAAGGCACAATAATTTATTAATTCAAAATAATAAAGCCAGGTTAATTACATTTAGTCACACAATTGGAGATGCCAAGGTCTTACTACCTCCAAAAGGTTGGGAGCAGTTGGAACTCTTGAGCGCTTTTCACAAAAAAAGATAAGATGGGATGATAAAATAATGTATTATGGCCCAAATGGAATGTATACGATCAATTATTGACAAAAAATATAATAATATTTTACCAATCACTTTTAGATCATTTTCAAATTGAAATGTCTCCACAATTCAAATATCATTTCGAAAACTGATTATTTTTGGGACATGTTTTTGAAGGGATATTATTTATTATTTGTGATTTACCTATCGTGGGTTTTATTTGAATTTATTATCAATTTGGGTTTTTCGTATTCGTGTTATCATTTTATATTAAAAAAAACGTAGATGGGCATTTTCGTTTAAGCTTGTAGATTGCGTTTTTCTCATGTCCCATGATTTTGACTGGTTTTTCATAGTTACGTTTTATGGAAAATTGAAAAATTATATTTTTGAACACTTAATAATGAATGTTGACAGTTATATTTTTAACTCTTCATATTGGATATTGACAGTTATATTTTTAACTCTTAATATTGCATATTTACAGTTAAATTTTGAACTCTTCAAATTGGATATTGAAAGTTATATTTTTAACTCTTCATATTGCATATTTACAGTTAAATTTTGAACTCTTGAAATTGGATATTGACAGTTATATTTTTAACTCTTCATATTGCATATTGACAGTTATATTTTTAACTCTTCATATTGCATATTGACAGTTATATTTTTTACTCTTCATATTGCATATTGACAGTTATATTTTTAACTCTTCATATTGCATATTGACAGTTATATTTTTAACTCTTCATATTGCATATTGACAGTTATATTTTTAACTCTTCATATTGCATATTGACAGTTATATTTTTAACTCTTCATATTGCATATTGACAGTTATATTTTTAACTCTTCATATTGCACATTGACAGTTATATTTTTAACTCTTCATATTGCACATTGACAGTTATATTTTTAACTCTTCATATTGCATATTGACAGTTATATTTTTTACTCTTCATATAAGATATTGAAAGTAATATTTTTAAATTTTCTTATGGATATTTACAGTTACATTTTTAACTCTTTATATTGGACATTGAGAGTTATATTTTTAACTCTTCATCAATACATTTGTTTTGCCGAAACGTTAATTATGTATATGAAATTCCTTCGATCGAAAAAAATCGCTAAGTAAGCTCCGAAAATTATTAAAAATATGTTTTGTCCTGTTATTTAATATGTTATAGGCATGAAAAAATTCACAGTGTATCTTTAAATGCAACTAAAGTATTTGTCGAGAAATTTTTGCTCTATTTCTAACGAGTATTTAGTTAGACACTTTTACAAATGTGTTATAATTTACTAACCTCAATCAATTTTAGAAGGGCCAGAAGGTTCGTTTAAAAACGAACATTCAGATCCTGCACGGAAAAGTCCCATATGGACTGCGTTGCAAACTGTTGGCTTACTTTAGCTAACTTTATGTTTCTGCGCAGGGTCTGGTGTTTTCAATGTGCGCTCTTCGGTAGTCAACGTACGACTGATGTCGTAGTTGTCTCGAAACATCCTGGTGCCAAAACTATGGTCACGTGGTTTGCCTCCAGCTCGTCGAAATGATACTCAGGTTTCAATGAAGGGCAAGTCTATTAACATGGATTTTTATGCATGTACATAATTTTATAAAGGGCAAGACATTGTTATTTTTGAAAAAGAATGACAAACATTCCCGAGTTACGAATAACCTGACAATAATTGAAAATCTCCTACTACCACCACAGTAAGCGGAAAATATTGCTTGTTTTGTGATGGAGGACTTAGCCAACCGAGGAATTGAACACACTACGCCTGAGTGTGATCCAAACGCGATGTCAACTCGGCCACCGACCGGTCGATATACGGTAATATATTTATATTTAAGATTAATAAAAACAGGACATTTCAATTAAAATATTTTATGTAAAACGGTTTGAAAATTTTATAAAATTTTTTTCAACTACAATATTAGCGGTAAGCATCAGTTTTTTTTCTTAGAAGATGAATTAGTAGCTTCCCGAGAAATCCCTCTAAAAATATTTGTGAATTAATAATACGTTCAACAGAAATAATTAAAATAAACTCCACGGAAAGTTTGACTTTCTAGGTCTGCTAGGGCAAAGTCGATCGTAGGTACGTCCATTACGCCGGGCGGTCGCCGAATATTGTTTTACACGACTTCATCACTTATGTCGTTCAACATTCCCACTTTATTTTAGAGATTCGATAAGGCAAATTCAACAGCATGTCTGTCCAATACACCAGGGGCACGCGTCGCATATTTTTGTGCACGGCTACTTCACTTACGTCGTTAAGTTTCTGGCTTTATTTTAGGACATTGTCTCATTTTAAAACAGTTGGAGTATTTCAAACGGAAATGATAAAAATATCAATACCGGATCAATGACTGATGCTAAAAGGACTAATCTTTTGATGGGAAGGCTCGAATGCACTCTGTATGATAATTCCAAATGATTTCATAGGCTTAATTGATTTTTGCCTTTTGACTCCTTGATTATTTATTTGCTAGTTGTGAGCGGCTCAGTACGTTGTACGTGCTTCGTATGTACGGAGCTATTGACTAATAAAATAACGACTACATATATATTATTTATTTATTTGACAGATGCCAAAGATGTGTTGGAACCCTGTACAGCCTGGACAAACAATTCTGCAACCTGTAATACCATCATCAACGAATGCAACAGATACATCAAGTGAGTACAGAATACATTATATTGTACAAATTTATTAAATAAAATTTTCACAAAAGCTCTCCTGTCTGCCCTGTGTAAAACGAGAGTGGGAATAATTTAAGAGAAATTGTAACACCAGCCATGAAGAGTACGAGATACCCGAAACTTTGATGCCGAACTATTGTTACTACAGGGTTTTCCAATAAGAGGTGTTATTTTGATATTTAATCGGTATAGATCAAATATTTCGTTGATTGTGTGGCACGTAGCGCCGTTTTGTTGAAAGTAAACGTTGTCCAAATCAATACTATCCAATTCCGGCCATAAAAAACATTAATTATTATCTCTCGATAGCTATCCATTCACCGTAACTGTTGCTCCAGCCTCATTTTCGAAAAAGTAAGGTCCAATGACTACGCCGGACCATAAACCGCACCAAAAAGTCACACGTTGAAGATAGAGAGGCTTTTCAACAATAACTCTTGGGTTTTCCGAGCCCCAGATGCGACAATTTTCTTTGTTGACGAAGCCACCGAGGTGGAAATGGGCCTCATCACAAAGATGATTTGCATTTGATTCACTCAAGTGAATTTTAATAATTTCAATGCGTTGTTGAAGCGTGTATCGTTCCATTTTAATTAATAACGTAGTTTTTACTTGTCAAATGTTAAAAAGTGACAGCTTAAAAAGTAACATCTACCGAAATAGCGGCCTATTCAAAATAACACCTCTTATTGGAAAATCGTGTATAATTGGGTATAAAGTCATAAAGTATTTTTTTACTGGGGATATTAATTCTTCTTTTGAATGGTGCGTGGGGTCAGAGGGGAAAATCTAGGTCTGCGAGCCATTCTTGGGCCTCAACCTCATCAATCCCGCCGGGGAATGAATGAAGTGGGCATTCGTTGACCACATGTTCGGTGGTCTGCACCGCACCACATTCACACATCGCCGACTCTTTAAGTCCCCATCTGTGTATCATGTGGGCACAGCGGCTATGGGAGAACCTTAACCTATTGATGGCAATGAGAACCCAGGCTGTCTCTCGGTGGGGTCCTGTATGAGATGGGCATTTCCCACGTTGGCCGTTTGCCACTCAAGTTTCCACCTATCTTCTGGGGTGAGAGGTAATCGGATGAGCCTCTCTCCTTCCGCCCAGAAGGGCTTTCGGGACTTCAAGCGGCTTGCTGGGTGGGAGACGACATCTTCGTGCAAAGGTATTGCGCTTTTTTGCAGCGCCTTCTTGTATTCCCTCAGTGTTGCAATTTCTCGCCTGATGTTTGGCGGGGTTATGTTTGCAAGTACGGGGAGCCAAGGGAGAGGAGTAGATTTTAAAGTCCCGCTGATGGTTCGCATTGTGGCATTAAGCTGAACGTCTACCATGGAAGTGTGGGCGCTTCTAGCCCATACTGGAGCACAGTATTCAGCTAGTTCTAGCTAGCTTACTAACTAAGTTAAGCCTTGTCCTAGTTTTTTACCCACTGTAGTTCAAGCTCCTGTCCAAAGCAACTCCAAGATAGCGGGGGTTAGGGATATTGTAATTTTTTTTCCATCAAACTGAACACAGAGTTTGGCATTCGCTTGTGAATTGCTATGATGGAAAGCTGTCGCAAATGTTTTCGACCCATTTGGCTTTAGTCGCCAATTGAGGAAATATTCTTCCATAGCCTTTAGGTTAGAATTGAGGATATCTTCTGCTGCTTTAAAGGTTTTGGCTTGAGCTGTGACGGCGATGTCATCTGCGTGAGCAAATTTTCTGCCTTCAGTGTGAGGGAGGTCTCGAGTGTAAATGTTAAAAAGTGATGGGGCTAGGGATATTAATAATAGTATCCATTCAAAAAGATGATTAAATATAATACTATGTTTGAAGATTAAGATTGAAAAGCGTTTTTTAAATTGAAATAACAAAGTGTGTAAATTTTCTTTGAAAAGGTACAAGTTTTGGTAGTTTAAAATTTGTGTAAAATTCTAACAACTTATTTGGTTAATCAACATTTATCTGCGTTTAAAAACTTCTCGGGTATGATATACCCGATTTCACGCCTGGTTAATTCTGGCGTGAGATCGCCAGAATGTCTTTAACCAGAAATTAATGAAATAGGAGCGATTCTGGTTCTACTTTAGGATAGGGAATTAACCTTAAAATGAACGACTTTATCGTAATATGGAATTAATGTCCGTAATCTTAAAATTATCGACATTCCCGCTAACTACGGGCGATTCCGGTTATTTTTAAGGATGGGGAATTATTGTCCTTCGAGGGAAAATAATATTTTTGTTCGAATTTTATGAATTAGATCAAAATGTAAATTCGAAAACCGGGTTTCGGAGAATTTGAACTATTCTTCGAATTTCAAAGTAAATTTTCAAGTTCTTATCAAGTTGTGTTATTATCAGTTCTGACGAGTAACTAGCCGATAATGATATAATAACAGAACTTGAGTAAAACTTTGACAGAGCCTGAAAATGGATATGAAAAATTCATCAAATTTCAACGTTAATTTTCAAGTTTTGTGAAGGTACTATTCTAGATCTGTTATTATATCATTATTGGCCACATGTTTCACAAAACAGAAATAATAACATAATCCAAAACTTCATAAGTGATTACCAGAATCCACCAGAATTAAAATGCAATCTAGATAGTGTCTTAGATAAATATATCCATTTTTATTTAACGGATTAACTCAATAGTCAAAACAAAATCCCGACAAGGCTGAGGTTCTGGGTTCAATTTCGAGATGCGAACGAATCTGTTTTTGATTTTTCTGTTTCACATTTTTCACAAAATGCAATAATAAAGTTGGTTGTTTGCAGGTGAAGAAAATATATAATAAGCATTAATTGTTGATTGAAGTACAAGTACATATTGAATTATTTGGCGTGTTGGAAATAAGCCAACGTGGCTCAGTGGTCCAGAGTGTGACCAGACATCAGAAGGCGCGGGTTCAATTCCCGTCGGCGGCATTTATTTTTACTCTGGAGATATTTTCAATTTGTATTGATATTGCAGGCGACTAATTATCGCTTATAATAATTTATTATCATTTGAGCTATGCATAAAAACCTAAAATAATAATATTTGACAAGTCAAAATATTTCACCAACAAATGATATAATATGTCTCGACGCCATCTAGTGGGAAATTTAGCACTAACAAAGCCTTTCCTACAAAAATAAAGTTGGTTGTTTACAGGTGAAAAAAATATTATAAGCAGTTATTGTTGATTGAAGTACTAGTAGATACTGAATTATTTGGCGTGTTGGAAATAAGCCGACGCACAGTGGGCTGAAAATCGCCTTTCATAGACATAGAGACTTGAATTTTCAAGGGTATTTTTTTGTTGCTAGAAATGGATTCTATGGTCTAGTTTACAATATTTTATTTACACTGCAAGCCTACTCATTTGTAAAGCACTTAAGCATTAAAATGAATCATCAACATAAAAAAGTTTTTTTTTCAACTTTGAGGATTTAAAAAAAAAATCGCAAGTTGCGCCACAATACGAAGTATGTCAAAAAAATACAAATAAATAGTAGTATATCTGTGTGTAAGGATAGAATGGCCAACCTTATGATTCCAGAGATAACCTCATTTTTAATGTCAGTGCCATACAATTTAAAAAAAAAATGATAACTCCTTCCGGTCGGTGGCCGAGTTGACATCGCGTTTGGGTCCCACCCAGGCGTAGTGTGTTCAATTCCTCGGCTGGTTAAGTCCTCCATCACAACACAAGCAACATTTTCAGCTTACTGTGGTGGTAGTAGGAGATTTTCAAATATTGTCAGGTTATTCGTAACCCGGGAATGTTTGTATTTCATTTAAAAAAAAAAAAAAAATTTGTACACGCTTCATACGAAATTTTATAGCAGATTAATGATCAGCAGAATCCATTTCTAGCCAAAAAAAATACCCTTGGAAATTCAAGTCTCCATGTCTATGAAAGGCGATTTTCAGCCCACTGTGCGACGTGGCACAGTGGTTCAGAGCGTCTGAACGGACACCAGAAGGCGCGGGTTCAACTCCCGTCGGCCCGTTTCTTTTTACTCGGGATATATATTCAATTTTTATTGATATTTCTTTGTTTTTGCAGCTTTAAGAAAATTTCTTCACCTCGGATTGTCCCCTGTTATCTCTCTATAGTTACTTATGCCCAAGTAAACCAAATATATAATTCAAATCTCATTTGATGCAAGGTAGAAACATTAACAAATAAAGTTCTAACATCAAATAATTAAGCTTGATGCTTCCTTAATAAAGCTTTTTTTTTCATTTTGGTTCAAGGTATCCATTAAGAATTCTTTCAGCGTTCAACACGTAAGTCCTGTTAATCCGAGTCTCTAAGATCCCTGGCCCTAATCCAGGCTTAGTGCGTCAGGAAGGATTTGCCAGGCAACACTTTCACTAAACCACTGAAATAGATGACTTTAGGTTCGTCTTTCGGTGAAAATATGTTGTTTTGATGAAGAAAACATTATTGTAAGAAGAAAACATTTAAGGCCTGTAGTAAGCGTTCAAATATGATTTGAAAGGGATATAAGTAAATACGGATGTTAGAGGGAACGCGCGAATAATACAGGGTTTTCCAATAAGGGGTGTTATTTTGATATTCAAAGTAAAATGCCATTTTTTAATATAAATGATCGAATGTTTATTTCATTATAAAGAGGAAGGTATGCCGTTAATAGTGAAAAATAACATCAGTGAAATGACCACCACGACCACACCTTCAGGACTATATCCTTTTCATGAAATTTTCCATAACCAAATCGCAAAGTGGCTACCTTGATGTCCTCGATAGCCTCACGAATTCCATCTTTGAGGTCTTGAATCGACGCTGGACTGTTGGCGTAGACCTTTTCTTTCACTTGGCTCCAAAGGAAGAAGTCGCAAGGTGTTAAATCACAACATCTCGGTGGCCAATTGTGATCACCTCTTCGAGAGATAACACGGTCCGGAAACTTTTCCCGTAAAAGATCAATGGTTTCGTTGCTTGTGTGGCAAGTAGCGTCGTCTTGTTGAAAGTAAACGTTGTCCAGATCAATACCATCCAATTCCGGCTATGAAAAATCATTAATTTCTTAATTAATATTCAAAATAATACCTCTTATTGGAAAACCCTATATTAAAAAAACGATAATAATAATTCATGCCAATAAAATATTAAATAACAGAATAAAACGTGTTTTTAATAATATTCGGAGCTTATTTTGAGTTTTTTTTTTCTTTCTAGGGAATTTCGTATGACGAGATATATATTTTAAATGGATATTATCTTCAAAAATAACTTTTTTAAACTAAAAAAAAATAAGATTTAACGAGAAACTTGCTATAAAACGGTAGAAATTGCTGAATATTTATTTATTAATTTCTCTTCTCTTACATACTGTAAGTTTACATAATCAGTAACTTTTCAATTATTTATTTATTTATTTTTAACTAACGGTTTAGTTTCATTTACGAACATGATAGTTATTGACAGTCAAAGATAAACATTATTTAAGTAAACAAGATACAAGAAAATATCATAAATTAATACAAGTTAATGAATTAAGCAAAAATAAACAACCCGTTCTGCGGAAATCTCGTTAAAATGTTAGAAGGTACAGCTTTAAACTTCAATAGAGGCATATTAAAAACATCAGCTAACATAGCATAAGAGTTAACAATGGTGTGTAATCTATTTATAACAGAATTGTAGCCTGAAACCATTGAATAACTGTCACAATAATACATACGAGAAAACGTTGATCTGATGGTAGGATGTTAATAATCTGTTTTGTGAACACCTCACTAGAATAACCTGTGCTGAGGTGTTCGCATGGTAACCCATGACGATGACAGACCTGACACCTGGCACCATTGCTACTATCCAAAAACTTTGGATGATCTATATCAGAGGTTCCCAAACTTTTTTGCCCCGTAGACCACTTGCCAAATTTTTTTTTTCCGTAGACCCCCTGCCTGCCGAATATTGAATTTTCCTAAAACTATTAACGTCCCATGTGATAATCATTTATTTTTTTCGTAAAAAGATTCCCTTCCCTTGCCTGTCCAACAACTGGGTGGCGGTATAGTTCCTCTGTCTCTACACTGTGCAGACAGGGGCGCCCTTATGAAGTATTACACCAAATGAAAATGAAGCAGGATAAGCAACGGGAATTTCTTTCTGTAGCTGGCCCTACAGAACTGCCCCTTAAGTTCTTTGTCAGTGCTTGTTCCGGTCAGTTCTTCTTGTCACATGATACCCGATTCTCCAACGTTCTATTTCCATAGTCAAAATGTCCTCAAACTTAGTTTTGAAGTCTGTGTGAAGTGCATTTAAATGTTGAACGTCATTATTACCCTGGACGTTTTTCAAAAACAAGTTGGGGAACTAGGAAAATTCGCGGCTTCCAATGTGCAATGTTTTGCTTGAATATATTAATTCTGACGAGAAAAGGAACGTAGACTCTATTTATAATCCTCAATTAACAACTTTACGAAATATAAAAATGCAAATATCAAATAAGTAATTTCTCAGTCTATTATATTTGTGTTAGGTCTATTGTGTCATTTACGGAACTCCTAAATGTTGACTTGAGGTAAATGGGGGTCCGCTGGTATGTACCCCCATTTGAATCTCGTGGACTCTCAAATTTTTTTCTCGCTGACATTGACCCCCAGCAAGCCAATATCGACCCCCGCGGGTCCATACAGACAACTTTGGGAACCTCTGATCTATATCATTGATGTTGGTTATTCAATGAATGGTTCCAAAGCTCAGAGTAAAATCAGGTATTTTTTTGAAAACGAGGTCCCATCTAGTAAAATAAAATCACTGCACTCTGTACGGGTACTAAATGATGAATGAATTTGCAGCTTATGTGAACGTGTCTAACCTTTATTCGATATGCTACTTCGCATTAGTTCCCATCTTATATATTCTATTTGACATCATGCTAGCGCAAGAACTTACAATATACTATACTACCTCTTGTTCTGAATTTACTCGGATAAAAAAATTAAAAACACTTTTAAGTTATTATAGTTTTCTTTGAATTGTGGAATGTATTGCATCGTAGGTACTACCTCTGCTTACCTTCTAGAATAAATGTCACATTATACTTTTTTTATCGAAAATTTGGCCGTTAGTGTGGAGGGCAGTTAAAAGCAAGTCACAAGCTAAAAAATTGTATATTCTTAATATGTCTAAACATCGAAACGAATATAGGTAATTGAAATAAAAATCGCTTGGCAAACGGAGTCTAGAAACGTTCGATTTTTAATGGAAAAAATGTTGTTTTTTTTTAATTTCACATCGAAAAAAAAACCTTTTACTAGTAATTTTTTTATAAAGTAATAAATGATTAACAAGTAATTACTCGGTTGACAATTTTATTTGGAAATTATAGTTGCCCTGCCATCTTCACCAATAACAAAAATATAAATCTCCACGGACACTCAAAAAAAAAAACAACTAGTATCCAATCCTAAGAAACCCTTCCTTGTAAATAGAGTAGTGGAAGCATGGAACTAACTTCCACACTGTCATCCATTCCATACAGAGATAAATTAGAAACGGGACTGCAGGTCGCTTCTTGATAAACTTTTATTATATGTATATGTAAATTCTGAAGAATATCCGAACACGTGTTCATGCACCTGCGTTTGTTTTTAAGATAAACAATGATGAAATACGAAAATGTTATAACCTGTCAATTCATTTTCAAAGGGCCTGCAATCCCGTATTTAACCTGATAGCGAATGTAAAAGTAAAAAAAATGTCAACTTATGAGATTCCACAGAAAAAAAAACCCATTGTTGTTGTTTTTTTTTTTTTTTTTTTTTTTTTATATTATCTCCACACAGGAGGCCCTGAAGAAAATAATTTTCCTCAGGGCCTATGTCATCTTTGGGGATGCTGTGTGGAGGGTCTTTTTGTGGAGAGGAAGGAGTGAACATGGGTCTTGAAGAGTCCCATGTTGTAGGAGGGAGGAAACACAGAGGCCGGCAGTTCGTTCCACAGCCGAGCTGTTGAACTTAAGAACGAATCGTAGAAGCGACCCGTTCTCATGTGACAAGTGTCAACTGTGTACAAATGTTGGCACGCGTTTGGCTTGTATCCCGACTACGCACCGGTGCCGAAGGGATCAATGACGCTAGTTCCTCAGAGCATCTTCCATTGTAATACCGATAGAACAAGGACAGCATACCTACCTGACGCCTGTGCTCTAAAGATTGTAGTCCGTTTGTTAAGATTGGGGAATCTATCAAACGGACCGCCCGCTTTTGTTCACCTACTTTCTCAATAATCACTCCTTATTATCTGTTGATGAAATAAGAGACCTTGGTATAACCTTTGACACTAAATTAACATTCATTAAACATATTAATAATATAACCAGTAAAGCAATGCAAATGTTAGGATTTGTCTTACGGATTTCAAAGGATTTTAAAAATTTAAAAACTGTCAAATTACTTTACACTTCACTTGTTAGAAGCCAACTAGAATTTAACACCACCATTTGGAGTCCTTACTACAGTGTACATGAGAATTTCCTTGAGCGAGTCCAACATAAATTTTTACTTTATATTAATTTTAAATTGGGAATATTCATCGAAAACATTAATTACCCCTCTCTGTTACAATTATTGGGACTCGATACATTAAAATAAAGAAGAATTTGTTCAGACCTATTTTATTTATTTAAAATCGTTACCAACCTGTTGAACTCCCCTGAACTTCTTTCGTTAATATGTTTCCGTGTACCTAGTCGATCAGTTCGTTTCAAATTACCCTATCATTGCAACAATACAGGATCTAACGCTGAACTCAATTCCATAATAAATCGCCTACATGTACTTGGAAATAAATATGTTTCGGATGAACCTATAAACATTGCTAGTTTAACCTCATACAAACACTACTTAATTAAAACTGTCTGTCAGCGCTTCTCAGATTGACTAAAATCAAATACAGTTTTAAAGTATTAATTTCTTAACACTCATAACATAATATCCGGGATTTATAATATGTTGTATTGTATTTATAATAACCTACTCATTGTACTTTTTTGGGGATCAGGTGGTGAGGCACGAAATGAAAGAAGGTTGTGAAGGTCACATGTGTTTATTGGTGAGTCAGTAGCCGTGACAAGGAGATGATGAAGGACAGATGTTGTAGACTCCGGTTGCTGGCTGATGATGTGCTGGTCAAGCGCGGGTCAGTGAGTCGACGCCGGGCGCTTGTGACCGGGTACGTGTTGTCCACCGCGCTAGTAAGAAGAGCGCGAGTGATCACTCGTTGATCCTTCCTTGTAGGCTGACGGCTGAACGGTAACTGATGACTGACTGGCTCGCTGCGTCGGGCTTATTTATACTACTCGGCCGACGGTAGCAGTGGGTAGTTGGATGGCAACTAAATTCTAGGCACTCGCACAGACTGTACGTTTCAGGAACCTTCGATAGTGCGGCGATTATGCATAGGCCGTAGACTCGAACCTTCCGGCGAGTTCTCGTAATGTGTAAGACGGCCCGTGACGTTTTGTCACCTGGTAGACAGGTAGGTACCGTAGTACGTAAATTACTTTGTTTACGATTTAACGATGCAAGTATCAAGTACGTACCTAAGTAGCAAGTAGCAGTTTATTATTAATTATTTAATCTGGATAATTCGACGCCACAGACACCCCCTTCCCAGCAGCTTTGCTGAGGGCTGCGATAGAAGAAATAGCTCGGAGACGAATGTCTTTTTAACTGTGACACTTCATAAAAAAAAAAAAAATTTGCAAAACACATGTTCACAACACAGGTTGAAGATTCACTCAGATAACCATGGTGGCACTGTTATCCGCGCTTGTGCGGAGATGATCTGGTGCATGCTGCTCCGTGGTGCCTTTACTGATCACCCATTTTGAGACGGGGTTACCGGTGAGTCGGGGTAACACTATCACGTCGGGCTGCAGATCACGTCGGGCTGCAGATCACGTCGGGGTCACCACTTTGGGGATCAATGGTGAGGCACGAAATGAAAGAAGGTTGTGAAGGTCACATGTGTTTTATTGGTGAGTCAGTGGCCGTGACAAGGAGATGATGAAGGACAGAAGAATACACCGGATGCTGGCTGATGATGTGCTGGTCAAGCGCGGGTCAGTGAGTCGACGCCGGGCGCTGATGACCGGGACTCGATGGAGGTCAGGCACTGGCGAAGAACGTTGGTCTTCAGGCACTCCAGTGCTGAGGAGACGGCCGAAGGTGCGACGGACCTTGTGGGCAGTTGAACGGGAACGGCGTGACCAGTGAGGATGCTGCGTGTCCTCGTGGTGGTCATGGTTGCGTGGAAGAAGCGCTGGTCAGAGACGCTGGAACCAGGGCGCTTGTAATCCGAGTAGCGCTGGCCGCGGACGTGGCCGAGGCGCTATGATGATGTCCCGATAGAGTCCATGATGATAGGGGCGAAGCCGGGTACGTTGTCCCTCGCGCTAGTAAGATTAGCGCGGGTGATCACTCGTTGAGCCTTGTAGACTGGCGGCAAAATTATGACTGACTGGCTCGCTGCGTCGGGCTTATTTATACTACTCGGCCGACGGTAGCAGTGGGTAGTTGGATGGCAACTAAATTCTAGGCACTCGCACAGACTGTACGTTTCAGGAACCTTCGATAGTGCGGCGATTATGCATAGGCCGTAGACTCGAACCTTCCGGCGAGTTCTCGTAATGTGTAAGACGGCCCGTGACGTTTTGTCACCTGGTAGACAGGTAGGTACCGTAGTACGTAAATTACTTTGTTTACGATTTAACGATGCAAGTATCAAGTACGTACCTAAGTAGCAAGTAGCAGTTTATTATTAATTATTTAATCTGGATAATTCGACGCCACACTTTCTTATGTTGATACTACTATTTCTATTGTTCTCTTTTATGTATTTTTTTATTTATCTATGTATATTCTGTATTCATATGTAAAACAATTGTTATTTTTTTGTAAAAGCCGCTATAATCGGCGTTAATAAATAAATAAATTTGAAGAAATTCTTAATAAGTTAGCAAATATGTTTTATCTGCAAGTTTTTTTCCATTTTATAGCTCAATCAGATTCTTATTTAGAGAGAAGTAAGGATTAACTTATTTTGATTAAAAAATAACTCAATTACTGTTAAATTATTTTATCAGATATGAGAATGCTGCCTGTCCGTTCAATAATAAGTTTATTTAAATTGTAATCAAATGAAACGATAGGATAAACTTCAAATTATCCAAAGCAATTTTTTTAAAATATAAATAATGTAAACCGATTCAATAATACGAAAATCTTCATTATAAAAATTGGTGACAACTGTCTCGAAAGGAAAACGAACACAAATATTTGGGCCTGAATTGTAGATTCTCAGCTATCGTGGGACCTCCACATAAATCATGTGAAGGAGAGAATTACCTCTATAACTTTTGTACTATATAGGCATCAAGGATTACTGCCCGTTCATATACTAACTTCGGTGTATTATGTCAAGCTACTTTCACACCTATCCTATATCTGCTGTATCTGGGGCTTTGCCTCAAAGAAACTGAAAGAAGCAGATCTGCAGGTGGTCCAAAAACGAGTTCTCAGAAATGTTCTAGGTCATCCATGGGACACATGTCAATTTCCGATATCCTTCCAATCACAGTCCTTCCCAAACATTAGATCACGAGCACCATCCTACAAATTATCCAACAATCAACCCACACTAACATTACTACTTTACAATCAAGACATCCACAACAACAATACTCGGAATAACAATAAAATCCGCATTCCTCTAACACACACTACGAAAAATGCTATAAAATCTCTTAACCATATTGCCTACACACTCTATAACTCTTCTCCAGACATTAAAACAGCCAGCATATACTAAAAATTCAAAGTTAGGCTTTTAAAGAATATTTTTAAAAACATATAAAAACGAAAATACGTGATTCTTGTCATATTGTATTTTGTCTAGTTTCTTTCTCTCTTCTTTCCTATATTTGTATTTGTATTTGTAATCGAGCATAATCTATTTTTACCAATGTATTAGTATGTAAGTACCTACTTGTAAATTCCTACCTTGGCTCTGTGCTAATGTGTATATCCCTCTCTGTTTCCTTTTTTGTTTCTTCTTGTTTCTTCTACTTAACCTCCCTTTTTCTATTTGTGTAATGTTTTGTATGTGAAACTTATAATTTTGATTATTTTTCTATTTTTGTACTGTTAACTCCCACCAATGTATTGTAAGTTCCTCTCGTCCTACAATGAGTTTTGTAACTCATCGGGATTGCTTTAGTAAGAAAAAAAAAATAGCAAAATAAAAAATCATAGCCTTTTTCAGCATATCGCTCGCCATACACTACCAATGGTAATGTAATGGAGAATATAGCTCGCTTATAGCGTGGTCCGTTACAGGCTTCAAGCTTCGCCTTTACTAATTTCAAGTACGCAGTGTGTTAGATCACTATCGCGTAACTCCTGTGCACTTGGGGGTGTTTGTTGGGGGGGAGGGAGTCGGTTGTTGGAGGGGGTTTCCAGCCGAAATCTGCTCCAAGTTGTGAATAAAACATGATTTGGGGGATGTTGCGAAACTTAACGAATGTAGGGTTGTGTTATATATTTATTTTCTTAACATATTTTTTTCATATTACTTGCATTTAAAGACATTAAGTTACTTTACTGTGTAATGGAGGACTGAAGGCGGTTGGTGCTAGCAAAAAATTGTCCAAAATCAGCAAAGCCGACAGTCCACAATGGAGTGCTGGTACCTATCCTGATATATGACAGAGGCATAGAGCTGGCAGTAGAAGCATCAATCAAAGCAGATTGAAGAAATGTACTTATTCACAAATAGTATAAGACTGATGTAAGCGTAATGAGTAAAATTAAGAAAGGAACGCTTAGATGGTTTGGGCATGTAGAGAGAAGGTTCCATGATATTCATCAAAATGAAAATTCAACACCCCTTTAAAAAGTGATATAGAGTCATTAAAAGTGATAAAACAAAAACTAGGTTTAATAGTCCCCTATGTAACCTATTTAACTTAGTTTTTGTTTCATCACTTTTCATGACTTTATATCAATTTTTGTAGGTGTGTTGAATTCTCATTTTGATGACATACCCGGTCACCGACAGGAAAATCATATCTCCACCCGGTTGTGCAGCGTTGTGTTGCGGGTTAAGGTAGGGGCTGTGGGAAGGGATTTATCAATAATGCGTTATATTATCAAGCAGGAAAAGAGATACCGGTTGTTAGTTCCACATACGAGCAAACTTACAAAAAAAACGTGTCGAACAAACGACCCATTCTCTTGAAGCTGACTGTGGATGTGTATTCCGCTAGTGTGAGGGGATCAGTGATGCTGTCAGCTCCTTAGAGTATTGGCATACCCGTAGATCAGTCTGTTGACGTTTCATCTCCCTTTAACAATTGTTTCTGCTTTCCTCCACATCCCTGTATGAAAGTTTGGAGTACATATCTACATCGGTGACATTACAAACTCTTATTAAACATTACCAGTATTTTAAGAAAGCCTATGCCTTGAACATGTTAAGTGCTCCCTGAGTGTATATAATATCGAATCTACAGGGTTTTACAATAAGAGGTGTTATTTTGATATTCAATCGTAAAAGATCAATAGTTTCGTTGCTTGTGTGGCACGTGGCGCCGTCTTGTTGAAAGTAAACGTTGTCCAGATCAATACCATCCAATTCCGGCCATAAAAAATCATAAATCATCTCTCGATAGCGTAATCCATTCACCGTAACTGTTGCTCCAGCCTCATTTTCGAAAAAATAAGGTCCAATGACTCCGCCGGACCATAAAACGCACCAAACAGTCACACGTTGAGAATAGAGAAGCTTTTCAACAATAACTCTTGGGTTTTCCGAGCCCCAGATGCGACAAGTTTGCTTGTTGACGAAGCCACCAAGGTGGAAATGAGCCTCATCACTCAAGATGATTTGCATTTGATTCACTCAAGTGAATTTTAATAATTTCAATGCGTTGCGAAGCGTGTTCCATTTTTATTAATGGCGTAGTTTCTACTTGTCAAAAGTCAAAAAATGACAGCTTCAAAAGTAACATCTACCGAAATAGCGGGCTATTCAAAATAACACCTCTTATTGGAAAACCCCATATTACGGAAATTGTGCAGTGATTATCACCCGCGGTGTCCAACAAATTAATGTCGATTTGCAACATGTATCAGAAAACCAGGGGATAAGTGCACAATCTCGTCGCAATTATAACTGTTAACCAGCTATCCAATAGTTGTGTCAATTTGAAAAGTTTTGACTATCGATTACAGTACACTATGAATAGAACTACAAATTGATTTGAATAGAATATTAGCAACTGCAGAACGGACTGCAATCCTTTGCAACAGTAATATCTAATAATGTTTAATTTTAACTTTCCAGGCTAATTCTGTTCTGTTTTGGGAACAAACAGCTAATACCCGTAAACATCTTGTTCGCTTTTCGGAACAGCTTATAAGGTCTGATATAAATCGTTATGCCTCCCTTACCGTCATAGTTAAAAGTATGATATAAAACAGAGGTTTCCAAACTTTTTTGCCCCGTAGACCACTTGCCAAATATTTTTTTTCCGTAGACCCCCTGCCTGCCGAATATTGAATTTTCCTAATAACTATTAACGTCCCATGTGATAATTGTTTATTTTTTCGTAAAAAGATTCCCTTCCCTTGCCTGTCCAACAACCGGGTGGCGGTATAGTTCCCCTGTCTCTACATTGTGCAGACAGGGGCGCCCTTGTGAAGTATTACACCAAATGAAAATGAATCAGGATAAGCAACGGGAATTTCTTTCTGTAGCTGGCCTTACAGAACTGCCCCTTAATGCGATGTACTACGTCATGTAATATTTTAAATTAAGCCGCTATCAATAACAACCCTTACGTAGATGGCGATAAGGTTTAAATTCCCGCTTAACACCATCCGCCTGTTTTGATTTATGCAAGAAAAAAACATGGCCAAAAAGTGCCTTTTATTTTCTTTTGTGGATGTTCAGGCATAAATATTTAATTTTTTTCCGATCATTTTATAAATAACTTAATTTGCCACATTATACAATAAAATTATAACCGAAAATGGGTTCCTAAGTAGGAGATTTTGAACTTTAAAGCAGTTTTCATAGGCCTTATACATTATTTTTTCTGGGCTTATAAAAAGACTTATCTAAAAAATACTCGATTATTTCCAAAGCCAAGATGTATTCTACTCGCAGTATTTAATCAAAGCATCTGAAACATTTCAAGGCGACCAAATTTTCAAACCAAAAACAAATGATTTTGCATTACTACGTATGGCATCGCCTTAAGTTCTTTGTCAGTGCTTATTCCGGTCAGTTCTTCTTGCCACATGATATCCGATTCTTCGACGTTTCATTTCCATAGTCAAAATGACCACAAACTTACTTTTTGAGTCTGTGTGAAGTACATTTAAATGTTGATAAACGTTACCCTGGACGTTTTTCAAAAACAATTTGGGGATCTAGAAAAATTCGCGGCTTCCGATGTGTAATGTTTTGCTTGAATATATTAATTCTGACGAGAAAACGAATGTAGGTATATCTCTATTTATATACCTCAACAAACAACTTTACGATATATAAAAATACGAATATCAAATAAGTAATGTCTCAGTCTAATATTAGTATTACGTAAACTGTGTTATTTGTGTTAGGTGTATTGTGTCATTTACGGAAATCCTAAATGTTGACTTGAGGTAAATAGGGATCGGCTCGTATGTACCCCCATTTGAATCTTGTGGACCCCTAAATTTTTTTCTCGCTGACATGGACCCCCAGCAAGCCGATATCGACCCCTGGGGGTCCATATAGACCACTTTGAGAATCTCTGATATAAACGATGTTAGAAAGAGAAACAAACAAGCTTTTTATTCAAATATAGAAGTTATCCACAATAATTAAAATTAACACTTCTAATTTACCAAAAGTTCCGACAGCAATTTGATAAAATTTAAGAAATTTTGTGAATTTTTTACAAATTATTTTTATATGAAACTACAAAAATGTAAGATTGCAGTAATGTTAATAATACATTTGTTTAATAAAATATGTGTTTCTTTTGTTATCAATATTGTTCGTTCAGTGTTAAGACAAAAAAACGTAGGTGAGCCATTTGTAACACTATTTAACGTTTAATATTTAAAAAATTAAGCCTTTAGTTTTTAAGGCGAAGCTTAATGCCAAATCACTATTTTGATTAATCTTTGTGATTAATCAAATTGGTGTACATTATGAATACCAAAAAATATGCTTTAGATAAATTGAAGATTTTCCTATCGCTTCACTTGAGTAAAATACAAATAAAAAAATAAATTACTCAATAAAAAATATAAATGCAAACTATGAAAATATGAACGCGTAAAGGAAACAACTTTTAAAAAATACAGTAATATAGCTAAGATTATCTGTGACAGTTTCACTTGATAAAATTTTTGGATTTCTTATAAAATTATTTATAAAATAAATAAAAACCAGTTTTTTGCTTGAAATTGAACGTTTCAACACTCCGTTTGTCGAGCAATTTTAATGCCTATTACCTACGATATAAGGTATACCAAGCATATACACATTTTTGTCTTGTAGCTTCCTCTTAATAATAAAATTTGAAAGCGTATTGGATTTTATTCAGAAAAGCAAGAATTTTTCTCAGCAACTTTGTGTTACATCATAATTTATTAATTAAAAATGACATATAGTATACTTGCGCTAAGTTCCAGCTTGAAAGATACTCTCAGTATTGATGTGGTGTAAGAACAAAATTCAGAGTTGAAACGTTTCTTGAAATAGCGTTAGCCGTGTTTGGTGACCAGATCTGAATAGGCAGGAACTCTTCCACCTTTCTCTTTCCCATCTCCTTCCCCTCTTCACTACTTTAAGCCTCACAACATACCCCAAATTCGGATGCCTTAGTCTCAACGTATCCAGACTATTGGAAACAGTTCGGACTGACAAAATCATTTTTCAAAATGGTTAAATATGTTTTTGTGAAAGATCACAACCCTGTTTCAACAATTTCCAAAGTGTGTTAATTATTTAGGTTCCGCTGGAAATGAATCTGGAACTTAAGACTACAGGAACAAAACAACGTTAGATGTGTATACCAAACGGATTAGAGACATTTACAAGATAACTCCATTGACCACACTCAATTGACGTATTATCCAAGTGAAAGATTCATAAACGACACGTTGCTTGAAATGGCTTTACCCATGTTTGGTAACCAGATCTGGCTCTCACTGGCTCCATACGGTTGGAAAGAAATAATTTTTTCACGCCCAAAAGGACTATAGTGATTTATTTTAGGGGTCTTACACAGTGTTGCGCAAACATTTCTGTCATCATTTTCGATTACGCTTAAATAATAGATTACACATCTGCTCTGATGATTGGCACCGTAATGCGGTCCGAAACGTTGGCTAAATAAGGCGAGAGGTTGATACTTTCGGTATCGAGAATTGTAAAGCTACACGCCGGGAATTGAACCCACGACTTCCGGATTCCGGTCCTGACCACGGAAGCCCTAGAATATATTGTTAAACAACAATGTACGTCTTTTCAGAGGGCCTGGTAGGAGACAAATGTCTTGGCTGCGAAATATACGAGAGTGGACCGGCATTAGAAGTGTGGAGGAGCTATTCCGGGCAGCGCAAGACAAGGAGACATTTTCCAGAGTGATCGCCAACGTCGGGGGGACCTGATACGACACATAAAGAAGAAGAAGTACGTCTTTTGAACTAGATTAAGAAACAGACGCTTAGATAGCTTGAACGCTTACAGCGGCTGGACGAAGAAAGGGAGTCAGGAAAAAAACATAACACGTGACAGGTAGAAAAAGTTTAGAACATCCTAAGAAGACATGCCACGATCAAGTGAATCAATTATTAGTTGTACGAGCAATGTGAATATAGACCACTGAATTTCAAACGCCCTGTAAAGACAATTACCCAAACTTAATATATTTTGGCATACGTTTAAATAGGTAGTAAATACACAACATGGTAGATGGAATTCACAATCGCCATCTCTGTTTCTCTCATTCATTCCGCTCTAACAATTTCCCTAAGTTAGAACGGAACACTGTAATTTGTTTTGTATTGCTGTCTCTGTTCGGCGATGAAAATTTAACACCTTAGTGGTAGAAAAATATTTGTTTTTATTTAATTATTAAAATGGCAATATTAAATAAAGAGGAAATAAATATACTACACATATTAAATTCTAAAAAAGAGTGTCTGTGGCGGGAAACGGCGTGAAATTGATTTTTAAAAACATAGTTTTTTTTTAGATTGATGAAATTTTGCACACTTAAACTTCTCATCAAGAGTAAGGTCACAGTCTATGTGAGATTTCAAAAACCACTTCCTACCCGTCTTCTCTTCCTTCATCATTTTTAAATTATGAAATTTTTGCGAACTTTGTATTCAAAATAGGAGGAAAAATACTGTCTGCATTTGATTTCGAAAAATCCTTATAATCCTAGGCAGAAATATATTTTTTTAGCTGAATATATATATTTTTCTAACATATTTCTTAAATTATTATTTTTGATGTTTGCAATGTATTTCAATCACGAAACGTGAATCCTTGCATTAACTTTTGGCATGCAGTCGCACATCTTTTTTTTATTTGGTACAATATTTTTTACATTTTAAGTTTTCCAGTAATGTAGGCCTCACTGGGTGGCTTGCCCGTGCTGAGGCCTTCATTTTATAATGTGAAAATATAATCTACATAATATATTTAAAGAGAAAATAATATATTTAAAATTAAAAATACATGATACATAATAATATATTTAAAATTAAAAAATAATACATTGAAAATAATCTTGTGTGTATGTGAGTGATGTTTGTTTATATTGGTTTTGTGTGTTACGTGTAGGTTTTATTTTTATTTTATGCTATTGGTAATATTGTCTTTTTTGTTCTTTAATCCATTTTGTAATTTTGTGTGTGAAATTATTTTTATTTTCCTCAATTTTAATTTCAAGTTTTACACTGTTGAAAGCTTTTATAGCATGGTATTGGTAGTGTCTTTGTCCAAAGCTTGAATTTACTGTTCGAGTTTTCATGTTTTCTTTGTACGCTTGTCTAACTGGTCTGTTAGTGTTATTTTATGTATGTTGAAATTTTTTTTTTGTCAAAAATGTAGTTTAGTAGTGTTTTAACGTATAATTGGCGTATATCTAGTACGTCACAGCTGTTGAATATTTGGTCTGTATCAGTCAGTCTATGTGTTTTTAGTATTACCTTTAAGATCGTTTTCTGTGCGGTTTCTATGTAATTGATAGCCGAGTTTGTTGATCCACCCCAAGCAATAATTCCGCATTCTATTATTGATTGGCAAAGTGCAAAATATATTGTTTTCATTTGTTTTATTTTATATATGTTTCTTATGTTTAGGAAAATGTGAATTGTTTTGATTTAATTCCGCAGATACAGAAGCTTTGGTTAGTTGAGCTCTACGATCACGAAATTTGCACAGGTCCATAATTCAAAGGCATCGGAATATTTTTAAACAATATCATTTGAATCATGAGCCGAAGATATATGGCTTGAGATTTTCACGGCCAAAAGTATAATCGTGATTAATTTTGGGTTACTACGCCGCGTTGATCTTCCTCCTTCTTTAGCTAACGTTTTGGACAGCGTTACAGTGTCCAATATATATCCTCACGACAAATGTGTAGATTGATGTAGTGTGTAGTCTAGTTAAATTAATGTGGTTTTCTGCGTTTAGTTTTGGTGTAGTCAAGTACTTAATACCAATAACTATTTAGCTTAGCGACTATATCTCTATTAATATTAATCGGTGTTCTCGAAGATTTTTGATTCTTCTCAGAAAAAGTCCAAAGTAATGGCCGGCTTCGATTATTAAGTGCTTGGTAAATAAAAGTTCCAGTGATTAAGTTCACATTTAACTTAAAAACACCAGTGTTTTTTTTTACAAATGTCAAATTCGTAGTTTAAATAATTTTCAATGTTTGCATTTATCAAAACCCGCCAAAAGACGAAATCTGAGAGAGTTACGCGTGACGTCATACGTACCTCGGTTTTGTCGGTTGACAGTACGGTCAATCCCCCTCGGGTCAGTATGAAATCAAGAAATACCAATTTAAATATTTTACATGATTTCCAAAACATAATAATATATACACATAATATGTAAACCACAGTGGTAACTTGTGTGCGAGTCTACGCAGCGCAACTTTGAACACAATAGTCATCATTCTAATGCACGCGGCCGGCTGACCCGAGGTAGCGATATAAGATCTGTCAGAACACGCCGACCAATCACAGGGCGTTTATGTCTCTTACGGTTTTAATCGTTTTAAAATGAAGTTTTTTTTTTAATTCCACGTAATTATATATAATAAAACGTGTTTATTTAGATACTGAATTTGTTGATCTATATGAATACATGTTATTAAGCCATAATATTTTAAACTCAAGTTTCTTATTGCCGATTTGTCCGGATGGCCGAGTTTGCACTCTCTAAAGCATTCTGAGATCCTTAACATACCCAAACTGGGAATGTTATATCTCACTGGCTTCGGGCAATTGGGACTCGTATTCATACAGAAAACATAAAGTAAGTTCTTGCTTAAAATCTAGGTTGGTGAGTAGTATGTACAATTTATACAATAATATGGATAATAAAAAAAATGTTAAAATTATAATTTATTTGTCGCGGCTTCACGGCGTTAACGCTAGATAAAGAAGGTACTATAGTATATCCGTCCTGTTCACACCAACACGCTTCCCGTAAAGACTAGCGATTAGCATATTACTGCCGTAGGAAGCTGAGCTCTTCTTTCTACTATAGGGTGTGCCAAATATACCTCATCTATTCTTTTAAAAATAATAAACAATTAATTTTTTGAATTTGTTACAATTACGCTATTATTTATTATGTACTCGCTCACGTATACCCGGCGTTGCTCGACTTTTCTCTACTCTCAATAAGTATAATATCCATGTATTATGTATATAAACCTTCCGGAAAAAAATATCTAAATGATAGTGAAAACCCTATCAAACTCATAGTTTTGAAGAACTAAGCGCACAAACAGATACACGCGGATGGTGACTTTGTTTTATACTATTTATAGATACCAATGTATTGTCACGATTACAAATTTACTAAAAGTTTATCAGGAAACGGCCTGTAATCCCGTTTTTAGATTATTATGATCTGGGATGATCCCGAACGTTACAGACTATTCCCGAGCAGTGCACAACATTTCAGAATGTTCCGGGATGTTGTGGAATGCTCTCGAATACTCTCGAATGTTCTGGACTGTTGTAGAAATTTCTAGAGGGCAAAAACTTCCAGTCCTTATATCTTCAAAAGAACGCCCTTCAGGTAAAACGGGAACCTTCTTGATGGATGGGGGATAGAGGGATACCACAACATTTAATTCCCCTGATCGTACCGGGACTCGTTTTTGACTTTTAGCAGCATGAAATTGTACACTTACTTTTATAATGCATGTATAGATTTATTGAAATTGAGTTAATCGATGAAGAAAAACGTATCTTTATTGTATTAGACGGTTCCGTTGTTGAGTGGTTACAATCCTTGGATACAAATCTGGAGGTAACAATTTAATTTAATTTTTAATTGAGTAGTTTATTTCATTTTACAATTAATTACTTTAAAATGGTACGAAGGCGTATTTCCGGAACGTGACAGAGTAAGGCACTTTAAGAATCGCCCTGGTTATATTGAAAAACTACCATTTAGAACCGAAACATCGTTTAAAATGGCAATAAACATATTTTGTGACCAGATCTGAATAATCAGGTATTCAGGTATACTCCAGACGATTGGGGGCAGATGAGACTTTTGTGCAGTAATCACCTAAAAAAATGTTGCAAATATGAATTGAAAGCAAAGCAACACGTAGATTTTTTCTTTGTTACCTTTCTGGTCACCCTGTGCTTAATGTATTCTCTTTGTGAAAATGTATGCTATCGCTGTTCTGCTTCCACTTGCCGTGTTAGATGGGGATATTTTTACTGCGCCGAAATTCCGCTATGCCGTCCCGCTCACACTCGCTAGACACCCCGAGGGAATTCTGCTCACAGGTAGGGTTGCCAAAAATATCGATGTGTTAAATATTTAAATAGATGTTTCGCAAGACTTGTGATTACTTTACATCTCGATGACTGTACGTTATATTGAGATTATATATGGTAACCCGTAACATTATTTAGATAGATGCTGCCGTACATTTTGAAATAATTCTACACAACAGAAAACCGCCAAATAATGAAACCGGGTCAAGGATTGTAATTTAAAAAAGATATCTTTCTTAATATAAAACAAAAATGAAATAAGCCATTTTAAGAACTTTAGGTTTGGATTATTTTTTTTTATAATCGCTCGATTAGAATGGAATCTTTACAATTTTAAAAACAGTTGGTAACTATTTCATTTTATGATACTATTTGAAATTGAAAGTCAAGCGGGAATATTTTGATGACTTAATCGATAATGTGATATTATTTCTAGGCCCGAGTGGTACAGAGACGATTATTTTTTTGATTTATGTTCGCGTGGGTTCTGGTGATTCTTTTTACCATCAAAATATGAATAAATTTCCATTATCAAAAAAAATCTTGAGTGGATATTTATGTAAACATTGTTTTATGCTGTGGGATCAAGTTCTCTGTTTTAATTATTTCTTTGGCTTTTTTTTAAATGTGAATATCGCACAAGAGATTATGAGGAGCCAGTGGAACTATTGAATCCCCAATTATGGTATGTTGTGATTCTGAAAAGAGTAGGGAAGTGATAGAAAGGGGAAGAGGAAGGTTGGAAGAATGTTTATTCAGATTTGGTAACCAAACATGCATGAAGCCATTTGAAGCAAAGTTTGAAACTTGGATTGTGGAATTTTACTAAGCAGATAATGAGATATATACCACTCATACAGCTATATTCATAATACCCCAGTCAAAAGACTACAAAACATATTTTTGTATTGTTCAAACATATTTTTTTAAAATTCTTCTAGTGGACCCAGCAATGTTTCGCTATTACTAATATCTTTCTCAGGATTCTCTGATTTCATCCACCATTCACTACTATATACTACAATGTAACTGTTAAAAAACTGCATTACATCGACTTTTAATCAACTACGTACCTCATGATATTGCAGAGATTGCTTCTTCTATAATTGGAACTACTTTCTAAAACTCTAAACCTCAACATAGTTTGTCATAGTGAGGTTAAAAATTCTAACGTAATACCAGATGCAATGTAAATAAACAATAAACAATAAACAATAAACAATAGATAATAAACAATAAACAATAATCAATAAACAATAAACAATAAACAATAATCAATAATAAATAAACAATAAACAATAAACAATAAACAATAAACAATAAACAATAAACAATAAACAATAAACAATAAACAATAAACAATAAACAATAAACAATAAACAATAAACAATAAACAATAAACAATAAACAATAAACAATAAACAATAAACAATAAACAATAAACAATAAACAATAAACAATAAACAATAAACAATAAACAATAAACAATAAACAATAAACAATAAACAATAAACAATAAACAATAAACAATAAACAATAAACAATAAACGATAAACGATAAACGATAAACGATAAACGATAAACAATAAACAATAAACAATAAACAATAAACAATAAACAATAAACAATAAACAATAAACAATAAACAATAAACAATAAACAATAAACAATAAACAATAAACAATAAACAATAAACAATAAACAATAAACAATAAACAATAGACAATTATTAATAAACAATAAACAAAAATGCTCGTGGCATTAATAAGAAAAAACTTTGAAAGTTTCAGCGATATAGGTAGACTACTTTTCGAGTTTTGTTAGCACAATTTGCTATGCCAACAATATGAATAAATTGAATTGCATATCCCTTTCGTGTAGCTGAGAAAAAAAATATTATTATGTTATCTTTAATGTTCCCGGATATAATTTCGTAAGACTTGTTTTATGTAAAGCTCTATGGGCGTAAATAAATAAATACATATTCCATATTTTTCGATGTTTGATGCCACCGATGTTTTCATAGTAAAAACACATCCCTGCTTCATGCATTTGGGTTTACTGACAAAATTTGCACTTTCCCCATGAAACTTTAATAATTTGTATGAATTATTAAAAAAACAGTCGTTAAAAGATTTTATGTAATTTTAAATTTGTTTTAAAATACACTTTTTTATCATTAGATTATGTCCCAGGACGACTAAGCAGATTTAATTTATAACAGAGTTATCCTCTTAGCATTAATTCACACTTTTGGATTTATTTAATTAACACCTTCTGTGACCGAAAAATTGAGGTGATCTTAGGGCTTTTTATGAGACGATGAATGTGAATGAAGCACATGCAGTGTGTACCTAGACAGAGTTAAAGACTTAGTCAGGTTCTGGTAAACAGGCAACGTTTTACGACAATTTCTTGCCGGCAAAGTATATTCCGTATTAATTGATTATGATTATTGTCGATTGCCTATTTTTACAGAAGTTTTTTTAAAATATTATTTATTTTATTTTATTTATTTATTTTTTCATTTTTTTTATTTATTTTTTTATTGAATAAATAGTTAATACATATCAACAAACAAGTCCTGCTAAGCCAATTGAATTGGCTTGTTAACAGGTGCTTAAAGTTTAGTTACATATACATTTTTATAAGTTATAATTTACATCTTATATCTACAGAATCAACAATTTTTTCATACAATTTTTCATACATATTAAAGTAAATATTTTTTTCCGATAGCCTATTTTTCACCATATATTTAACCTTATTCATAGATTAACATTGCTTTATAGTGTCAGGTAATAAATTAAATATCTTCGGTATGTTGTATTCAAACCGTACCTAGTGTATTAGTGTAGTGTGTCGAGAACCATTTATGTATAGCCAACACCTTTGCCATAGGTATCCCCAAGTCGTTCGTTACGGTTGGTGACTTAATAGGGGTGCCCGAGTTCATGGAGTGAGGCTTTATTCAGGTCTCGGCGGCGGATATACTGATTGAGGGAGACCTTTTGACCTCTCCAAAAGGACTCTCTCGGAACATCGCTTTGCACCGCAGATGAAGGGATGGATTCATACGTCCGTCACTCCTGGATACACTGACTCTCAGATTCCTATCTACCCATCGTAATTTTTTCCATTGGCATAGGCCCTGAGGGGAACTATTTTCTTCAGGGCCTCCTGTATGGAGGTATTATACGTCAATAGAGTCATATTAAGGTAAAGCTTAATGCTAAATCACTATTTTGATTAATTTTTATAACGAATTGGTGTACATTTTCAATACCAAAACTTATGTTTTAGATAAATTGAAGGTTTTCCTATCGTTTCGCTTGAGTAGAATACAATAAAAAATATAAATGTAAAGTACTGAAAAAAACATATTTCCAATTGAACTGAATGAACGCGCAAAGGAAACAACTTAAAAAAGATACAGTATTAAAGCTAAGATTATCTGTGACAGTTTCATTTGATTAAATTTTTTGCATTATCATAAAATTATTTACAAAATAAATAAAAACCAGTTTTGTGCTTGAAATAATACGTTTCTAGACTCCGTTTGTCAAGCGATTTTAATGCCTATTACCTACAATATAAGGTATACCAAGAATATACAAATTTTTGGCTTATACCTTCCTCTTAATGACATCAGCTAACACAGCATGAGAGTTAACAATGATGTGTAAAATATTTATAAAAAAAATGTAGCCTGAAACCGTAGTACAACTGTAACAATAATACATATTCCTATTGCCGGTATGTTTGACGATATGTTCGCTATCCAAATTTATTTCTATCTCATTCTATTACATTTATGTGCATCTTCAGTCGAGTAGTAAGACTCTCAACTAGTAATCCGGAGGTCACGGGTTGCAATCAAATGCTCCAAACGGCTTGCGAGCAGCTGGGATTCTTGTACGGTGTTCACATAAAATTGAAATCTCCGGAATTGATACTTATTTATTTATTTATTACACGCCCTAGTGGGCTTTTCTTTAATAGAAAAAATACAAGCATTTTGTATCAGAGTAAACACCTAAAAATTAATACAATAAAGAAGAATGTAAACATAATGGCAAAAATGAATCCTCACGCATATAATTGAATTCAAAAGATTCAACAAAACAAAATAGTAGAAGCGGAGAAGTTATATGGGTACATAGGTCTATTTGTGTCTAGAAGAATAAAAGTGATAGAATATACAACATTTATACTGATTAGTTTTCTAATGAAATATATCACCCAGATCAGAATATTTGTTTACGAGATTGTGAAGTCTCGGAATCGGAGAATTTTGGTAAGCTAGTGTCCTGGTGTTATTGAAGTAAAAAGGTAAGAAATGTCGGCATGATTTTTTGGGAACATGGATATTGATACATTGAAGTAATTCGGGACAGTCAATTTTAAAATGTAGTATTCTTTGTAACATTATTAAATCTGCGCTTATTCTTCTTTCTGAAAGTTTCAATAGAGACATTTTATCCAAGAGGTAATTGTAATTTATGTTTTGTATAGGAATATGCAATTTATAATTTATGATTTAAATTATCACCGATAAGTTTTAACACTAATATCTTAAAGAAATAATATTCGCAAAATTAGCGCCTTAGAACCCTTGATGCATACTGAAAATGTTGGATTCCTTTTATTCCACAAATAAGTTATTAATTTTGCAGAGACAAACAAATACTAATTTGAACAATTAACATTTATAACTTAACCCTCAGTCCTCTGTAATGTTCTGTTATGATCATTTTCGAAAACTAAAAACCGTTTTTTAAAGGAGATGATGTGCGTTTAAAACTTTTATAATTTGAAAAGCTGAAGTATACCCGGAGTTGCTGGGGATTATCCTTATGAGATGATAGACATATACCATAGCAGATATTTCTGTATGCCTTTTTAAGATATACAATCCCGTAGTATAGGGTTTTCCAATAAGAGGTGTTATTTTGAATATTAATTAAGGAATTAATGATTTTTTATGGCCGGAATTGGATGGTATTGATCTGGACAATGTTTACTTTCAACAAGACGGCGGTATGTGCCACACAAGCAACGAAACCATTGATCTTTTACGGGAAAAGTTTCCGGACCGTGTTATCTCTCGAAGAGGTGATCACAATTGGCCACCGAGAACTTGTGATTTAACACCTTGCGACTTCATCCTTTGGGGCCACGTGAAAGAGAAGGTCTACGCCAACAGCCCAGCGTCGATTCAAGACCTCAAAGATGGAATTCGTGAGGCTATCGAGGACATAAGACAGCCACTTTGCGATTTGGTTATGGAAAATTTCATGCAAAGGATATGGTCCTGTAGGCGTGGTCGTGGTGGTCATTTGATTGATGTTAATTTTCACTATTAACGGCATACCTTCCTCTTAATAATGAAATAAACATTCGATCATTTATATTAAATAATGCTCTTTTTCTTTGAATATCAAAATAACACCTCTTATTGGAAAACCCTGTACATATTTTAGCCAGCGTTAGCAATGTAAGCGCCCGAAAATATCTTTTTTACGTCTTGATTACAAAACATCGACATTTCTCTACTTTTTATAAATATAATATACATGTTTTATATATATAAACCTTTCAGACAAAATTCTCTAAATGATAGTGAAAATTTTATTAAAATCTGTTGCATAGTTTCGAAGATCTACGCGCACAAACACACTTTTATTATTAGAGATTTACAAATATAGTTTAAATGCAAACATAAAAAATGGCTCACCTTACATTTTTTCGTCTAAACACTGAACTAAAAATACTGAAAACAAAAAGACAAATGTATTATGAACTTAACACAACCTCATTTTTTTGTTGTTACATGTAAAAATTAATAATAAAAAAATCACAAAATTACATTAATTTATTGTAACAACCACTTATTTATTTTGACCGGTACGTTTTCCACCTGTTCTCGACAACTTCAGACTGATAGATATTTAACTCTACAATGAATTTATAATACACGAGTCAGGGATTAACAACCTTGAATCAATAAGATTTTTAAAAATTAATTAGCATTATTATTATTGCGTTTTCTATGACACTTTTGACGCGTTGCTCGACAAACTGAGAAAAACACGAATTGACGAACAGGCTCACACTGAGAAAAACGAGAGATGAAATCTCTTTAAATTATTGGTTATCTGGTTAAAACCAGGTTTTTAGGCCGTTTCCTATAAAATTAAAGTAAATTTGGAATATAAAAGATCACGTGTTCATTCACCCGCGTTTGCTTTGATAATATACAATGACGAAATTTGAAAATATTAGAATTAGATTAACAGGTTTTGACATCGCGTTAACACGTTCGTATTTTACTGAAAGTTTATTATGAAATCCATCAATTCATTCGTTAAGGGCCTGCAATCCCATTGTTAACCAGATTAAAAAAAAATTGTTATAGTTTTCTCTTTAAATGATGGGAATGATGTTCATCAGCCAAATAACTTCCCTCGAGGCCTATTAAATGTTTGGGGATGAACATGGGCTTTGTTGAAGCAGGGAGGAAACACAGAAGCCGGCTAGTTTTCATGTTAAAATTTCCAGCGTGTTTCCTAGGTGTGCACCGGTGCCGAAGGAATGAAAGATGCTAGATCATCGTGGCATCTTCCATTGAAATACCGGTAGAATTGGGATAGCATTTCCATATGATGTCTGTATTTACACCCCACATAATATTAACTAGCTTAATAAACGGATTGCAATCTTTAACGCACATGCATCAGGTGGGAATGATGTCCTTGTTCTATCAGTATTTCAATACAAGATGCTCCATCGCGTCATTGATCCCTTCTGCACTGATGCATATTTGTCACAATATGAGGACGGGTCGTTAGCAGGGAGAAGTTGGGACTCTTTTATGGTATTCATCCAAAACAAATAACGAATTAAGTCTATAAAACGAATAAAATTAAATATTTAAATGTATGTATATTATTATTCTTTGATCAGAAACTAATCATAAAATGTTGCATTTTATTAAAATGGAATGATAACAAAAGATACATGTTTTTTTTAATAACAGACGTTAGAGGAAAGACAGGGATATTAAAAATATTTGCTGACCTTTGACCCCAGTCGAAGATTTTATCTTTACAGGCCGGACTGTAGATTTACTGTAGACCGGATTTAATGGTTCTATCTTCTACTAGCTAAGTTTTCCATCATTGCACAAGCAAAGTCTTTCCACTATAGGTAATTACGTAATACCTTTTAATATTTCCATGCAGGTTTTTTTGTTTGATCACTTTCACTGAGGAAAATGATTTCCCGATATCCCGAGCACGGTTGCGCTGTCGATAGCCAGACCGATATTTGTTATGCAATTAACCACCGCATCTGTTTAAGAAATTACATTTTTAAACGTCAAACAGCTACGTAAAAGTTAAGAATTGAACAAGGCGCTCATGTGGAACTGAAACGCGATGTCAACTTAGCTACCCTTACTTTCCTTGAAACGACTCTCCACACAGCATCCCCAAAGATGACACAGGCCATGAGGAAAATTATTTTCCTCAGGGCCTCCTGTGTGGAGGTACTGCAAAAAGGTGTATTAAAAATAAGACTGAAATGGTAAAATTATTTAAAACTGTTTTAAAAAGTTATGCTTGATCATTAAAGAAAATAAACTCGTGTTGAAAACAGAAAAAGGTTAAAAATAAAAAAAATAATATACTTATCCAAGACACTATCTATCAAGATTACAATTTAATTCAGATAGAATTTTGCAATCATTCATAAAGATAGTAGTAAAAAAAAACGTATTGAAAAATGAAGGCGATGCTGGTAGCTCTCAGTCGAAATATGATTGAACTAAAAATGTGAATGAATTTGACAATATGGCTGCATTAGCTCAGTGGTCAGAGCATTGCTCCGGCAAAGCGGAGGTCTTGAGTTTGAGTCCCAGATGCGACCGAACAATAACCGATTTAATTCGTTAGAGAGTGATTAATATTGTCTTCGAGTACAATTGCTTCTTTAAATATAAAAAAAAAATTTCACATACATAGTTTTTTACATTAACTGCACACAATAGGCCATGAGGAATGAATAATAATCATAAGAATTTATTCCAGAATGTAAGGAGGGGTAGTACAAAGCAATACATTCCATATTTTGAAATAATATATATAATAGAAGAAGAAAAAGAATAATACATAGATATGCACATATTTAAATGAAAAAAGATTTTAAAATACATAAACACAAAAATGTGTGTAAGCAGCCGTTTATAGAGGATATTTGGACATCTCCCGTCTCTAGAGGTCCATCAGGACTGCATCCAGGCAACTATGGCAGTGATATTAATTGGTAGTCTGCGCCTTAAGTTTCCCATATGGTGGCGGAGAAACGCTCTGAAAGAGTGCACTCGTCCCTCCAGGAACATTTCCGTAGCGCTGCAATATCTCGGTAGGCGGAATGGTTGGTGACAAGCATTATTATCACTGACTTTTAGCTTATGCCATTGGGATGAATGAAGTCACCTTTGGGGATTTTGTGGATGGGGTATTTTTGAGGAGAGGAAGGAATAAAGACGAGTCTTGAAGAGACCCATGATGTAAGAGGGAAGAAACGCATTACTGTTTAACTCGAGAACTAACTCGTATTTGACAAAAATGTCAATCGCGTGCTATACACCGGTGACGAAGGGATCAATGAGGAGCATATTTCATTTAAATACCGGTAGAACAAGCTAAGTAATATAAACATCATGCTAAGTAAGGTAAACTTATTAGTCAAGTAGGTGCTTACCAACTTTCCACTTTTCCCTAACTTTTTAAAATGTTTGTTCTCTTCGCCATTTGACATTCCTGTTGTTAATGCTATAGTACCACTAGCTCCGGATACCGTACACGATTGTGTTGCAGCACACAATTTTTTTTTAAACATGACGTGGCAGTACCTAAATTTACACTAAGTTTCAGTGCGGTATGTACTGTCAGCATCGCCCTGGGGGCAACTATTGGGACTCGACGTTGCTCATAATTGGTTCTAATCTTTTCTAATTACCAGATATGAATAGCCAAGTATTCCACAACCTTCCTCTTATTCATCTCCTTATTTACTCCACTCTCTCTAGCTTCACAATAAGTCAAGTTAATTAGAAAATTTATAGTTCCAGCGGCTTTAGACAATTATGAGCAGCTGGGACTTTTAAATAACAAACAAAAAATGTAGTTCAAATTGTTCAATACTCTCTGCATACCCCTGCAGATGATTACATGATGGTAAGTTACCAGTAGTTATCTAACAGAATAAGAAACCTATAATATTTTCACACATTTTTAATACGGCACAATTCTAACAGAACTCCGCAATATAGTACAATAACTCTAAAACTAATCGTCTATGAATGCGGCCTTATTACCAGGTTTAACTCTCAACGTTTCTGAATTCCACACTCAACAAAGGCAGTGCTTCCTACGTTTAAAGCGCCCATTCCAAACGCCTAGGGGTGATTTTCAGTAAGGGTGTGTCGCTCGGACTGCACCCCAGCTACGCGCATGAGCAAGAACGCGCGAACAGGGTACATTTCATTTCAGTCGTTGAAAGAAGCCTCTTGTGAAGGGTGTTTCTTAAAAAAATGTTAGTTTTCTAACGATTTTCCATACATTTTTTACTAAATTACACGTTAATACACCTTAATATAACATATTTAACTAATTACAACACCCTCCTCAATAAAAATCGTGTTATTTAATCGAAAATTGCCTGTATTTCCGTGTTATTTCATGTTTTTTACATTTCCTTTGTGTGCTATGTGGGCTACTACCGCATATAAATTCTCATAATAAATTTCATATATAAAAGTCAACATTTAAAATAACACGTTTAAATTACACAATTAAAATTTAAAAAAAAATCGAAATTTAATAATTTAAAAATATAAATATTGCGCCGTGTTATAAATATAATAATAATAAAATAATTTGCATTTAAATTTTTGTTTAAAATAACTAAAATAAACATTAAATAATTATTTAAATATACATATTTTAGTGGAGTGTTTTTCGTACAAGGATTTATAAAATAAAATCATTTCAGAAGTGAATTTAGCACACTTTTAAATGTAATTAAAAATAATATAAACAACAATAAAAGTTCATTTTAAAATAAAATTTAATTAAAGTGCTTAATTTTCCATCAATTAAATTGCTAAGCTATTTTTTCAAAACCTTATTAAGCATGAATTAAAAAAAAAAACATGTTATCAAAAATTTTAAAAACTAAATTATTTAGACAAAATTGTAAAAAAACATATTTTTAAAATAGCGTTAAAACATGTAAAATGTGCAATTTTAATTGCATTAAAATTATGAGTATTAAAAATTATATTTAATTTTTAATTTACGTAAATAGTTAAAATTATAAATACGTACGGACTTAAAACAAAATACATAAAAAATCAGTAATTTTTTATAGGGAGCCAAGTTAAGCATATTGCCTATAAGCAAGTTCGCAGGCACTGGGTAAAGTCATTGCAATATGATTGGACGGCTTTTTAGACCGCGTTGCACAAATCGTGTTAAACGAAATTATCGGAATTAGTACAAAATTGTTGTGGAGTAATTCAATTTAAATACTGGTAACATTGTGTTTAAGGAATTCTTTTTAATTAAATTGATTGCATTACAGCGAAATAACGTCAGTTTTCCATTAAATTCGTATTAATTAGATTAATCACAATTCAATTATCAAGAATCAATCAATTTTGACAACGTTTGAGTAGAGAAGGGTTATCTTTAATGTTATATAAAATTTTGGATTTTATTTTATTAATGAATTCCGTAGATTAAACATAACTTAAAAAAAATATTAATGTTTAAAAACATGTAGTTTATTGATTTGGTAACTTATTTTGTGTAAGAAATTCGCATTACATGCATTATGTAAAAAAATGTTTAAGTAAAGTGAATCGATATAAGTTTTTCGTCACCGACACATTGGAGAGGTACGTTTTTATGATTTTTACAAAACTTCAGACAGATTTTAAGTTATTGAACGCATTTTTTAATGAAAAACTAACAAAAAAATTAAAATAGCCGTCTGGCAGAATCATTGAAATTGATCCTTATTCAAGGAAGTGTTATGAAAGTAAACAAGTCTTTTATTATTATTGTCATTATTATATACACAAAGAAATATATTAATACATATTTAGAATAAATCCGTTGCCAATTTTAGTGAGAATAGAATATAGTGAAAATATACCGCACAGAGTTTTGGCAGAGCAGCGGAAAGAGCCTACAAGTTACGAAGCTGGCCGGATAATGCGTAGTTTCGTGAACGAGCGTCGTCCCGTCTTGCTACGCTTGCCACGTAAGAGTCGGTTTTTACTCCTCTAGACGCGGAAAAATATGTTGCACATCAAAATTTAGGTCTATTTAGAAAGTCTATTATTGCGGCAGTCAATAATGCTGCGTATGAATGTAAGGACGATATAAATATAGAAAAAAAGGTTTAATTTAAGTATTATGGTCATCCCATTTAAAAATCTATCAGACAAAATTAAAGTGTTTTTGAAATTAATTAATTAATGTACACTTTATGATACAATACAGAGATTTTTATAATCCCAGAAAAAAATTGTGTATCAGCTCAAAAACTCCTAATTACGAACACCCTTTTCATTTGTGCTTTTTTCATAATGTGGCAAATAAACTTTTTTAGAAAATGATCGTAAAACGTTTAATTATTTGTGCCTGAACCACGCAAAAAAAAATCCGTCATTTGGGTACCAACCAGGCGTAGTGTGTTCAATTCCTCAGC
Organism: Hesperophylax magnus; assembly: GCA_026573805.1. Classification (NCBI taxonomy): domain Eukaryota; kingdom Metazoa; phylum Arthropoda; class Insecta; order Trichoptera; family Limnephilidae; genus Hesperophylax; species Hesperophylax magnus. Next base: position 799,531 of record JAIUSX010000191.1, on the reverse strand, counting down.
TGGCTAAGTCCTCCATCACAACACAAGTAACATTATCCGCTTACTGTAGTGGTATTAAGAAATTTTTAAAAATTGTCACGCTATTCGTAATCCGGGAATGAAAAAATGTCTTCAATGATTTTTCATACGTTTCCCGAAATAGTTTCCATGTGAGAATCAGTATGAACAAAAGCATGGTGCAAAGCGCGCATTAGCCATAGAAAATAATCGGAAAAACATATAATTTACCATACTAAATTATTATCATTTTAGGTCGCGTTATTTGTAAACCGCGTAACTCCAAAGCGCGTTATTTAGAAGATTGAATGAACGGAGACATTGAATATGGATGTCTCGACTTCAACTTGGCCGGAATCCAAACATTATCCAGTTGACTTGACTTACTTTGAGACTGGCTACGTAATAACACAGTATGTGTATTTATGTTAATATACAGTCTGATATTTTTTATAAAGTTATCATGGCTTAATTTATTATTCTTTATCGACGAAGTGAAACGTTAAATTTTTATCTTACTCTAATTTAATAATATACTTAGTAGCCATCTACATACTGCTTGGTTTCGCTAAAATTTTAACACAATTTTCGTAACATTTTAATAAACTCAAATTTGCACTGAATTTGAAGTGTCATTTTCAAAATTTGAACTGATTGTGTGAATAGTTCAAAAGCGCTAGAAAGTAGATACTTAACTGTAGTTTAATATTTTTAAAATTATTTTAATTTGTTCAGAATTTAGAATATCCCATGATTTTTGACGGGTTGATAAAATTCAACAAATATGCTAATTTTGGTTGTCTGTACGTCCTGCGTTCAATGAACTGAAATTTTAGTGTTATTTTAAAAATTGGAATTGATTATCTGAAGAATTTAGGAAAGCAATATAATACTACATATATAATCATATTTTAAAAATTGGAACTGATTTATGCGTGATTTTTCACGCATCTGTGCTAGTTGTACAAATATAGTAATTTCAGTTTTCTGTGTGAAATCTGGTTCAATGAACTCAAATTAGCTTTGAATTTAAGTGTTATTTTCAAAATTGGAACTGATTATATGAGGAATTCAGGAAAGCGATATAGTACTACACATAAAATAATATTTTAAACATAAAAGTATTTTAAAAATTGGAACTGATTTGTCAGGTATTCTGACTTTTCGTGGTTTTTCACGCGTCTGTGCTAGTTGTATAAATATTCTAACTTCGGTTTTCTGTGTGAAATCTGGTTCAATGAACTCAAATTAGCTTTGAATTCAAACGTTTTTTTTTTCAAAATTAGAAATGTTTTTGTAAATAATACTTCTAATAAGCGAGTATACTTGTAATCAAATTTTATTTATTTTAAATAATTCATAATATATCCTATTTTTGAAATGTTAATTTTGTTTAAATTTTTGATATAGTATGTGATTTTTCAAATTTACTATTTCTGAACGTCTTTAATTTGTCAACAAAAAATATTATTAAAGAAAATTGACAATATTTGTTTTTGAAAACTTAGATAGTAAGAGTTGTTGCATTAGAACCTAGTTTAAGGCAACGCGCCACGATTTATAGGCGGATTTCCTCTTTAGCTTTTGGAAATGTCGATCTATTTATAATTTTATATTTTTACACTGTCAACCAATGTAAAAACATTTTAGTTAAATATTCAACCAAACCACGTACAACAAAAATAATACAATAATAATAACGGGATGATTGAAAGAATTTGAACAATTCATCAAATTTTATTTTTGATTTTAGAGTTCTGTGAAGGTTTTATTCAAGTACTGTTCTTATTTCAGTTGTGTCAAATAACTGTTCCGTAATGATATAATAACAGAACTTGAATAGAACTTTCATTGAAATTTGATGAATTGTTCAAAATTTTTTGAAACTCCCGTCTTTAAAATTAACGCTAATTCGGGAAATATGTTCACGAGAGATGGAGAGGTTGATAAAGATATTGTATATTGTAAAGTCGTGTAATATTTAGAACTGGGTGGCTAACAATAACACTCCTTATGTAGATGGCGATAAGGTTTAAATTCCCGCTTAACATTAGACGCCTGTTTTGATTTATGCAAGAAAAAAACATCGCAAAAAAGTGAGTTTTATTTCATGCTGCAAAGTTCAAGCACAAATAATAAAATGTTTTACGACAATTTTGTACATAACGTAATTTGCCGCAATATTCAATAAAACTGTAACCGAAAAGAGGTTCGTAAGTAGGAGATTTTTTAAATTTAAATACATTTTTATAGGCCTGTTTTACGACAATTCTGTACATAACGTAATTTGCCGCAATATTCAATAAAACTGTAACCGAAAAGAGGTTCGTAAGTAGGAGATTTTTTAACTTTAAATACATTTTTATAGGCCTGTTTTACGACAATTCTGTACATAACGTAATTTACCGCAATATTCAATAAAACTGTAACCGAAAAGAGGTTCGTAAGTAGGAGATTTTTTAACTTTAAATACATTTTTATAGGCCTGATACTGTTTTTTTTCTGGGCGTCTCAAAAGACCTGGTCGATTATTTCAAAGAACAAGATCTGTTCTACTCACACAGTATTTAATTAAAGAATCTTAAATATTTGTAAGCGATCAAATTTTTAAACTAAAGACACACAATTTAGCATTACTTCATAGTGATGCCTGAAAGATGTTGGGATTCTCTGGTGTTCTTTGTAAAGTTTTCTTGGTTGAATACCCCTATATCTTTACATGTTTCTTGTTACATAAATAAATAGATTCTTTTATCAGAGTTTGACATTTTCTTTGAAAATTGTTTAAGTTACACCAGCGTGTGATGTAATTTAGTAAATTGTATTATCCTCAATTTTTAAATAGATTATTAAACAAGGAATTTATTATTGTAACTTATGACGGATGACATTACAGCATATGAAATAAATTATGGTCTTACCCAATCGGCAATAAGCGAGTTTGTTAGCGTGGTTGAATTCAGTCCCTGGATAAGGAAGATAAAATCTTCATTCAAACCAATTTATTAAAAAAAATAGTTTTAAAAGTTCGCAGCAGTTTAAGAGACAGTCCTTGGGGGGAAAGAAGGAAGTCCACAGTCAAACCAAAAAATAATAATAAAATTCTTTATAATTGGCTACTAGCCGATCCAAGAGATGGCGCAACTAGGTCAAAACTTGGTAACAGATGTAATGTAATAAAATAACTTTGTTTTTACATATTATTCGTTTTTAAAATTGATTTTTTTTTATCGGTTAGTATTGGCACATTGCTGGTCGATCCAAGGGAGCCTGCTATGCCTCAATACAAAGGACTCTTCCATAATTTTCTAAATTTTCTCATTATTCGAATGAGGATTGTTCCTTGTGATGGTTTTTCTTTCGCTCACTAGTTTCGAGATATCCGTACCTCCTAGTCTTGGCTTCTTTGTCCTGTCAAACGTCACCCCGCCTTATTTCTTCCTATCTTCCAATTGGGCAATTTAATTTCTCTGATTATACTTGGTAGAAAATCCTTGTTTAAATGCAGTTCCCTTCAATTCATACATGATCTTTCCGAAAGATGTCTCTGCCATTCTGGTTTGCGCCACTTTATTTTGAGTGTGACCTTGGTCCATCAAATCCTTCTCACCTTGACTCCTCAGTTTGTACATTTTGAGCTCTAGAAGTTGGAACTTTAGATCCCATATTTTTGGTTGTCCCTCTCTAAACAGATATCCTTTCTTCTATCAAGCGTTATCTCAAATTGCCTCCCCTCCGTTTTTTACTCTCTCGTTTTATCTTCTAAGTCTAAATTCGACTCCAATCTTGCATTTAATTTTAAAATTTGCTAAGTTAAACAAAATTAATTTTTAAATTCACCTTCAAAGGGTGAAAACTAAAAACATTAAAGAGAAAAAAAAATTGATATTATAACGCTCCGAACGAAAGTGTCAAATTATTTGGTTTCTAATTATATTCAAACAAACATTGTCAGTTGAACAAAATTGCGAAGCTGTTTTTTTGTTGTTTAATTTTTTCAGTGACGGAAAGATTAAAGTACGTTTTATAAATTCCTCAACGATTTAAAAAGTGTAGTATTATTTATGGGATTGGCGTATCATTATAATCAACGTATAATAAAACTAAGTGTACAAAAATCATAAACATGTCCCGTTACGATCAAGGGAGTTATATGGTGTGGTAACCCTCTATCCCTCATCCACGAAGAAGTTTCCCGTTTAAACTTGAATTCTGGGCAAAGAGGAATACATATGGTAGTTAGTCCCAGAGTTTTAGACTTCTTATATATTCTTAGAAGCTTATCAATTCTAGCAATACCGGACTATTAGCTAAATCATTTAGAATTTTATATAGAAATACCAAGCCAGTGAAAATTCTTCTGTCTGATAATTTGAGCATATTCATATAATTTAACAGAGTTTTGTACTTCAACATAAATGCTGGAAAACCCATTTTAAAATTTATAAAACGCAAAAATTTATATTGTATTCTTTCAACAGCTTGTACATGTATATTATAATATGGGTTCCAGACAGGAGAATTGTACTCAAGTTGACTTCTTACAAAGGCAAAATATAACAATTTAATACACTTTATATTGAATATATAAAATTGATAAAATGCACCCAGTTGTCAGGTACTCTAAAATTTAGAACCACAAAACTTTATCCTAAGCCATTTAGTTATTTATAAACTTCAGCTTGAAAATAAATAAAAAAAAACTACTGTATATCACCTTTCGAAAATAAAAATTTAAATTTTTATTTACCTTTTTTAATTCTACCATCATGTCTGAAATTAACGCACTTTACCCCCGGACACCCTGTGTAAGCATAATCATGATAAAATATCCCTTTTATAGTGTTTAAGATATTTTGAGAATAAATTTCGATTATCCTTCGTACCTTAATTACCATACCGTCAATTAATTTGGATTAAGGTTGTATATTTCTCCCTGTAAAACCAAATATAACCATTGCAGTATTTTTTATATAAAAATAATAAAAAATAAATTACGTGCTTAAATTTTATATCATTGTAGTTGAGTGGTTAGAACTGGAGTTTTATGGGCGATTTAGCCGACGTTTTTTTTACTGATTTATTTAAAATTAAACAAAAACTTTGTAAACATCACTTATAGGTAAATACTTAATGCCGACCGGGTTTCGCTACAACCGTAGCTTCATCAGGGCAGTATAACACTAAACATCTAAAAATTAAATTAACATGTGTTGATATCACGGACAGTCTGAGCTACAGTGGAAGAGGTAGGGATAGGTGGGAGATTGAGAGGCGAGTGCTCTTTGTCAATAGGGAACAATCTGAGTATAGAACTTTTATTTAGGTTTATTTGGTTGTTGATGACTTTGCTATTGACGTTTTTGGCTTTCCTTAACTCTAGCGCTTCTAAGTTATCCAACCTAAGACCTATTCCGTTTTTATGTAATAGACTGACGCCAGTATTTTTGTCGAACATAACTATTATTTACAAACGCCCTATTGGGTTTATTCAAAACGATAATTAATTAAATTAAAGCAATTGTATAATATTAATAAATAAAAAAGCTTTTTAAAATGAAGCATGATATACAATACACTTGTTATGTTATTATCACACTTACTTTAAAAAACACAATATCGTCGATAAATATTAGTTTATTGAATTAGTCTATGAATTTTCTCCATTATATAATTGAAAACAAAGTTATTATTTCACCCTAGACGAACCAAGAATCTACTCGATATGGACAGTGCACTCGCTGAGGGAACTGGTAGGACTACTAAAGGGACACTGCCATCTCAGGAGACACATGCAGATATTGGGAGTGGAAAACACCAATAGATGCAGGAAATGTGAAGAGGATGAAGAGACTCCAATTCACCTATGGTGCCAATGTCCTGCCCTGGTGGGAACTAGGCTTAGATACCTGGGGAGACATACAGTAGAACCAGAAGACATACCCACATACCCAATAACAACCCTGGTGAACTTCATTAAAGGGACTGGGTTGTTAAAGGAATAAGGTAAAATGGGAGATAGCACAATGAGCCTATGGCCTAAGTGCTCAGGGGAACTGCGTGTAAACCGTCTCCTCTATCAAGTATTCCATCTAGTTAGTAAGAAAATAAATTTATAGCGTCAGGGCAGTCATATCTCGAATTAACAATTTTATACAATAAAAGGAGATTGAATATTTTTCGTCTTTCAGATAATTTAGATAAATTAAGTTTGTTTGATCTTTATATTTTGGGATGGTATCAAATCATAAAAAATTAAAAACACCTTGAACATGACTATTATGGGGTTTCAAAAAGTTTTTTTTTTCAAATTTTCAATGGGGCACCCATTCATATGTTTCCGTACAACTTATCAACTTTTTGATGCCTTCCTGGAAGCGGGAGATTGGATGGACATTTTTCTCGAAACGTGTTGTCGCGTCGACACTTCTCAACGTACTGAACTTGAACCGGTCTCGTTGCGGAGGGGAAGAGTCAGGTTACACGTAAGTGTAGCCAACATGTCGAAAATAAAATTCATTCAGTCGTGAGAGCCTAAGTACACTTACTTTCTAGATACGCCTCGTATATATTTTTCAAATTTTTTAAAGCTGTTTTTGGAGTCGTACTGAACCAGCTGTGAATATATCATATAAGTGTTCACAGATGGCGTTAATTATTTTATTTTATTAAAAAAAAAATTTTTGCAAGGTATTTCTTTAAAATATTAAAATAAATTATTTATTTGCGACCGTAATTATGCAATACTAATATGAATAAATAGTTTTGTCTGTAAAAAAACTCAATTCTATCAAGTAAGGCATACACATATAAAATTGGATTGAATCTTGGGTACAATATTGTCTTTGTATGCCTTTCTCGACTAAAAAATATAAGAATATGATAAATTTTTAATATTGATAAATATATTATTGGCTTATATGATTTATCACAAATTCAATGAATTTAATTTAAATCACTCTCTCTACAAAAACCTTCGAAAACATAAGTATATTTTGACTGTTGGATGGGGTTTATATTAGACTAAGTACGATAACTACCAATAACCAGTACATTTTGTCTTGATGAAAAGTGTGTCATTTTAAGAGCTTTTCTTCCCAACAACCAAGTTCCAAATATTTCATAATATAAGTAGGCAATTTATTTTATAAAATGTAGATGAACAAAAAATTTCAATCAATAAAATAATTACATGAGATATTTAAAAAAAAAAAAAAAAATTATTCGAGATTACATCAACGTCGATAATCTTCAAGCCCCCGCATTCCAAATTTCTACACATTTATCGCAAGTTTATAAGTTTTAAGTTTCCAAAAAATTATATGTTATTTTTGAAGATAATATATAAATGTCTGTTTTATCGAAACGTTAATTTTATGAAATTCTATCGATAGAAAAAAATCGCAAAATAAGATTCGAAAATTTTTAAAAACACGTTTCGTTCTGTTATTTAATATGTTATAGACTTGAAAAAATTCACAGCGTATCTTTAAATGCAATTGAAGCGTTTGTCGAGAGATTTTTGCTCTATTTAAACGAGTCGTGTTTTATTAAATATTTTCACCATTTTCGCTGAATTATTATCGTTTTTTTAATATTAGCGTGCTCCCTCTAAAATTCATATTTACATATCTTCCTTTTCAAACCATATTTGAACGCTTCCGCTACTTTGTGAAGACGATTTTACTGGTCCAAGAATGCTACTCCTTTCTCTACTATGTCATTAACTCTTTCATAGAATATACAAAAGTCTTAGCTTTGTAAAAGTCATCTCTATCCTTCCAGGTCTTCATCTTTAATTTGTATCAGCTTGCAAGTTTTAAAACAGAAAGTGAGCATTGTCAAGGATCGATCGCTTCGGAGAATCTTACAAAACTTGTCTTTTGAGGGCTGGTTATCTGCTTAGTTTCCAAGGAAATTTCATCATTGAGCAAGCTCTTTGAACAGATATCAAATGTGTACTTGATTGATTGATTTATTGTGACACCGTTTATATGGCACATGATCGTTCATGTAAACAGTCTAAGAACTAAAAATATCTCATTACTCCAAGACTCTCAAAGACTAGTTTTAATCTATCTTCATATCGTTTACAACACTGTGGCAAGGGTCTTGCGACCTGGAAAATTTATTTAAATGAAAATTCTATTCAAAGCATGTAAAATGGTGTCCGATAAAAGCATTAATTATTATTATAAAAATACTTTACATTTTGAAGCACCCCAATATCCACAGATCGCATGAAAACGTTTGTCATTTACATAAATACACAATATCCAAACAGTTATAAACACACATAATGCTATTTTTTTAACAATATTTCAAATGACGAATAAATAGCACATAGCAAATGCGAATGGTAGCAGAAGTCAGAGACGCCCGAGGAAGACATGGCAAGATCAAGTGAATCAGATACTTGAGTCAGGCCATGTCGAGAGTCAGAATAATATAATAGTATGTGAGACGATGCATGAATGAGGCGTGTGTACCGAGTTGTTCTTCGGTCGGTTATCTCTGCCCACCCCTTCGGGAAAACGGCGTGATGGTTAGTTTGTTAGTTAGTTAAAAATAACGATATAAACATTTTTACATACTACGGTTACGTAAAACAATGGCATACGGCAGATATCAACATATTTCCGCCATCTTAAACTTTACCAAAATAGAAAACGACCTTTTTTCATCCCTAATCCATTTGAAAAGACTACCCATATGGAAAACGTACAAAAAAAGGGATCTTGTAAAACTCCCATTAAGCCCATTCACACCTGGTTTGTTTTTAAAACAAAATTTGGAATAAAGTTGAATGTTTTTCCCTATAAAACCAAATATATCCATTTCCGTTTTTTTTTCCTTTCAAAACCCTTGTGTCTACTATCGTGGTACGAAAACACGGGCACGTAGGCAGGAAAATGTTTCCTTCGATTTTTATTCACATCACTTTGTTTTAATAAAATCAAACACAAAGGGCACTAACTATCAGCCGCAGCTGAAGTGTACTATTAGATCTTCAAGATCTCAGACTCAGATTCCCTTAATCAGGACGTATTACAATATCTACCACTTCTGACAGACTACTGTCACATACTATCAACAGCAGCTGAAGTGTACTGGTAGGTACTTCTATACCTATTAGCTGTACCATACTCCTCTTTGATCTTCAAGATCTCAGACTCAGATTCCCTTAATCAGTAGGTATTATACTATCTACCACTTCTGACAGACTACTGTCACATACTATCAACAGCAGCTGAAGTGTACTGGTAGGTACTTATAGACCAATAAACTCTACCATACTTCTCTGTGATCTTCATGATCTCAGACTCAGATTCCCTTAATCAGTAGGTATTATACTATCTACCACTTCTGACAGGCTACTGTCACATACTATCAACAGCAGCTGAAGTGTACTGGTAGGTACTTATAGACCAATTAACTCTACCATACTTCTCTGTGATCTTCATGATATCAGACTCAGATTCCTTTAATCAGGAGGTATTATACTATCTACCACTTCTGACAGGCTACTGTCACATACTATCAACAGCAGCTGAAGTGTACTGGTAGGTACTTATAGACAAATTTACTCTACCATACTTCTCTGTGATCTTCATGATATCAGACTCAGATTCCCTTAATCAGGAGGTATTACACTATCTACCACTTCTGACAGACTACTGTCACATACTATCAATAGCAGCTGAAGTGTACTGGTAGGTACTTATAGACTAATTAACTCTACCATACTTCTCTGTGATCTTCATGATATCAGACTCAGATTCCCTTAATCAGGAGGTATTATACTATCTACCACTTCTGACAGGCTACTGTCACATACTATCAACAGCAGCTGAAGTGTACTGGTAGGTTCTTATAGACCAATTAACTCTACCATACTTCTCTGTGATCTTCATGATATCAGACTCAGATTCCCTTAATCAGGAGGTATTACACTATCTACCACTTCTGACAGGCTACTGTCACATACTATCAACAGCAGCTGAAGTGTACTGGTAGGTACTTATAGACCAATTAACTCTACCATACTTCTCTGTGATCTTCATGATATCAGACTCAGATTCCCTTAATCAGGAGGTATTACACTATCTACCACTTCTGACAGACTACTGTCACATACTATCAACAGCAGCTGAAGTGTACTGGTAGGTACTTATAGACCAATTAACTCTACCATACTTCTCTGTGATCTTCATGATATCAGACTCAGATTCCCTTAATCAGGAGGTATTACACTATCTACCACTTCTGACAGGCTACTGTCACATACTATCAACAGCAGCTGAAGTGTATTGGTAGGTACTTATAGACCAATTAACTCTACCATACTTCTCTGTGATCTTCATGATATCAGACTCAGATTCCCTTAATCAGGAGGTATTACACTATCTACCACTTCTGACAGACTACTGTCACATACTATCAACAGCAGCTGAAGTGTACTGGTAGGTACTTATAGACCAATTAACTCTACCATACTTCTCTGTGATCTTCATGATATCAGACTCAGATTCCCTTAATCAGGAGGTATTACACTATCTACCACTTCTGACAGACTACTGTCACATACTATCAACAGCAGCTGAAGTGTACTGGTAGGTACTTATAGACCAGTTAACTCTACCATACTACTCTGTGATCTTCATGATATCAGACTCAGATTCCCTTAATCAGGAGGTATTACACTATCTACCACTTCTGACAGACTACTGTCACATACTATCAACAGCAGCTGAAGTGTACTGGTAGGTACTTATAGACCAATTAACTCTACCATACTTCTCTGTGATCTTCATGATATCAGACTCAGATTCCCTTAATCAGGAGGTATTACACTATCTACCACTTCTGACAGACTACTGTAACATACTATCAACAGCAGCTGAAGTGTACTAGTTGGTACTTCTATACCAATTAACTCTACCATACTCCTCTGTGATCTTCATGATATCAGACTCAGATTCCCTTAATCAGTAGGTATTCCACTATCTACCACTTCTGACAGACTACTGTCACATACTACTCTCAAAGACTAACTTAGATACTAGGGGTATCTGCTCTTAACAGTGTATCCTAGGATACAGTTAAAATTTGCAATTTTTATTAAAGTTTTTTTTTACTATGGGTATATTAGGGTTGCCTTGGTCACAGCATCCTTGCAATTATAACACCCCTAGTGAGCCACAAAGTCGAGCTGAGCTCAATAAATTTTGGGAGATTAAATAATAACCAAGGGCTTGGTCAATGCAAACAAAATATACATTTAACAATGAGAAATAATTTTGATCGCAGATTTCGTGACATTGTTTTTGTAAAATACCAGGCTGATAGATACATTATTTCATTTTGAATTTTACTTCTTTGCATATGTGGTGAAATAATATTGTGTTGTGATAATGTTGAAAATGATGAGAAAATTAATGTTATTACTAAATTATTAACAATAGGTATTGTCGCATTCATTCTGGAATGAATAACCGTAATAATTATATACAACCCTTGTGGTAGAGAGGTTATAAAGGGGTTCTTAGACCTGAAGCCAGCTGGCTTGCTTCCCATAAACTATTGTGATATCACAACATTTTCACCATGAAATATAATATATTTTATGCAAAACCATTTCAAAATTTCAATATTTTCTCGACATTTATAAATAAATTATTATTCTTAATTAATTAAGTATTCCTTTTTGAAGTTTATAATAATTTTATTAGTAGACCCATCAATTTATCATAAAATTACGAAAATATTTTTTGTGTTATTAAAACTAGCTATCTAACTATCAAATAAAACGTTTCTCCGCAGTGGTAGGCAGAGGGGACTGATGCCAAACAACCCGGTCTCGGCACACACTCATTGCTTCATTCACATTCATACACAGTCGCATACAACCTCTTCTATTATTTTGACTTTTGACATGTCTCAAATATTTAGTAAAAATCTCTTAATTATTGGTTATTCCGGTTAAAAATGGGATTGCAGGCCTTACGTATGAACATTTTCGCATTTCGTCATGATACACTATCAAGCCAAATGAACGTGTTCCGATGTCAGAAACGTGCATAATGTTGATAATTTATCTAAATATATTCAGATTTTCACGAACACGTGTTAATATATTCGTAATTCATTAAAATTTTACAAGGAAAAACCTATTAATTCATTTGTTAGGACTGTACTCCCGACTATATTACCACATATTTGAAGAGATTCTTAATAGATTACTAATAAACATTTTTTTCCGTATATTCTCATTATACACCTTTCTCCGTCCTTTCGCTTAACATGCCCTAACCATCTAAGCGTCTCTTTCTTAATCTTACTCATTATGTATTCATCAGCCTCGCTTTCTTTACTGATTTACTGACAACTTTGGAAAATATGGTTGGTGAATATGTTTGTTTTCCTTTTGATACTGAAAAACCAGCGCTTAAATCACAGATAAAATAAACATATTTGCAAGTGACAAAAAAGCCAGCTAGAATCATATAAAGATACAATATTTAGATATAGTAGGAAGCATTTTTTAAGGCGAAAAACTTAACGACGTAAGTGAAGCAGCTGTGTACAAAAAATTGCGATCCGCGGCCCTAGTGTATTGGATAGACTTACGATTCAATTTGGCCTAGCAAATCTCTTAAATAAAGTGGGAATCTGTTGTGTTCGTACAAACAGGTCTTCAACGTCTTTCAATTTCTTTCGTCTTGGAAGGAGTTAATAAATAATTGGTTCTTTTAGATTAATCAGTTATTTATTATTACTCCGCCTATTATAATGGTGACTCGATAGTCGACCTAACTAGAAGCTGGTTAATTGGAATCTGAAACAGTAAGTTTGTCTGAGAGCCTTCCCACTGGCCCTGGCGACTACTGGCCACTGGCTCCATCTTGCGGACTTCCACGAAAGCTCTATGCACTGCCATCTGTGTGTGCATCTATGAAGCTCTTACTTTCCAACAGAATCTTAACGATATAAGTGACGAAGTCGTGCAAAAACAGTATTCAGCGCGCGGCCCAGCGTAATGGACGGACCTACGGTCGACTTTGCCTCAGCAGGCCTAGAAAATCGATATTGAACGTATTACTAAAATCTCACATATTTTATATAGCGATTCCTCGAGAAGTTACCAATTCATCGTCTTTTTCTTAAATTTAATACAGTTTTATATCATATATTTTAATGGTAAGGTCCTGTTTTTGTTATTCTTAATTATAAATAATTAACATCCGTAGGGATACTTCTGGAAACATTTGAAATTTTAGTAAAACGTTCATAAAAAAATATTTAAAATGTTAGTCTCAAACTTATTCGATATTTAAAAGTACCGTAAAATCGAGGCAAATCAGATAAGCTTAACAAATCCACGGTGGATTTCTTGGCGCTCTAGGAGTTAAGTCAAATTGAATAAAAAATAAAACAATTGATAAAAATTCCAACAAAATTGCATAGAAACGACTTACACAAGTTAGACACAAAATATAACGAAATTTTAGCATTTTGTCTGGTTATTCTGTTCAGTTTAAAAGCTCGCTCACTGCATTGAAGAAAATTGAAGAACGGAACAGTATGTTAATTTAGTCACGTATTTAATAAGACTTTATAAGGGAAGAAGGGAGAGTGAATAGTTACAGCTACCAACTGATGCCAACCGACTTGTTAAATTAATAATATACTATGCACATATTTAAACAGAACTATGTGAATACCGTTTTAATATAAGTTATAATGACAAATTTTAAGAGGAAATGCTCTGCGTCTCTTTTCTTATAAAACTTAAATTTTGATTTGTGGCTGAAATATGTAACCAAACTGAATAATAATTTTGTTAATGAAAAGAAATAGGAAATATCTAGTACATAAACGTGTTATTTTATTTATTTGTGTTTTAAATTGATAGATATAGGCCAATACAGAATTTAACGTTTTTAAATAATAACTAATGGGACCCTATCTCTATCTATGATACAGTTAAATATGACCGAAGGAGATAGGGTTGCATTAGCTCAGTTGGTAGAGCGGTGCCCCGGCAAGGCAAGGGTCCTGGGTTCGAGTCCTAGATGTAACCGTATCTGTTTCAAATATTCGTTTAAGAATCGCAAATATTGTCTTCAATAATCAAATATTACAATTTGAGGTTTACTCATTGAGTTATTACAAAAAAAATAATTAATAACTTGTTATTTTATAACAAACGTTACGTTTAACATATGTAATGTAATTTCAATTGTTTCCAACCGTCTGGAGCGAGTGAGACTATGGCATCCACAATTGGGGTATGTTGTGAGGTGGGGAGTACCTGGCCATTAAGATCTAGTCACAAAATAATGCTAAAGCCATTTGAAGCAACTTTTCAATCCTTAACCGAATAAATTAAATTTAATTTAGTTGCGCACGACGGGATTTGAACCCGCTACCTCCGGATTGCTATTCGAGAGACCCACCCCTCGACCACGGATGCAGTTAACTCGACATGATTAAAAAAGCATAGAACTATTAAATTTATAAGTTACATTGGTTCTACGGACGCTTAAATATGGTTTCTATCACACATGCGCCTCAGGGATTCCATTTCTACAACATTTCATCCTCATTAAATGAAATACAACGTAATTTGCACTACGTTTCAGAGTGTAAGGCCGGGTTCCCACTATGCCGGACCGGCAGATCTGCCGGAAACCGGACACCGGACAAGAGTGTTCACATTACACCGGAGCCGGAGAGATAATGGGAGGACATCGCTTCAGGATTCGAAAGAAAAGCCAACTTTCCTCACTGTGTTGGAGCAGTAGATGGCAAACATATTAGAATTTTGAAACCAGCCGAGAGTGGTTCTATGTTCTTTAATTACAAGGAATATTATTCTTTTGTATTAATGGAAGTTGTTGATTCAGAGTACCGTTTTATTTTTATTAGTGTGGGCTCATATGGCAAGGAATGCGATTCTACTATATTAAAGGATAGTAAATTTTGGCAAAAGATCAATGATGGTACTTTAAATGTACCAAAGCCTAGACCGCTTCATGAAAACTTGCACGAGGAATTACCGTTTAAACTAATAATAATAATAATATTTGGCTGATTTATATAGCGCCGTTTTCGTGAGAAATCACCTCAAGGGCGCTGTACAAATATATTTCTTAAATAGTTAATACTAGAACTACTGACTTATCTCTAAGACTTATATCTAGTGACTTACGACTAAGGCCTATAACTACTATATTAACGACATATATACGAGTATTTACATATTTAGCAACTTACAACTAAAATTAATATTAACAATCTAATCTTACTAACGCCAGAAGAAGAAGGAAGTTCTATTATATTAGGGTGTTTTTTATTGTTACCTGGATAT
This sequence comes from Hesperophylax magnus, assembly GCA_026573805.1. Taxonomy (NCBI): domain Eukaryota; kingdom Metazoa; phylum Arthropoda; class Insecta; order Trichoptera; family Limnephilidae; genus Hesperophylax; species Hesperophylax magnus. The sequence continues at coordinate 784,161 of JAIUSX010000191.1, read as the reverse complement.
ATATGTTAAATGAATGAAATTAATGAATAAAATCAATCGTCAATCTTAAACGCATTTACATGATTCATCTGCCAACAATTAAACCGATTGACTTGTTATGTTCCCGCTGATATTGTCCATTATCCATTGGTAGGCAAGTCAATAGAAAAATTGAATGAACGGAATCGCTAGATAATGTAACAATTACAGTATAAAAAAAATGAAAAAAATAAATATTTGGATAGAATGACGGATTTATGAAAATGAGTGTCTGAAGGCTTTAATCTCCTACGTCCGTATGGAGGTACACATTTGAATACTGATAAAAAGATTTAAACGAGCAGAGCGAACACGTTTACTTTCTTCAAAAAATGCGAGCCGATGACGAGAGGGGAGCCCGGAGCACGGGCGCGGCGAGCGGGGACAGCCGGATACCGGCACAAACTCGTTCACATTACTCCGGTCCGGTGGTTCTACCGGCACTTTCGCAGTGACAAAACGCTCGGTAAAAATGCCGGGCTCGGCAAAAATGCCGGACCCGGGATAATGTGAATAGCTGCATATAAATTGTACAGCCACTAGCCCTTCCGGCAGTTTTACCGGCCTTGCAGATCTGCCGGTCCGGCATAGTGGGAACCAGGCCTATCGTATTTAGACTGAGAGCTACCAATATTATATTCATGACGTAAATGACGTAAGTTGATGTGATCAAATTAGCTCAGTGGTCGGAGAACTTCCCCAGTAAGGAAAAGGTACTGGGTTTAATTCCTAGATACGATTGAATCCTTTTAGGTCGTTTTGTCTCTTTCGTTCTTGAGCCGTTCATATTGTCTTCAATGATGTATTTATATTTTGATAATAAAACAATGATTTTATTATTATAAAAACATATACAGAAAAAACCTTTTTCTAATGGAAAATTCTTCATTATTTAGAATAATTCCACTGCCCATTTTACTGAGAATAGAAAAATGGAAAATGGAAGCAAATATATTGCACAGAGTTTTAGCGGCCGGGCACTTAGAACTCCGCGGGCAAAGAAGAGGTCCTGAGTTCAATTCCTAGATTTGACTAAATCTTTTTCTGTTTCACGTCGTTCGTTTGAAAGTCATTACAGGCAAAGCATAATGCTCAATCACTATTTTGATTAATATTTATAACGAATTGGCGTACATTATGAATACCAAAAAATATGCCTTAGATAAATTGAAGGTTTCCCCACCGTTTCAATTGAGAAGAATACAAAAAAAAAACAAAAATTACTCAGCAACAAAAAAAAAATGTAAACTAATTAAAAAAAAATTTTTTTCAATAGAAATGTATGAACGCGTAAAGGAAACAATTTTAAGAAAATACAGTGTTATAGCTAAGATTATCTGTGAGTTTTTTTGCAAGTTTCACTTGATTAACTTTAGTGCTTTCTTATAAAATTATTTACAAAATAAATAAAAACTACTTTTGTGCTTGAAATCGAACGTTTCTAGACTCCGTTTGTCAAGTGATTTTAATACCTATTACCTACATTCGTGACAATAAAAGGCAAACCAAGAATATACACATTTTTTGCTTGTAGCTTCCTCTTAATGATTAAATATTACAATTTAAGGTTTTACTCGTTATGTTATTCCACTATAAAAACATGACGAATTGTAAACTATCGTTTTCACTTCCTTCAATAAAAATCAATTTACATATTTCACATATGCAAGGCTTACCGTCAAAGCTATTTTTTTGCATAAATCAAAACAGGGAATTTTAATCATATCCCCATCTGCGTAAGGAATGGACGAATTTAGCCTATTCCAATTGTTACATGTCGAAGTGGATCGCCACAATAAAAAAGTGGAAATAGCATATATAGCAATGTTGGCTAAATCCATAAAATGGAATTTAACCATGAATCAAATCACGTTTTATATTATTTTATCCAATATTAAGAGTGTACGAAACCAGTGGGCAATATAGTTGGGAATGAGGAAATCTTGGAGCAGGTGGATGAGTTTATATATTTGGGAAGCATGTTTACGAGAGATGGGAAGGCTGACAGAGAGATATTGAGAGAAGGGTAAATGCAGGTAACTCTATTAATGGAAGACTGAACGCAGTTGGTGCCAACCAAAAAATGTATAAAGGAGCGAAACTAGCAGTCAATGATGGAGTGCTGGTACCTATCCTAATGTATGGCAGTGAGGCATAAAACTGGCAGAGGAAAGACGAAAGCAGACTACATAAGCAAATGTAACGCAAATTGTAATGTGTAAGATAAAGAAAAGTTCGCTTAGATGATTTGGGCATGTAGAGCGAATGAACGAAGAATCATTCATTCGAGGATACAACACGATCAAGTGAACCAGATATTTGAGTCTGGCCAAATCAAGAGTCGAAATAACAGAAGAGTATGTATTAGCCAGAATTGTTCGGCAGTCCGTCCTCTCTGCCTACCCTGTGATGGTGATTTAGTTATATATTAAGCATCATAAAGCATGCGTTATTAAAGGGATATCTTCTCCCTCCTAATGTGGTGGCATTCAGGGGTAGATTCAGACCCACCCCTCTACCGCACTGCGCACAACACTAAATGTATCATTAATTAAATAGGGGTGAAGACGAACTCTGTGGCAGAGCGGCAAGCTCTTCGGCTCTGGACCCAAAGATCACGGGCTCAAATCACTGCGATACTAACCATTAATACAAGTGATAAATATATAATACATAAAAAAATCTAATTTTAATTTGTGTTGATATTTCATTGTATTGCTTTTAATTATTTGTTATCCTTTGTGCTTCGCATAAAACCTTATCTCATAAACATTAGTTCATCATTAAAAAAATAATAATATTTGAAAAGTCAAAATATTTCACCAACAAATGTAGATATAATATGTCTCGACGCCATCTAGTGGGAAAATTTAGCACTAACAAAGCCTTTCCTACAAATTTGGTTGTTTACAGGTGAAAAAAGAGGAGATATTTTCAATTTGTATTGATATTTCAGGGGACTAATTATTTGTTATCCTTATGATATGCAAAAAACCCTGTCTTATAAACATTAGATCATCATTAAAATTAAAAAAATCTTGTCAAGTCCGAAGTCCGTTTTTTAGGGTAAATATGAAAAAAATATGTTACCCAGCTGTATTAGTGTCTCTAAAAATACATAGAAGCGTTCCCAACAGTTTTTTAACCCTTAAGTTGTCAAAAATATGAAAAAAAAGTGAAAAAAACCGAATAGCTAAGATATAAAAAAAAGTTTACTGTGTTCAATGTAATGTGGATTGGCCAGTTTTTTTTATAAACAAGTTCAGATGTGTGATTATCACTGCGCATGACAGCTGTTTCGCCTTCTGAAGGCATTATCTAATTGTTTTTCATAAATTGAATTAGCTGACTTGTACCCGACTTTGCTCGGGGACTGATTGAATGATATAGGCAAAAAATTTAAGGTTGTCAATTCTCGTGTACCTGTCAATTGGGCATATTTTAAACGTGGAAATACTATACTAATACTAATTACATCGACTACAATTCAACATCTACGACTTTTTCTACCATCCGCTACTGTATACTACATTGTTACTTTAAAAAATTCTACAATATATCGACTCTAATTCTGTCCCTGACTTCCTTTATCATTAACTACTCCCAAAAACAAGCTTTGAAATTTCCACGAAATCAGTCCAGTAGTTTTTGAAAATATATGACACAAACAAAGATATGTTCCTTGTAATGTCTTATATGTGGTATGTATATTCAGTAATACCGGGTGATGTTTTTAGTGTATGTTTATGTTTGCGCACTGAACAGCTTAAATTATTGACATGATGTTACTTTTAAATTTGTTCAATGAATCCGAAAAAATGTCGATATTTGAGTTTATTTATTTGGTACAATATTTTTTACATTTTAAGTTTTCCAGTAATGTAGGCCTCACTGGGTGGCTTGCCCGTGCTGAGGCCTTCATTTTATAATATAAAAATATAATCTACATTATACATTTAAAGAGAAAATAATACATTTAAAATTAAAAATACATAATAATATATTTAAAATTATAAAATAATACATTGAAAATAAATCTTGTGTGTTTGTGAGTGATGTGTGTTTATATTGGTTTTGTGTGTTACGTGTAGGTTTTATTTCTATTTTATGCTATGAAATTTTGGTAATATTGTCTTTTTTGTTCATTTCCATTTTGTAATTTTGTGTGAGAATTTATTTTTATTTTCCTCAATTTTAATTTCAATCTTATCTTAGATTTAATCAAATCTTTAATACATGCTTCATAAAAAATTCTAATTTCTGTTATGATTCTGTCTGTAATTCCGGTTCAAAGAACTCTAAAATTTTTATCCGCTTTAATTTTGAAAATTGACAGGTGATTAAGTAGTTACCGACATTATTTTTTTTTTAAATTAGTTAGTTAGATAGGTAATTATTAAATCTAAAATAATAATTATTCAGGATTACAAACGGCACTAATTCTGAAGGTAGATCATTTCTAAACGTCTCTAAAATTGACAAGTTGGTTTTGAAAGACAAATTTTTCGATCATTGAAGACAATTTTAACCACTCTTAAACCAAAGACGCGAAATAGAAAACACAGAAAAAATTTCAGTCGCATCTAGAAATTGATCCCAGGAGCTCTACCCTGCTGGGAAAGTGTTCTGATCATTGAGCTAAGCTAAATGCAATCTAGATAGTGTCTTGGATAAATATGTTTTCCCATTTCATTTTATTGTGCGACATCTATCGACTATATGTTTTATTATGGTGGAATAACTTATTGAATAAATCCTCGAATTATGATATTTAGTCATAGAAGACAATATTTACGACTCTCAAACGAAAGACGTGAAAAAGAAAAAGGTTTTGCCGTGTCCAGGAATTGAACTCATGACCTCTTCCTTGCCGGCGAAGTTCTCTGACCGAGACGACGGGACTACGCTCTTCGGCCAGCCACGTGACTCTTCAGTTCTTTCCACCCGGCCGCCAAAACTCTGTGCGATATATTTGCTTCCATTCTCCATTCTTCCATCCTCTTCCTTGCCAGGAAAGTGCTCTAACCACTGAGCTAATTTGACCATATCAACTTAACGTCATTTTAAACTGTCGTATCATATGTACTTCTATTCAATGATTGAATATTACAATTTGAGGTTTTACTTATTAAGTTATTCTACAGGGTTTTCCAATAAGAGGTGTTATTTTGAAATTCAATCGTAAAAGATCAATGGTTTCGTTGCTTGTGTGGCACGTAGCGCCGTCTTGTTGAAAGTAAACGTTGTTCAAATCAATACCATCCAATTCCGGCCATGAAAAATCATTAATCATCTGTCGATAGCGCAATCCATTCACCGTAACTGTTGCTCCAGCCTCATTTTCAAAAAAGTAAGGTCCAATGACTCCGCCGGACCATATACCACATCAAACAGTCACACGTTGAAGATAAAGAGGCTTTTCAACAATAACTCTTGGGTTTTCCGAGCCCCAGATGCGACAATTTTGCTTGTTGACGAAGCCACCGAGGTGGAAATGGGCCTCATCACTCAAGATGATTTGCATTTGATTCACTCAAGTGAATTTTAATAATTTCAATGCGTTGTTGAAGCGTGTATCGTTCCATTTTTATTAATGACGTAGTTTTTAATTGTCAAATATTAAAAAATGACAGCTTTAAAAGTAACATCTACCGAAATAGCGGGCTATTCAAAATAACACCTTTTATTGGAAAATCCTGTATCAAGCAAATATTTTGTTTTGTAAATCGTTTCAGCTTCAATAAATTCAACAATTATAATATCCCGTGATTTTTCACGGTTCTCCTTTAATATATTAATATATTGTATATATTATGAATGTTTGAGATTAAATATACTTTGTTTAAGGTCTTTGAATTGTTAATTCTTTCCAAGCTTCACTGCCTTAAGGGTAAAAGGCCTACTTTGAGCTTGATGTTTTGAGATTGTGGTAAAGGATTGTAAATTCGTACAAAGTTACATATATGTCATAATATGGTTGAGGTAAATGATGTGTTCTTCCAACTAACTACTTCACCATCACGCCGTTTCTCTGCGAGGGTAGGTGGAGAGGATCGACCGCAAAAAATCTTAGTCTTCTCACATCTTTCTCTTATTCTATGACTCTTGACATGTTCCGACTAAAGCATTTTGTTCGCGTTCTTCTAGCATTCAAATTCGCGTCGTATATTCCACATGCCCTCCTTTCTTCGTTATTTTGCTCTACATGCCCAAACCATCTCCATTTATACATCCTGTATATTCGTTACGCTTACATCACCCTAGCGTCCCTTGCGATTCTCAACATATCTGACACAATCATATATGGTTTTACTACACGTGCGCCTCAGGAATCTTGTTCTTATAGCATTCAGTCTAATTTTATCCTTCTTCTGCTGGTTCCATGCTTCACTGCCTGTTATAAATTAGGGTCCTTTTAAATTAAACTCCGTTATTGTTGAGAGCAAACTTTAAGCAAAATTATTTTATTCACAATGAATAGACACTTTTTATAGTAAAATACGCTAGTTACAGGACAGTTCCTGTGATTCTTTAGGAAAGGTGAAACCTTTGTTTGTTTTTGAGCTAGAATGAGTTTTTAGTGAAACTAACTAACTAACTAACTCTAAAGCTTTCCCCGCAGGGGTAGGCAGAGAAGACGGACTGCCAAACAACTCGGTCTTGGCACACACTTCTTGCCTCATTCACATTCATACATTGTCTCATACATACTCTTCTTTTATTCTGACTCTTGACATGGCCCGACTCGAATATCTGATTCACTTGATCGTGCCATGTCTTCCTCGGGCGTCCCCGACTTCTGCTACCATTCGCATTTGCATCATATATCCTCCTTACACTCCCATCTTCGCTCATTCGCTCTACATGCCCAAACCATCTAAGCGTCCCTTTCTTAATCTTACTCATTACGCTTACATCAGCCTTGCACTCTTTGCGGATCTCCACATTTCTCACACGATCAAACATGGTTTTACCACACATCCGCCTCAGGGATCTCATTTCAACAGCATTCAATCTACTTTCATCCTTTTTTTGCCAGTTCCATGCCTCACTTCTATACATCAAGGTAGGTACCAGCACTCCGTTGTGGACTGCTAACTTCCCTTCTTTGGACAATTTTTAGTTAGCGCCAACTGCGTTCAGTCCTCCATGAATGGAGTTACCTGCATTTACCCTTCCTTCAATATCTCTGTCAGCCTTCCCATCTCTCTAGAACATACTTCCTAAATACACAAACTCATCCACCTGCTCCAAGTATTCCTAATTCACAACTATATTGTACACTGTTTTCGTACTCTCTCTTTCAAACACCATTACTTTAGACTTACTTACATTCATCATTAACTCATTCTTCATGCATACTTCGTTCATCCTAGACACGAGAGACTGTAGATCATCTATACTATTAGCAATCAGCACGAAATTAGTGAAATTAGTGAAACCTAACCTTTTATAATATGAAAAAAACTGTTGACAAAATACATTGACACCAATTCAACAGGCAACAATACAGGAATTGTTCTTGCCGACGCGAACTAACAATAAATAAATAGCGGAGGCGAGAACCTTTCATAAACAATATAACCTAACCTTCACAGGTGGCACTAATGGTATATAATTGATCCAAAAATAATACACTGCCATTCATCAGGGTAGGTACCAGTACGCTATTGTGGACTTCAATCGCGTTCAGTTCCTACATTTAGTTTTTTAAGAGATTTGAAGATGGAAGAGTGTTTTGGGAGTGTCTCTGTGTACAAAACATGCTCAATTTGGGAGGCTGCCATAGATTACCTCAAGTGATTCGCTACGTTTGGTAACTTATTAGGGGTGCCCGGGTTCATGTGGTCAGGTTTGTCCGAGTTTTATTGACGGTTTGATTTACCAACTGCGTGGCATGCCAAATCTCTAGAGAATTTTGACCTCTCCAGAAGAAATCTCTCGTAACATCGCCTTGCACTCCAATGTACCAGTAAATTATATTAATGTACACCTGGTCTGGCGATTAAGATAGAAGAGGCTCTTAAGTATGCATATTTGCCTTCCATGGTCTTCTTTCTCATCGTACACTTGTCAGAGACTATTATTCCATAGTCTCAGACCTTCGTTAACTACGATTATTTTCTTTCAAACAGTTTCATTAGAAATATATTTTATTTCCAAATATGTCAACAGTTTGTTTTATTTAAAACTGTATCGACAGCAAGTTGTAATATTTCCAACTATTAGGTAAAAAATTAAATTAATTCCAACTATTACGAAAAGAATTAAATTAATTCCAACTATTACGAAATAAAGTTACATTAATTCTAACTATTACGAAAAAAGGTATATTGATTCTAACTATTACGAAAAAAGTTATATTAAATCTACTTTGACAAGAAAATATGTTATTTCCAACAATTACGACAGAAAGATATATTATTTCCAAGTCCGACGGACTCCGTGGTCAACGGTTCTCGACTAGGCTCTAGGAATAGCTCACAACTAGCAATCCGCAGGTCGCGGGTCAAAATTTTATTTGATTATTTTTTTGTTTTACATTTCATTCATTTAAAACAATTTATAGTATATTTGAGGACCTTTCAAGTGTGGAAGATACTTTCAGTTTCGCCCAAGTGTAAGACCACTATTCTGAATTGAAATTGCTTTAGCCGTGTTTGGTGACCAGATCCGAATAGCCAGGTACTTTCCCACCTTCCTCTACCCCATCTCATTTCCCTTATCACTGCCTTCATCCTCACAGCATACCCCGATTTGGGATTCCATAGTTTCACTGGCTCTAAGCGTTTGGGAGCAGTTGAGGTTCGACGGCAAAAAAAATATATTCCAAGTTTTTAGAGAAAAGATATATTATTTCTAACTTTTTAGTCAAAAAGATATATTATTTCCATTTTTTGGACAAAAAAGTATATTATTTCGAACTTTTTAGACACAAAGATATATTATTTCCAACTGTTTGGACAAAAATATATACTATTTTCAATTGTTCAGACAAAAACAGATATTATTACCAACTTTTTGGACAAAAAGGTATATTATTTCCAACTGTTTAGACAAAAAGATACGCTATTTCCAAATTTTTAGTCAAAAAGAGATATTATTTCCAACTTTTTGGACAAAAAGGTATATTATTTCCAACTATTTAGACAAAAAGATATAAAACAAGAACTGTGTACCAAGACAGTGTGGTGTTCCATCTTCTATACCTATCTTTTAATCACGTTTGTCATCTTTGGAGATCCCTAATCAGGGATAATTTGTTAGACGATTAGTCCAACGGTTAATTAAGGTTAATTTACGTACCGCACTCACAGAGTTAGTGTAATGTGTAGACCAGAGGTTCCCAAAGTGGTCTATATAGACCCCCAGGGGTCGATATCGGCTTGCTGGGGGTCTATGACAGCGAGAAAAAAATTTGGGGGTCCATGATATTCAAATGGGGGTACAAATGAGCGGACCCTCATTTACCTCAAGTCAACATTTAGGAGTTCCGTAAATGACACAATACACCTAACACAAATAACACAGTTAACGTAATACTAATAATAGACTGAGAAATTACTTATTTGATATTTGTATTTTTATATATCGTTAAGTTGTTTGTTGAGGTATAAAAATAAAATTATACTTCCTTTTCTCGTCAGTATTAATATATTGAAGCAAAACATTGCGCATCGGAAGCTGCGAATTTTCCTAGATTCCCAACTTGTTTTTGAAAAACGTCCAGGGTAATAATGACGTTCAACATTTAAATGCACTTCAGACTTCAAAACTAAGTTCGAGGACATTTTGACTGTGGAAATGCAACGTTGAAGAATCGGATATCATGTGACAAGAAGAACTGACAGGAATAAGCGCTAACAAAGAACTTAAGGGGCAGTTCTGTAGGGGCCAGCCACAGAAAGAAATTCCCGTTGCTTATCCTGCTCCATTTTCATTTGGTGTAATACCTCACAGGGGCGCCCCTGTCTGCACAATGTAAAGACAGAGGGACTATACCCCCACCCCGGTTGTTGGACAGGCAAGTGAAGGGAATCTTCTTACGTAAAAGAGAAATGATTATCACATGGGACGTTAATAATTTTAGGAAAATTCAATATTCGGCAGGCAGGGGGTCTACGGAAAAAAATATATTTGGCAAGTGGTCTACGGGGCAAAAAAGTTTGGGAACCTCTGGTGTAGACTGTATCCTATACTGTTGATAACTTCAGTACGGGGGACCAGCAAACGGAATACAAAATCGTATTATTTATTTATTCATTTTCGGGAAATCGACAGTCTACATTTAATCAGTTTGAAAATAAGTATTATATAGTAAAATAAAACCAATTATGGATTTCCCCCTTGTGACTTTACCTCTACTGAGACAGCATAATATGGAATAAGTAAATTAAATTTGTGAGAAAGGAATATGAATTGAAATTTTTTTAAAAAACAAAAGATTATATAAAACGAAAAATTTAAAAAACATTACATTTATAGCCATGGAGAGACGTTGTAGATATAAATCAAATCATAATAATAAACAATAGAGACATAACATTATTCACAAACCATCAGAGAAATATTATTTTATGAACCTCTTGTATTTGGTAGGCTCGCAACTGAAAATATCAACCTTGGATAATACGCTATTGTAATTATTGCATAGTCTTTTCAGGCAAGAATTGTGCTTACTATACTAACTAACTAAGCAGTACGCGTTTCCCGTAGGGGTAGGCAGACTGCCACACAATTCTGTCTTGACACACGGTGCTTGCTTCATTCACATTCACACATAATCTTCATCATTCTAACTCTTGGCACTGAATTCCTTTGATTGTTAATTATATTTTTTTTCATTTTTACGTTATGAACTGCCCCAGCAATCAATCCAACAATATGTTTGCTTCACTTGATCGCGCCATGTTCTTCTCAATATTGTATTGTACATATTTGCGGCATGATGGTAAATACTCTTAGTATAGCATTCAGAATTGAAACATTGCTTGTAATCGCCAGGTACTTTCCCACCTTCCTCTTCCCAATCTCCCTCCACACTACCTTCAGCATCTTAACATACACCAATTGAGGAAGCTATCGTCTCACTGGCTCCGTGAAGATGGGAGCAATTGGTACTCTTGTTCGGCATTTACACAAAAAAATCATATTTTTTAAAAGCCTTAATTGATTTTATGTCATAAAGACAAAATAATTTTAATAAACTCGCAAATAATTTCCAAAGATTCCACTAAAATTATTAATAATCTATTCCTTTAATGGCATACATTTTTGATGTGATTTGAAACAAAAATAAATAAATAACTTCAGGGCAGTACAAGATAATATTTGCTTCTCTTTTAAAGGCGAAGCTTAATGCTAAATCACTATTTTGATTAATCTTTATAACGAATTGGTGTACATTATGAATACCAAAAAATATGCTTTAGATAAATTGAAAGTTTTCCTATCGTTTCGCTTAAGTAAAATACAAATAAAAAAATAAATTACTCAATTAAAAATATAAATGTAAACTACTAAAAAAATTTTTTTTCAATAGAAGTGAATTTTAACATATTAAGGAAACAACTATAAAAAATACAGTATTATAGCTAAGATTATCTGTGATAGTTTCACTTGATTAACTTTTTTGCTTTCTTATAAAATTATTTACAAAATAAATAAAAACCAGTTTTGTGCTAGAAATCGAACGTTTCTAGACCCCGTTTGTCAAGCGATTTTAATGTCTGTTACCTACAATATAAGGTATACCAAAAATATGCACATTTTTGGCTTATAGCTTCGTCTTAAAGAAGAAGAAAATAGTATGAAAGGGAGATATGTAAATAATAATGTTACAAGGAGAGCGCTTATATAAAAAAAACAAAGATTTTTCGAAAATTTAGAAAATATTTAATAAAACACGTCTCGTTTAAAATAGAGAAAAAATCTCACGACAAATGTCTAAAGTGGCATTTAAAGATACACTGTGAATTTTTTCATATTTATAACATATTAAATAATAGAAATATGTGTGTTTTAATCATTTTCGGAGCATATTTCCATCGAAGGAATTTCGTATGGTTACCGTATTGACTCCTACAAAGTTTGGATGTTATCTCTAAAAAATTATTAATATATATACAAAAATAAGCCTGCGTATGTTTGTGTTCGCAAAACTCGACAAGTAGTCCACCGATGTCACTGAAAATTTCAAAATTTGTTCTTATTAGTGTCAGGAGTGTTTAGAGAGTGGTTTGAATGATTTTAGAAGTCGGGGATGCTCCTGGAATGAAATACGAAGTCGAATTAAAGTCGATGTAGTGTAAATTTTTTAAGTATTATGGTATGCAGTAGTTAATGGTGGAAGAAGTCCGAAAGCATTGCGTGGTCCATTCGTTACATATCTTTTCTTAGAAACTTAAAAAGTTATATACGTTCAAGAGAAATTGGTTAAAATTCAGAATATAAGAGTTTAAGTTCTGTGTGAAAACAGACGCGCTGCCATTATTCCAGTACATTTTAATGTCCTGATAGAAAAAGATGCGATGCCATTACTCACGTACATTTCAATCTCCTGATAGAAAAAGACGCGCTGCCATTATTCCAGTACATTTCAATCTCCTGATAGAAAAAGACGCGCTGCCATTATTCCAGCACATTTCAATCTCCTGATAGAAAAAGACGCGCTGCCATTATTCCAGTACATTTCAATCTCCTGATAGAAAAAGACGCGCTGCCATTATTCCAGTACATTTCAATCTCCTGATAGAAAAAGACGCGCTGCCATTATTCCAGTACATTTCAATCTCCTGATAGAAAAAGACGCGCTGCCATTATTCCAGTACATTTCAATCTCCTGATAGAAAAAGACGCGCTGCCATTATTCCAGCACATTTCAATCTCCTGATAGAAAAAGACGCGCTGCCATTATTCCAGTACATTTCGATCTCCTGATAGAAAAAGACGCGCTGCCATTATTCCAGTACATTTCGATCTCCTGATAGAAAAAGACGCGCTGCCATTATTCCAGCACATTTCAATCTCCTGATAGAAAAAGACGCGCTGCCATTATTCCAGCACATTTCAATTACCTGATAGAATAAAACGCGCTGCCATTATTCCAGTACATTTCAATCTCCTGATAGAAAAAAACGCGCTGCCATTATTCCAGTACATTTCAATCTCCTGATAGGAAAATAATCTTTGCGATTATTCCAGTACATTTCAATGTACTCCGACAGTAAATTTAAGCCTTGGACAAAGACACTACCAATACCATGCTATAAAAGCTTTCAACAGTGTAAAACTTGAAATTAAGATTGAGGAAAATAAAAATAAATTCACCCAAAAAATTACAAAATGGATTAAAGAACAAAAAAGACAATATTACCAAAATTTCATAGCATAAAATAAAAATAAAACCTACACGTAACACAAAAACCAATATAAACACACAAGATTATTTTCAATGTATTATTTTTTTATTTTAAATATATTATTATGTATTATGTATTTTTAATTTTAAATGTATTATTTTCTCTTTAAATGTATTATGTAGATTATATTTTCATATTATAAAATGAAGGCCTCAGCACAGGCAAGCCACCCAGTGAGGCCTACATTACTGGAAAACTTAAAATGTAAAAAATATTGTACCAAATAAAAAAAAAAAAATAAAAAATGTCCTGATAGAAAAAGATGCGCTGCCATTATTCCAGCACATTTTAATCTCCTGATAGAAAAAGACGCGCTGCCATTATTCCAGTACATTTCAATCTCCTGATAGAAAAAGATGCGCTGCCATTATTCCAGTACATTTCAATCTCCTGATAGAAAAAGACGCGCTGCCATTATTCCAGTACATTTCGATCTCCTGATAGAAAAAGACGCGCTGCCATTATTCCAGCACATTTCAATCTCCTGATAGAAAAAGATGCGCTGCCATTATTCCAGTACATTTCAATCTCCTGATAGAAAAAGACGCGCTGCCATTATTCCAGTACATTTCGATCTCCTGATACAAAAAGACGCGCTGCCATTATTCCAGCACATTTCAATCTCCTGATAGAAAAAGACGCGCTGCCATGATTCCAGTACATTTCAATCTCCTGTTAGAAAAAAACGCGCTGCCATTATTCCAGCACATTTTAATCTTCTGATAGAAAAAGACGCGCTGCCATTATTCCAGTACATTTCAATCTCCTAATTTGCGAAAGTTAGTTTTAGCCACTTTTTATTAAAAACCAAAGATGCATGCAATTTGTGTCCTTGCAAAAAATCAGTTAAAATGTACATACAAATTGCAATCAGTCCCCTTAAGAACGAATTCACCTCCGCCACTGTATGTTTAAAAGCAAGTTTCCCTGTTGTAACTAGAAATAAACCTCTTATAGCCACCCTGTAGCCATTGGCTTCCCGCTACAGGGTGAGATAAGCAGGACAGTGGCGCCCGGTGGTGGTGGGGAATCGTTAAACTTTATTGTGTGTATTTTTTGCCACTTTTACGGCTGGCGCGACGCTCGTTTAATTTTAAAACTTAGAACGGGCGGTTTATCGAACAGCGGCGTGGAATGATTAATAATACATTGTTTAATACGATGTTTTATCGACATTCGCCATCCACAACTGAGCGAACACTAAATTAACACGAGGCAATACTTTATCTTAACGACGCAAGTGAAGGAGCCGCGCACAAAAAAATGCGACGCGCAGCCTTGGTGTATTGGACAGACCAACGGTTTAATTTGCCCTGGCAAATCTCTAAAATACAGTTAGAATCTGATGAAGTCGTGTATAAACAATATTCGGAGCGCTTTCCAGCGTTATGGACGGACCTATGTTCGAATTTTGCATAGCAGACCTAAAAAATTGATATTTCCATGTTTATTTTAATTATTTTTGATTAACGTATTACTAAAAACTCAAATATTTCTAGAGGAATTCCTCGATAAGTTACTCATTCATCGTCTTAAAAAATAAAATCTGGTGCTTACCGCTAATTTTATATATTTATTGTTATTAAGTTTAATTTGTAGAACTCCATTTTATTTATTTTTTATTTTTTATGTTAATAATTACACAGCAGAACTTGTTTAAAAATAAACTGTTTTTATAAACCCAATAACAATATTATTGAATTTATAAAAAAATTAAGAAAATAAAAAATAAAAAAAGCTAATTTTATACTTGAAAAACGTTTTATAAAATTTTCAAAATGTTTTACATAAAATATTTTTTTGTTAAGGTACGGTTTTTATCAATCTTAAATATAAATAAGTTACATCCGTAGGGATCACTCTAAACAAATTAGTATTTATAGTTACGAATTCATCGGAATTAATTCAAATGTGAGCTTAGAGCAAGTTCGGTTATTAGAGTTTTGTGTCGTCTTTTGCAGAATTTTTAAAATTCGTTTAATAATAATGCCTAATGTTATTTTACTACGTTATGTTTTAAATTTATATACGACAAATATGTGTTCAACGTAAATCAGACATTTTTGTTTGTAATTCATCTTTAAGCCCATCAAAGTATGGTAGGGGTGTTGGTTATCTAATAAATGATTCCCGGGGCGGCGGTACACATACCCGCCTCCAAACTTGTGGTGTTTCAGCAGTAAGCCGTGAGAGCGTGTACACATTAACTCTTGACAGGCCAAGATGCCAAACATGACCCCTGTAACCCAGTGGGTCTTCCGACGGCCCCATGCATTTTTGTGTCTTATGGGCTTTTAAACTATATAAATTCCAATTATTCAGTCAATTATTAATGGTAACTTATGTATTTGCGCAGAAATACGTAAAGTAGTAGTATGATATGTCAAGTATTTAAGCTAATATAAGGAGGATAGTAATTTTGGGTACTACCTACTCCCCCACTTGGCTGCGGGATAGTTAAGCAGTGATTGATATTAGTAAACGCAACATTTGAACGGAATATCATTTTGAAATAGTTAATATATATTTTTTTCTGTGATAACTAGGTTTTAAGTTATTTTGAAAATTATGTTAAAATAAATAAATAATTTTTTGTTTAAAAAAACGAACAGTTTCTTGCGTAAATTTTGATTTGAGAATTTAAAATAACACACTGTCTTTTTACTAAATCGCTAATCTTTGGTACATTGCATCGACTAGATTACTTTTTATCTATGGAAAAAAAATAACTAGCCCAGGCCCGTGAAAATTACAAGATATTATTGTATTATTGTAAGGTTTATGAAGCTGAAAACTTTATAAAAAAAATTGCCTCTAATTTCCTTCAAAAGAGAAAAATTATCAACCTATCAAATGTAAATGCCATTATAAAAGACAAGACGCGTTATATACAGAGTTTTCCAATAAAAGGTGTTATTTTGAATAGCCCGCTATTTCGGTAGATGTTACTTTTGAAGCTGTCGTTTTTTAACATTTGACAAGTAAAATTCTACGTCATTAATAAAAATGGAACGATTCACGCTTCAACAACGCATTGATATTATTAAAATTTACTTGAGTGAATCAAATGCAAATCATCTTGAGTGATGAGGCCCATTTCCACCTCGGTGGCTTCGTCAAAAAGCAAAATTTTCGCATATGAGGCTCGGAAAACCTAAGAGTTATTGTTGAAAAGCCTCTCTATCCTCAACGTGTGACTGTTTGGTGCGGTTTATGGTCCGGCGAAGTCATTGGACCTTACTTTTTCGAAAATGAGGCTGGAGCAACAGTTACGGTGAATGGATTGCGCTATCGAGAGATGATTAATGATTTCTAAGGCCGGAATTGAATGGTATTGATCTGGACAACGTTAACTTTCAACAAGACGGCGCTACGTGCCACACAAGCAACGAAACCATTGATCTTTTGAAAAGAGTCTTTGAATATCAAAATAACACCTCTTATTTGAAAACCCTGTACATAATGGAACAAAGAATGTAACACAGCTTATGAAAAGTCATTCAAAGAATATGTACATGAACGGAGTAGACTAGTTTGTCCACTGGACCTAGTTCAGTGAAACCACGCGCGTTGTGTCAGTTACGTATCTTCACTCTATTAATCCATTTAAGAAGCTAACCAACATTTGAACGAGACTAATATAATTTCGAATAAATAATAATTATTTTTTCATAAAATAAGTATGGAATCTGCATAATCGCTTATTTGATACTGTGACAAGTAGTTCCTTAGAAATTAGAATTATTATTTTTTTGAATTTTAAATAAATGTTTATAAGACAAGGTTTTTTATGCGTAGCACAAAGGATAAAAAAATATTATAAGCAATAATTAGTCGCCTGAAATATCTATACAAATTGAAAATATCTCCAGAGTTAAAATATAATAAGCAGTAATTGTCGATTGAAGTACTAGTACAATTGAATTATTTTGCGTGTTTATTTATTTATTTAACGCCCAGAGGGCTTTTACGTGTAGGCGGTACAATTTTGATAACAGACAATTTTGAAACATGAGAAAGAAATAATAAAAATAAAATTACATTTAAAAATATATATGCAAGAAACAAATATAAAATAACAAGAACATAAATTAAAAAATACAGCGATTTGACTGGTTTACAAAAATATAACTTCCATTTAATAATAGTGTTGAAATAAATCATTTACGTGATCGACAAAATTCGCAAAGTTAATATTAAATATATCGACATCACCTAAGTATTGGTTTCCCATAGTGTGAAACCGTTGTATTGGGGAGTTCGCAATGTAATTATGCTTATGTGTGTTGCAGTGGAATAGTGTATTTTGTCATGTTGTTATTGTAGGTATTCGTAAGTTTATGAGTTGCAGAAGTTCGCAACAGTCGAATTTAGACTTTAGAATATTGAATAAAAAAGTTAAGTCGTTTATTTTGCGCCTGTCTTCCAATGTGTGTATTTTTAGAGTATTTAATAAGAAATGATATAGTAATTTTTCTGGTGGGATATTTCATTTAAAATTAATAAAACGTCAAAATATTTTCAATTTGAATGGATATTTCAGGCGACTAATTAATGCTTATAATTATTTGTTATCTTTTGGGAAATTAGAATGTTTAACTATTGCAAATACCAACATAGGATTTGTAGATGAGTGAAAACCCAGCTGCTAAGTCTGTACTAATCTCAAGTACACCCAAAAATTTAATTTTGTAGACATCCTTGTACTTGATTTTGTGCAAAGGAGGGAGCGCCCAAGAGATTGACAATCCATTATGAACATACCGATTGCGATCTCTAATGCACAGACGCAATGTGGGCATGCTGAGTCTGTTCTACAATCATAATAATGAAGCCTACTACAAGTAGCTAGCAGCATTAATCCTCGGTGCACCGGTGCGTGCGCGTAAAACACCCGATTACAGTTGATGCTGGCTTCACGAGAACCGGCTGCTTCTTCGATTCGTTTTACCGACTTCTGTTGTTCCTCATTTATATAATCGGGTGCTGCTCAAGACCCGCTTTAATAAATCTCTTCGCACAGCCCCTACCTTAACTCACCTCACAACGCTGCCCAACCGAGTGGCGACAAAGACTCCATATACACCGTACAGACAGGCGCGCTCTTGTGAGATGTAACAAAAAAAATCAATTTTAACACGAACCGCTACTGCAGTCGTTTTCGATGCCGCATGGATCCTGTTCGGTTTGTCTGTGGAAGTCCAGAATATCCACTATTCAGTTAGGCTCGGTACATCAATCGCTTTTGAGCTCGTTTCAGGTTTGTTAGAATGTCGAGCTTAGCACGACTTAGCACATAATCCATAATCATAGGTTGTAAGAATAGATTTCACCAAATTCTACACGTTAAAGTCTTGTTAAAAAATTAGTTGAAAATTTTATTCAATTGATAAACGACCGTGTATATGAAAACCTTACTAATTGAAGAGGGTTGTGTATCTGTTGTATAAACATGAAGAAAATAGTAATTTCTCTTAAGAATTTCGGAATTTTTCCAAGGTATTTCAAATGTTCTATATTTTTCTTCATTTTGAAGATGTCGTAAAAAAAATACCATTTTAAAAACTAGGTAAAATTATCTTTTAGATTTTTAATTTAAAAATATTCTTTCATATTTAAAAAGTGCAATATTTTAATTTCAAACATGATAACGTTGAAAAAAAAAACTTATCACAAACATTTTTGATCAAAACGTTGAAAAATTTCAAAGAATTCAAATTTCAAAATACACAGTGTTATTATTATGAGTATTTGCAAGAAAATTGTAAATTCACTTTTTTGATCTCGTTCATACAATTAAAAATTATAATAATAATTCACAGGGGATAAACAAAAAAATCAAACAATCTGGATTAATTTTGTCACAATATAAACGTTCATTTTTCAAAATTTGTTTTCATAGATATGCAGAAAGCATTAATGTTATTAAAAAGCATTATTTTCATGTAAGTTTTAATAAATTCATACGGTAAGAGTCAATTTAAAAATATTTGTTCAAAATAACGTCTCTTTTACTGTAACATGAAACTATGTTCACAATTTGATATTATTAATGTATTAAAACTGATGTAAAATAACGCAAATAGTAAATTGGTCAATAGATAAAAATAAATCACACATCACAAATCAACGTTGTCATTTTCCCGTGGCGTCAGACATAAGGCACACGAGCGAGTCTGCCAAAGGGCTATGTTGGCAGATCTTACGCATCCAGTTAATTATTTTTTTTTATTAGTAATAATCCGAATTAGAAATTGTTCAGTCTTTGTACAATGCGTAAGAAAAACATCAATTTAAGAAATGAACGTTTTTTTGCAAAGTTTCGGTAAACGAGCATTATTTGTTGACACGTTTGCTTACGCGAATGCGTTTGATTAAGATATAATTATTTTCATCAAAATCCGTATATAGTATAAAAAAATTAATATTTCATTGTTTGTACACTATAGACTCAAAAACTACTGGTCTGATTTTGCTGAAAATTTCATCGTTTGTTCTTATTAGTGGCAGGGATATTTAGAGAGTGGTAAGAATGATAGTTTGTCGGGGACGTTTGAGGAAGACTTAACGCATTAACTCTGCACTGGAACGAGATACGAAGTCGAATTAAAATCGATATAATGTAGTTTTTTAACAGTAAAAATGTGTATTTCATGATACTACATAAAGTGAGTGGAATAAAAAGTCAGAGGTACCAGAAGAAGACATGAATCAAATAATTATTTATAATTGAGTAATAATTAAAGTCAAAATAATGTACATTATGTAAAGTAACAATGTGGTATACAGTAGTAAATGGTAGAAAAAGTCTGGGACTCTCAAGGAAGACTCAAATCTTATTTCTGCAATGGAATGAAATAAGGTCGAAAGAAATGAAATTTTCTAAGAGTAAAAATGTGGATTTCATTACATAACATGAAGCGAATAGTAAAAAAAACATAATTTGATTATTTGTAGTAAATTGAGGCGTATGTGATAAACGGAGAAAGGGATGTGAGGAAAATGTATGAGATGGTAGTGAATCGTTGAAAAAGTCGAGACATGACACGATCAAGAGAACCAATACTTATTTTAATTCAAAAAAATTTAATTTTACTTTTAAAATACAACCAGTTTTTTTTTTTTTTGTAACTCCGCACAAGAGGACCTGACAAAAATAATTTCTCTCAGGGCCTATGTCATCTCTGGAAAAGCTGTGTGGAAGTCTTTATGAAGAGATGAAGGAGAAGAGACCGATGTTTTAGGAAGGAGGAAACACAGAGGCTGGTAAATCGTTCTTCGTCCACAATATTCTAGGCGGACGATTCAACGCTATTGTATAAACCAACCCATGATTTGAGGTTTCCACGGCTTAAAGTATTATGGTGATTTTTTTTGAGGTATTATGCCGTGTTGCGCTAACTCTTTCACACACCTGCCTTGATGATTGATACTGTAATGCTGTCCGAAATGTTGTCTAAATAAGAATTAAACGGTCAGTGTCTGAGTGGGAATCGCGTTTGGGTTCCACCCAGGCATCGTGTGTTCATCAGTTCCTCGTTCAGTCCTCCATCACAACACAAGCAACATTTTCTGCTTACTGTGGTGATATGAGGAGTATTTCAAATAATGTCAGGTTATTCGTAACCCGGGAATGTTTGTGTTTATTTTTAAACATAACCGAAAACATTAGTTTAATATGAAAAAGTTTTTTTAATAATAAATGATCAGTAGAACAAATGGCTAGCGAACAGTCATCGCGTTGTTGTATTTCTATGGCGATGTTTTAAAATGTCAACGCCCGCAATATATGTTTGAGCGAATGCAATTTAAGAGTTAATTTATGATAAGGTTCCCCACTTCAATCAGCATAGTGCTATATAGGAGGATACTAATTGTAAGCAGCATTTATTTTGCTGGAATCATCACACTATCCATCACATTATGGTGAACTTTTCTCATATTGCAACCTTAAAAAATTCTCTTACATCATACCAGACTGTTTCAGATTGAGTATCATTCTTTAACAAATTATCATTCCGATAAAATAGGCAATTTTCGTAAATTTCGCTGAAATAAAAGTATGCAATTAATTATGTAAATGTTGAATTTTTCTATTAACGCCTCGGCGTCCAAACTAGTAACTGCTTTGCGGCTTGGGTTTTGAGAATTGAGCGGCCGATTTAGCTTGCTTAAATTTGAGCGAGGAATATCGTACTTAGCGAGGATTCAAACCATTTTTTATAAACCGGGCCTTAGTAGTTCATACGCGAGACGACAAAGAAATTTATAAGGCCAGATATATCAGTCATTACGTATACTCGCTATGTACCTAAGACATTCCTTGCCCAAATTGTGCGGGCTAAATCGGCTGCTCAATCCTGAATAATAAATAAAATAATAAATGAAATAATAATTTTTTAGACGCCGAGGCGTTAGCAGTAAAACATTTCAAATTTGATATTTAAGTAAATAAGTGCATACTTCCATCCCACCGAAATCTACGAATTTATTTAATTAACCTACTATAGAAGTTTGTATAGAAATTACCATTACGTTGCACAATGCTGCGTATGCATTTGCAAACCGATTCGAGAGCCGAGCCTTGGATTATGGGAAAGAAGCGAAGTAACCCGCAATCGGCGTCTAGCTCTGTTTGCTGTTGCTTCGTTCCCTTCCCATAAATCGAGATGACAATTGGTCTATTAACCGCTGATTGTCAATCAGACGGTCCAACCTCCTTTGCACAGAATCAAGTATGTTGGTTTATCAGGTATTTTGGGGCTCCAGCCCAGAGGGGGCCAATAGCATGTTTGCATGGTACAAAACAAATAATATTGTAATAATTCAGTACATTTTGGTCCCTCCACTGCATATATGGCTGGCGCGTGCGCACTGAGTCCTCCTTTGTTCTTGGCCGAACCTAGAAATGAGTGTATAGGTATTGCTATAGCCCCACGGGTACGCGATGCGGGGTAGGCACTACCACCCTCGACACCGCCACCTCCCAACCCACCCCCCTCACCACCCCACACAACGGTAAAGGGTAGCGCAGTTAATACTGAACGTTTTGGGATATTTTCAATTAATTTTGAAAATACATTAAAGTTATCGCAGTCTCCGTTGTTGAGTGGTTACGATTCTTTCTGGGTTCAAATTCCAGCATGCGATAGTTAATTTTAGAGGCGGGTATGAGTACCGCCATCCCGAGAACCATTTATTGGATAACGAACATCTCTGACATAGGTCACCCCGAGTGAACTTCGCAGGAGTGCACGAGTTCATGTGGGTGAGGTGTGTCTAGGTCTTGGCGGCAGATACGTCTGTCCACCTACTGCGTGGAGGGCCAGATCGAGAGAGACTGGTTGAGGTAGGTCTTTTGAACTTTCCAGCAGGACTATTTGACTCATTGAGGGATGGATTCATACATACGTTATTCATAGACACACTGACCTCAAGATTCCCACCAACCTCTCTAAGATTTCTTTCTAGGACTTCTCTTCCTTCCATTCCAAAAAGAAGCTCCACACAGCGTCCACTAATACCCTAAGATGACATGGTTCCTCGCCTATGTGGAACCTATGAAAAAAATTAAAATAATAATATTTTGAAGTATAAATGATCTCAACTGATTCAATTCTCAATTGATTTTTAAAACTTGCCACGGTTTAAAAAAATGTTTGAAAATATAAAATTTTACTGGATTAATAAAAAATACTTATTTTAATACTCCATTATGATGTATGAAATGATACAAAAAATATGAAAATATGAAAGAGATAAGCACCAGAAAATAAAAAGGTTAAGTTCGCAACTGGGACTCTAATCTAAATCCTCTAGTCTTATTCGCGTCTCTACCAATTGAGCAATTATCTGAAAGTAATATTAATTATTTTTGTTATTTGTTTTTGGGGTGTTATGCCGTGTTGCGCTAACTCCTTCTTTAGCCAACGTTTCGGACAGCATTGTAGTGTCCATCATCAGAAACAAACTCGGAAACTCGGCTACCCTGACAAATCGGCAATTGCCGAGCATTTGATTGACACCGGGCATTACTTTGGATTTGTTCCTGAAGTCCTGGGGAGACCCAAAACCTATAGAGCACGGCTGATTACGGAGGCCATTGAAATTCATAAAAATCCCGTAAATATTAAAAGAGACGATGGAGCTAAGCTCAATAGTTCTTGGTATCCAGTAATTGACAGATACACCAGAGCTAACCGAAGAAAACCACTATAAAAAAATATACTTTAATGTCAGCTCAGAGGGTTGGAGCTGGCAACACGGTATCACATCCTCATAGATAAGCTCACATTTCACAACAACCTCAAAAAACACATCTGCCCTGATGATGGATACTGAAATGCTGTCCGAAACGTTGGCTAAAGAAGGAGTTAGCGCAACACGGCATAACACCCCAAAAACAAATAACAAAAATACTTTTGGCCGTGAAAATCTTAAATCATATTTAATATTAATTAATTTATTAGAAATGTCTAAAGTTGTCCCAAGACACCATCAAGGATGTAAAAAAAATCAGTCAAAACTGTGCAATCATACAAAAAACTACCTAACTAAACATCAAGTCATTTCTAGGCAGAGAGGACGGACCGCAAAACAACTCGGTCTTGGCACACACTCCTGATCTTATTCACATTAGTACATACTCTCTTATAATTCTGATTCACTTGATCAGGCTGATGTCTTCCTCGGGCGTCCCCATTTTCTGTTACCATTCAAATTTGCGTCATATATTTTACTTACACGCTTCTCTTCATTCATTCCATTTACATGCCCAAACCACCAATGCGTCCCTTTCTATACAATTGATGGAATGCAATCAGGTGGCAACAGTTCAATTGATACAAGTGATGGAATGCAATTAGGTAGCAAAAGTTCAATTGATACAAGTGATGGAATGCAATTAGGTAGCAAAAGTTCAATTAATACAAGTGATGGAATGCAATTAGGTAGCAAAATTTCAATTGATACAAGTTATGGAATGCAATTAGGTGGCAAAAGTTCAAAAATCCTAGAAAGTATATTAGTACCTTTTATATTTTTATTGATAAATCATCAACATATTCCGTTATCTTTATTGTTGTTGGAAGTGAATTATACAGCTTAGTGGAGAATTATTCGTAGTTCCTTTGTTCAAGAGTTAAGTTAAATTTGAGCATATATGGAATGTCATTCTGGTTAGTTCTTCTTCTGTGAAAGTATGTCTTTCATTTTCTTTGATTTTTCAAAATGCTTGATTGAAACATTCAAAGTACAGATATTTAGAATGTTAGGGGGTGCAAAAGACTTGATAATTTCTTTTATTGGTATCCTTATTAGAGTTTTCACGATGGTCTTTAAAATACCCCTTTGTTGGCATCCTTATTAAAACTTTCAGGATGGTCTTTACAATACCCTTTTGTTGGCGTCCTTATTAGAGTTTTCAAGATGGTCTTTAAAATACCCCTTTGTTGGCATCCTTATTAAAACTTTCAGGATGGTTTTTACAATACCCTTTTGTTGGCGTCCTTATTAGAGTTTTCAGGATGGTCTTAAAAATACCTCTTTGTTGGCATCCTTATTAAAACTTTCAGGATGGTCTTTACAATACCCCTTTGTTGGCGTACTTATTAGAGTTTTCAGGATGGTCTTTATAATACCCATTTGAGAAATAAGTTTAAATAAGTTGCTTCATGCGATTTGAGTTTGAGATCCTCAGCCTACAATACCATTACAACAATTTATGTGAAAGTCCCATTCAATTTTTTTTGCCTATTTCTATATCAAGATATTTTTACTTTCTGAACTAACTAAGTAACCATTAGGCTATTTCCCGTAGAGTTAGGTTAGGTTAGATATGATGGACCGCCAGCAAACCAGTCTTGGCAAGCATTCCTTGCATCATTCGCATTCATACGTCTTCTAATACATTCACTTCTGTTATACTGACTCTTGATAGTACCATGTCCTCCTCCGGCGTTCCCAACTTCTTCCACCAATCACATTCGCGAAATAAATTCTCCTTACCAAGCCATTTAAGAATCCTTTTCTTAATCTTGTGTACTCATTAAGCTTAATTCAGCCTTGTATTACTTGCAAGATTCCACATTTCTCACACGATAATACATGGTTTTATCGCACAAATGCCTCAGGAATCTCATTTCTACAGCATTCAGTCTACTTTCATCCTTCCTCTGCCAGTTCTTCACCAGACTACTTCTAGTTTCGCTTCTATAGACAGTTTTTTTACTAGCGCCAACCGCGTTCAGTCCTCCATTAATAGAGTTACCTGCATTAACCCTACATTTAATATCTCGATCAGTCTTGGTATTTTTTTTCTGTATGTATGATAATCTAAACATTAAAATTAATCTAAAAGTTACTGCTAATAAATTTAAAAAATATATTTTTCAACGACAAATGAACGAATAGTCTTTCCTGCGTCACCCAGTACCACCATCACCCTCTTCACCCTGTTCCCCACCCCACTGTAGCGGTTCAATAAGGCGGGCAGCGCTGCGAGTTGCGAACACCGCTACAAGTGAGTGTTTGTAATACGTGGCCACTGTGTACATATCATTTCATATTCACCTCTGTACCCCGTGGTATTGGCGGTATAAGTAACTTGTTCAATTTACTGATATTACTGGGGTGGCTGATTCGGAATATGTTTCAAAATGCATTCATTTTAAAAATATATATATTTATGAAATTAAATATCAAATATCGATGACCCAGCGAACAATTGTGTCAAATGCAGTTTTAATCATTTATCAATCTAACTTTGTATAAATCTACGTCCACCAATTGAATTTGACCATCAATCTAATTTTGTGTAAATCTACGTCCACCAATTGAATTTAACCATCAATCTAACTTTGTATAAATCTACGTCCACCAATTAAATTTGACCATTAATCTAACTTTGTATTATTCTACGTCGACCAATTGAATTTGACCATCAATCTAACTTTGTATAAATCTACGTCCACCAATTGAATTTGACCATCAATCTAATTTTGTGTAAATCTACGTCCACTAATTGAATTTGGTAGCCACCTCTGGACTGGAGCCCCACCACAACACTTGTTAAAACTTCAAATTCTGTGCAAAGGAGGGCGGTCCGTCTGATTGATAATCCATTATTGACAGGCCGATTACCATCTCTATTGCACAGATGCAATGCGGGCATGTTGAGTCTGTTCTACATGTATTTTAATGGCGCTGGTAGAATTGAACCTCAGTGCACCATTCATCCCCATTGAAAAAAAATCATTTTGTTAATTTGATGAAATTACTTGATTTAACAGACTCTTGCAAAGGAACCATAAGCGATTCAATATTTTTATACAAATTAGTTAATTGCTTAATAGATGCACCTCACTTAACAAAACTAATAACGCTCCGAGACTTCCAGAGTTGTTCTTTGTTCATTCGTCAAAAACAAACTATTTCAGTCAGTCCAATAGGCTTGGAAATAAATTCGGTTTCGTTGATATTTTCATTTATTCTGCAGCCAAAATTTAAATTACAAATTTCTCACATTTTGTTTAACTGTGAGTGCTAGTATGATCGTGTGAGAATGTGGAGATCCACAAAGAGTTTAACGCTGATGTAAGCGTAATGAGTAAGATTAAGAAAAGGATGCTCAGATGGTTTGGGCACGTGAGAGAATGAGCGAAGAAAGGAGTTTATGGCCCCGTAGTACGCGTTCAAAGATGGATTGAAAGGGAGATATGTAAATACAAATGTTAGAGGGAGCTCGCCAATATTTAATAAAACACGACTCGTTTGAAATCGAGCCCTAAATCTATCGACAAATACTTTAGTAGCATTTAAAGATACACATTGAATTTTTTCATACCTATAACATATTAAATAACATAACAAAGTATGTTTTTAATATTTTTCGGAACTTACTTTGCGATTTTTTTCGATAATGTCAGCAGAACTAGTGAATCAGATACTTGAGTCAGGCTATGAAAATGAACGTGGATGAGGCAAGGAGTGTGTGCCAAGATCGACTTTTTTTGGCGGTCCGTCCTCTCTGCCTACCCCTGCGGAAAAACGGCGTGGTTAGTAAGTTAGTTAGTTGTTTCACTAACATATTATCACATAATCTGTAAGCAATTTACTTTTTACGTTGATTTTTTTAGATTTACCCAAAACTAAACTTTTTATTTTTTGTTAATTTTTCAATTTAACATAGACATAAGTATTTATTATTGTTTGTTTTCTTTTTTATTTGTTGTTTCTACGAATATTACGTTGATTCTATCTTATTTTTTATATTGCTATAATTACGTGCCAATACTTGTATATTGAATAAAATAAATAAATTGAAATCACTTTAAGTTGACACGGTTTTTAAACTTTTAAATATATTTATGTTGTTTTTGAAGATAATCTCTGAAATCTGTCGAGTTACAAAAGTAATTACAAATATGAAATATTGCACCAAAAATATTTAAAAAACACATCTAGTTCTGTTATTTAATATGTTATAGATATTTAAAAAATCATAGTGTTTCTTTAAATGCTTATTAAGTAATTTGTCGAGAGTTTTTTGCTATTTTTTAAATAAGTCCTGCTTCATAAAATATTTTCGCTAACACATATTTAATATTTGCGCAGTCCTTCTATACATTCGTATTTCCATGACTTCCTTTCAAACCGTCATCTTCTTCTTTTTTAACGCTTACTACGGACCTTTGATTCGAAATTCGCTGTCACAAAAGTGAATTTCGGACTGTTACCATCAAAAGCAACACAAATTTGCATGCTGTACCGTCCAAACAAAGAAAATATTATGCAATCCTTTAAACATTTGAACACATTACTACATTTGTCTATTGCAGGGCTTCTCAATTCTTGTGTTGGTTTAACCCTTTGAGGGCCAGAAGCGTCTGTCGGCCACAAATAACTTGTACCCGTTGAAGGCCTTCACGTCGCGTCGTGTCCAATAGGCGCATTCAACACAATGTTTGCAGCGTACTAAAAAAAATCCTATTCGATTGGCAACAAAATGAACTAACAACAGATTTATTTTTTAAATTTTTTTATTTAGCTCCACACAGAAGGCTCTGATATTTGAGGATGCTCTGTGGATTTCTTGATTTTCGTTTCATAAAAGGTAGTCGTTTTAAATAATAATATGGTTACTATTGCGTAATTCTTCTACGCTCTCGCCAAACCTAACCCGACCTAACCTAACGCGCAGTTCGTGTAGTTTTTTGTGCGCCTTCTTCAGTATTTTCTTAATTTTTTATTGTGAAAGCATGTATTTAGCTTTATGAAAAATACAATTAAACTTCAAGAATATTTTCGTATTTCTTAAAAAAAATAACATGAGAGAGAACAAAAACGTTTTTCAAATATAAGTATCTGAGAAAACTGCTAATTTATAGTAATAATATAAAGTTCTTCCCACCTTCCTCTTTCTCATCATCGCTTCAAATAAGGATGTCATAGTCTTAATTTTTGTGACGGTGATTGGGAATCTTGTATGCTTGCTCATAAAAAAATAAAAATGTACCTTATTTACTATTTTTATAAATACATATAAACACGAGACGGTAAAATTTACAAAAAAAATATTTTGCAAAAAAAAAAACAAAATTTGCACGGCGAAAATTTGGCATCAGCACACGAAAGGTTAAAGCTTCAATAAAATTCATTTTTCAAATGTGATCAATTGGTCGGAATTATTAATTAAATTAATTAAGTAGATAGGTAATTAAGAACCTACTTATAAATCAAATGATTTTAATGGAATTTCTGATTTATTAAATAAGAAAAGTCTGCTGTTCAAGTTATTTGTAGTTTACTTAAATTCGTGTTTTATTAAATACAAACGGTTTGGTCTTAATCGCAGATAGAGCAACAATAGCAGGTGTTGCTTTTACGTCCAACAGAGCACAGCTTTAAAAAGAGCTTGTTTTTATCTGTCACATATGCGAATTCGAATGCAACGTTTTGTCAAAATTTCAAAGCAATCGGTGAAAAACTTTAAGAGATTTAACACAACAAACGAATATTTATTTTTTTATTTTACAAGCAATAATTATTCGCCTGAAACACTCATCCACATTGAAAAATCTCCTGATAAAAGATACATGACGCCAACGGGACTTGAACCCGTGTCCTTTCGATTTCCGGTCGACAGCTCTGACCACTGAGAGCTATGGCGGCTTATCTCTTATATATACTAGTGTTTCATTCAACAATTACTGCTTGTTACATTTTTTTTGTAACATTTTTTTCACCTGAAAACAACCAACTTTATTTTATATGAGAAAGGCATTGTAAGTGCTAACTCTCTCACTAGATGGCGTCGAGACAAATTGTCTACATTTTTAGGTGAAATACTAGAACTTGTCAAATATTAATTATTTTTTTTTTTGGTAAACTAATGTTTAAGACATCGAAGGGACACGGGTTCGAGTCCCGTTGGCGTCATGTATATTTTCTCAGGAGATTTTTCAATGTGGATGAGTGTTTCAGGCGAATAATTATTGCTTGTAAAATAAATTGTTACCCTTTGTGCTATGCATAAAAAATCTTGTCTTAAACATTAGTTTACCAAAAAAAAAAAGTTTACATTTTTATTTACATATATAGATTTTCACACCAGTCGCTTACACCTGTTCATTATAATGGTTTTTGTGGATATCTTTCTTTCAAACCATCTTGAGTTATCTTCTTCTTCTTTATGAATGCTTATAATGGACCCGTGACCCCTCAGGCCACTGGCACATTACTTCAATACTATAATAAAAGACCGAGAATTTGCGTGTATTTCCGTTTTGCAATGAACTACAAATAAATGGAATATTTCTGAACTCATTGAAAAGTAGATTGTTCCCTCTTACGCATTTCACACATAATGAAATCCTCAGCACGAGAGATCCCAGTTAGGATATAATTATATCTATGTTGCAAAAGAAAGAAGATAATAAAAAAATTATTAGTATTTCTCACCATGAGAGAGAGAGACACACCGGTTTCTATGAGAAATAACAGCTCGTTCGCAAAACCGAACCTTTTATCCCGAGGCATTGAGTAGAATTTTTAACATAATCACCATCTACCCAAGATTGAGAATATTACAGGTCGAAGTGGCACCGCCTTAAAGAAAATATTTTGATATAATACTGAAGATAATATTAGTGATTCTTAAAAAACGAAAATTTGAAACAGAAAAAAAAGAGAAAAATTCGGCTGCATCTAGAACTTGAACTCAGGACTTGAACCCGGTACCCCGGCAAGACAAGGATCCTGGGTTAAAGTCGTAGATGCGACCATATCTTTTTCTGTGTTAAATTTTTGTTTAGAAATCGATAATATTGTCTTAAAAAATTAAATATTACATTTTTAGGTTTTACACATTTAGTTATTCAACAAATAAATATTCATCCTAGACTTGCAGAAAAGTCAATAGATGTCGAACATTATAATAAAAATAGGATTTATTTATCCAAGACACTGTCTAGATTGCATTTAGTTTGAGTTGAATCTTGAGATCATACGTAAAGATAGCAGTCAATAAAAAAACGATGAAAAAATAAAGATAACGTTGATAGTTCTTATTCAAAGATATGATACAGTTATATATGACCGAAGGAGTTAGGGTCCCATTAGCTCGGTAGGTAAAGCTGCGCCCCGGCAAGGCGAATGTCCTGGGTTAGGTACTAGAAGCGACCCTTTGTTTTCTGATATTTCCGTTTCAAATTTTCGTTTAAAAATCACCAGTATTGTCTTCAATAATTAAATATTACAATTTGAGGTTCTAAATTAAGTTATTCCAAAATAAATGAAAATATCCTCTTTCATCACTCTCATAAAAACTCGACGTATTAAAAAGTTAAAATTATTTCGTTAAAGCATAAAATGACAGTAACTAATAATAGAAAACAGTTATCCTTTTAAATAAAAATAAATTCTTTAATAGATAATAAAGAGAACTATTCGTGTTAAAAGAAAATATGATATCTTAACAATAAAAAAATAAAAAAACTGTTTTTGAAATAATAAATAATGAAATCTTGAAAAGTTGTGTTCGAGAAATTCATCACTTTAAAAAAAATGATATTTTTTATTCATGCTTAAAAGGGTTGACATTTTTTTCTGATGAAAATAATTTTGTTTTCAGAGTTAGATCAGTAGATAGTATTGAATCAATTTGAAAAATAACCTGAATAAAATCCTGTGATTCATTGTGTCGTCAGTGTGGTGTTTAAAGTAGAAGAAGTCAATTCAACAATATAGGAGTCACCAGAAGAAGTGGTCGGAAGAGATATAGACCAGTGAGAAGCAGCAGAGAAGATCATGCAGCGGTGAATTAGCTAGATTATCTTAATTAGATAGATTTTACAAAATTATACAAAATTGTGATTAAAAAGAACAGAATTCAACAATCAACACCAAATTTTTATTTAAATGATTGGATTCACGAAAGTGAACACCAAAGTGAGGAATAAATAGGATTTCTATTGATTGGACTAGTTGTAAATTAACTAAGTGAAGAATTACACCAAAAAACGCCAAATTCCCAAGGAACAGTGTCAAATATTAAGTTAAATTCTCTAATATTTTGATAAGTCAAAACTCTTCAACATTTTAGAAAAGTTTGAAGTCTTCTTTTAGATTTGAAAGGGTGGAAAGACCATTGATCAAAAAGTGGATAAATGTGGACCTTTCTACAGCGTCCAACAGAGATAATAAAGAATTTATGAAATAGGTTTAAAGACCAGAACAGAACGATTTTCTAAATTGGATGGAATTATACCACTTTGATAAAATCAGATTGATGCAGTTTTGATAAAAAGGTTTAGAAAAAAAAACTATACACTTTTAAAGTTTGATGTGATTTTAATTTCGAAATATTTCTGTGTGCATTTTTGGAAAGATATTTGAACTATATTGTTCGTGAGAGCAGAAGAAGATATATTTATTTTCGAAGGATTTAAATAAAGGATGGATTTCTTAGTATAAAAAGTATCTATTACAGTAACTTTAAGATTTGATGTTAAGCTTAAAACATAAGACTACTGTAACGAAAATAGGATAAAAGATACATTTACAAAATAACACTGAAAAAATTCTGAGAAATAGAATTGAAAAAATTAAGATAATTTTTAAAATAAGATTGTAGAAGAAAAAGTGAAATATACATTAGATAGAACAGTATATTTAAATGCTTTTAAAGAAAACAGAACAGCAATCGGAGAAAAATTGATTTGGATTTACACGGAGTTTTTCAAAAAGTTTCAAGACGTACGAATTTTCGAAAATGTTGGCTATGTCGACGCTGATGATGCCAACAGCGACTATGACGACCATGACCAATCCAGGGTCCATCCCGGTGACTGCGCAGGGAAAGCTGGAGCCGGCCAAACTGCTTCAGCTGCACCCCGGGCTGGTGCAACCCATGCAGCAACAGATGTGCCAACAAATGCCGCAGAATAACAACAAAAGTGGTAAGTAATTCAAAAATGTTTAAATTTACTCTTTTCACGCGTTTTCCTGTCATCTAGGTGATGTCATGATTACTTCTTTCAACATTTTTTCAGGTCGGACACCGAGAATATAAATTTTTTATTTCAAATATCTTCATCACCAGCATTACAACTGTCGCAATCCTTGGGGTGGAGAATAATGGTGATGTCAGTAACCCGTTTGCTACTGCGTCAGCCTTTCCAAGGCATAGATAAATGACAACACGTCGCTTATGTAGAGTGTGTTTATTGACAAAATAATCTTAACTGTTTACTGAATTACATTAGCTAATATTACGCCTTAGATAGTAAAAATCCCTCATCCCATTTGGTGATTATCTGGTTTGTAGATCGCACAGACCATCAAGGGAACATTCCATTCCCTGTGTAAAAAAGGGGGTCGATTGCAATTCACTCTGTATTGGCGGCGGAAACAGTATTCATCCATCCAATCACCCAAATACATAAAAAAATAGAGGACTTACTAAAGACATCATCGGTTTTGAGAGTGCTCCAAATCCTTTCCACAAGGTTATTCTACAGATTGGCAGCGGTAAATAATCACCACCATAAACTATCACTTGCACCATCAAAGAACAACATTTCACAACCAGCTCTCAAGAGAGTAGAATTTTTTAATACCCGAATCATCACATTGTAATTTAACAAAACTGTCTTCATTGACACGTCCCTGTAGCAGAGCTGAATCAATGCAAAGACGACCAGAGATGTCAGTACTATTCTCTATTTAACAAAAAATAAATTAATGAATTAAACATCATCTTACTACAAGAAGTCTACAGCCCTTCTTCAAAATTACTATAACTGACGGGTTTTGTCTTCCGTTGAACCCCAATATTGTGTCAAATAATTTAATCCAAACTCCATCGCCCTCTGTTGAAATCAACTTCTTCGTCAGTGATCATGGGACATTCTTCCATCCAGACATGGATTGAGCAGCTGCCGGTTGTCACCCGGTGAACTCTATACATCAGCATATTGGTGGACTCTGGCTTCTTGGGTTCGATAAATTCGGAACAGCTCCACGTTGATGTAGCAATTAGGAGCAATTAGCAAGATTAGGTCTAGTAGGGTATTACTGTTCAACAAATTTGTGTTCGAACGTTAATCGATCTTGAGTAACTAATTTTTATATATCACCACATTTCCACAGCAAATAAAGCATTTTTTAAATTTTTATCATTGACTCATAACAATTGCCAAAGTTGCCTCTTAAATTATGAAAAATTGCTTCTATAATGGCCTTTATTTCATAAATAAAAACACAAATAAATGAAAGAGCATGTATCTTACTATATATTAAACTACACATTTTGATAAAAAAATAATTTTTCAGTATTAGGTATTTTGGCCTCATATTAATTTTTTTTTATGAAAAAGGCCGCACAGCCATTCCTCTTAACTAGAACCGAAATTTCTCACAGGTGAAGCTTTTTTCAAAACAAATTTGTCGTATAAAACGTCAATTAAGATTCTCTTTTTGTTCTTAAAGCATCCAAAATTGCGCATCAAAATTCCTGTGGTTTTGTGAAATATTTGGGAGCCATACCGCGCGCCGCCGAGAATCGGATAACCTGGGAACCATTTATTATCTATCCAACACCTCTGCCACAGCTCATCCCTAATGATTCGCTACGTTTGTTGACTCGGTAGGGGTGCCCTGGTTCATGGGCTGAGGTTTGTCTAGGTTTTGGCGGCGGACACGCCTGCCCACCTAGCCGGATCAAGAGACACTGGTTGAGGGAGACTCTTTGACCTTTCCAACAGGACTCTATCGACCAATCCTGATTCCAATCCACCTTTCATACCTGATTCCTTTCCAAAACTTTATCTCCTTTATTTCATTGAAAATACCTTAGATGGCATAGGCCATGAAGGAAATTGTATTATTTTCCTCCGTTGTGGAGCTGGCGTTAAAAATGAAGGAAAAAATAATTTTGCAATTGATCTCATGACGACATCATGAATATAAACTTTTTCTGCAAATGTTTTCTGGAAAATCTGCTCCCAAATCTTCAAGACGTATATTATATTCTTTATCCTAGGAATGAAATAAAAAGCATTCAATTCTCACAGAAGGGAGTGCTTTTACATAATTCATCCCCTACCTTATAAATTATTAGAGTTACATTGACATGTTCCCTATTTGCACGGACTTTTTATACTCCTTCACTATCCCGAAGGAATTCACCTTTTCCAATCGATTTTCAATGCTTTTAAAAGATATTCATGTTTGAATTTTTACATGTCTCGTAGAACGTACAAATTTTATATAATTTTATCTTTTTTAAGCACGAAATATTTTGTTAACCCGCTGTTACACTGGCAAAGTTTAGTGCTTTAAAAACTACTCAACCATCACACAGTTTGACGTACACTATATTACGCTGCCAGAATTGGCACGTAAAAGAAATTACACGTGGACGAAATTACACGTCGTCAAAATTACACTTGGACGTAATTACATGTGGACGAAACTACACTTGGATGACATCAAACGTGGACGAAATTACATGTGGACGAAATTACGGGAGACAAAATTATACGTGGATAAAATTACAATTGGACGAAATTACACGTGGACGAAATTACACGTCGTAGAAATTACACTTGGACGTAATTACATGTGGACGAAACTACACGTGGATTACATCAAACGTGGATGAAATTACACGTCGATGAAATTACACGTCGACGAAATTACACGTCGACGAAATTACACGTCGTCAAAATTACACTTGGACGTAATTACATGTGAACGAAACTACACGTGGATGACATAAAACGTGGACGAAATTACATGTGGACGAAATTACAGGAGACAAAATTATACGTGGATGAAATTACACTTGGAAGAAATTACACGTGGACAAAATTACACGTGGACGACATTACATGTGGACGAAATTACACGTGGATGACATCAAACGTTGACGAAATTACTTGTGGACGAAATTACAGAAGACAAAACTATACGAAATTACACGTGGATGACATCAAACGTTGACGACATTACATGTGGACGAAATTACATGTGGACGAAATTACACGTGGAGAGAAATACACAAGAGAAATACATTGTTATACATAGCCAGTAAAAATTTACAGGACGCTATTGAAAAAATACAAATTGACTTAAATTATGTAACACTTTGGTTAAGCCAAAGCAAACTAAAATTGAATGTTATGAAAACAAAGTTTTTAATTGTAGATAGTGAGGGGGAAACGAGCAGGCAATACTAAAAATTGATAACGCAAACATAGAAAGGGTGAGTAGTATTAAATATCTGGGTGTAATATTAGATGAAAAATTAAAATTCGATGTACACTTAGAATGCATAAAAGAGAAAATTGCTAAAAAAGTTTATATTCTTAAAAAAGATCAGAAATAACTGTAACTGTACTATTGTAACTCCATATTTAAATTATTGTTCTAGTGTTTTATTCTTATGTAACGAAGCCCAAAATAATAAACTACAGGTTATACAAAATAGGGGGATGAGGATGATTTTAAAAAGCAACATTTTTACTAGAGTTAAAATTATGTTACAAAATTTAAATATGATGACAACCAAACAACATATAATATATAATACGTTAACAATGATGTATAAGCTTCAAAATAATATGCTCCATAATTATCTGCAAAGAAATATTATGTACCATGAAAATGTCCACAATTATCCTACGAGAAGAAGCAGAGATTTTAGGCTTCCCAAAACTAAATTTTCGTCCACACAAAACAGCGCGTTTTATAAAGGGCAAAAACTTTATAACAACCTACCAAAAGTCGTAAAGGAAGCTCCAAGCCTTAGTACTTTTCGTAGGACATGTGCTTTAAATGTAAAAAATAATTTTTGATTGATGAACATACTCACCAATATTATTTTAGTCACCTAGATATATTATATAATGTAATTTTGTGTATTTATCTTTTCTCTTAAAATGTAATTGTTATTTTTTGTACATTGTATTTTTTTGAATTTTTTATATTTTCCTACTAGATGTACGAAAAAATTTGCGTACATCTAAATAACGATTCAAAAACAAAAACCTACTGGAGAAACGGCCTCCTTGTTCGATTGGTAAGGTTTTCGACTAGCAATCCGGAGGTTGCGGGTTTTAATTTTATTTGATTAATTTTTATTATTTCATAATAAAATCAATTCAAACGATAAATAGTAGTTTCAGACTGGAAGATACTGTCAGTATCGCCCTGCTATTAATTATTATTTTTTTTTTGGTAAACTAATGTTTAAAACAAGATTTTTTGTGCATAGCACAAAGGGTAACAATTATTTTTGTGAACAAAAATCTTGTATTAAACATTAGTTTACAAAAAAAAAAAAAAATTAAAATTTCACAAGTTCTAGTATCTTCACCAAAAAATGTAGACTATTTGTCTCGACGCCATCTAGTGAGAGAGTTAGCACTTACAATGCCTTTCTCATATAAAATAAAGTTGGTTGTTTTCAGGTGAAAAAATGTAACAAGCAGTAATTGTTGAATGAAACACTAGTAGGTATATATTGAATTATTTCGCGGATAAGAGATAAGCCGCCATAGCTCAGTGGTCAGAGCTGTCGACCGGAAATCGAAAGGACACGGGTTCAAGTCCCGTTGGCGTCATGTATCTTTTATCAGGAGATTTTTCAATGTGGATGAGTGTTTCAGGCTAATAATTATTGCTTATAAAATAATTGTTACCCTGCTATTATACCAAATTTTTTTTTTTTTTTATTGTTCTTCATAGTACAATCCCATAAAACCCCAATTAGGCAGTTTGTCAACAGGATGTTCATGTTCAATTACAATATAACATATGTACATAATATCATTACTAATTACAATACAACTTTTACATAATATTTATCACTAACCACTGCCATAATCAATAATATTACTAATAAAGAGTATCTCTGCTTAGTAGCTATGTTTTCAGCATATATCTGGATCTCTGAGGTATGTTGAATATTTTGGGCACGTTGTATTCCAGGGTTCGCTGTCCGTATTTATTGTTATATTTTGGTACAAGCATTCCTTCATTTTTTTGTGAACCTAGTATTGTGTTCATGTTCCACTTTCCTCATATATTCGGAGTCAGTTTCAAATAGTTTCAGACCAGATTTGAATAGTCAGGTTATTCCGTACCCCTTCCCATCCCCGCTAACGTCAGCTCAGAACATATCTCAACTGTTAGGCATGCCATAGTCTCACTGGCTCCAGATGGTTGGAAGCAGTTGGTATTCTTGTCCGGTGATCACAAACAAAACAAAATTTACACTCGTTAAAAAAAAACAAAACTTACCTACCACTATGCAGTGATTAATTTTTCGGTTACTTTGCCGCTTTACGATACCTCCTTCTAGAGCCAAAGTTTCAGACAATGCGAGCGTTAAAATATCCATCATAAAAAAAAAACAAAATATCTGTTATGACTACTGACTAGGTTACTTTGTAATGGACTGGTTCTTCTTTGAATAATACTTTGTAATGGACTGGTCCCTCTTTGAATAATACTTTGTAATGGACTGGTTCCCCTTTGAATAATACTTTGTAATGTATTGGTTCCTCTTTGAATAATACTTTGTAATGGACTAGTTCCTCTTTGTATAATATTTTGTATTATTCTGATGGAGATCAGCGACTGATCTCGTAAAATAATGATGAGTTGCTTTAAAATAATTGTACTGGAGTGCAGGTAAGCTATTTACACGTTTACTGTCGTACTTCTGAAACATATTACTTAGAAGGAAGCTACCGGTAAAAATACACAAAAAAAATAAAACCTACCTATTTACGGTATTAGGCCTAATCATGCTATTTCTTTCATACACGAATGTCTCTTTCATACATAAGGGCGACATAAGACTCTAAAAATGGGGGTTTGCTCGAATGTTTGCTAGAAGGATCCATACGGATGTAAATTATTTATATTTAAGATTAATAAAAATCGGACCTAACCTTTGATTTATTTTTTGTAAAACGGTTTGAAAATTTTATAAAACGTTTTTATACTGTAAAATTAACGGTAAATACCAGATTTTATGTTTCTTGACGATGAATTTGTAACTTTCCGAAGGATCCCTCAAGGAACATTTGAGATTTTAGTAATACGCTCATCAGAAATAATTAAAATAAACCGCAAGGAAATATTGATTTTCTAGGCCTGTCAGGATTACGCCGAACTTCATAAGTTTGTCGTTCAAATTTGCAATCTTTGCAACAAAGGCAAACAGTAGTGGGCTTAAAATTTCTTCAAAATTTTTTAAACAATAACATCGACTGAACCTAACTTCTCTCACTAATTGATTTTTTATTTATTTATTCATTTTTGGGAAATCGACAGTTTACATTTAATCAATTTGTACATAAGTATTGTCTAGCTAAAATAAAACCTATTATGGATTTCCTCCTTGTGACTTTACCTCTACTGAGACAGCATAATATGGAATAAGTAAATTAAATTTTTGAGAAAGGAATATGAATTAAAAAATTTATACAAAACAAAAGAGCAATGGATAGAAGTTGTAGATATAAATCAAACCATAATAGAGATATAAAAAATATAGACATAATCATTATTCACAAACCATCAGAGAAATATTCTTTTATGGACCTCTTCTATTTGGTAAGTTCGCAACTGAAAAGATCAACCTTGGATAATACGATATTTTAATTATTGCATAGTCTGTTCAGGCAAAAATTCTGCTAAGAGTTCGTTTTGCTTTGATCAACCCTGAACAGGACACCATTTTAACATACCTTTGAGACGTACCATACAGCGCTATTCCACATGCTTAACTACAAATCAAATGCAGCAAAAAAATCGCCTATTAACCATTCTCTTCATACTTCAATAATATTTGCCTCAACTCTAATATCAACATGTTTTTGGACTCATCGTCCACATTTAATAAGAGTATCATAGCAACATGACCATAACAAGTGACCAGCTGCTACCCCTGTAAAAATCTAAAGTATGTCCAACAATTGAATTTGGGAGCCGCCTTTGGGCAAGAGCCCCAAAATACAATAAATTAGGGCGCTGTATTTTATAGGTATTTATAGGTATTTTTTTATTTGAATACCGCTCAAGAGTTATTATTGCTCCCAAACGTCTGGAGCCACTGAGACTACGGCATTCCAATTGGGGTATGTTGTAAGGCTAGAGGTAGTGGGGAATGAAAGAGATGGGGAATAAGAAGGTTGTGAAGTAATTGACAATTATCTTCCACAATTATTTCAATAGAGCCTGCTCTAAGAAGTTAGCAGCATTGATCCCCAGTGCAAAATTAAACGGACACCACTTCACAGTGGCTTCATGAGATTGGGTCATTTTGACATACGATAAATACATGTGGCATGACATACCGGCATCTGTTTTTCCTCCTTCATATAATCCGACCTCTTCAAGTACCGCATTAATAAATCCAATCCTACAATCTCTGCTTTAACTTGCCTCACAACTTTTCCCGACCAGGTGAGACATATAGTTCCCATTTATTAACATTGTACAAAGAGGGGCTCTTTTGAGGTGTCACATATATATTTTTTAATACCTGCAAATCTATTTCCAGAGAAAAGCTCTTATTGTTATACCTGTGAAGTTGTCTTACAATGCTTAAAAAGTTAACTATCGAAAGATAAAATGACAAAAAAAAAGAAAAATGATGTTTCAATCTGAGAAATCTCAGGGGAAGTAAAAAAGATATATCATTTCATCTTCATATCCTCATATTTTATTCAGCACCTTTCAGTTAGAGGCTTTACATTTATATCTGCTTTTCTATTCACATCCTGTCCATAATCCCATATTTAAAAAAGTAACAATATTGTTGGGGACGTACAAGAGTTACCGTCGCACAGCGGAAAGAAGTGAAAAATTTGGAATGCCGACTTAACGTAATTCTTCTCGCGCTTTTCTTCAATTGCGCTGAATCACAAATTCGCTAGCTCGTAACGGCTTTACAGTTTCGATACGGTAGAACAGACTCCGTAATCAAACACAGTTTAGGTGTTGACACGATGACTTATAATTTAAAACTTAATACTTTACACATGTAACCACGTTGATGGTAGCTAGGGTACCAAGATGTAATCATCACAACGTTTCCCGCAGAGAGGAAAGACTGCACAATACTCTGCAGTGCAATACACTCCTTGCTTAATTCACATTCATATATAGCATCGTACATAATGTTCTGTCATTCTGATTGTTGATGTGACCCGACTCAAGTATTTGATTCATTTGAAAGTGCCATGTTTTCTACTTGATCAAACCAATATAAATAGTTTCTGTAGCTGCGATTTCAATCCCCTGATGATAAACAAAGTGTAGTTAATGAAACACGTTTTAAAGTTTAAATTTAATCGATGGCATACTGTAAAATCATTAATTTTGTTCAGTCACGGTTCGTTCCTAATTTGAACGCCGGAAATTGGTTTTACGCTACCGCCATTTTGTATTGTCGGCTTCCTGTACACTAGCGTCGCTGGCGAACAGTGGCAGACGTTGACACTAACACTAATTACGCACGTTTTCCGACGGTTTGTGTATTTATAAAAACACAATGGCGTAATTAATAGCAGCCATTGTAAGGACTTTGTAAACGCAAATGGTTGTTGGTTAATTATTTTAATAAATAGGTTGAGATGTTCTGATCAAAGGATAATGATGTTATTTTATGAGCTTTTGGTGTTGGTTCAGGTCCCTTATTTCTAGAGATCAGAAGCTGGTGTGATTTCAATAAAATAGAAAGTGGAGAAGCAGTACACTTAAAATTAGTTTGAAATAAAATTTGAAAATTAAAATTAAAAATAGTGATATTATAGACCTCTCTGGGAATTCTCGTATAGATTTTTCTCTGCAGGTAAAGTGACAATGAATTACAGTCATCTGTGCATTAAGCAGCTGGATTCATCTGAATTATATTGTTTGACAAAAGAGGGCACCACTATTCCTGTTGGGTCGATTTAAGACTAAAAGATTTAAATATTTTTGTCACAAGAATGTGGCAGTACTTTTTGAATTAAAATGTGCTAATTCAATATAATTCTAAATTCTACTCTCTTGAGAGCTTGTCGTGACAGATCATAATTTCATGGTGCAAATGCAAGTGTTATTGTGCTGATTGTCGTCCGCTGCCGAATTTGGAGATTAAGGAATCGCTGCCAAACTCAATGCGAATGATATATTCGGTGAGTCTTCTGTTTTTATGTATTTGGTGGCTGGATTATAATTTGTTACATTCCCTGCAGAGTGAATTTTGTAATCAACCCAATTTTTTCATAGGGATTAATTTATTCCCTGATGGTCTGTGTGGCTTACAAGCCAGATCATCACCAGAAAGATAAAGACTAATTTGTTCGGTTTTGGCAACTCTCATATAAATCGTTTTAACTCCCTTAGAGCAATGGCGAACAATATGATCTTAACGGTGTAGGAAAAAAAATGCTTTATAATCAAATCTAAAAGTCAACCACAGAAAAATTTGAATATGCAACTCTATGAAACCAAAATTTTCGACTGCCATTTGAAAAAAATGAAATTTTTTTACTAATTATTTTAACATGAAAGGTCAGAAAAGTAGTTTTGTTGTAAGTAATTTTAGTTAGAAAAAATGTAAGGTGAGCAATTCTTAAAACTTTTTTATGTTTGCATAAAAAAAACGTTTATTATTAAACAGTTATTAGTTTTCCGATACGTTCAGAAATATTCCGTTTGTTTGGAGTTTATTGCAAAGCGGAATTAATCTGATCGTCTAACAGAATATGCAAGAGGACTGAAGAGGAAAATCGTGTTTACATGAATGAAGCAAGTAGGATTATGAATGCTCTCCGCAATTGGACTGTGTTGGAGCCCCTACCTTAATCCGCCTCACAAAACACACCCGGGTGGCGATATAGTTCTCCTGTCTCTACAATATGTAGATAGTGACGCTATTGTGACGTGTAATATAAAAAAGGATATTATCAGAAAGAGGTTACTTAGTTTTCTTAGGTTAGGTTAGGTTGTGGGTATGTTTTTACTCACTTTTTTGAACAGACTTTGTATAATATCTCTAACGGAAAATAATTTCCCCTCAGAGCCTACTTCATCTTTGGAGATGCTGTTTGAATAGGGTTGTAAGAGGGAGAGACAGAGAGGCCGGCAAATTGTTCTAGAGCCGAGCTATAGAACTCTAGAACGAGTCATTAAAACGACCCGTTCTAATATATCAAATGTTGATTTTTACAAATGTTGTTTCCCGAATATGCACCGATGCCGAAGGGATCAATGAAGCTAGTTACTCGGAGCATCTTTCATTGAAATACACGTAGAACCAGTACAGCATTTACCCGTTTTTTTGAAGAGAATATTTTTTCCACTGACCCTACTCAAATTTCTGCTCTTAAAATTGCCATGCATCGCTGCAAAATAAATGTTACATTCAAAAACAAAAATTTAATATTTTTTGTTATTGTCACCAAAATCAGCATTCTGTTTACAAAATCGCCTGTTTACAAATCAGGGTGACGCACACACACAGTTTAACCCTTCGGTTATCGATCCCGGGTAGTTTTGCAGGTAGAAGTGTCGGTAGGGGTAAGTTATGGCAGTATTACACGATCCATTTTTTCATACCGATCCCCATATCGAAACTATATCGGGAGTCATATGAAAAATCTTTGCAATACACGTTTCTAATTTGAATAAGTGATTATATATCTTTTGTTTTCGGTAATGAATTAATGAAAATTTCGGAAGCGAAATTAATTCACTTCCTGTCGTCCGATCGAGCTAAAACTCTGCAAATATATTTGTTATCGATGAAGATACATTTTATCAAAATAATCTGGTGGCATTTCTCTGAAATCGGATGATATTAGAGAAGATAATATACGAAATAATTATCCCCAATCCCTACCGAGTGAGTGTTCTGAATAAGTGTTTTTTTGATCCGGAGTTTTATTTAAAACAACTTCGGATTTTTTTTACCGTTGGAGGCCATTTTGATATGCGTAGGGGTGTAGTAAAGTGACAGATGTCAAATAAAGTCCGCCATAATTCCTACAGCATGCAAAATAAGCCATCAAAGCTCATTGTTTCAATCAAAATAATTTCCAAAGTGTTTTTTTGATGAAAGTTTTATTTAAAACAGGGGTGGGAACCTTGTTACCACTGGCACCGTTTTGATATTCGTAAGGCTGACGTAAAGTGTCAGATGTCAAATTTAGTCCGCCATCTTGAACTGTTTGGAAATAGGTACCAAAATAAAAATAACAAAGTTTTGTTTTAATTCCACACCCATATGAAAGACGACCCATTTATGGAAACTAATGAATTCACCATGTGAAACGTCTATTAGTGGAGTATAGCGATAGATGTCAAATAATGTCCGCCATCTTGAACTGTATGAAAATAGGTACCAAAATAAAAAAAAAAACTTTTGTTTTAATGCCACATCCATATGAAAGTCGACCCA
The DNA here is from genome assembly GCA_026573805.1 of Hesperophylax magnus. Taxonomy (NCBI): domain Eukaryota; kingdom Metazoa; phylum Arthropoda; class Insecta; order Trichoptera; family Limnephilidae; genus Hesperophylax; species Hesperophylax magnus. The sequence goes on along the minus strand of JAIUSX010000191.1, from coordinate 739,758 downwards.
TATATATATTCGACAAATTGAATCTGTTCAACATCGGTTCTTAAGAGGGATTGCTAGAAGGCTAGGATTAGAAAAAGGCAAATACTCATATGATGAAATTGAACTCACTCTAAACCTCTCTCCTTTGGAAGTCCGTCGGGAAAGAAATGACCTCATTTGCTTCTTCAAAATTATAAATGGTATTATTGATTCACCTACTCTACTGCAACTCATTCCCTTCAATATCCCCTCGTACAGACTCAGAAATAATGAACTGCACTTCCTCAACCATCGTTCGACAAATTATGGATATTATTCACCATCAATGTGTAGACTGGTCAACTCAAGTCAAAACCTTAACTTTTTTGGGATAAGTCTGAATGATTTTTGCCAGTCGCTAAACAAGTGACAGAATATTATAAGTGTCCTGTGGTCCTGACCCACGGCGTAGTCTTAACTTGATTCAACTTGTCACTTTATTTTCTTATATTATATCTGCCTTATGTCTTTGCTTTCATGTACCTTTGTCTACTCCTGTATTTTTCATTTTACTGTATTAGTGTTATTATTTTGTAATTTGGACGATGTCCGTAAATAAATAAATAAACAAATATATGGAAACTAATGAATTCGCCATGTGAAACGCCCATTGGTGGAGTATAGTGACAGATGTCAAAGAATGTCCGCCATCTTAAACCGTATGAAAATAGGTTCCAAAATAGAACACGTCCTATTTTCATTTCAGATATAGATGAAAAGGCGGCCAATATGGATACGAGACGAAAAAAGCTTCGTGTAAAACAGCCATTAGTGTACGTAGTGGTTACCACTAGTTTATATTGTGTGGTACTTTGACACTCCAGTATTATAGGGCAGTTGTATATAAAAGGTAAAATGAACAATTTTGCGAATGGTGTAGTGTTAGATCGTGTTACAAAGGATAAGTGCATGGTTGGAGTGGGTTAAGTAAAAAAACTAAAATTTTATTAAATAATTTTCTACGTAGGGACATCAAAACTATTTTTATGTTTTTTATCCTTTCCTTATCTGTGGTGTGTATTTGCTACACATTGCTTCTAATAACTTTAATAACTCTATAAATATAATAAATTCCTGGTATACATTTTAAACAAGCTGACATAGCTCAGTGGTTACAGAGCACCTGACGGGATATCAGAAGGCACGGATTCAATTCCCTTAGGCGGCATTTATTTTTACTCGGGAGATATTTTCAATTTGTATTGATATTTCAGGCGACTAATTATTGTTTAAAATTATTTGTTAAAATACATTCAATAATATTATAATCGTTCCGTTACAACGATAGCTATTTCGCCTTCCGAAGGCGTTATAAAACTGTGGCAAGGCCACTAAGAGGATCTTTAAATATATTTCTTCCATATTAGTACTTTTAATCAAAACCTTTTTTCCACTAACCGACACAGGACCGGCCCCTATTCAACAAATTATTGTTATACAAAACCACCATAAGGCCAGGCTTCACCTACGCTTTCCCCGTTTGGAGGAACGTTGCCCAAAGTCACATAAACATAATTAAAACTTTTAAAACAAAGCCATTAATTAGACTCGCGTTAAATGCCCCTAAATGGAGTTGAAACTAAACTATCCATAGTGACTTCAACATTCCTTGATTAAAGAATTCTTTGTTTCCCATGTAACTAAATTTTATGCCGGGCTTTCCAGCAACACTAATCCCACAGTAAATACCCTTGCAAAATATAGCGAAAATGAAAAGTTTAAATTTAAAAAACCAAAGATAATCCTCCGGAAGGAGGAACACTAATCCCACAGTAAATACCCTTGCAAAATATAGCGAAAATGAAAAGTTTAAATTTAAAAAACCAAAGATAATCCTCCGGAAGGAATAAAAACCTGCGTAGTATTTTAGCTCTTATTGAAACCAATTCATAATAATAAAAATATAAAAGTAAAGTATTTATAGAAAATCCCACATAATTATGCTAGAGTCAGTAAACTCATGTTTAGGAACTCTGAAAGTAAATTCAATCAAAATTCACAGGAAGTACTGAGGAAAATAATTTCTCTGGAGCCTATGCCATCTTTGGGGAAGCTGTGTGGCGCGTCTTTGTTAAAGAAAGGAAGGAGAAAAGCTTCTGTGAAGGTAAAATGTATGAGGGTTGGTTAGATATCTATGGATCAGTGAGTACAGAAGGGAATATATTCGAACATCCGTGAAGGCAGATAAGTATTTGGCTATTCATATCTGGTCACCAAACACGGCTAAAGCAGTTTCTAGAAATATTTTGATTCTGAAGGTGATATTTCTCTTCAGGGCGATACTGAGAGTATCAACTACACTATACTTCATATTATTGTAAAGATTTAAATGTCAAATAGTACAAGTTACTTGAATAAAATTTATTTGCGCAAACCGGAATTTAATCAAATATTAATGACTTGTGCCGCTATTGTCGGCAGCCGTCTATACACCCGTGACTGAATTAGCATAAATATGTCATATTATTCATGTTTTTTTTAACAAAATCGCATGTCCGTGTAGCCACAGCTTTCCTCTATATACCTCGCAATATACAAGGCTATATCCCACCAGGCTAGGAAAAAAAGTGCATTACGAGATGTTGACACGATCGAGTCAAGTTGCATTTTGATCATAATAAAAACCACTGGTAGAAGAAGTTGGATATGCTCGAGGAAGACGCGACACGATAAAGCGAATCAAATACTTGATCAGGACGTGTAGAAACCATTATGTGCGACTAGTGGCGTACCGCAAGGCAGCCACCTTGGTTCGGTTTTATTCTTAATTTTCATCAACGACATAACAAATTGTTATAGTATGTACTGTTCTACTCAGTTTATCAGTTAGGTAAAATCAAAAACACGTTAATTAATAAGGCTATTGTCTATTGTAATTATACAGTCAATTTAAAAGATTTATATTCTAAAAACAAACGATTTACGTAATTTATTAGATTTAAAAAAATCTTCACGTAGTTAATATAAAATTAAGCGCTCAATTCTATTCTAAAATAAGCTATTTATAAGATAAACAAAATAATAGCTATTAAAATTGCAAACAGAAATTTTCATAGCCAGAAATAATTAATTTTACTTAAAAACTTTACTTAGAAACTTTGTATCAACCTAGACTGGTAAGAAGTCAAAAGAACTTAACAAAGTAAATTAGGTTATGGCTGACCAAATGTTAGTTTTGGGTACGTTTTCGATGTGGAACATGTGCTTTATGGTTCTGTGTCCAATTTTTGTAATTCTTTTTGTACATTGTTTCATAATACCGTGACATTTTAAGAACATCGGAAAATTTTCAACAAATTCACAGCTTCGGACAGGTTGTTTCATAGAGTTTGAACATTTCATCATATTTTATGGTTAATATTCAAGGTTCTATTCTAGAAATGTTATTATCCAAGTAATCTGAAACGACTTATCCACGATTAAATTATAACAGAACTTGAATAAAACTTTCACATAAATTGAATTTTGACTTTGATGAATTGTTCAAATTCTGTAAAACACCCATTTTAAGAACTCAAACGAGTTGAAACATTAACACTCTTCCGTAGAACGACACTCGATCACTCGATTGCGTTGTTAGTTTCTGATGTTATATTATCCCCTTTATGGACACGTGTCGAATCCGGAAAGTTGAAAAAAGTGGGTTCAATTTGCGCGTGCGCAGTTCGTGACACCCGGCCGCCATGAATGTCAAAAAAGTACTGTTGTAAACTTCCATCGTTACTCTTTAAAAAAGAAACTAAGATAAAGGATTTTTATTTAGTTTTGGTCAATTTAATGAAGTTTAAAATCACCCCGTCAGAAACTGTCGCTAATTTGGTCACGTTTGGCTCGACACACTTGACATTTTAAGCCAAAAATGAATGTTGTCTCTCACCAAGGCAATACTGAGAGTAGGCATCTCTGTAGAACTTTATTTAGTTGTTATTTGTCATTTCATAAGAATTCATCTGACCAGAGCTAGTGAAAATATAGCGTCCTAAATTATTGGAGATCTTTGTAACACGAAGGGAATGGAAAATAAAAGATTAAGGTTGGAATGGTCATTTTAAGAACAAAGTTTCGATTCCGAAACTTGTTCTCTCAGTAGGGTGACATTGAGAAAATTTAACACTGTGATTTACAGTGCATAATGTTTTGTTTGTTTCGTGGATAATTAATGTTTACGTTTTGACATTTCTCATTTGTCAACATAAATATCTGGGCTGTTTTAAACTGGGTGAATTTCATAAATAGCGTGTTTAAACTTTAAATTAAAAATAATTTAGTTATTGCATTTAAACACGCAATTAAAGGGTACTTAGAACAAAGAAATGCTTTTTATGACGTACTTACTTACAATATGCGTGCGACTTAATAAATACCCTGCAAGTGTGAACAACGTAATGTTATAAATTTTTTCGTTAAAATTAACGTTTATTTGTGTTAATCTTAAGAAATATAAACTGAATATTTTGGTACTTTTGAGGGCCTCCACGGTGGACGGCAAGACTTGACTAGCAATCCTGAGGTAGCGGGTTCAAATCCCGGAGAGCGCAAGTTAATTTAAAACCCATAAAAAGTTTTTGAAGTGAAACTTCTTTACGCGCGTTATGCATTTTCGAGGACCGGAGTAAAAACGACTCATGACCGTCACGAAAAACCGTGATCATTTGGTGGTGGGGGTACGGGACCCCCACCACCGCTCACCGTTCACTGTCGCTCTCTCACCGTAGTCGCTTACTGAGGTGAGGGAGCCACTGACGAACGTTCTCTCTCTCTCTTCTCTCTTTTCCTCTCTCTCTAGCCAACGACGCCACGCCAGGCATCAGCTGCTTGCTTCGTGTACTGCGCGGTGAGTGTAATACGAGTGAAATACGTAATTGATTGTGTTTTTTATTCGAAATGAAAAGAGAGAAAGAAGAATATTTTATTTGAAATGAAAAGAGAGAGAGAAGAATACTAAAAGTTTCACATCCGTCGTGCGTAGGCTTGCCACACACTGTATTTTTTTTACCACAATAGGTAAATTTATTTTTTACTGACGTTTGAGCCTTCCTCTTCAGGAACTGGAATCAACAACGATAACACTTAAATCGAATTCTAATATGATAGTACCAACATTTATTTCGTATATAACATGCTGTATATTTTTTTTTATTAAACTAAATACCATACCAATAACTCAACAATTGATATAATGAATTGTTTTCGACGACGAGTCTATCTGCCGAGTTTCAGCTCAATTGGATTTCGGGAAGTGGTTTAATTTCGACTTCCAATATTCCACCCCATTCGAGAAAACAAAATCAAAACTCAAATAGATTTATTTGAAAAAAAAATTGGTGTATTTGTTAGACGTTCCAGAGCGGAAGATAATTTAAGAAGAAGCTACCAGCTAAAAATGTGTATATTCTCGGGAAATCTTATATTGTAGGTAATAGGCATTAAAATCGCTTGACAAACGGAGTCTAGAAACGTTCGATTTCAAGCACAAAACGGGTTTTATTTATTTTGTAAATAATTTTATAAGAAAGCAAAAAAGTTAATCAAGTGAAACTGTCAAAGATAATCTTAGCTATAATACTGTATTTTTTAGAAGTTGTTTCCTTTACGCGTTCATGAATTTCTATTAAAAAACCTTTTTTATAATAGTTTACATACTTTACATTTATATTTTTTATTGAGTAATTTATTTTTTTATTTGTATTCTACTCAAGCGAAACGAAAGTAAAACCTTCAATTTATCTAAAGCATATTTTTTAGTATTAATAATGTACACCAATTCGTTATAAAGATTAATCAAAATAGTGATTTAGCATTTAGCTTCGCCCTAAGATCTACTCTTTGTATCGCTTCAGTATTCATTTGATATTCGACCTCTATGGTCGAAGGATAAGGTAAGAGACTAAACATCTGGAGGCAGAATATCTTCCCAGGTATCTTCCTCTTCGCCATCTCCTTTCCTTTCACACTACTTTCAGCATCAAAACGTACTATAGGATACCATAGTTGCACTTGCTCGAGATAGATGGTAATAAAAAAAAATATATCAGTTTATTGAAAGAGCGTAGCAAAGTCCTTTTTTTGACTACATCGTTATAAATTTCGTCTGTCTGTAAATTGTTTGTTTCAAGATGGTGGCTGTTTTAATATTTCATCAAAGATTCTTATTTCAAATGTTTGTTTGGACTTCATTATTCGAATTTATTCAATATTAAGGAACCTATTTGTCTTGTCTTGAAAACATAGTGTGGTTTATAATTAATTAGATCAGCATTTAAGTACTTGCTTACAAATCTTATGTTCTCAAAGAAAATTATATTTATTTATTTATTCAAACGCCATAAAATGGCTTTTAAAATATAGCGATAATCGAATTACAAGCGTACAGTGGTAAACAGGATAATAATAGCAATAAATTACAGAACAATTAATGTTTACACAAAAACATTATTGCAAGTGATGGCAGTTATTAATATAAGTGCAGTAAGACAATGCATAATTCATAAGAAATATATACCAGTGTAACAATAGGTGAACTAATTTATATTAAGCTTGTATTTTTTTTTCTATATTAACTCCACACAGGAGGCCCTGAAGAAAATAATTTCCCTCAGGGCCTATGTCATCTTTGGGGATGCTGTGTGGAGGGTCTTTTTGTGGAGAGGAAGGAGTGAACATGGGTCTTGAAGAGTCCCATATTGTAGGAGGGAGGAAACACAGAGGCCGGCAGTTCGTTCCGCAGCCGAGCCGTTGAACTTAAGAACGAATCGTAGAAGCGACCCGTTCTCATGTGACAAATGTCAACCGTGTACAAATGTTGGGCGCGCGTTTGGCGTGTATCCCGACTATGCACCGGTGCCGAAGGGATCAATGACGCTAGTTCCTCAGAGCATCTTCCATTGTAATACCGATAGAACAAGGACAGCATACCTACCTGACGCCTGTGCTCTAAAGATTGCAGTCCGCTTGTTAAGATTGGGGAATCTATCAAACGGACCGCCCGTTTTTGCACAGAGTCAAGGGTTTTTTTCAGGTATTTAGGGGCTCCGGACCAGAGATGGCTACCAAATTCGAGAGTAGGGCGCACTTGCGATTTGTACAGGGTCAGCAGTTGTGTACTATTAAGTTGTTGTAGTTGTATAAGACCTGTCATAAGTCAAAGTATCAGGTGTCTATGATGATAGTCAGAAGTTAATATAAAATAAATTTTATTAAGGCATAGAACGCTATAGTTAACAGAGAATATTAATGTGTAGAAAAAAAGTGAATTGTTAACATTTATAGTAGTTGCGCGTGAGGTTTTAAAATTGAATAGCCTTAAAATGTGTGCCTTTCACCCCCCCTTTGCCCATTGTCCCCTTTCCTTGACCCGGGCCAAACGACAAGGAACATTATTATCGTTGCATCTTGGTCACCGCGAATATTCGTGTCATCCTTTTGTGAATACCCGCATATGTTGAACTCGGCTGTGATTGTTTGAAGCATCACATCGTCCAGTGAAACGTTTTTACCCGCCACAGTGAATGTCACTGTTTTTTGTGTTGAGTGAGCGAATTGTTAAAGGGAATTGCCCTTAATTGTATGCAAGCTGATAAGTGTAAAGGAACCAGCGGCTACGGAGGACGAGACCTAGGGGCAAGTCTTAGGCCTTTCCCACTCATTTCCTCTTGTAAACACTAAGGCAAATTCAATTCGTTTTTTGTTTTGTCTAAGTCTTTATCGCACTTACCGCAACCCCGCACAATTGCGAACGAAATATTTGCGCATCATCATATAGTATAGCAAAATATTAAAATAGAGCAATAAGAGTTTATTCTTACCCAAAAATTTTAATTTTGATTTAGTAAAAAAGGAAAATCAGAAACAAGGTTTTTGGACGCGTCTACTGTTTACAGAGCTACCGATTTACGGTTATATTTACGATATGTGTATATTAACTTATTCTATATGAACTTCTTTATATATATATGAAAAGAAGTTCTTTCAATCAAAATCAATGAATTCATTAAATTATTCTAAATAGAGATTTTTGAGAAACATCATAGGGGTCAATAACCTAATTTGCTTTGAGCAAAATCAAATTTCATCTTATTTTCGTCTCCGAAAACAAAATATCATATTCTAGGACGGAAAGCGAGAGTTCCAATTTTGAAACACCCCCCCCCCGCCCCCTTTCCCATCCGCCATTTCCGGCTTCCTGCAGCCCGTGACCGGAAGTGGGGAGCGTCCCGGCGATGGCGGCTGGCTTGGCGCCAAAATCTGCCAAGATGGCGGACAATTTAATAATACGTATATAAATTTTTTTTGGGGAAATAAACAGTTTTACGTATTTTATTAAAAAAATATACGCGTTACATGGTTGTATGAAACAGAGAAGTTTCATCATAATATATACAATATTATTAAATACAAAAAAAACGTCAATGATAAAAGAATGTAAACAAAAAAAATATTTAAAATTTTCAAAGACAAGATTTTTTATTTGATTATATCATTGGACAGCGTTGTGAGACGGGTTATGGCAGGGGTTGTAGGAAAAGATTTATTAATGTGGGTGTTGAAGATGTCCGGATTATATGAAAGAAAAAAAAAAACAGATGCCGGTAGCTCGTTCCACATAAGAGCCGACTTACACAAAACGAGTCGAAGAAACGACCCATTCTCATGAAGCTAACTGTGAACGGGTAAACCGATGCACCGGAGATCAATGCTGCTAGCTCCTTAGAGAAGCCTCCATTAAAATATCCGTTAAACAGACTCAGCATGCTCGCATTGCGTCTGTGCATTAGATGTGGCTGTTAACAACGAATTATCAATCAGACGTACCGCCCCCCTTTGCACAGAATCAAGTAGTTTTATCGAGTAATGTAGGGCTCTAGCACAGAGGTGGCTCCCAAATTCAATTATTGGACGTTCTTAAGGTTTGTATAGGGTTAGAATCTGCTAGCATACAAGACGCTCAGTTTCTTCGAATAATAAAAATGAGAATTTTTTTTTCAAGATCTTGCACACATTAAAGGCTAATGCTCGTTATTAATAATTTTTTTTTTTATAATTTGCATTAATTTATTTATTTCAATTATTTATTTTAATTATTTAACACAGATTGGGAACAAGGCTTTTATAACTGTACCATTTATACAATGTATTTGCTGAGACGAAAGCCTTGTAAGTGCGTTGTAGGACATGAAAAACACATCGATCCTTTTATCAACTACACTGGTGAGTCCATGAACAAATTGTTGTGGCTCGCTCTACAGTAAAAGAGGTTAGGTTAGGTTATGGCAACGTCTTCGAGAGTGAGACTCTGGTACGAAGAAATTTATTTGAGTCAGAATCTCATTGTTATAAATTTAGTAAATTGACCTAAAGACAAATGGAAATTATCAGCTTCTGTAAAGATTGTATTACATTTTGTGCACTGTCTTTTGAAAAATAAATGTTGTATGTAATGAAGTGTGGTTGTGGATTAGTTGGTGTGATCGTGTGTTTCATACTGGACAGAGGACATCATCGTTTTTTAGAAGGTAGTTTCATAGTTAACAACGTTTTTGATAAATTTAAATTAAAACATTTATTTATTTATTTTATTGATACATGATTTAGAAGAGTACATGTGGTTTTTTGTGATATTTCACCCTCCATGCTAGGGATGACCCTGTGTTATTGCGGGTGAATTTTACAGTTTGCGGACATAGAATCTATACATTACTATAATATAAAAAAGAAAACTGATGTATAGCTAGTTTGGGTTTCAAGAAGAGGATGGAGAAGTTAGAGAATTATAGGAAGATGAAAAATTTGAGAAATTATTAGTAAATAGATCACACTAATTAATTATGTACATACTACACCGCTAAGTTAGGGAATAAGGATATATTATGTTTTGTCTGAAAGGTGATTAAATTAATAGAGTGTAGAATTAATGGGTATTGTTGTTGTAATGTATTTGCCAATGTGTGTAAGGATCCATTTCGTAATTTGTTTTTTAAAGGAATGGGGTTGACTCACGGTTTTTAGGTTTTCAGGGATAAGGTTAAAGATTTTAGGAGCTAGGAAGAAAATATTTTCCTTGTTCCACCCCGTCTTATATCGTTTGATGATGCATCTATCAAATAATAGAGCTTTCATTTGATTACGTAACAGTATGTGATTACTTGGAATTTAACACAAACATTCCCAAACTTGGAGTGTGCACAGTTTAACATCACAATATCAGAGTCAAGGGTAGTTCTAGATACCAGAAATTCCTTCCATTATCACCCCCTTTGTTCAACATACTTTGACACCCCCTTAGGGGAAGGCAGATAGGGGTTTGTATGTGGTTTGAAGTAGCAAAGTAATTTGAATTTCCTCTGGTGTGTTGAGCAAAGATTTTGTACACATGTAAGGGATGGCAAAAAATACATAATACATAATAAAAAATACATAATACATCATAAAAAATACATAACACCCTTGCCAAATGAATTAAGGCGATGCACTACGTCGTGTAGTATTTTAAATTGAGCTGCTATCAATAACAACCCTTACGTAGATGGCGATAAGGTTTAAATTCCCGCTTAACACCATCCGCCTGTTTTGATTTATGCAAGAAAAAAACATGGCCAAAAAGTGCGTTTTATTTTATTTTGTGGATGTTCAGGCATAAATATTTAATTTTTTTTTCGATCATTTTACAAAAAACTTAATTTGCCACATTATACGATAAAATCATAACCGAAAATGGGTTCGTAAGTAGGAGATTTTGAACTATAAAGCAGTTTTTATAGGTCTTTACATTATTTTTTTCTGGGCTCAAAATACTCGATTATTTTAAAGGCCAAGATGTATTTTACTCGCAGTATTTAATTAAAGCATCTGAAACATTTCTAGGCGACCAAATTTTCAAACGAAGAACACTTGATTTTGCATTATTAGTATGGCATCGCCTTAAATACATTTATGTATGCTATGAACATTTTTAAGGTTCAACACTCCATAAAATCGGGGCAAGCGTAGCTAGCTACCAGCAAATCCACCGTGGATTTCTTAGCACTCTAGGGGTTAAGTGCAAAGTTGGAAGCTTTAGTTATTGTCAGCGAAGTAAAATGTTTTCAGCCAAAACTTTTTGGCTTGAAATTGAACACGTGGCTATTTACATCGGGCGTTGTATTGAGCGCTGAATTGATATATCGGTAGAAATGTTTTGTAGGCTTGTTCATGAGCCCGAATTAAAGTCAATGTATATTTTACTTTTGGTGAAATTGACAAAACGTTTTCACACACATGTCATAAAATCCCATACAGACCTGTCACACGTAAAAGGATGAAGTGCCAACCTGGCGACGATACGCGCTGCGATCTGCTAGCCAGGCTGTATTTTAAAATGATTATTATTAAGGGGTTTGAAAAATTTACGGAGCGCCGTAATGACGCGGCTGTTATCTGTCAAAGTGACAGATCCCATACAAATAAATGATATCCCGCGGAAGTTCCCCAATTAAGCCGTGTGCAAAATTTTTGCATTTGAAAATTATAATTGTTTATGTTGAGCAGATCAACAATTTCAATGGCTTATCTGTGAGTTGTCTAGGAGACTTAAGTTATACTTAATTTGGTGACTTACAAATCGGAAAAGATCACCTTTCTAGGGGAAAGTTTATTCAGTGGTTTTATCAAAATAAATCCAGAGGAAGAAGAAATGCAGTGCCAACATTTTATGCCTCTAAATCTTGTACTCTCTTCAGTATTGCCCTGAAGACAGGTCACCGTTCAGAATCGAAACGTTTCTTGAAATAATTTTAGCCTTGTCAGTGGCAGTTCGTGGCCTATTTCATTGGGAGTTCAATCAGAGATTCAAAAGACAAAAAAATAATTTTCTGTAAATGTTATGTTGTTCCTTTCTTTCATAAATTATTTGTTTTCAATACCATGCTATTCCGAGATTGACGAAAATGTTTACATTTCACCTCCAAAAACGAGGAATGTCAATCAATGTCATTTCAATTATTTTTAAATAAATAAATAAAACACTATGTTCGACAAGTGCCAAATGTGCGCCTTCAAAGCTTAAACTCAAAGCTAAACCGCACAAACTTAATAGCTCTAAGCTCAAACTCAAAACTTTAAACTTAAGGCACTGGACGTTTTTGAAAGGAAAATTTTGAGGCGCATCTTCGGACCGGTTCTAGAAAATGGATTTTGGCGCAGACGTTATAACAATGAGCTCTATACTCTGTTTAAGGAGCTAAACGTCACAAAATTCATAAAACTGGGAAGACTTCGGTGGCTAGGTCATGTGGAAAGAATGACCGAGCATCAAGAACCAAAGTCCCTGCTGAGCTCAAGACCGATAGGGAGAAGGAGCCTGGGAAGGTCAAGGTTAAGATGGAGCGACAACGTCATCAAAGATTTGTCTGCCTTGGAGCTTCGAAACTGGAGAGAGCTGGCGCGGGACCGAGATGAGTGGAGGAAGACTCTTGAGGAGGCCAAGACCCACCAGGGGTTGTAGAGCCAAAAGTGATGATGATGATCTTCCATTCTAGGAAGTGCCGTAAATTAACTATATATTATTTTAAATTAGTAAATTTTGAAATAACATAAATTAATCAAATACAATTTACTTGCGCACACCGGGATTTGAACCTATGACTTTTTAGCTTCCTAGTCGATAGTCCTTATCTCTCGAACACAAAGGCCGTCAAATTTGGTCACCTGTCTTTAAAAATCACATAAATATCATTGAAAAAGTCCAACGCAAATTTTCGAAATCTATTAATTTTAGACTAAGAACTATTACTCCCTATGTGACTTAATAAGAAAAATTTAATCATATATATTTATACAAAAAAATGTAATTGGATAGCCCTGATATATAAATATTGATTCACTTTCATATTTCTACCGTTAGATCAAGGTTTCATAATATGTATAATTTATTGCTGCAAATATATAATAATAATATTTTGATGATTTGTGATCCGTTTTTTGTGCAAAATCACCTCAAGGGCGTTGTAAAAATTTACAATTCATTTCTAGAATGATCACTAACTATTTATGGAGATAATATACAGTACAATACTTACCTGGTAAGTCACTTGAGATTAACACTTAATTAACAATAACTAATTGTTTATTAGCGAAATTTAGATACAGGATTTAGGACATAATAAGAAAATTGGATAAAACTGGACTGTCTCTCAGGAATGGTATATTTAATATAAGAATATGACAGCTTAAAAAGGTAAGTTTTTAGTTTAGACCTGAATTCTGTTGGACTTGTTATGGATCTTAGTTCCGGAGGGAGTTTATTCCAAGCCTTCGGCCCAGATACTCCGAAAGTGCGATCACCAAACTTAGTATTTGGCTTTCGCTTAGGTTCAATATTGATTCCCTTTCATATTCCTACCGTTAGATCAAGGTTTCAGAGAACAATTCTGTTATTAATTGATTACACTTAAATAGTTACTCTTTAGCTATGTAAGCTGATGTTTTTAATATGCCTCCATTGAATTATAAAGCTGTTAAAATTTTAAATATTTTAGCAGTGCGTATTTTAACGAGGTCACTCACCGCCATCTTTATAAATACAAGCCGTGCTATAGAAAATTAACTGACAGTTAATGATACCTGTTTTCGGACTTATGCACTTGGTTAGTATATATAAACGTACATTAAGTATGGGTTAGCAGTAGGGAATATTACAAAAACATGCTAAATTCAGTGCAAAAGTCGGAAAGCTGGTGTCTTTAGCTGTTATAGAATTAAAATTAAAAAACTTTTTCACTTTGTTCCACTTATTTATTATTACCAGGACCGGTTTCATCCTACTACGGACATTTTCAGACTGGTAGTTGAAACTCTTATGCTACTGATTTTATACAAACTTAGGCAGGGGTACACAACATTGTTTCTATATAATGAATGATTCTATTTTGTTAATTTGAGGTAGGTATTATGAGTTATTTTGTTAATTTAGGGTACATTAGGTAATTATAAAGTTTATTTTTATAAATTATGAATGATGTTACAAAGCAAGTACATATTTATAGATCATATGAATATAAAAGAATTTATATAATTAAAAAGGTTTGTGATTTCTGATATTTTATTTTTGTAATGTTGGGATATTCCCTCCTTGTTGCTTAGGGCTTATTGTCAAATATTGATAGCAATTAAGTCATTGTTATTATTAGGGTTCCCCACATATTTGGGTTATTACATCTTTAAATTACATACTTAAATTATACCACTGCTCTCTGAAGTAAAATTATTCTAAGTGAATTATAATGGGTAAATTAATGGTGATTGAGCATTATGTTCTAACTGTTTATTCATAACATATTTACGATCTATTTTCTTCGTTAAGCGATTGATTTCTAGTGACTCTAATCTGTCTAATTTTTGTCCTTTGTTGCAAACATGAAGGATTTTTACATCTCTATCTTTGTCAAAAGTATGTTGGTTTTCTAGTAGATGCAAGGCAACGTTCGATAAATCTCCTTTTTGATTAACCCAACTAGCGAAATGTTCTTTTATACGGGTTGATACTGCTCTTCCTGTTTGTCCTACGTAATACGCGGGGCAATTCGAGCAGTTCACCTGGTAGACTCCAGAGTTTTCCAGATTACCTCTTTTATCTTTATTGTTTATAAATATTTTACCCAAAGAATTTACATTATAAAAGGCTGTCTTACATTTTTTATCACTGTCTATTAATTTTGATATTTTATTTGATATTTTGCCAAGGTACGGTATTTTAGTCCATTGTTTTGTTTCTATTTCCTTGTCCGGCGTAAGGCCATATGTAATTGAAGCTACGGTGAGTTTTTTATTCTTCTTCTTTATAAGATTATCAATCATTATGCTATCGTAACCATTATTTTCTGCAATAGTTTTGATAACTTTTAATTCATTATTGTAATTTATGTCGTTTAGTGGTACATGTAATAGTCTATGGATTAAAGAATGGAATACCGACAATTTATGTGAAATGTGGTGTCTTGAGGAGCTGTGAATAATATTATCGCTATATGTCGGTTTCCTGTATATCGAAAATTCTAATTTGTTATTAACTATATTCATTCCTATATCTAAAAAGTTGATTTTATCTCCTCCTATCTCCATCGTGAATTGAATTGACTTATTGATTTGATTTATTTCTTTGATGAAGATATCTAGTTGTCTCTGCGTACCGGTCCATATGATCAAAATGTCGTCTACATATCTCCGATAGAAAATAACATTTTTAAATGATTTTAACTTTTCGATGGTTTCTTCCAAGTGGTCCATCATGAACTCTGCTAATATTGGTGAGATAGGACTGCCCATGGCCAACCCTTTTGATTGTAAATAGAATTTATTATCGAATCTAAAATAGTTTTGTTCAATGCACGTATTTATTACTTGATTAATTTCTCTCTTTTTTATTATATTTAAATTGATTTTCTCCATGTAATTATTGATTATTATTTTTAATTCATCTGTGGGTACGCTTGTAAATAGACTAACAACATCAAATGACACCAGAGAGGCGTTGTTTGGTATATGTATATCCTTGATGAGGTCTATTAATTGCAAAGAATTTTTTATTCCATATTTTGGTTTGAAATTTAAAGTGTTTTTAATGATTCTATTTGCGTATTTTGCTAACTTATAGGCTGGTGCTGAGTTATATCCTACGACTGCAACAAAGGACAAAAATTAGACAGATTAGAGTCACTAGAAATCAATCGCTTAACGAAGAAAATAGATCGTAAATATGTTATGAATAAACAGTTAGAACATAATGCTCAATCACCATTAATTTACCCATTATAATTCACTTAGAATAATTTTACTTCAGAGAGCAGTGGTATAATTTAAGTATGTAATTTAAAGATGTAATAACCCAAATATGTGGGGAACCCTAATAATAACAATGACTTAATTGCTATCAATATTTGACAATAAGCCCTAAGCAACAAGGAGGGAATATCCCAACATTACAAAAATAAAATATCAGAAATCACAAACCTTTTTAATTATATAAATTCTTTTATATTCATATGATCTATAAATATGTACTTGCTTTGTAACATCATTCATAATTTATAAAAATAAACTTTATAATTACCTAATGTACCCTAAATTAACAAAATAACTCATAATACCTACCTCAAATTAACAAAATAGAATCATTCATTATATAGAAACAATGTTGTGTACCCCTGCCTAAGTTTGTATAAAATCAGTAGCATAAGAGTTTCAACTACCAGTCTGAAAATGTCCGTAGTAGGATGAAACCGGTCCTGGTAATAATAAATAAGTGGAACAAAGTGAAAAAGTTTTTTAATTTTAATTCTATTACAATGGAATTCCACCACGAATTAACAGTGCAAAAACTAGACTCATTTAGCTGTTAGTTAATTTTCTACAGCACGGCTTGTAATACAGATGGCAGGGAGTCACTGCATTAACAGGTTATTTGTTTTTCTT
The DNA here is from genome assembly GCA_026573805.1 of Hesperophylax magnus. Lineage (NCBI taxonomy): Eukaryota > Metazoa > Arthropoda > Insecta > Trichoptera > Limnephilidae > Hesperophylax > Hesperophylax magnus. The sequence continues at coordinate 723,297 of JAIUSX010000191.1, read as the reverse complement.
TCTTGATCATTAACTTTGTGCTAGTGTTCACTGTATTTACTTATTCAATCTAATTATCTTTTCTTTCGTCTTTCTATACTGAACTATGGCTGTCTATATCCATAATGATCCAAAATAAAGTAATTTTATATTGTAATTCAGATGCTTTCCGCATATTACAACTTAAAACATTATGAAATCGGCTGACAAAAGCCCACTGCATTATAAACACAACTGTTATAGGTGGAAAAGGGTGTGGTATAGTTAGACACATGTAATTTGATGTGTTCCAGGGTGGACCGTAAGAGCTTTTATCGTATTTGGACCATGGGTTTAGCTAGCAGAGCCATATTAACTAATTTATTTATAAAGCGGAGAGAGTATATGGATGGTTCCCGCGAGCACTCAATTCCTTTGTGGTATCTCCAATTTTAACTCAATCCTTTAACCCTGCAGGCCTCGGAAGGACATTACTAGCCACAAACATCATATTCCATTATAGCCTCTGAAGGACATATCTGACCTAGGCGTCCATACATTATAAAAGTATTTCTATCTTTTTTTCTATTATGCGTAGATATGTGATATGTTCGTCATTGGGAAGATAAATAATTATTCTTCACAGTTTGTATCAAATATTAATACATTATTACATGGATACAATTTAAAAAAAATAACAAATTTCGATGCTTGATTATTTATGTTTATTTAACTCTTGACAGACCAAGATGCCAAACAAAACGTTTATAACCAAGTGGGTCTTCTGACGACCCCATGCATTTTTCTGTCTTATGGCCATTGGCAGTTGAAATTTAAATTACATATTTTTATTTTTTTATTGTATAAACGGCATGAAAAGCGAAGTTAAATTAATTACTTATTAACTACACAAAAGGAACATGTCTTCTTTCTAAATTATGAACGTTACGAATCCAAATGTAGTGGTAAGTTTTTTTTTTTTTTGGAATAACTTTAGTGAGTAAAACCTCAAATTGTAATATTTAATTATTGAAGACAATAGGCACCACTCTACCACTGAGCTAATGGGACCCTATCCGCTTCGGTCACTTTTAACTTTTTTCGAACAAGAACTACCAACAATGTTCATTTTTTCACCGCACATTATTTATTGGCAACTGTCTTTATGTGTGATCGCAAAATTCAACCTGAACTAAATGCAATCTAGACAGCGTCTTTTAGATAAACCTATCTTATTTTTTATTTAATTTTAATGTGCGACATCTATTGACTTTTCTGCAAGTCTATGGTGAATATTTATTTTTTGGAATAACTTTATTGAGTAAAACCTCAAATTGTAATATTTAATTATTAAGGTCAATATTAGTGATTTCTAAACGAAAATCTGAAACAAAATAATCGGAAAAGGATACGGTCACATCTAGGACTCGAACCCAGGACCCTTGCCTTGCCGGGGCACCGCTCTAACGTAAGTTTTTTTGTTAACATTTTCATGTTTCATTTAGTAAGAGCATTTTTTTTTCAAAAGCAAATATTTCAAAGATAATATAATCTAGTTTTAAATATAGTAATTCTTTTAACGACAACTTCAAAAATAAGTAATAAGTTTCAGATTCCTGGGGAGCACTTCGAAATTCCAACAAAATTCACCACGTCGTTGGGACTTGTTGGTAAAAATATTTAAAAACCTGAGGGTTTAATGGTAAGGATATTCGTAGAAGGAGACACTTACAAGCGACTAGATTTTTGTGCTTGTAGCATACGCGAAGTTTTAGAGTATATTCGTAATTTACTTAAAGTCTTTCAGGAAACCTGTTAATTCATTCGTTAATTATTTTTCGTCGATTCTTAATAAATAGCGTCTCATTATTCTACCTTCATTTACTACTAGTTGGACAGAAATGGTGTCCTAGCTTGTTTGAATGTTAAATTTGTTCGGGAGATGTAAAATTATTTTTGTTTATTTAACTCTTGACAGGCCAAAGATGCCAAACAAAACGTCTGTAACCAAGTGGGTCTTCTGACGACCCCATGCATTTTTCTGTCTTATGGGCTTTTAAACTATCGAAATCCAAATTATTCAGTCAATTATTAATGGAAACTTATGTATTTGCGTTTATTTTACTATGTTATGTTTAATATTTATATACGAAAAATATGTGTTCAACGTAAATCAGTCTTTTTTGTTTGTAATTCATCTTTAAGCACATCAAAGTCATCATACTTAGTGAATAATTTAAGATGACCTATGTTAGGGGTGTTGGTTATCTAATAAATGGTTCCCGGGGTGGCAGTACCCATACCCGCCTCCCAACTTGTGGTGTTTCAGCAGTAAGCCGTGAGAGCGTGCACACATTAACTCTTGACAGGCCAAGATGCCAAACAAAACGTCTGTAACCAAGTGGGTCTTCTGACGACCCCATGCATTTTTCTGTCTTATGGGCTTTTAAACTATAGAAATCCTAATTATTCAGTCAATTATTAATGGAAACTTATGTATTATATATATTATACGGAAAATACTAAAATGATATGTTAAGAATTTGAAGCTAATATAAGGAGGAGACTTTGGGTATCGGGTACCCCCACTTGGTTGCGGGATAGTTAACTATAATTTACTGGAATACGTGCGAAAGGTTTAGCGGAGAAAGCGTGGAATGAAGTTGGAAAAAAGTTAATTTAACACCATTCTAATGTAGTTTTTTGGCGGCTACGAATGCTCGTACATTTGGTTATATGGATGGGCCTGACATCGTCTTTTGTGTTTGAGTCGAGACAATACCCTATAATAAAGCCAGAAGCTTAACGACGTAAGTGAAGCAGCCGTGCACAAAAATATGCAACGCGCGGCCCTTGTGTATTGGACAGACCCAAGGTTGAATTTGCCATATCAAATCTTTAAAATAAAATGAAAATCTTAACGAAATAAGTGATGAAGAAGTGAAAAAAATAATATTATTTTAATAGCAGGCCTAAAAAATCGATCTTTGTTTGGGGTTTATTTTATTTATTTCTGACGAACGTATTTCTAAAATGTCAAATGTTTCTAGAGGGATCCCTCGGGAAGTTACTAATTCACCGTCTAGAAAAATAAAATCTGTTGCTTACCGCTAATTTGACAATTTTAAATATAAATAACTTACATCCGTAGGGATACCACTCTAGAAAAATTTGAGATTTTCGTAATACGTTCATTAGAAATAATAATAAAGGATAAAAAATTATAATATGCATTAATTAGTCGCCTGAAATATTCATACAAATTGAAAATATCTCCCGAGTAAAAATAAATGCCGCCGACGGGTATTGAACCCGCACCTTCTGATGTCCGGTCAGGTGCTTTGGACCACTGAGCTATGTCCGCTTATTTCCAACCCGCCAAACAATTCAATATGTGCAAGTACTTCAATCAACAATTACTGCTTATTATATATTTTGTTGTCAATTGAAATACTTGTACGTATTGAATTTTTTGTCGTGTTGGATATAAGCCGACGTAGCTCAGTGGTCTCAGAGAACCTGACTGGACATCAGAAGGCGCAGGTTCAATTCCCATCGAAGATGTTTTCATTTTGCGTGAATATTCAGGCGAGTAGTTAATGCTTATTATAATTTGTTATCCTTTGTGCTATGCATAAAAAACCTTGTCTTATAAACATCAGTTTATCATCAAAAATAAGAACAATATTGACATCGTATTAATTATCTATTATCATCGTATGAATATCACTAACAGACCAGTTAGACAAGCGTACAAAGAAAAATAAAAAACTCCGACAGTAAATGCAAGCTTTGGACAAAGACACTATAAATACCATGCTATAAAAGCAGTCAACAGTCACTTGAAAATATAAGTGAGGAAAACAAAAATAAATTCAGACACAAAATTACAAAATAGATTAAAGAACAAAAAAGACAATATTAGACAATAAAACCTACACGTAACACACAAAACCCATATAAAACACAGATCACTCACAAACACACAAGATTATATATATTTCTCTTGAAATGTATTATGTATATTATTTTTTTAGATTATAAAATGAAGGCCTCAGCACGGGTAAGCCACCCAGTGAGGCCAACATTACTGGATAACTAAGGAATGTAAAAAATATTGTAGCAAAATAAAAAAATAAAAATTCCAGGGCTGCACTTGAAAAAAATATTGTTAAGTATATTCTGTGTGAGGAAGATCAGGTAGCGCCAATATTATAAATAATTATACATTTATTCGACTGAATACAAGAATTGCGGAATATCGTTACTTATTAACAGTTGGTATGTAAGAGAGGTCTAAATACCTTATCTAATACAATTTACATTATCTAATTGACCACTCAGTATTGTCAGAGTCAACCTCTATTCCCTCGTTCTCTCTGTCTCTCTCAGTTCCCTCCAAAAACTTAAATTCAGTCCCCTTCTTCATCCTGATGATCACTTTGTATGCATTATTCGAGAGATGATAGCCTCCATTCAAAGCTCTGGTAAAACTGTAACTCTGATTTGGATTCTTGGACATGTTGGTATCATGGGTAATGATATTGCGGATGCCTTGGCAAAACAAGGAGCGTCCAACCCTGTTGTTACCCTCGTAAACCTTATTCCCCTATCTGAAATTTTTTTCATCATCAAAGATAGATCCCACAATGTTTGAGCAGAGTATTGGCAATCCAAGGGAGCCTGCTATGCCTCAATACAAAGGACTATCCCATCAAAACCGTGGTTTCAAAAATTCTCCCATTTTTCCAATAAAGAAATTTCTTCACTTACTCGAATGAGGATCGGACATTGTTCCGTTCCTTTCCACCTTTTTAAAATTCACGTCATTGACTCCCCAGATTGTACATTGTGTAGTCTAGAAGTGGGAACTGTAGATCACTTATTTTTTGGCTGTTCCTCTCTTAACAAATATCCTCTCTTCTATCAAGCCTTATCTAAAATTGCCTCCCCTCCATTCAAGATCTCATTTTTTCTAAGTCTGAACTCGACTCCAATTTTCATTATAATTTTGAAATTTGCCTATTGAAATAAAATTAATATTTAAATTCCCCTTTCATTTCTCCATAATTTTAAATGATGGCCAAGAACACCCTTGAAGGGTGAAACCCAGAAATAATAGTAAAAAACTGTTATTATTCTGTGTAAGGTTCGATATAATTTGGGTAGCGCCGTGTACGGGAACCAGATTTATAGAGTAGCATATTAGTTGGCGACTGTGGTTGCATCACAGTCACGTAGCTTTGTTACATAAAAATTATGCAACCATGTAGGGGTATCTATCTACATGCACAGGCAGTAAATTGTCTTTCTGTTTTTACGCACTGGTATCACCAGCTTATCTATGGAGATGGTTAGTACGAGTAAGAAAGAAAAACGAAACGTCATTCTTTGACAAGACAAGACGGTTCACCTGTAGCGAGCCGGCTCGTGTGTTGCTGACGGATCAATCCAGTACGAGATGTAATTTTGGAAGAACAGACATAATCCGAAGTAATCAGATTATGTTATAGCATGGCGAGGTAAATTCTACCTGGAGTGATTGGATAATCATCAATCCATAATACAAAGGTCGTATTTTCATTTCATTTCCAACATTTTGTGATAGTGGGATTTCAAGAATGCCATGCTGCTTTGGGACGTGCAGCATTCCTGCATGGATATTCTGGCACGAACTAAGGTCGTTTCTCCGCCTTGATCTTGGATCGAATATTTGAAATAATTACTGTTGCATCACCACATGTTCGTGAACATGTAACATTCAAAAAGAAACGATTGGATCTCGAAGGATCGTTGAACCGATCCTGCTATAAGTGACAAGAACAGCCTCCCTTAGCAAAGTTACAGAATTAGGATGTAGAGTGTTTCAAGTGTAACATGTTTGTCTTTTTTTATAACAATGCTTTTGAATTTGAAACACCTTCATTCCCAAATTGCCCGTACCTTGGGTACACGACCCGAGGTAAGAATTTCTCATTGTTCTTTGTATTTTGTTTCTGCTAATATAAGCAGGATAGTGCCCAAACATTTAAAATTAGACACACAAGTTGTTCGTAACAGCTTTTAGTATATATATGTACGAAGGGCCTTACCCAGTCCCTTTAATAAGGTTTACCAGGGATGTCATGGGATATTTGGCTATGTCTTCTGGTTCCACAACGTTTCTACCCAAGTAGTCGAAACCGGACAACCAAACAACTTGATTAGAGAGAACTGCTATGAAAAAAACCTTTTTTTAACGTCAACCTCACACCCGTGAACCCGGATTTATGGTAGGGGTGTTATTTGTCCAATAAATGGTCTCCGGGGCGGCGGTACCCAAAACCACCTCCCAAATTGAAATACATCAGCGGCCCACCCTACTATATACGCAATAAAGCCCCCTTGTTAGACCGTAATAATATTAAGTGTAGTATGGCTACAAAAGTTGGAGTTTTTAACAAGGGAATATGACACGCTATGGAATAAAAACTCTCAGGCGATCGGGGAAAATGTCACGTTATCACACATATATACATGTAGACCAGTGTTTCTCAACATCATTTGTGACATGCCCTACTTCAACACTTCAAGATCTCCAGGCCCCATCATATTTTTTTCCCTAGATTTATTTATTAAGTCCAGTTTTAACTCGACCATTTTGCGTTTCGTCAATCTGTAAATTTGTGTGCTCCGGGTCCGGTGAATCCTGTTAAGATGGTAGCCGTGTTTTTAATACATTTTTTTTATTGCATGCAAGTATTTGAACAAGTAATATATTTTGAGAAATGATTTGAGATTTTCACGGCCAAAAGAATTATAGTGATTAAATTTTGGCTTCTTAAGCCAACGTTTCACATATCTGCCCTGATGATGGACATTTTATTGCTGTCCAAAACTTTGGCAAAAGTTAGAGGTAGCGCAACACGGCCTAGTACCCCAAAAATAAATCACTTTAAAAAGAAATTATTATTTCATAAAATAATTTTGATAACATCTTTATCGCTTGGCTGATGTGATAAGTACTTCAAATTTTGGATATTAAAAGTTCATTAAACTTGAATAATGTTACGCATTACCCAATAATATTTCACATTACTTACTTAGTCACACACAAACAACCGAAATTGGTATCTTTAACCTCTTGGACGCTAAAAAAACGTTTAAAATCAATTTTTTATAATATAACTAGTGATTCTGGGGAAACTACTTGTGGATTATACGCTTTTTTTCTAATAATTGGGGAAACTATTAATATATTATACGCTATTTTTCTAATAATTGGGGAAACTACTTATAGATTAAACGCTTATATTTTTTAATCAATCACAGATTATTGCAAATACACTTTATTTCTACAATTACTACAAGGCACAACTATTTGCAACCACAAAACAGGTTATTAAATTTTTATTTTTCGGAATAACTTTATTGAGTAAAACCTCAAATTGTAATATTTAAATATTGAAGACAATATTAGTGATTTCTAAACGAAAATCTGAAACAGAAAAATCAGAAAAGGAAAAGGTCACATCTGGGACTCGAACCCAGGACCCTTGTCTTTCCGGGACAGTGCTCTACCAACTGAGCTAATGGGACCCTATTCCCCTCGGTCACTTTTAACTGTATCATACTTTCGAATAAGAACTACTAACATTGTCTTCATTTTTTCACCGCACATTTTTATTGGCAACTATCTTTTTGTATCATTTCCATAATAAGTGCATATCAATAGTGCAGCGGTTATTGAAAAAATAACTAACTAACTAACTAACCATCACGTCGTTTCCCCGCAGGGGTAGGCAGAGAGGACGGACCGCTAAACAAGTCAGTCTTGGCATACACTTCTTGCCTCATTCATATTAATACATCGTCTCATACATACTCTTCTATTATTCTGACTCTTGACATGGCCCGACTCGAGTATCTGATTCACTTGGTCGTGCCATGTCTTCCTCGGGCGTCCCCTACTTCTGCTACCATTTCGCATTAAACTCCTTTCTTCGCTCATTCGCTCTACGTGCCCAAACCATCCAAGCGTCCCTTTCTTAATCTTACTCATTACGCTCATTACGGATCTCCACATTTCTCACACGATCATTCATGCAAAAATAGTAAAAAAGTAAGTTATAAAACGAGTAAGTTTTGAAAATAGAAAATTTTTCGTGTGCATACCAAGAGTTCAAATTAATAATTATTGCTTTGATCCCCAAGATAATCATGTAGCCCTTGCGCCACATGTTGAGAATCACTGATCATAATTTCAACAACAACGACATAAGTTGACATGGTTTCTGAATGTTCATTTCATATGTTATGTTTTTGGAAGGAGGCTTTGGAAAAAGTTCCTGAGAAAGAATCTGGGAGTGAAAAAATGTTGCAGAACTAGGAGATATTGCTAAATAATATACAATGATAATAATACTTGTGAACTGCTTGGGAACTAGTTGATCTTATCAGAACATTGATTTTATTGGCCCATATTTTCTAATTTAAAAACACATATATTATATAAAATAACCTATACGTTTACAAGATATTTTCTATATCTTTTGATTAAAAATAAATTCAGTTTGTTTTTTTATTATTTGTTTTTGGGGTGTTATGCCGTGTTGTGCTAACTCCTTTTTTAACCAACATTTCGGACAACGTTACAGTGTCTATCATCAGGGCAGACGTGTGACATCTACCTTTTTTATACTTACAATACTTTTGACCGTGATAATCTTAAATCGTATTTGAAATTCAGTTGGGTTTGCGTTTTTTGCCCTGAAACTAAAATTATTTTTTAATAAAAAAGACCGTACAGCCGGCATGCTATCTATGTCTTAAAAATACATTATAAAGTTAAACTGATTGAAATATTTATCAATTTTATTGTTAAAACGTTTCTTTTCATAACGTTTGAAGTTTTCCATGAAGTTTCGGTTAGATTTATTGGTATCATCTTTTTCTTCAATGTAATAAGTCCTTTTTACTATTCTAATAATATATTTTTTTCTTTTATTTTTGTTTTTCACGCCCTATGTTTAAACTGCTTAATCAAAAGAACTTATTTTTATTTCAGAGTGTAATTATTATATTACATAACCATTTGATTCATTAATTGTAGTGTTTTGATACATTTATTATAAAATAGGAATACACTTGATAATTAAGAGTTTATTTATCATAGTGCAGGACAAATGTCCATTACATTGTAGATTCTGAGTTATTCTGGCGAGGGAAGGAACTCGTACTGAACTGCTGGCCTGGAGATTGGCTGTAGTACTCGTAACCATTCGGGTATAGCCGACATGTTGTCTCTGTCAAAGTAGCGTTACTGCTGCCATCTATGGAAATATCTTAAAACTAAATGAAGAAATTAGAAACATTAATGATAACATCCAAATGATAAACACTTTGAAAAAATATTTTAAAGACAAACTTACAAAAAATAAAAATGTTTCCAACTGAATTAATCTTAAGAATAACTCACTTCAAATAAGTTTAAAATCATTTAATTTTAAATTACTTACTTATTGTAATAAAACAATGTACACTCCTCTTCCAGCCACAAGCTAATGCTTCTATGGAAGAGGGGTCTTGAAATAGTGATCATATATTGTAATAAATAAACAAAAATGTACTTATATAATAAATAAAAAAAAAAAAAAATAAAAAAAATAAAAAAAATATCAATATCTTAGATCAGGGGTCTCCAAACTACGGCCCGCCAGTGTCATCCATCCGGCCCGCGACATCTTATGACCATTTTCATCAATCAGGCCCGCGACAACTAATGGCTAAGACCTTACTCAGAATGGGCGAATTCACCGCGAATTTTTTCGTGCGAATATATATGCTCATTGGCGAGGTACTGGGCACCAATACATTGCGTCCACAAGTATCGCGCGAAAAATACGGGCGCAAATCGTGTGTAGTTCGCCAGACTTACGTCCAGGAGGGCGATTCTCGTTCTACTTAACGACACTAAAATCGTCCTTACATTCAAATTAACGATTTTTCTCGGTTTATTCTTATGAAGCGATTCCGGTTCTCTCGATGACAGATGGAATCCTTAGATTTTCGATTGCGCGCGAAAACTTTTAGCCTTACGCGAAGGGGACCCCTAGACCTGTCTTTCGGCGGCCGAACGCTAGCATTCGCGGAGAATTTGCTTCATTTAATTGTGACGTTTTGACAATTAGCAATATTTGCGTAGTTTTAACAAGAGAAAACTTAATATTATCGTAAGTATTGACTGTAAACATGATTAGTGACTTGTTTGTGGCACAATAATGCTATTAAATGAATTGAATAAGGTAATTGCGATGTTTGTAAAGTACGTAACATGTCGAAAGCCAGATAAGTGATTTAATTTACAATAAACTACACATACCATTGAGGATTTCTACATAAATAATAATAAGTTTCAGATAAAATGGCTGCAGGGCTGGTGCTGGAAATTGTGGGTTTTGAAGTTTACCACAACGAAATAAGAATCCCTTTCCGTATCTTAAGAGACGCCCAAAATCCCATGGAAATGGGGCAAACAGAGTTCCTGAATTTATTCAGAATATCTAATGAACTCGTTATCCCCTATCTTACAACCGAGAAGAAAGCATGGACTGTCTGAGTGGGGCTTGGCTGTCTGTCGGTCGTCGGTTAGCCGATGCATATTAAATGTTTCATCGGCTATCAACGACACACTACTCCAGACGTGGGTTAAATTTCCTTTGACTGCTGCAGATAGGCAAAAAGCCAAACAAATATTTGAGCAGTCCGGTGATCCTTTCCCTGGTACTATAGTAGCAATTGACTGCACTCGTATAGCTATCGTTGGTACTGCAGTACAGGAATATATGTACTGCAATCATCACGGGAATCGCTCCTTAAACGTGCAAATGGTGAGATCTTCATATGCACAAGAAAGTCATATTATAATAAAAAATGAACATTTCAGATTTGTGATCCGAACTTGGTTACCTTGGATGTAAATGCAAAGTGGTGAAGCTGCGTTCCTTGTGTTATGGAACTCCGGCATGAAATAGGAAAACTCATAGCTCATAGGGAAAAATAATTCATGACATGTAGTACATAATAAACGTTTTATTGACAACACATAATTATAAATAATTTTTCAACAAAAACAAGTACACAACAAATTATATATGCTTCCGATTTTGTTGTCCGGGTTAAATCTTCCCCATAGGAAAAACTAAACCCTTCCACTCACTTTTCCACAAATGATCATCTAGTCAATCAACATTATGTAAGTGCATTATATAAGCAAAATAAATACAAAACAATACAAGAACAACACGTCAACTCACAAGAGATCAAATGGGAAAATAATTCACCGTCTCCAGATATTTTCATATCAGAGGGTTCGGCTCGGTAGAACTTCTAACAGGGCCTATAAATCCTACTGATCCCTCAACATAAATATTAAAAAAATCTTTTGTTATCCTACATGTATTCAAAATGACAGACTTTTGCATCTTTATATATAATTTTTTTGAAAGATCTAATACGCCTAAATTTTGAATTAGAGAGCTAGGTATAATGCCAGTAGCCGAAATAACGAATGGTAATATTTTTATAGTCTGAGAATGCCAAATTCTTTTTATTTAATTTCCTAAATCTGTGTATTTTCTTATTTTTTCATATTACAGATTTTTGAATATTACAGGAATTTGGTATAGCGACATCAATGATATAAGTTATTTTTTAAATTTTGTCATGTAAAACTATATCGGGTCTATTATGACTAATCGCTCGGTCTGTTAGTATAGTTTTATCATAATATATTTTATAAAATTCGTTTTCTAAAAATGAATTTGGTTCGTATTCATAATATGGTACTATATTACGGCAGTCAATCAAGTTATGTTTAATTACCAAATTTTGGTGAATTATTTTTAAAACTTGATTGTGCCTAAATGTATACTCGGACGATGCTAATATAGAACATCCCGATATAATATGTTCTATAGTTTCCGGAAAAGCCAAACATTTTCTACACAAATCATCAATTTGATTTGTATCTTTGATTATATGCTTTCTATAATTTTTAGTATTAATGACTCTATCCTGAATGGCAAGCATAAATCCTTCTATTTCTGCGCTCAACTCTCCAATACTCAACCATTTGTTTGACGAAAATTTGTCAACATACGTTTGGTTGAGATAATTGAAGTGTTTTGCGTGTAAAATTTTATTTGACCAGGAATCTAATAGTTCCTGGTTGGGATTTATAAAAATGTTGGCATTCTCATCGTATAAATTTAATCATAGAACGGGAAACATTATATTTAGTTCAAAGATATTGATATATAATATTCGATTTAAAAACAAAAAGAATATGTGTATGAGTCTGCATGAGCGACCCGAATTATAAATTCATACGTCGTGTAGCACAATCCACGCAGGATAAGCAGAATCGATGAACCAGTTTTCTTCACCAACATAGCGCCGTTCTGCTAATCCATCAGCTTCTCATCAGCTCTGCTCTCGTTTCGGTCTGAAAAATTTAATAACTATTAAATTGATATCTCTAATAATTTTTAATTGATCTTACGAACATTATAAAATATAATTTAAATAACACGCTCGCTCGCGCTAGGCCGCAAACAGCAGCAGTATGGGGGGGCCGACGCTCCGTGGAGACGATCGGACGAATCTCTTGGCGTAGGGCTGAGTCTCAACGGATCGCAGCATGACGCTGCTCTACCGGGCACAACACCCTGCCAGGTACGAAGGTCGTCTGCGGACGATTCCGAGTTCCGACGTCGAACTTAAGCTTGGTCAGAGGCGGGGCGCCATCGCGCCGGGACATTTAACCACGTTGCGCAGTGCTCGCCTCGCCTCGTCGGGCTTCGACGGAGGCCCCCGCGGACGGGGGCCTCCGTCTGATAGATGTCACATTGTTTAGAGAGCCTTTCGACTCGCGGAACTCACATCACGTATCACCGCCCGATTTGCCTAGGCGGGATACGGCCTTAGAGGCGTTCAGGCCTAATCCTGTGGATGGTAGCATCGCACCACCGGCCGGTCGACCGAGTGCGTGAACCAAATGTCCAAAACTGCCGTTCCTCTCGTACTGAGCAGTATTACTATCGCAATGATCGGTCATCAGTAGGGTAAAACTAACCTGTGGTTTTCCTGCGAACGTAGATTAAATGGACGTGAAGCTACTTTATTTGTATAAAGAATTACCTGCTACGAATCGAGGTCTTCTCCTTGGCTGGCTTGGGGAGGGGGAGGTCTGTCTACTGTGGGCTTGTCACGGGGTATTCACCCAACACTCCACTGCATCTCTACCGCTAGCATCTCTACAAGTACAGGAGGCTCATCACTCTCATCAGCGACATCCACGTGCAAGAAGAGATCTCTATGAAATAAATAAACGTATCAAATTGTATCTTATGAAATTTGATTATTTAGTAAAACATATTATATAAACTAACAAATAAATTTGTGTATACACATATCAGGTATTTTGACTCGGCGTATCCTCTCTGCCAAAGGTATCTTGTGTTTAACCGCTATGCATTTCGACACACAATATCAGTTGTGTACTTGTTAAACATGATATAGCACCATAAAACATAAATAAACTACGTACATCGTCATTGGGAAGGACTTTGGGCACATCTAGTCCTTCAATTGACTACACATTGTCGAACAGGCACTATTCAAAGTGGATAAATAAACTTACTTTTTGCCATTGGATTATAGTCTTGTGTGGAGCAGCATTATTTAATTAATCTCCTAGGTTTTAAATGTCGTCTCCATTTTAAAAGATTGGCTCGGCTGTCATGGATCCGCCAGCAGCATTTATCGAATTGTCTTGACCGTGCCACTCTGTTGCTGCACACTGAAATTGAATTTTACGACAATTGATGACATGTAACTATTACACACTATTCTTAGGTTTCAAACACAATGATGTACACGAAAGATAATAATAAAATAGCTGTCTCACTTTTTGACCTAAAAATGCAATTGTACACAGACATAATACGTTGTTAATTCCGTTTCAGTCCGGGGTGAAAAGCATCTAAATGATATCATGCTTTTACTTACAACATATAGCTTTTGCTTACCTCATTTTAAACAATTTTGTCAAGTTAATTAGCAAACGAACACGAAAACGTTGACAACATAAATCAACTTGGGTGACAGTTAGCGACGTTAGTTCGACACCAAACGTCACTTTAGAAGTGGTGAATCTGTAAAAAAGTCATTACTATCCAGCGAGGTAGGTACCTTTTTACAAAACGTAAATCTTCGATAAATGGCTTATTTATGTCATTCATAAATAAAATAAGCAGTTATTAAAATGCATTATAATACAAAGTATTTGTTTTTTTAAGTTTTAGTTAGAAACCTTGCGTCACTTAATTATATTTCACCAATTTGTGTTTTCAATAATCTCTTAACAATTTCTTAACCACGCTTCTTTAGGATTTTTTACTAGGTCTCTCCAAAATCGAACTTGTAAGGATATCAAAAGAACGAGAATCGCTTAATAGTTAAGAAAAGATGTTGCAAGCGACGGACAGCTATCTTTCGCAAACGATAGCAGTCGTTGACGAATGCTATCATTTAGCTTAAGGCTAAAAGAACGAGAATCGCCCTCCAGTTTACGCGGGAACTGCAGAGCGAGTACACGTATCAAGGGAAATGGAGCGGCAAAATTGTGACAAGGAATGGTTCCAAATGCTCGCGCGTTTCACGCTCCTTCTGGATGCAATATACGCGCGAAACGATACGTGGCAAAATCGCCCCCTGGTCTTATTGTTTTAATTGTGATTGTGATAAGGTGGATAAAAAACTCAGAATGATAGTATCTTGGTTTTATTTACATGCTAGGCAAAGCTGAGTGATAAGTGATAAGTATAATACGCAGAATACGCTTGTTCACTCCTTGCTTATCTACGGAATTTTAGGTTGGGGAGGTTCTTACAAAAACAATCTGAACTCAGTAAAAGTTTCACAAAGAACCATAATTAAAGTAATCCTTAAAAAAATCTACCTTCTCAACAGAATCACTATTTAAATTATTTCCAGTACCAAATGTCGATGACATATTTAAGCAAGCACTCCCCCCCCCCCGTGGACGAAAATATGGGTGTCTAGAAAGTAAAACAGTTTTGGCCCTCCGAACTCACTGGAGTAGTCAATGTGGCCCTCCGGCTGAAAAGTTTGGAGACCCCTGTCTTAGATCTACACACTCTTCTGTTTTTAAACTATAACTGATTATCAACACTACAATAAATATATTAAAAATAAAAATAAATACACAATTGTGGAGCTAAAATAAATGGCCAAACCTTCAATGACAACCGTTAGGACGACTCAAGCCTCTAATAACGTGAGTACGTTTGAGGATCACATTTAAATTAATTCCGATTAATCCGTAATGATAATTTAAACATGCTTAAAGTGATCCCTACGGATGTAATTTATTTATATTTTTTATTAATAAAAAAAGTACCTTACCATTAAAACATTTTATGGAAAATGGTTTGAAAATTTTATAAAACGTTATTTTTACTACAAAATTAGCTGTAAGCACCAGGTTTTATTTTTCTATCTGATGAATTAGTAACTTTACGAAGGATTCCTCTAGAAACATTTGAGATTTTATTAATACGTTCATTAGAAATAATTAAAATAAATTCAAAGTTGACCATGCGCCAAATATTCTTTATTCATGACTTCATCACTTGTGCCGTTAAGATACCCACTTTTAGTGATTTACTAAGGAAAATTCAACTGTAATTCTGTCCAGTTTTTTGTGTGCATTCCTGCTTTACTTACATCGTTAAGATTCTGAATTTATTTTATGGTAATGTCTCTTCTTAAGGCATAAACAATTCCACGTAAGACATCAACGTGGAATGGAATTATTGTGATTTATTTGAAGGACTTCAAGAAAATTGATTTCTAAAAGTTCATATCGGGACGACAAATTGAAGGCTGTCAAACTTGTAAAATACTAGTCAAAATTTGATATGGCTAAAACAAGTTTTGGTTTGGTGTAACCTACAAACTTTTTAAACTTAATCATAACATTATTATACTGACTTCTACCCGCGAAAAAATCAATTCAATTCACTGAGAAAATATTATGGAAATAAAAGGTTTCGTTTTTCGTAAAAACATTATTAGAATTGACCGCTTTCGTCGATGTGTTCTAGAGGTGAGGCGTATTTATCGTACCAAGTAAAAGTACCGGGTATTTTCATACGATACTTTGTACCTGTGACGAATCTCACAAAATACCTGGTACCAAAATACTCACAAGTATTTAATACCGGGATTAAAGATTTTTAATAGGTACTTTTACCAGGTATTAATGATAGGTATTTTTAATGGGTACTTTTTATCTTTGATCTAAAAATTATGGGGTAATCAAGTTTACGTAGAAAATTTGTGGGGAATATGTGGGTAGAGTTTGTGTGAGTACAGTTTAGAAATTACTTATTCTGAATCAATCCTCAGGTCGGTATTAAATACTTTTGAGTATTTTGTCACTGGTATTTTTAACAGGTATTTCTTTGTACCTGTACTCATTGTACCCAGTAACGAAAAGTACTCATAGGACCCACCTCTAGTGTGGTCGCAACCCTCGGCTACGGACATGTAGAGCGAATGGACGAAGAAAGGAGTGTAGAGGAAGTTGGAGACGATCGAGGATGACAAGGCAGTATCAAATGAACCAAAAGATGACCTTAACTGGTCAGTAGTAGAAATTTTCTAATATTGTCAGGTTATTTGTAACCCGTGGTAGCGCTTATGCGTGAAGATTTAAGTCTCTGTTGTACCTCTTAATCCTTTCACACCCGCATTATTCATCTCAGAAAATTATTTGGAAATTTGTGGTATTTAATTATTTTTTTTAAAATTATTCTACGTTAATTTGGACGTCAGAGGGTATTTTTTTTAAATATTAAGGTAAAATAAACATAACATAAAAGTAATATAAATAACTGTTTCACGTAAAAAAATGCACATTTACAATATAGTGATAATCTCTGAGGTTTGAAAAATGCATTCAGAAATAAAGAAATTATCTAGGATAATAATCTTTAAAAATTCTCCATTCTAGTCTAAAATATGTCCGTAACTAATAGTGTTAATTTGAATGAACATTGAAATTCATTTACGATATTCTGGCAAATGACTGAGAACAGCGAATTCAACTGATGTTATTATTGTAAAACACATCTTTGAGTGTTAAAATATTTGTAATTTGAGTAGAAAATATTTATATCTCACCTCAAATGAAGTAATCAATGACGGCAGAAATTCGAAGAAACTAACAATCAGCAGATGTCAAAATATTTATGGTTTTGGTGGCGGGAATAAGGATTTCAACCGAGCGGAAAAAATGGACGCCACAGAAAAGATTACAAGCTATAATAAAACCAAAACATGGCTTTTCTAAATTGATACCGTTACGGTAAAAAAAATCACAAAGTTCGTGTTAATTTGAATTAACACTGCGGCTGAAAGGGTTAAAACAATATATTCTTCTTCTTTCGTATGGTGGAGGGGTCAGAGAGGGAAATCTATGTTTAGGGTCTCAGGCACCGCCATGTGGACCTCATCAATCCCGCTGGGGAATGAATGAAGTGGGCATTCGTTGATCACATGTTCGGTGGTCTGCACCGCACCACATTCACACATCGCCGACTCTTTAAGGCCCCATCTGTGCCTCATGTGGGCACAGCGGCTATGGGAGCACCTTATCCTATTGATGGCGAACCAGGTTTTGCGAGGCAATGAGAACCCAGGCTGTCTCTCGGTGGGGTCCTGTATGAGATGGGCATTTCCCACGTTGGCCGTTTGCCACTCAAGTTTCCACCTACCTTCTGGGGTGAGAAGTAATCGGAGAAGCCTCTCTCCTTCCGCCCAGAAGGACTTTCGGGACTTCAAGCGGCATGCTGGGTGGGAGACGACATCTTCGTGCAAAAATATATATGAATATGAATTAAGCAAGGAGTGATTGCCAAAAACCAAGTTGTTTGGTGATCCATCCTCTATATCAAATCCTGTGGAAATACGTCATGACGGTTAGTAAGTTAGTTAGTTAGTGATGGTTGTGTATTTTCTACACTTACTTTTAAATGTTTCTCTGCACACCCTTGCGGAGATCAACCACAAGGGTTATTTAGTTGAAAGTGCGCATGTTTGGGTGGTGATGTTTTATTAACTGTCTCGAAGGGACGAGCAGATGTCCCAAAAAATATAAAAAATGGATATTCCACTTGAAAATGTTACTGCCTCCACACGAAAATATACGATTCACAGGGGGTTGCAAAAAACAAACAATATTTTCATTATTTTATATTTATTTTTATTATTGTTCTAAATATAAATCATTCACTTTGTACAAAATTGCCGTAGAATGTGACGATATTTTAAGAAACATATGCTAATTTTATTAGCTATAAGCTTATATGATGTCATGGTAAATATAAGAATTTGATTTTTGAAATAACTTAATAAGTAAAATCTCATATTGTAATATGTATTAAATATTACAATTTGAGGTTTACTCATTAAATTATTCCATAAATAAAATATCAACCTTAGACTTGCAGAAACAGTCAATAGATGTCACACATTAAAATTAAAATAAGATATATTTATCTAAGACACTGTCTAGATTGCATTTAGTTCGAGTTAAATCTTGCGATCATGCATTAAGTTTGAAGCCAATAAAAATGTGAAGTGAGAAAATGAAGACAATTTTGGTAGTTAGTATTCGAAGTATGATACAGTTAAATATGACCGAAAGAGATAGGGTCCCATTAGCTCAGTTGGTAGAGCGGTGTCCCGGCAAGACAAGGGTCTTGGGTTCGAGTCCTAGATGTGACCGTATTTTTTTCTGATTTATCTGCTTTAAATTTTCGTTAAGGGATCGCTAATATTGTCTTCAATAATTAAATAAGAATGTTTTCTATTTTATTTTGTTAACCTAACCTAACCTAATATTTATTTATTTATTTAACGCCCAGAGGGCTTTTACATGTAGGTGGTACAATTTTAATGACAGTTTTGAAACATAAGAAAGAAATAATAAAAATAAAATTACATTAAAAAATAATATATGCAAGAAACAAAATTACAAATAACAAAAACATAAATTAAAAAATACAGCGATTTGACTGGTTTACAAAAATATAACTTCCATTTAGGAATTGTGTTGAAATAAGTCTTTTACGTAATCCACAAAATTAGCAACGTTAATATTAAATATATTGACATCACCTAAATATTGGTTTCATAGTGTGAAACCGTTGTAATGGAGAGTTCGCAATGTAATTGCGCTTATATGTGTTGCAGTGGAATAGTGTATTTTGTCGTCTTGTTATTTTGGGTATTCGTAAGTTTATGAGATGGAGAGGTTCGCAACAGTCAAATTTAGAGTTTAGAATCTTGAATAAAAAAGTTAAGTCGTTTATTTTACGCCTGTCTTCCAATGTGTGTATTTTTAGAGTATTTAATAAGAAATGATATTGGAAGTCTTCTAGTGGGATATTTAATTTAAAATTTATAAAACGTAGAATTTTTTTTTGTATTTGCTCAATGTTATTGATGTGAATTTTGTAAGAGGGAGACCAAACTACTGAGTTATAATACATTCAATTATGCTTCTAACTAGAGATATGTATAACAGTTTAATGGCTTATGTGGAGTTAAAGTTTTTAATTGTTCTTAATATGAAGCCTAGTGTTTTCATGTCTTTGTTTACAATTTGGTGGATATGATTGGCAAAACTTAGTTTTTCATCCAAAATAATGTCAATTGATCTTATTGTGCATTTTTGAAGTTTGAAATATCTTTAAATAAGCAGAGAATTATATAACGAATGCACTGATATACAATACGTAACCGAATTTGTGTAAAATAAACATTCATAAGGTTTTTTTTGCATCAAAAAGACAAATATTTCGAAACTGAAAAATCTTTTATTTAGAGCACTATGTAGATATGGGAGACATCTATTGAAAAATGGGAAAACCATTTACGAAGACGCGGGAACTTTTAAAACATTTTTTAATTAAAATACAAATATCTATTCAATTTGGCTAAATTTTGGCCACCGTAAGCTCGGGGGTTTTTTCAAATTGACCAAAATGTGGCCAGATAAGCTCAATTGGTTAGCAACTAAACCCACGATTTAAGCATGATCTGAATATTTTTAATTTCTTAACTGTAATAATTGTTTACACTCTTTAAATGTTTCAAACAACAAATAAATAAATGTATTATTTAAACGTCCTTAACATTTGGAAAGGTGGGTGTACAAAAAGTTTAAAGGTTATCTAAAGAATAATTACTGAATGTTTCTACTATTTGAAAAATTGCATTCAATATAACCATTCGTATTATGTTTATTACTATGTTGTGTTAGAACGCCTGTTCTACCGTGTGGTATCTTGAACATTGGTGACGACTATGGCTGAAGTTTTCAGGTACGTATAAACCATATTAATCCAAGGGGAATGGGCCATCAATAGAGTACTGTATATATTTTAAGGTTTGGTTTCTGAGCTAAATCTATTCATTGTCTCAAGGAAGTCCATATTATGGTGTATGAACATGAGCTCCAATCGTTTTTATGCAAACTTGATGATTTTTTCTTGATGTATACCAGTATAATTATGTATTTAGTTTGGTGTGGAGTCCATACGCAACTACGTTATACAGCTTGCTTCTCGTGATGTCATTGAACATGCTGTAGTTTCATTGGCTCCAAAAATAAGTTTTGTACATTTATAAAAGACAAAGCAAAAATACGTTTCCAAATTCCATATTAATACATTTTTGAAACGTACATGAATATATTACATAACACAGCTGTTCATTATAAACAACATATTTTCGAGCCATACTATATAATTTATTATATTTGTAGGAATTTTTATCTCCCACGAGTAACAACATCGATTTAACATAAACTCAAAAAACCCGAAACGCTCGTAAAAAAATAACATAAAATTATTTTAACTCCCGTCGTGGGTGTTATATAGGGGGATGTCGCTATCGTGACATGCTTAAAAAAGCTGCAAACTTGGAATATACTGCTGTTCCAAATAATCTATGAACATATTTTTTCCGCTCTCTTTTTAAAATGAAATAAAAATATTATAAGTTACGAGTCACCGAAGAATATTAGAAAAAAATTTACTGCCTAAGGGGAAAATTTAGCTTGTGTAATGATGGAAGATTTAGGAGAAGAAATCAGGCCACGACGCTTGGTGGGAACCAAAGATATTAGAAGAACGAGATGTGCTATGAGCAGTTCATACTGTGTGGAATTGTTTTGCCCAGTGTCGCCGGTTTTTTTCACCAATACTACTGCACACCTTCGCTCACGCTAAGGTATCCGCACTAATACATAGAACAGATTTCTGTGCGTACACGTCCCGACAGTATTCAATGTACCCTAATTAGGTAGTACTCCGCCTACGGTCCGGCGGCCAATATAGCATATCTCGTTCTTCTAATATCTTTGGTGGGAACTATACGCCTTTGTCAATCCGTAGAAATACTAGATCTAAAGGCCAAAAACTAGGGCGGTAGTCTCGCTAGTAGTATCTACTGCATTCAATTAGTCGTCTAGGCGGGAGGCGGGCTTGGGTACCGCCGCCCAAGGAACCATTTATTGGATTATGATTTAACAGGGGTACCTGGGTTCATCGGTGATTTGTGTTCAAGATGCGTTTGCCCTCCAACTGTATGGCATGCCAGATAAGGAGAGGTTGGTTTGAGGAGAGCCTTTGTCCTCTCCAACTGGTCTCTCGATCCATCGTCTTGTACAGCAGTGGGATATGTTGAATTGTCCATCATTTCTGGACACATGATTGAGACTTGATCCCTAGATTTCTACCCAGCCCTCATACCTTTTACCTTCCCAGAACTTTCTCTCCTTCCTTTCATTAAAAAAGTCGTCCGGGAATGTTCGTATTCTCCCCGGCCATTCTCTCTCTTACGAATTGGGTAAGAATATGGCCCCAAACATTATGTGTCAGGTTTGGGACATGTTAGTGATTCTATTGAAACTATTCTTATCTCTCCGGGTTTATTAGTATTGATTGGTTTATTTACCGCAAAATTTTGCAAGCGCAACTCCAGCTCCACTTCATTCCCCGTCTTGAGTTTGCAAGCCGACCATCTTAAAAGAAACTCAAGCCTCAAAAAACAAGACCATCTTTTGGACAGACTCCATAACAGTACTGTGCTGGTCACGCAATGATCCACGCATCTACTCGTGGCGAATGGATTGGTTCAAATAGATGAGACGACAATCATACTTAACTGGAGATGGGTACTAACGTAACTGAATCCCACCGACCTTGTAACACGTAATTCTGAAGTGCTCGATCTATCACCAAAAGGATGAAAGTACTGCGGCCATGCATTTCTCACTACAACTGAAAGCGAATGGCCCAAGGCGCGATCTTTCTACAAAAAACCCAACAACGACGTGTTGGAGAACATATAAGCCTTATAATCATCACAAGAGAGGCTTCAGTCAAGCAGTTTTTCTCCTGAAACCGGCTAATTTGAGTTACAGCACGGTTACTTCAGTTTGCAGGCGGTGCTGATTGGGGCCTCGCAAACTCGCCAAGGACCCATTACAAACGGAGGAACTTAAAGAAATAGAGGTTTAATTTGTTTAGGAAATCCATGGAAGACTCCTTCGAACGCTTGTCTTATGTTCCAGAAGCCCAGGTTTTAAATATTGAGGAATTCTATCCATCAGTTTTAGCGGATGTTTAACAAATTAATTGTCGCATATAACATTGTAATTAACACAGATCTTAGACACTAATGGGCTTAAAATAAAGGGTAATTGTTGAGTAGATAAATGAGTAGAATTTTTATCCAGGCATCGTGGGTTCAGTTTCTTATTTATTTATTTGTTAATTTCCAGGAAATCGACAGTTTACATTTATTTCAGTTTGTACATAATAAAACCAAAATAAAACTAATTTTGGATTTCCTCCTTGTGACTTTACCTCTACTGAGACAGAATAATAAGGAATAAGTAAATTAAATTTGTAAGAAGGGAATATGAATCCAAAAATTTATTCAAAACAAAAAATTATATAAAACGAAAAATTTACAAAACAAAACATTTATAGGCATGGGGAGAGGTTGTAGATATAAATCAAATCATAATAGAAATATAAACAATGGAGACAACATTATTCACAAACCATCAGAGAAATATTATTTTATGGACCTCTTGTATTTGGTAAGTTTGCAACTGAAAATATCCACCTTGGATAATACGCTATTGTGATTATCGCATAGTCTGTTCACGAGAGAATTCGGCTTAGAGTTCGTTTTGCATTGATCCACCCTGAACAGGACAGAAGAGCGTGTTGAACGGGCAATACATTGAATTGAATGAATGAATCAATCAATTAAGTGCTAGATTTAGGGCTCCATCATTGCACAAGCTACATTTTAGCATAATAATGAAGGTTACAAAATTAATGAGTACCTATTTACCAAAAACTTTAATTTGCGAAGTAGTGTTATCATCCACTCTAGTTCTAAAATCCAATGTTTTATCTACTTTCAACATCGGTGCAAAAATACACCGCATTGCCTCTATTAATAAAGATCAAACTCCCTTGAACGCGATGCAATAATATTTTTATGGCAATCATTTATTTTGAAAAAATGTGCGTGTTTCGCGAAATTTTATTGTAGCATATAAAACGGCTTCCAAAATTGATATGAATAGAGATTAGTAGGAAAACTGTCTCCACGTTCTTTTTTATAGCACATCGTAATTAAACTGGATATGGCCGAAGGTGCAATGCAATTTATACTACCGGCTGCGCCAATTTGTTGTAAATGGTTCTCGTAAAATAATAACACTTTCTCCGCAATAAAATTTTCCTTTTGTTGTATAAAATTGAAAATTCAAGATATGACTGCCCTGACGCTACAAGTTTGCCGTCACATAAATATACACAATATCTTTTGAAAATGTTTTCAAGCGTTCCTTAGTTAGTGTGACAATAATTTAACAAATATGTATATAAAATTTTATGCTTTATTTTTAAATTTTTTTTTTAATGTTATAAAGTTGGCAATTTAATTTGTAATCGTTATGTAAATGCCCAATATAACGTAAGTAAATACATATAAAATATTTTTTAAGTCTTTATTTAGACCAGAAATGAGTGTGTTGGATGGCCTGGAGGACAACGATCTCTCTATCATGCTCTCAAAATCACTCTGTTTGTAGAAACCTAACTATTAGCCGATCTCGCCTATGAACTGGAGGGGCAAACCTAAACACTAGATAATAGATCTTAATAGTAGCTGACAGATTTTTAAACTGCTCGACCCTCAATAACAGGAATGATTGTAATATAACAGAGATGGCAAACTGTATTAAAAATCTTGACATTTTTGAGTGAGGTTTGGCAAATCTTTTGCGACACCATCGGAGGCAAATTTTAGACACAAACATAGTGTATAGAGATATTGAAAGAAGGGTAAATGCTGGTGGAGAAGCAGTCGATTTAAAATTAGTGTGAATTAAATTTTAAAATTAAAAATTAAAAATAATGGACAGAAGAGACATCTCTGGTCAGTTTTGTATAGATTTTGCTCTGCGGGTGAGTGATAACGAATCACAGTCATCTTTGCATTAATCAGATGGATTCTTCCGAAAAACATCATTTGACAAAAGTGGGCACCACTCTGTTAGGTGGATTTAAGACAAAAGGATTAAGATATTTTTGTCACAATAATGTGGCAGTACGTTTGGAATTACAATGTGCTAATTCATCATTATTAAAAATTCTACTCTCTTGAGAGCTGGTTGGCATATTATAATCTCATAGTGCGAATGCAAATATTATTGTGCCGATTTGCCGTCTGCTGCCGAATTTGAAGATCAAGGAGCTAAACTCAATGCGAGTGATATTTTTTGGTAAGTCTTCTGTTTTTATGTAATTGGTGGCTGGATTATAGGTTGTTACTTCTCCTGCAGAGTGAATTTAATAATCAACCCCTTTTTTTCATGGGGAATTAATTTCCCTGATGGTCTGTGCTACTTACAAGCCAGATTACACCAACTGTCTAAAAGAGCCAAGTTAGCAGTCCACAATGGAGTACTGGTACCTACCCTGTTGTACGGAAGTGAGCTATGGAAGTGGCAGAGAAAGAAAATCATGTAGATCATGTGAGAAATGGAGATCCACAAAGAGTGCAAGGCTGATGTAAGCGTAATGAGTTAGATCAAGAAAGGGACGCTTAGAAGATTTGGGCATGTAGAGCGAATGAGCGAAAAAAGGAGTGTTAGGAGAATGTACGATACAAATGTGAATGGTAGCAGAAATCGGGGACGCCCGAGGAAGACATGGCACGATCAAGTGAATCACATACTTGAGTCGGGCCATGTCAAGATTCAGAATAATAGAAGTGTATGTATGAGACGATATATGAATGTGAATGAGGCAAGAAGTGTGTGCCAAGACCGAGTTTTTTGGGGGTTCATCCTCTCTGCCTACCCTTGCAGAGTACCCATGCTACGTATCTCGAACAATATATTATAAAATCACTATCACTTCATCAAATTCTCGAATCCTAGACATTTTCAACTTTATTTCTTATATTACGTTAACTTTGGTAAGTAAACCTCTTTTTCAGTAATTGAACCTTTTTTAGGTGGTTTCGGCTATAATAGAGTTGATATTGCTTCCGTGTATGTTCCCTTTTACGCGTTGGTCGTGGTGAATTCTGCAATGTGTTTGCGTGTGTGGCACGTCTAACATTCATTTCCCGCTTTTTTGTCTCCGGATTTAAAATGGCGGCGGCACGTGGCGTGATACAGGGCTGGGACAAACATACATAAATTAAACGGCTAGTTAAAATTACCTAGTTATATATTCATTTGTTAAAATTACTACCATCATAATCAATAGTTAAGTTAGATAGGATATTTTTTCGATGCTATTAAATATTGTATAGGACTACAATACAAAGACATATAATACATAGAAAAGTCAACATACTTATAAGCATACACACATTCAAAGGCATACATCATACTTAAAACACTCTCACAGGCATATTTATACAATTACATGCATACAATCAATGGATACAAGTGTATTTGTAAACAATATCAATATATAAATTCTTGATCCATTAACCACTGTTTTAGCTTTTTCTTGGTTCAGTTTCCTGAACGGTTAATTCGCTTTTTACATCCATTGGCATCTAATTAAAAACAGGGTTTTCCAATAAGAGGTGTTATTTTGAATAGCCTGCTATTTCGGTAGATGTTACTTTTGAAGCTGTCATTTTGACAAGTAGAAACTAGGCCATTAATAAAAATGGAACGATACACGCTTCAACAACGCTTTGAAATTATTAAAATTCACTCGAGTGAATCAAATGCAAATCATCTTGAGTGCCCATTTCCACCTCGGTGGCTTCATCAATAAGCAAAATTGTCGCATCTGGGGCTCGGAAAATCCAAGAGTTATTGTTGAAAAGCCTCTCTATCCTCAACGTGTAACTGTTTGGTGCGGTTTATGAGTAATTTTTCGAAAATGAGGCTGGAGCAACAGTTACGGTGAATGGATTGCGCTATCGAGAGATGATTAATGATTTTTTATGGACGGAATTGGATAGCATTGATCTGGACAACGTTTATTTTCAATAAGACGGCGCTACGTGCCACACAAGCAACAAAACCATTGATCTTTTACGATTGAATATCAAAATAACACCTCTTATTGGAAAACCCTGTACTTTAGCAGAACGTTCAATGAAGGAGACTCTCAGTATCGCCCTGTTGAACGACCACCATTCAGAATGGTAAGGTTTATTGAAATGGCTTAACCCCTCGTGCTAATTTGTTCGGTTTTGGGAACAAACAGCTATTATGCATTGATTAAATTTGTTTGCTTTTTGGAACAGGTCATAAGATCTAGTAAAAATCATTGTGACGCCCTTACTGATATGATATAAACGGTACTTCCATGCTTTTTATGCGTGCATTCTAAATTTTTATTTAAAAAATTGTATGTATTTTTAATAATATAATTTGAAAAGTAAAAATTTCATCACTTTCCAAAAAAAATTTTCATTTATTTCGATATTATTGCAAAGCGGAAACACTCCGACCTTCTGAACGCAGATGCAAGAGAAGATATGAAATTTTTTACAAAACTGGCATTTTTTTGACAACCCTGCCGTGGGATGATATATATTATATTATAAATGGCCCGAAACTCGATAAAGTGAAATGGTGGCACATCCCTGAATCAATTAAACGAAGAGAAAAAGATCTATTACTTTCAGAGTAATGGACGCAATCTCTCTCTAATAATGTATTTTATACATTTTTTGAAAAAAAACATTTTACTTAGCTAGACAGTAATTTTCTGAAATTTTTTAATACTTTTTAACCAAAGTCAACTTAATAACTAACTATCAAGCAATTTCTTCATAGGGGTAGGCAGAGAGTAAAGAATGGCACACATTTCTATCTTGTCAAACACTATTTGCTTCATTTGCATTACTATATTATTATATCATAAACAGATACCAATCCTGTTAGAAAGTATTTAAAAAAAAAATTGACATTTTTTATGTGACCACCGTATAAGAGTACAAACTGCTCTCAACCGCCTGGAGAGTGAGACTATGGCATCCCCAACTGGGGTATATTGTGTGGGTTAAGATAGTGAGTAGGGAAAGGAGATGAGAAAGAGGAAGATGGAAGAGTACCTGGCTATTTAAATCTAGACACAAAACACGAACAAAGCCATTCCAAGAAACTTTTCTTTTCTGAATGGTAAGAAAAATCTATTTTTGCTCTCATGATAAATTAACAGGCCTTATTATCATAAAACATAAATTTTAAAATGTTTTATAGATTTGCCTTGATAATATATCAAAACTATACAAAGCATTTTCGTGGTAATGCAAAAAATTCAGATTTTCGTGAACAAGTGTTCGACATCGTGATAATATATTCGTAATTTACACAAAGTTTACAAAGGAAATTTTGTTTTTAACCGTTTTTAATCAAAAATTTCAAGAGATTTTAAAAAAAGTTAGCAATATCAATTTTCTCCGTGTGGTCTTTTACTAAGGAGATTCTGAAAGTATAGGGTTTTCCAATAAGATGTGTTATTTTGAATATTAATAAAGGAATTAATGATTTTTTATGGCCGGAATTGGATGGTATTGATCTGAACAACGTTTACTTTCAACAAGACGGCGCTACGTGCTACAAAAGCAACGAAACCATTGATCTTTTACGGGAAAAGCTTCCGGACCGTGTTATTTCTCGAAGAGGTGATCACAATTGGCCACTGAGACCTTGCGACTTCTTCCTTTGGGGCCACGTGAAAGAGAAAGTCTACGCCAACAGCCCAGCGTCGATTCAAGACCTCAAAGATGGAATTCGTGAGGCTATCGAGGATAAAAGGCAGCCACTTTGCGATTTGGTTATGGAAAATTTCATGAAAAGAATATGGTCGTGGTGGTCATTTGAGTGATGTTATTTTTCACTATTAACGGCATACCTTCCTCTTTATAATGAAATAAACATTCGATCATTTATATTAAAAAAATGGCATTTTTCTTTGAATATCAAAATAACACCTCTTATTGGAAAACCCCGTATCTTCCACTCTGGAACGAGCTGCGGATATTATTTTTATTATTTAAATGAAATAATACAAGTTAGTTACATGCAAATATTTACTTGCGCACACCGAGATTTGAACCCCGATACCTCCAGATTGGTAACTAAGGATCATGACCACTATTATGCGTGCTTGTGTAAGTGGTGTACCGTATCGTAGGACTATTTCGGGGTAAGAGGGGACGGGTGTTCAGGACCACTGTGTGCATAAAAACTATAAAACGAAAGATTTTAAAAATGGTTTGCTTTAACCAACCTAGCTTTTGAATACTTCCTAGGCAGTGGAAGCTCATGATTTTTGTGTGTACTAGAGTGCTAATATTACAAAAAAATGGCATTATTGATGTTATGGATGAAAACGAATTTTATTTTTTTGTTTGATGATTTTCAGGAAATTTCAGTTTGACCGAGCGCCGCGCGGATTTCCTGAAAATCTTGTTTTCATTTACCACGACATCAATGATATCATTTTTGTAATATTAGCACTCTAGTACACACAAAAATCACGAGCTGCCACTGCTCCTAGGGTTAAATTACGAACAAAATTAAACGAAAACAAAAAATAGTAAATATTGACCGTTATTCAACAATATTTTTGTTATTTTACAAGCAATAATTATTCGCCTGAAACACTCATCCACATTGAAAAATTTCCTGATAAAAGATACATGACGCCAACGGGACTAGAACCCGTGTCCCTTCGATTTCCGGTCGGCAGCTCTGACTACTGAGCTATGGCGGCTTATCTCTTATCCGCGAAATAATTCAATATATACTAGTGTTTCATTCAACAATTACTGCTTGTTACATTTTTTCACCTGAAAAATCGAAGGGACACGGGTTCGAGTCCCGTTGGCGTCATGTATCTTTTATCAGGAGATTTTTCAATATGGATGAGTGTTTCAGGCGAATAATTATTGCTTGTAAAATAATTGTTACCCTTTGTGCTATGCATAAAAAATCTTGTCTTAAACATTAGTTTACCAAAAAAAAAAAAATTAATATTTTTGTTTGCATGATGTTATGTAAATTGCCTATCTGTAAGAGCTAGTTGCTGATTTACTTTTTTTTAAATATTTAATGGTCACAACTAGCAACCCAACCAAGCTAAAATATTCGAAAAATAGAGTAAGATGATATTGTCAATTCTGAATTTGAAATATGAGATCGATAAGGTTTAATAACTAGGTCCCGATGGTCGAGTGATTAAGACGCTGTCCCGGTAAGTCACGACATCCTGGGTTCGATTCTTAGTTGTTATCGCTACCTTTTTTTCTGTGTGTTGTGTTATTTCAAGTTTAGTTTTATAAGTAATAATAATATTTATAATATCTTTATTTAGGAATGTTTACACATTACAACTATACAAACATAATATGGTGTACATTGATTTGTAACTTTTATATTTAAGGTTATAAAATTTACAAAAATGAAGAATTATTAATGCAAACATAATATTGTGAAGGTAAGAAGAAAATAAAAGTACAGTTGAGGTTTCTCAAATACCGCCTCACTAGGCTAGCCTGTGTTGAGGCCGAATTTTTCGTGTTAGTTCCTAATACATTTGAACATACCTATACTTGTATTAAGATTCGCTCAATAATGTGGTGACTTCAATAACTACGAATTTGGGTAAATGCACCGGTGAAGGCCCTATTCTTAGTTTTGATCCAAATTTTTACATTATCTTTGAAAATTTTTTGTGAATCACATTGTTTTATGCTGTCTGGAAGAATGTTGTAGAGTCTTGTCGCAAAGTATTTAAAGTTTCGTTGACCAAACGTAGTATGCGTTATCGGTATTTGTAGTAATTTTTTGTTGTTGCTTCGAATACATCGTGTATTTGAACTTTTTTCGTAGTAATTGTGTAAATTTGAGTATAGATGAGTTAGGATAGTGCAGATGAAGTGCCGATATAATGATATAGTGTACTATCTTCTCCTTCAATGAAACTCGTATATCACATAAACCTTCAGCTAAAATTTATAATATGCTTAACTGCGTGTGTATATTTTCAAAATCTAAAACTCAATATTTTGTGTAGTAGATTAGTTTTAAATATTCTCCTGACGAAGGAAGGGATCTTCCGAAACCGGTAGAGTGAAAATAAAACTATCGTGGTCAAAAACAAATTTATGTGTTTTTATTATAAACTTTGTTAAATGTTTGAAAAAACAGTATTCAAACATAAATATATAATAATCTCTCCGTACAACTAACAATTTAAAATCAATAAAATATTTATTATTTCAATTTTTCATTTGAATCTATTGTGAAAAGCAGTTTTGAGACGTGGTAGAATTCAATAGATAATAGAAAAAAATGGTATGTTATCGCGCCGACTGTCGCCAAATTATGACCAAATCGCACGGACTATCAAATTCTACTCTGCAATTAAAATGTTACATAAAAAAATTGCACAGGTGTGAATTTAATGCATAAATTATTCACTAACAGCCTACGTGGTCGAGGGTTATGTTTCATATTCCGGTGTGCCCAAGTAATTTTTAAATAATATATAGTATGTTTGCGCCACGTTCGAGAATAATAAAAAAATACTTCCAGTATCGCCCTGGTATAAGACCACCATTCGAAATTGAAAAGTTGCTTGAAATTGCTTTTGCAATGTTTCGTGACGAGATCTGAATAGCCAGATACTCTCCCCACCTTCCTCTTTCTCATCTCTTTTTTCTTCAGAGAAATGATGAAAGTAGACTGAATACTGTAGAAATGAGAATCCTAAGGCGTATGTGTGGTAATACCATTTTGGAGGATTGTGATTATCGCCAATTAAAATGGGATGTTGGCTGAATGATTCTGTGGCTCTCCAATACGCAGAATCCAAGGTTGCATGTTTACTCTCGGTGTGTAATAATGAGAATACCGATATTTCCAATTTAGATTTTATTTTAACAAAACTCACGTTACAATAATTTTATGAACAAACAGATCGCGTACGCCAGAGAAGATTTAGGGCTAACCCGACGGCTAGACCGTTGGAAACAGAATAAAATATTTTCGTGATGCCAACCTCACAAGAATGTGGGTAAAAATATTATTTTCAGGAGATGTAAACTCCCTATAATTTACCCTACACCATGTATGATCATGTGGAAAATGTGGAGATTCGCAAAGAGTGCAAGGCAATGGTAATGGCAATGGTTGATGAGTAAGATCAAGAAAGGGACGCTTGGATGGTTTGGAAAGGCAGAGCAAATGAGTGAAAAAAGGAGTGTAAGAAGAATATACGATGCAAATGTGAATGGTAGCAGAAGTCGGGGACGCCCGAAGAAGACATGCCACGACCAAGTGAATCAGATACTTGAGTCGGGCCATGACAAGAGTCAGAATAATATGATGTATGGATGTGAATGAGGCAAGGAATGTGTGCCAAGACCGAGTCGTTTGGCGGCCCGTCTTATCTGCCTACCCCTGCGGAGAATCGTATATGTAAACGGAAGGAACAGACATCAAAAACCTAACCAAACCTAATCTTACTTTTTTTAAAAGTGATACTTCATTACGCGCGTTATGCATATTCGAGGACCGGAGTAAAACCGACTCATGACCGTCACGAAAAACCGTGATCATTTGGTGGTGGGGGTACGGGACCCCCACCACCGCTCACCGTTCACTGTCGCTCTCTCACCGTAGTCGCTTACTGAGGTGAGGGAGCCACTGACGAACGTTCTCTCTCTCTCTTCTCTCTTTTCCTCTCTCTCTAGCCAACGACGCTACGCCAGGCATCAGCTGCTTGCTTTGTGTACGCGGCGAGTGTTATACGAGTGAAATACGTAATTGATTGTTGTTTATTCGATTTTAAACAGAGTTTTAGTGTTAAAAATGAGTAGTGACGAGTTAGAAGTGAGAAAAAGGAGAGAATGAAATGAAAAGAGAGAGAGAAGAATACTAAAAGTTTGACTTCCGTCGTGCGTAGGCTTGCCAAACACTGTATTTTTTTTCAATGTGGAATATATTTAGCAAACAACACTCTCTTCAAGACTCATGTACTCTCCTCTGCTCAGCATCTCCAAGGATGATATAATCCCTAAGGGGAAACTTTTTTGCTCAGAGTCTCTTTGGAGTAATTAAAAAAAGATTTCTGACGTCAGTTATTGACACAGAGATCGTAAATTTTCTCTCAGTTTGATAATGGATACTGGATACTTCCAACATGGCTGTGTTGAAAGCTAACAATAATTCAGAATCTAAACAAAATCTGAAAATTCAGGCATTTTCCAAGCTTTTACTTTTCCATCTCCTTTACATCCCCACTACCCCCAGCTTCACAACATGCCCCAATCTCTAGCCTTAGTACTTATTTTATGAGCAATTTACCGAGTCATGAAGTTAAGCCTATCAGAAAAAATGAAAATTTAAGATTAATTGTACCGAAATAGTTTTTTCATCTTTTAAATTAATTCGTATCATTCTACGGAAAACCGTTTAATAAATTCTTTCAAAAGACAAAAATGCGTAATTTGATGATGAAATTTTTTGATATTTAAAAAATATTTTCTGATTCGTTCAAATACTGCGTGGCGTAGTAAACAAGGTTAAGAATCGGATGCTTTGATGGTCTAGTTTGGTTTTATTAAATTTAGTATATTTTATTTTATAGTGATTTGTTTTTGGGGTATTATGCCGTGTTGCGCTACATCCTTTTTTAGCCAACTTTTCGGACAGCATTGCAGTGTCTATCATCAGGGCAGATGTGCAATGTAATACACTGATGATGGACACTCCAATGCTGTCCAAAACGTTGGCTAAAGAAGGAGATAGCGCAACGCGGCATGATACCCCAAAAACGAATCAATTCAATACTTTTGGCCGTGAAAATCTCAAATCATACCTATATTTTATTTTGGTATAAATTTTTTTAACATTTTATACCTAAAATTTATTTTAAAACTATTTCAGTTTTCCAATAAGAGGTGTTATTTTGAATAGCCCGCTATTTCGGTAGATGTTACTTTTGAAGCTGTCATTTTTTTACATTTGACAAGTAGAAACTACGCCATTAATAAAAATGGAGCGATACACGCTTCAACAACGCATTGAAATTATTAAAATACACTTGAGTGAATCAAATGCAAATCATCTCGAGTGATGAGGGTGGCTTCATCACCTTGAGTGAGGTGGCTTTGTCAACAAGCAAAATTGTCGCATCTGGGGAAAACCTAAAAGTTATTGTTGAAAAGCCTCTCTATTCTCAACGTGTGACTGTTTGGTGCGGTTTATAATCCGGCGGAGTCATTGGACCTTACTTTTTCGAAAATGAGGATGAAGCAACAGCTACGGTGAATGGATTGCTCTATCGAGAGATGATTAATAATTTTTTTATATCCGGAATTGGATGGTATTATTCTGGACAACATTTACTTTCAACAAGACGGCGCTACGTGCCATACAAGCAACGAAACCATTGATCTTTTACGGGAAAAGTTTCTTTGAATATCAAAATAACACCTCTCATTAGAAAACCCTATAGAATGGTATTCTGTTATCTAACTAATAAAATTTGGACTTTGGACAGCATTGAGACATAATCCTGAAAAATGTAAAAACTTAAGTATTATTCACATTTAAAGAGAGTTCATTGAACATTATAAAACCATTGTTATGATTATTGTTTTATTGTTTGCTTTGGAAATCAAAAATCCTTTCAGCTTCTCGTAGGAAAGCCATGGACTGTACCATTAACACTTTTCAACATATAGTAAGGAGAATATGTGGCGCTAATGTGGATGATAGAAGAAGTTGAGGAGGCTTGAGGTAGGCACGGCACGATCAAATGAATGAGATATTTGAGTCGGCCATGCCAAGAGTCAGAATAATAGAACAGTATGTATTATACGATGTATGAATGTGAATGAGGCAAGGATCGTGTGCCAAGACAGAGTTGTTTGGCGGTCCGTCCATTTTGCCTACCCCTTTCCGGAAACGGCGTGATGGTTAGTTAGTTAGTTAATAATGTAAGTCTCTTGTTATAAGTCATAGTTATAGGTCTCGGTACCTACTTACATAGTTGCTAGCTATAAGTCTTAGATGCTAGTCACTAGTTATTACAAATCTTAGTTGTAAGACACTAATAAAAAATTTTAGCTGCAAGTGATAAAACTCCTTTTAAGGACTTTTGAAGTGAAACTTCTTTACGCGCGTCATGCATTTTCGAGGACCGGAGTAAAACCGACCATTTGGTGGTGGGGGTACGGGACCCCCACCACCGCTCACCGTTCACTGTCGCTCTCTCACCGTAGTAGCTTACTGAGGTGAGGGAGCCACTGACGAACGTTCTCTATCTCTCTTCTCTCTTTTCCTCTCTCTCTAGCCAACGACGCCACGCCAGGCATCAGCTGCTTGCTTCGTGTACTGCGCGGTGAGTGTAATACGAGTGAAATACGTAATTGATTGTGGTTTATTCGATTTGGAACAGAGTTTTAGTGTCGAAAATGAGTAGTGACGAGATAGAAGTGAGAAAAAAGAGAGAATGAAATGAAAAGAGAGAGAGAGAAGAATACTAAAAGTTTCACTTCCGTCGTGCGTAGGCTTGCCACACACTGTATTTTTTTTCTGTAACGTTTTATTACGGAACTAATAGGCAAACGTTCCTGAACTACAAATAACCTGAAAATATCTCCTACTGCCATCAATAAAGTGGTAAAATGTTGCTTCTGTAATGATGGAAAACTTAGCCAGCAGAGAAATGAACACGTGTCGACATAGTAGGAACTCGTATCTTTGTTCCACTTGTCTACTAAATGGTCAAATGGCCTAAAATAATACATAATCATTCCCTAAACACAACCATCATCCCTTGTGCCAAAAATAGCTCGAATCACAGCACAACCCCCAGAAAATTATAATATGCAAGTCACCCCCAATGCTAAATGCCACTGAATAGATTGTTTCTAGCTAGGCTTCCACAATTGGATAACAATCGTTTACATAGAGCCTACAGACAAATTCAAAACTAAAAACAGGAGTTACTTATAGTCATAGGCAATAGAAGCAAATAAAGATCACTTGCCTTGGAGTAATCAAATATCAGGTGTTATGACTCGTACACCAGTGTTCTTTTTTAAATTTAATGTAAATGATATTTGATGACGTTAGGAAAACTTATATAATTATATCGACCCCCACCCAACTTCAATTTTTATGATGTTCGTGAAATTTGTCGGGGGGAAATAGAATCATGTAAATAAGTCGTCTCAACGATAAACACGAATCAAACACAAAAACAATTGATAAATCAGAGTCTTTGACTATTGAAGTGTGGGTTACAATCCTTTGTAATAAAGGAACGACAGAAGAAGGTTTTTTTCTTCATTAACTCCCACACAAAAGGCTCTGAAGAAAATAAGTTCTTTTAGGGCCTGCATCATTTTAAGGAGGCTTTGTGCAGGATCTTTTCAATAAAAGGAAGAAGCGAAACTTTCAATATGGAGGCCAGTATGTCCAAGAGTTAAGGACGTATAAATCCACCCCTCTCACTGCGTTGCAAGGCGATGGGTTGAGAGTTCATCTAGAGTGGTCAAAGGGTCTCCATCAACCGGCTTTTCGCAATCCGATCTGCGACGCAGTTGGTAGATGAGCGTATCCGCCACTGAGATCTGGAAAAATCCTCATCCCATGAACCCGGGCATTCCTGCTAAGTTGTCAAAAGTGGCGAATCGCTTTGGGTGAGCTATAGCAGGTGTGTAGGTTATACAATGAAGGGTACTCGGGACGGCGGTATCCATACCCGACTATGAAATTGAAGGAGCTATTTCTATATTTTCGAGAAAAACCAGTTTGTAAAACTGGTAAATTAACGTAAAACCAATTCTCGGTGCGTTTAAGCTTTTGAACAGGACGAAAAGCATAACAACATGATCTGAAAATGTATTTCAACAAACATTGATTTTGATTTTCCCACAGCACATTTTATTACGAGTTTTATTTCCATTGATTGAAAATATTATATTGAAAAAACTATTTATGCACAGGACTAGTGTAAAACCGTATCTACACGGTAAAAAGCAGCGCAAGCGTTCTTTCATGGATTTTTAAAGAAATTGGGGTGGAGTGTAAACATTTATTGTAGCTACTTTTCACGTGAAAGCGTGTCGTTAATCACTGGGCAAAAATTATGTTTTTCTGCTAAACTTGATTTTTAAAGCACCCCAAGATCTACACGACGACGCACGAAAAACTCATGCAACGCATTCTATTGCGGAGTTATGATTAATTTTAGGGTCGCGCCGAGTGAATTTTGAGGCTATTACTTGACCTCCTTTCCACTCGATGAAACGCACTTAGGCGAACTAACAAACAACCGACAGTGGTATATTTTTAGAATATATACGCCACTTGGCGCCACAACCCTTGGGCTACGAAAAACATTCAATTATTTAACCCTGGCGGTACCTTAGAATACATTTTCATGTTAAAATTTAAAATGGGTTGTGACTGTTCTGTTCGGGCAACGGTTCTACCGGTTCATCTCTTCAGTGTAAATATGAAATACCTTTTTGTGTCGCGCCACCCCTGGTTAATCGTGTTGAGCATTTCGACAAAGCGCCCCTGACTTGATGACGGGGCATTTCTGAAAGCTGGGGATGCGCTGAAAATTACATAGGTACTGAAGGGATGATAAGGCGTTTGTTTGACAAAATGATTCGGTTTTGAAGGCTTTGAATGTATGTAAACGTTGGTATTATTTAACATGCAATATAATATACAGGGTTTTCCAATAAGAGGTGTTATTTTGATATTCTTCTTCGTTGGTTGTGTGGCACGTAGCGCCGTCTTGTTGAAAATAAACGTTGTCCAGATCAATGCCATCCAATTCCGGCCATAAAAAATCTTTAATCATCTCGATAGCGCAATCCATTCACCGTACCTGTTGCTCCATCCTCATTTTCGAAAAAGTTAGGTCCAATGACTCCGCTGGACCATAAACCGCACCAAACAGGTGCATAACTCTTGGGTGTTCCGAGCCCCAGATGCGACAATTTTGCTTGTTGACGAAGCCACCGAGGTGGAAATGGGCCTCACCACTTAAAATGATTTGTATTTGATTCACTCAAGTGTATTTTAATAATTTCAGTGCGTTGTTGAAGTGTGTATCTTTCCATTTTTATTAATAACGCAGTTTCTACTTGTCAAATGTCAAAAAATGACAGCTTCAAAAGTAACATCTACCGAAATAGCGGACTATTTAAAATAACACCTCTTGTATGGAAAACCCTGTATTATTAACATCTTTATTGGCCGTTATTTTCTTATGTGAAGAATTCTTATTTAGGGTATTTTGTGATGGGTTTTTGTAAGTCCTAACTGCTCCCAACAGCCTGGTGTAAGTAACAATATGGCATCTCCTATTGGAGTATACTTTTTAGCCTGAAGATAGTAGGGAGAGGAAGGAGATTGAGGGCATTAAGGTGAAAAAGTACATGGCTATTCAGAACTGGTCATCAAACACGGTTATAGCAATTTCAAGCAACGTTTCTGTTGGGAGCAGTTGGGACTCTTGTTCAGTATTCACGTTTAAAAAAAATCATATTGTTGTTGTTAATATTACCGGACCGGTCGGTGGCCGAGTTGACATCGCGTTTGGGTCCCACCCAGGCGTAGTGTGTTCAATTCCTCGGCTGGCTAAGTCCTCCATCACAACACAAGCAACATTTTTAGCTTACTGTGGTGGTAGTAGGAGATTTTCAAATATTGTCACGTTATTCGTAACCCGGAAATATTTGTCTTTCTTTAAAAAAAAAAAAAAATTCCACAAATTGTTATTATTTTGCCATAATTAAAAAAATAATATCATATTACCGTGTTCTTTTCTAGTTTTAGAACATCATCATGTGTGATAAACTTTTAGTTTTGCGTTTCTTATTTCAGAACATAACTTCACATTCTAATTGTTATTTTTTTGCAACGTTACAAAAATCCATTATATTCTGTTTTTCTTGTTTCAGAACATCATCACGTGTTATAATCGTTAATTCCTATGTTCTCTTATTACGGAACATTGCGAAACATGTTTCCTTATTCCAGAACATGACAAAACATTTCAATAAACTGTCATTATTTTTCTATGCTTATTTACCTGATGCATTCAAATTATATTAATAATTATTATTCTTTCATGTCAGGGAACAAAACCTCTTATTCAAATTGATTGTAATAATTTATCAATGGTCCAGAACATAACAACATCTTAAAAAGTAGTCGACCGACATCGCTGAAAATGTCAAAGTTTGTTCTTAATAGTGCCATGAATGTTTGGAGAGGGATTTAAATGCTTGAAAAAGTCGGGACTCCTGAGGAATATTTAACGCAATATCTCTGCACCGAAATGAGATATGGAGACGAATTAAAGTCGATGTAATGTAATTTTTTAACAGTAGCATTATGGTATACAGTAGTGAATGGTGGAGAAAGTTGGAGATGCTCGAGAACGACATTAGCAATAGTGAAGATTTGCGGGGGCCACTAGTATTTTACTAAATGTAAAAAAAGTAAAAAAAAACACGTAATATTATCATAGTTTTTTTTTAACTTTCTTTTTCCAGAACATTACAATTTCTAATTGCCATATTAATTCCTTATTCCAGAACATTACAATTTCTAATTGCCATATTAATTCCTTGTTCCAGAACATTACCACATATTCGTCGGAGACCTGAGTCCAGAGATCGAGACCCAGACCCTGAGAGAGGCCTTCACACCTTTCGGAGAAATATCGTGAGTCATCCCCTGTTTTACTTTTTATGGAGTCTAGTAGTATAAGATCTGTTTAGCATAACGAAATTCCGAAAATGTGATTGAAATTCATCATTTAATTTATTTACATGTTGTGACCTGTGACCTGACAGTTTTAGACTTACCTAGTACAGGAATAAATTCAAGCCAGGATGCTTGGGTATAGCATCGTTTCACACAGTTATTAAATTTTCCGACTTTATGTCCGGGTGAAATCTTCTCCACAGGAAAAACTAAACCCTTCCACACACTTTTCCTCAAATGATCATCTAGTCAATCCACATTATTCAAGTGCATTATATAAGCATAATAAATACAAAACAATACAAGAACAACACGACAACTCACCAGAGATCAAATGGGAAAATAATTCACCGACTCCAGATATTTTCATATCAGAGGGTTCGGCTCGATAGAACTTCTAATTGGACCAATATATCCTACTGATCCCTCAATATAAATATTTAAAATATCTTTCGTAATCCTACATGTATTTATAATGACTGATTTTTACATTTTTATGTATAAATTTTTTGATAGATCTAATACGCCTAAATTTTGAATGAGAGAGCTAGGTACAATAACTTTATTATTTTAATTTTAGTCAGAAAGACAATTGTTTCAGGGGATGCTTGCAGACCAAATTAGTGGGACGCAAAAAGTTTGGAAAGAAAGGATATGGGGAGGAGAAAAACGGGGGTAACGAAGTACCTGCCCATTCAGGAAAGGTCTTTAAACATAGCTTAAGTCATATGAATAATCGTTTTGGTGAATTTGATTTTTCAATTCCTTCTCACTAGGCCCTGAAAGAAATAATTTCCATTGAGACCTATGTAATCTTTGCTTGTGGGTGGGTGTTTTTAAGTGAAGGAAAAAAATGATGTTTTGGGTAGAAAATACGTGTGAGAGGTTGGCAGAAATGTGGGAATCATTGTCTCCAGGAAAGACAGTCGTCGTATGAATCCATCCCTCCCTCTGCAGTGCAAGGCGATGGGTTGAGTAGTTTGCCATTTGGGGTGACGCATGAATGACAGAGATATTGGTTACAAATTAATGGTTTCCAGGGCAGCAATACTCAAATCTGCTTTCCACATTTGAGTATATTGTAAGTCTGAAAGAGGTGGGAAGGGGAAGGAGATGGGCCAGGAAAAGTTAGAAGTTATAAGTTTTCAGTTATCAGTTATAGTTATTATAGTTATGTCTCTTTATATTCTAACACGACTAAAAAAATTATGAATGCGACGTCCTTATACATCATTAAAATTTTCGTTTACCATTGTAAAAGAAAATGAGTATAAAATGTCAGATTATTTTGATGTTTCTCTGGGAATTCAAAGCAATTAAAAAAATAATTATAATTTTTTTTGTTGTATAAACGAGATAAAAATTGAAATAACATTTTTCTTGCGGATTTCTCAAACAAAAATTCTTTGTTTTCTAATTTTGGTATTATGTAAAATTTTTCGACGTTTGAAATTAAAAATATTTGTGGTAACCTTTTTTCCATGTTTAGATTTAAAAATATTCTTATTTATTAAATTCATATCATCTTTATATCAAATATAAAAGGTTAACTTACACCTACGTAACAAAAGCTTGTTTTAATTTTACACAACTGATGACAAATTTACCTTGCATTAATGCTTGCAAATTTTAATTTTACATGAAAAAGGTCGAGCGACAATATTCCACGTTTAAGGGCCCACTATTCGAATTTCATCCAATTTCCGAGATATTTTCCTTAAAAGTTTGAAGTTTTTAAGCTCTTAAAAAAATATATGTTATTCTTTAAGATAGTATCTATTTGTTCCAAAAGCCGAAACGGTAATTATTTGAAATTCCCTCGATAGAAATAAATCGCAAAGTATGCTCCGAAAAATATTATTAACACTTTTATTTCTGTTATTTTACAAGTTATATGTATGAAAAAAATCACAATGCTTCTTTTAATGCTACTCAATAGACCCCATAAGTAATTTTTGCTATTTTTGAAATACGCCGTGATTTATTAAACATTTTCACAACTGTCGCTTACGCCTATTGCTTTTAAATCATATTTATTATAGCGCGCTCGCTCCGACTTGCAGATTAAACTATCTTTCTTTGAGAAGTTCATTCGCCAACTCGAGGGCTTTGGGGGCAGACGTGTCGTTCATCGTTCTATGATCTACAGACGTGCGATTACGTGCAAATATTTGAATTTATAAAGATAATTTTTACGCGTGTAAAGTTTATGAGTTAATAAATATTGTTTTTTCAAAGATGGGAAATACACGAAAGATATCCCGTATTTCAAAGAAAAAATGTTATCTCATAAAATTATATCCTATCTAATAGGTGAGAAGAAAAAAATACAATTTTTGATTTATAAGCTTATATTTATTATAAACGATAATTTACTATAAAAATTAATAATTCATATTTTTATTTATGTATTGTGTAGTAAAAAGTTATTATTTTTTTTTCAGAATAGGTACTTTGGGAAATAAAACTAATTCCAATGCATTAGAAATTACGGGGTAAATTTTTATTAATTTAATTTTCTTGTTGTCTTGTCTCTTTTCTTGTTCCTATACGATCGTGATTTATTTGCGAATTAACTTTCTACGTACACAAATACACACGTCACTTTACATCTGCTCCTTAGAGTAATATTACTCTAAGATCTGCTCTAATGATTCACAATGCAACGATGTCCGAAATATAATATAATATGTAATAATAATATGGGCCACCTGTTTCAAATAACAATACTCGAACGTGGAATCCAGAAAAATAATGAACGGGCCAGCGAAAAAAGCTATCGAAAGTTCTGAAACTGTGGGGAATATAATTAAATAAAATAAAATACTTTTTTGTTTTAAAACCACGATATTTATTAATTTAAGAACCGACCGGTTTCGCTTTACTTAAGCATCATCAGGGTACAAATTAATACTAAACAAAAAGTACATAATGTGTGCATATATATAACAAAATATAGAGGGAGACAACATGATACAAATATAAGCAACACAAAGACGGTCATAAAATACATTAACATAAGTGCACAAGTAATGGAAAAACCGCTAGATAATTATGTAGACTAATGGGTTATACGAATAAATCGGGAGAAACAAAACATCAACTGGCAAGGTGGTAAGGAGGTAAGGAGAACTGGGAATTTTTTATGGGTTTATTGGAAACAGACTTAATATTGGACTACTTGATATGTCTAATTGATTATTAAGTATCTGACTTTTGGTTTTTACAGCTTTTTTAATTTCTAGTGCCTCTAAATTGTTTAGTCTGTTACCATGCCCGTTTTTATGTAAGATGTTAGCACCGGTGCTATGACAGAATGTATGATCTTTATCGATCAAATGATTTGCAAATTCGGAAAAACCGTTATTATTGAGGTTTTATTGATGTTTTGTTTTTCCCGATTTATTCGTATAACCCATTAGTCTACATAATTATCTAGCGGTTTTCCATTACTTGTACACTTATGTTAATGTATTTTATGACCGTCTTTGTGTTGCTTATATTTGTATCACTCCCTCTATAATATATTTGTATCATGTTGTCTCCCTCTATATTTTGTTATATATATGCACACATTATGTACTTCTTGTTTAGTATTAATTTGTACCCTGATGATGCTTAAGTAAAGCGAAACCGGTCGGTTCTTAAATTAATAAATATCGTGGTTTTAAAACAAAAAAGTATTTTATTTTATTAAATATGTCAAACCACAAAGTGATTGCTTTCTACAATAATATAATTTAGTTCAGTGATGTTATTTTTTATGTCGGAAGGAGGCCCTGAAGAAAATAATTTCTCTCAGAGCCTGTGTCATCTTTGAGAATGCTGTATAGAGGGTCTTTTTTGAGGAGGAGGGAGTGAACCTGTCCTGAATGTCAACTGTACAATTTCTTCCCAGAATTAACTTTATTGTACGTTTTTTGACTAACCGTACCTTGGTGTTCTATTTTCAATAAACTCTTTAATTATGTTTCAGATGTGAAATCTATACTCTGCTACAGAATGTTTTGCCCAAGTCTTGTAAAGATGCAAAGGCACGGACGTAACAATAAAATCATTTGAGCCCTTTACTGTTATTTAAAAGGTCACTTGAAGTGCAGTTATAATCAATGATTTTATTTTTTTTCTAGCTTCCACGAATAATTTGAAAAGGCATTATCTAAGGATTATACTCTTAAGGAGAATATAGAAAATGTAGAAAGGTGAAACGGATTTAAGATTTTCGATGAAATTATTGTGTTGTGAAATATTTATTTTGTTATTTATTACTTTATTTTTTTTTACAGTTTTACCGTACGCGGCCTTGTTGTAGAGTGGTATATCTAACTGTCATGGAAAGTTTTTTTCTGAGCTTTAAGAGAAAGGTTTCTTAAAGATACTGGAGTTATTCTAGGGCTATGTTAGATTTTTAACATCGATCACCGTAATGCTTGCCTTCCTGAATAAATCTAATTTTATTTAATCATTTACGGCCAAGATGTTTTTGACAATGGTGTGTTTTTATCTTTCTGTATTCCAATCATTTAGCTTGGCTTCTAGGGTTGTGCCCCAGTATTGCTTTTTGGAGACTGTAAACGGATCTCTCGGCATTTAATGAAACTGCAGCAGAACAAAGGCTGTTGCTATATTGACGTTCATGGTATGTTTTGCTCAGATTGACGATAAGGTTTCCAGATCCGCATTTCGCTCGAAGCATGTTTAGGGCAATAAGTTCATAGTTTAGGGTTCTTTCACCGTATTTATGGGAACATTTCAGAACCACCAATCTTTCATTTTGAGTGAATCTTGTGCTTGTGATTAAATTATATTTGACAATTTAAACAAATAATATTTAGAGAAGTTAAAAATAAAATTGAAAGTTCACTGAAAGCTTAAACTATTAAAAGTAGTAATTTCATAAAAATGAAAATAAATAGAGCCCCTTTCACATTTTAGAATGTAATTTTATGTTGCTTACATGTTTTATTACTCTTTATAATTATTGAATTGTTTAAATGAATAAATAAATAATTACAAAAAAGTCTTCTGATTTGTAAGTCCTCAGGAAGCACTAAGGA
Source organism: Hesperophylax magnus (assembly GCA_026573805.1). Classification (NCBI taxonomy): domain Eukaryota; kingdom Metazoa; phylum Arthropoda; class Insecta; order Trichoptera; family Limnephilidae; genus Hesperophylax; species Hesperophylax magnus. The sequence continues at coordinate 678,825 of JAIUSX010000191.1, read as the reverse complement.
TCTTTCTATCTATCTTTATAATATAATAAATTTGATGAGCATAAAAATGTAAACGTGTATATAATTTATATAAATGTACAAAAGTAGATATTACACGTGTATAAATATTATATTGCGCATATTATACAAGATGTCGGGGGTAAAGTGCACAAACTTCGGGAGGTGATTCTAATTGATAGTACAAGTAAAAAAGAAAAAAAACTTTTTTTGGAATTCCAACGTTTTAAGATAGTTTTCGAGTAAAAAAGTTTAATTTTTTGTATAGAAAAAAAAACAATTTCTTCTACGGAAAATAAATTTTTGTGGAAAAAATTTGGAAATTCGAATAATTTCCATTTCATTTTTACTTCTTCTAGCATTTAGAATAACCTCCTGAAGTTTGAGCACTTTACCCCCGGACACCCTATAAAGATAACCATATAAGAAAAACCTTATTGATGTAAAAATATATTTATTGATTTTATAAAAGTTATAAATTACTTTTATAAAAGTGATAATAGTATTTTAGTAAAGTAAAGTAATTTGTATACCTATTCAAATAACTTTCGTAAATGTTTTTTGTAAAATTTAAAAAAAAAATTAATTAATTAAATCCGTAATAAAACCCATATTTTGAGAACCATCTTCATTTCGACTTCGTTCGTAGAGTAATAATAACTAGAGACCGCACTAATATTTGTACAAATCGTTGACATACTCGCAAAATAAAGCTCTCCCTTTCAGCTCGGTTCCATTAACGTACAAAAAACAGAGACAAACAATTTCTGTTAAAAACATACTGTGTAAACGGGAAGCGACTTTTTGGAGCGGGCGAAGTTCACGCCAGTGTGATTTGCTCGGTGCTAACTAAAAATGGGTCTGTTTTTCTAAAATTGCAATAGATGTCGGTAATTTAATTTCGTTATTTAAAATATTAAATAACCCCCAAAATTATTCCTAATACGAATTCAGACACCTCTGTCGGATTCTTTTAACACTAAATATTGAGTGTTGCCCAAATCTAAATTCTTTACGCGGAAAGCGGGCCCTTAAGCACATATGTTCAATAATTTTCAGTGTGTTACCACAATTTACTATTTTTTGAACGTTTTCAAGAATTTTTCATGTTTTTTAAAATTCATTTTGTTTCTTCTATATTAGGAGAATGATAAATTGCATGGGATATCCCATAAGTATACTTGTTACACGAATATAATTTAACCCCTTTTAATATAAGTAGATTGGACCAATTCTCTTCACCATATATGTTAACGACATTTTCTTTCAACCACTACATGGCCAAATTACTTCGTATGCCGACGACACAGTTCTAATAATAAGCGAAAAAACTTGGGAAAACGTAATACTTAAAGCCACTGAAGACATAAATACTCTTAAGAATTTCTTCGACAATAATTTGCTATCACTAAATAGCGATAAAACATATGTAATTCCATTTGCAATACACACAAAAGACATCCCTAAAAATTTTAACATTATCATTCATGACAATTCCCAAATACATAATAAAAATTACTGTCTCCAAAACTGCACAATACTAAAAAACACAAACACAATCAAATATCTAGGAGTAATTATCGATAAAAATTTGAATTGGTAGGAACAAATATGTCAAATTGTAAAAAAAATCAGAAAACTGATATATGTATTTTTAAGAATCAGAAATTTTTTGTCTTTAAAAAACCTATATTTAATATATTATGCCTTGGTCCAATCAACGCTACAATATGGTATCATCAGTTGGGGATCCACATACAAAACTAACCTTACTCCAATAGAAGTGGTACAAAGGTTAATAATTAAAATAATATTACGAAAACCTTCCGATTACCCAACGGATCGATTATTCGAAGAATTTCAAGTGCCTTCATTTAAAGATCTTTATACTAAAAATGCATTAATTCAAATCATAAAAGAAAAAGACAAGTATCAATTTCTAACTGAAAACCGTACTAGACTTAAATATATTTTTCCATGCCCAAAATTAAACACTTCCTTTGCACAAAATTATTACACTTACCGGGCAAGAATTTTTTTCAATCGACTACCTGAAGAAATTAGAAACATTAATGATAACATCCAAATGATAAACACTGTGAAAACATATTTTAAAGACAAACTTACAAAAAATAAAAATGTTTCCAACTGAATTAATCTTAAGAATAACTCACTTCAAATAAGTTTAAAATCATTTAATTTTTAATTACTTACTTATTGTAATAAAACAATGTACACTCCTCTTCCAGCCACAAGCTAATGCTTCTATGGAAGAGGGGTCTTGAAATAGTGATCATATATTGTAATAAATAAACAAAAATGTACTTATATAATAAATAAAAAAAAAAATGTTCTAACTATAATCCCAGAGATTAGTTAAAAAAAATGTTTGCTTATATATATACATTTTTCGATGTGCTTCCATGATGTTTAATTCGAGCATTCCTGTTACGAACAAGGATGAATACTATAATGAATAATACCTATGTTTATATATACCCAGTTCATTTAAAATACCTTGGAAATGTTCGTTGGTTTTCTACATTTCTTTTCTAAATTGTGGTGTTTCATTAGAGGCAATATTTACCAGTCTGAATTTTTTCTACATTTGAATTAAAACTCTGCACTTTCTTTTCGTAAATCAACAATATAAGATACATCGTAAGACAAAAGCATTAAATTTATTTTTCTTAATTAGAGGGTCTTTTTTCAGCGGCTACTTAATTAAAATCCATAATTTATTTCTCTCTCTTCTTATTTATTACGTCTCTTTTAGTTGCTCTTTTTTGCTCTTTCTTGCTGTTTTTTTGTCATTACTTAGCCAACTCAATTAATATTTACGAACAGAGGAATTTAAAGGTATCCTCAGATGTTAAGTGGATTTTGTTCTGGGAATATGTCAACCTGCGTTTTTATTTCGGGTAAAAAATCCAGCCGTTTTTGGTAGAAAGGCAGATAATAGAAAAGATTCACTAAGCCTGAGGAATATTTTTTTCATTTTTTTAAATTGCTTTGCAAATAATTTATGTAAGAATAGACAAGTAAGGCAATGGCAAAAAAATTATCGTGATTTATTTTTGAGGTATTACGCCGTGTCGCACTATCTCTTTCACGGAGAAAAATGAGCATCGCAGATTTATTAAAATCCTGTTAAAAAACATGATAGTATTCTAATTCTTAACAAACTATTATAGTTACATAGTATATCGGAATAAGTGTTTATGCAGCTGTTTATGCAGCTTATATAATGACGAAATGGGAATATATTAGTATTTTTATAAACACGTGTTTAGACATTCTCACACGCATTCATGTTTTACTGATAATTTGTTAGGAAAATCTGTCAATTCATTAATTAAAGGCCTGTAGTCGCGTTTTTAACAGGAATACGAAAATTTGACAAATTTTTTAATAAATTAGCAATATTTTATATCAGTTAGTTTTCTCCGTATTTAGCCAACGTTTCGGACTGCGTTACAGTGACCATCGTCAGGGTAGATGTCTAGATGGACCGACGAAGATGAGGACTCTGTAACGCAAAAATTGATCACGATAAATGTTACATAAAGTTAATTATATAATAATTATGTACAATATCGACTACAGTTTTTTTTAAATCCTTCGAGCCACAAAAATGAATTGGTCACAACTAGGAATTTAATTTATTTATTTGCATCTCACTATACATAAAAAACTTTTTTTTCACATAAAAAACAACCTCACTAGGACTGAGCCTGTATCGAGGTTAACAATTTACATTTGAGTGAAGCAAACATAAGAGTTATCACAAACATAAAGTAATCCTACATACAAACACAAAGTATTTCAAAATTAAAGAAAAATAAGTATTAGATGTGTTACCAGATGGGTAATTTGACAGAATATTGTAACAATATTTGAACCAATACTAATAATTAATCATTATTCAAAAGAAGAAGCAAAGTAGATAATAAAGACAGATAGGGTGACATTCAGTTTTTAGCAAATGGGACTTATAATTTAACCCAAGATCTCTTTCCTACAGGCGTCTCAAACCACTTTATCATTGAGATCTATTTATTAAGCAAGCGTCATATTTTTTTTCAAATACCCTTGTTCCTGTAAGACAAGATATCCTCAATTCATGATTGTCACTTTTTATGTTTCTGTGTCTTGTTCTGTATCATGTTACGTTTAAATTTATTAGTATTATATTTTTCTTCAATAATAATGTTGTAGTTTATAAATATGAAAGAGGTTATTTGTTTTAAAATTTTGATTTATGATTTACTCGAAATAATCTTAATCAATTTTTAAGCATAAATTTAGTTTTTAGTATTAAAAAGGCCTAAATTAGACAAAAATAGTATATAATAATACACCGAATATCAAAATTATATATATAATGAAAAATGCTTATTTGGGGACAGTTACTTTGAGCCTGTCCCCAAACTCTCCAAATGTTCCCGAAGTATAGGCGCGCTCGAAAAACTGTCCTCAATCCATGCCTCCCATATATATATATATATATATATATATATATAATTCCCACGCATGACTTATTCCGTTATATTTTTGTCTTCTTGTCTCTCTGTTTATTTTTTGTTTTTTTCATATTAAATAATTTAACTTTTTTCTGCTTGTTTATAATAATTACACACTTACTTGTTTACACTCTATACAATATAATTTAATTAACCAATGATATACAATAACTGAATAAGTCATCCACAAAAACATGCGACCCGCCAGATTGGACAGACTTGCGGTTGAATTAGCCCTATTAAATCTCTAAAATAAAGTGGGAAGTAGTGTACAAAAAATATTCATAGAATTTTCTCTATCAAGTCAAATTTTCGTTCAGATATTTGAATTATTTCTGATAAACGTATTACTAAAATATCAAATGTTTTTAGAGAAAACCCTAAGAAGGTTACTAATGTATCATTGGAAAAAATAAAATCTGCCGATTAACGCTAATTTTATGGTAGAAAAACGTTTTATGATAATGTTTTACATTAAATATTTTAATGGTTAGGTACTGTTTTTATTATTCTTATATTTGCGTTTAAATAACTTACATCCGTAGAAATCGCTTTATATCTATACAACTATACAGGGTATATCGGCAAGTACCCGACAAACTGTAACCAGCTATTCCTCAGCACATTTGTAGTAAAAAATGTTATGGGCGCTTTGCTGTCCGTTAACATTTTTTTTCCATTAAAAACAAAAAATAAATAAAAAAAATCCACACTCCGTCACTGTCATTTGCCTTGTTTCTCGCGTTCAACAGCTGTTATTAGCAAGTGCGTCAAAAAGTGTCCTCGCTCTTTCGTACACACTAAATAATAATAGTTAAAAATGAGACGAATGGTGCTGTGCCATTTCGTTGTGATTGTAAAAGCGCGCCAACGTAGGTACGTACGTAAATTATTCAACGAAACTCGAACAAAATATTGCCAGACGGGTTTTCAAACTTTGACAAAGGATAAAACATTGGTGACATGTGGTGAAAATATGAATAATATATTTTTTATTAAAAAAAAATGTTTCCGGACAGCAAAGTGCCCATAACATTTTTTACTCCAAATGTGCTAAGGAATAGCTGGTTAAAGTTTGTCGGGTACGTGCCGATACACTCTGTATATATCTTAATATATAAAAATCACGTGTCGCTGCGTTCGTACACGCTAATCTCCGAAACCGCCCAACCGATATCAATGAAATTTCGTGAATATGTATGTTTGGTTTTAGTTTGAAAAATAGGATAGTTTTGGACTCGATAATTAGCAAGACATTAGTAATAGCAAAGCATTGCTGGATCCACTAGTAAATAATAATAAAAAAATTGTGTATTAATTTGTAATAAATGAAACATTTGTAAACTTGGATGTAAAAATTGTCAAAATAAAATGTTTTTTTGATAATTGACGAATTGTAAGTTTTTATTCATTGTTATTTTTTTATTTATTACAGAGACTGCAGAGTGGTGCGGGACCCGCAGACTTTGAAATCCAAAGGCTATGGGTTCGTTTCCTTTCTCAAAAAGACGGTAAGTACACATTTTTAATCTTTTGCAAATCAATTTTTGAACTTTTTTTAATTTTTTACATAATACCAAATAAACAACAAATTACGGAATTCCTCCTTGTTATAAGAAAATAACAGAATTACCTACATGTATACAAAAAACAAAGAGATAACGAAGCAGGTAACCAACAATAATGTGACATCGAAGAAGCAGATAATATAAATAAATCTAAACAAAACATGAAGAAGAACAAGACAAAAAAAGAGACCGTCACCTTTTAATTTTTTTGTCTTGTTCTGTTTAATGTTTCGCTTAAATTTTTTTGTATATTATCGTCTTACTTCTTCACACAACTGATTCTAATTTAAAAAATGACATTTAAATTCAAAACAAATTTGAGTTCATTGAACTAGATTTTACGCACAGACAACTTAAATTAAATTTGAGAGGCGGGTATGGGTACCACCGCCTCGGGAAACATTCATTTGATAATAACTAACACCTCTGCCATATGTCACCCCGAGTGGTGCGCTACGTTTGGTGACTTAGCAGGGGTGTCCGGGTTCATGGGGTGTGGTTTGTCCATGTCGTGGTAGAGAGTGCGTCTGCACACTTACTGCGTGACTACTTACTCTGACCTGTCCAGTCGTTCTCCTTATTTCCCTTAAAATACCCTTTGCACAGCGTCTTCAAAGATGACATAGGTTCTGAGGGAACATATTTTTTCTTCGAGGCCTCCTGTCTGTAAATATTTGTCTTGTGTGACTCCTGTTCAATGAACTCAAATATGCTTTGAATTTAAATATCGTGTTCAAAATGATATTCATTTTGTGAAGGATTGAGTATCAATAATATAATATTTTAACAGGTGCCTCAAATTCAAAACAAATTTGATTTCACATAACCACATTTCATGCAGAACTAAGATTTTTCTCTAAAATGATTTTCCTACATATAAAATGAACCCCGCTGAGTCCTACGCCGAAACCTTATACAAATATGTGCCGCTCGGCCTGTTCAAACCGGACAATAAAAACTCAAATTAATTAAGCGAACCCAGGGAGTTCCCTTTGGGGTGCGCCCTTACATTGTGTTTACATCAGTTAACGTTATATCGCACTGGGCTACGTAAGGCGGGCCTATTGTACTAACCCCTGGGATGCTAGCGAATCCAACGCGCTAGGAACTCACTGCACTCTTCTAGAATTTACGGTGTTTTAAGCCTTGAAAAAGCTCCTAGCATATTAAAATAAATTTTATTTATCCATCGAAGCCTGACTGCTGACACTGTATAAATCTCGAGTGAGCCCCACTGTTGAATTTGGCAGCCAACTCTGGTTTGGAGCACCAAAACATCTGAAAATACCCTAGACTTCGCGCAGAACGCGCGGTCCCTCTCTTGACAAACGGATTGCAATCCTTGGAAAACAGGCGTTATGTTAGAATGCTGTCCTTTGTTCTACCGCTATTACAATTGAAGACAATTGAGGAACTAGCGTCATTGATCACACCGGTGCATAGTTGGGAAATACGCCAAATACCTGCCCAACGTGTAGCACAGAGTTTTATCAATATTATTAATAACCTAAAAGGGAACTCAATGTAATATGTGGGTAGAATATTGTGTGCACCAGTTAAATAAAACTCTAATATCATCTTTATCATTTATTATATAAAATGAACCACACATATTGCTCTAGAAAAATAATATTTAGCATGAGACTCAATATAATAGCATTAATACTCAAGGCGTGTCGAGTTAGAAATTAACCTCGATAGATGACATAAAATGCAAGTCCTGACAGTTGAATTTAAGAACAGAAATAAAGATGCTATAAAGAATTTATAGGGCGCCAGCTCAGAATCATATTATTCTGAACAAATTTATATTAAATATGAAAGTAATCCCTAAAGATACTAATGAATAAATGTCAATCTCAATTTGGAAGGCATCTTACGTAAAATCCTAAGTCCGCCAAGGTCAGGAAGCTTTCAACAACCGTCACGTGTCCCCGAGAATCGCGCAACAACTGGCGGAACAAATTGAAACCATACACAGCGCTCTCACACTGTAGCTCGCAAATCAAAACGGCAACTTGAGAATCCTGTCAGCCGCTTTCGGTAGGAACTAAATAGCAAGACTGCTACAAACGTATGTACATGGTTGACGTTTGTCACATAAAAACGGAACGCTTCTACGTCTCTTTCGTGAGTTGAGTAGGTCGGCCGTGGAACGATTTGTCGGCCTCTGCGTTTTCTCCCTCCTTCAAGATCCATGTTCACTCCTTTTAAAAAATACCCTCGCTCAAGATGACAGGCTATGATGAAAATTATTTTCCACAGAGCCTCCTGAGTGGAATTAATGTAAAATGACTAACTGATTACTTGCAAACATTGATTTCTATCTTCGAAAAGCATTCCGTGTCATTTGCCATAAATTTTCATTTTCAATAGTAATTTTTTTTTGTGTTTGCTTACAGGGCTTCAAATTAGTTTAAAGTGATTTACACGGTAAAATATCCCAGAAATAAATCACTAAACAAACTTGTCTTCAATCATTAAAACTTATTTTTAACGATTGAAAACAATATAAGCGACTATTATACGAAAATTTGAAAAAGGTTCGGTCGCATCTAGAAATTGAACCCAGGACTTTAGCCTTGCCGGGGATAAAAATCCTCAATAATATTTTTGTATTATTCTTTAATATGTAATGTTTTTTCTAACATTAGAGAGAAAATGAACATTAATCTAAATATAAGTAGCTATCCTGGGACAACTTCACAGCTGTATATTTTGTTTTTATAAAAATGTCTTCTGGTAAGACAGTACGATATACAGAAATATAAATTTGCACGGACCAAGTAGTCCGCTCGGCACTTTATCTGGCATACCAGGGGTTAAACCGCATTTCAAGTATTTTACTGTTTATTTATGTAAGTGTGATAAAAATATATTACTTCGCGACGGTCATGCTATATAATTATGATGAGTGTAAAGCACGCAGTTTGTTTTGTTTACATTTAAACACCTTGTGGTAGATGGAGTCACTATCGTCTTGGTGAATAAATCGCTAGTAGAAATGTATTTTGAAATGGCATTAAAGTCGCGCTACTAAAGTGTCTAGCCGAGGAAGAATATAAAGCTTCTAAGGTATCCGGTTGAGGAGAAGTAAAAGGTGTACGAAGTATAAGTGAGCAGACGCAGAGCAAGTGTCAAGTCGAGGAGGAATATAAAACTACTAAAGTGTCAATTCGAGGAGGAGTATAAAACTACTAAAGTCTCCAGTTGAGGAGGAGTAAAAAACTAATAAATTGTCTAGTCGACAAAGCTACTAAAGTTTCCAGTCGAGGAGGAGTAAAAAGCTACTGAAGTATCCAGTCGAGGAGGAGTATAAAGCTACTAAAATTTCCAGTTGAGTATAAAGCTACTGAAGTATCCAGTCGAGGAGGAGTATAAAGCTACTAAAGTTTCCAGTTAAGGAGTATAAAGCTACTGAAGTAACCGGACGAGGAGGAATATAAAGCTACTAAAGTGTCCAGTCAAGGAGGAGTACCTATAAAGCTACCAAAATATCCAGTAGAGAAGGAGTATAAAGCTACTAAAGTGTACAGTCGAGGAAAAGTATAAAGCTACCGAAATATCCGGTAGAGAAGGAGTATAAAGCTGTTAAAGTGTCCAGACGAGGAGGAGTACAAAGCTAATAAAATGTCTAGTCGAGAAGGAGTACAAAGCTACTAAAGTGTTCAGTCGAGGAGGAGGAGTATTAAGCTACTAAAGTATCCAGTCGATAAGGAGTATAAAGCTACTAAAGTGTCCAGTCGAGGAGGAGTATAAAGCTACTAAAGTATCCACACGAGGAGAAAGAGTATAAAGCTATCAAAATATCCAGTCGAGGAGGAGTAAAAAGCTAAAAAAGTGTCCAGTCGAGGAGGAGTATAAATCTACTAAAGTGTCCAGTTAAGGAGTATAAAGTATCCAGTTGAGAAGGAGTATAAAGCTACTAAAGTATTCAGTCGAGAAGGAGTATAAAACAACTAAAGTGTCCAGTTGAAGAGGAGTATAAATCTACTAAAGTGTCCAGTCGAGGAGGAGTATGAAGCGTGCCTCATAAAGTTAATCAAGTTAATAAGTTTTTGATATTTAAAAATAAAACTCCGTAAACGATTCAAACTCGTTTTAATAACTGTTAAATTAGAGAACAGTTTTTGAAATTTTATTTTAAAGAAACAATCATTTGTAAATAAGCACAATCTACTTATACACACGTACACGGAGAAAAATGATCCTGTTAAAAAAGTGAGCATGCTAAGAAGTTCCACATGAAATACTAGCCATTTTGAATATTTCGAGAATACGTGTTATTTTTTCCGAATAGATAACATTTCGCCATGCTACAATATAAGTATATCAGTATCAATATCATGATTTGTACGAACACGCCGTCCGCATAAATTTTTTTCTTTTTACTGATTTTTTGTTACAAACTCTTTCAACGCATTCGTCATAGGCCTACAGTCCCATTTTTAACAGGAAAAAATAATAATTTAAACAGATATTTAATAATTAGCAGTATTTCATATCAGTAAGTATTCTCCGTGAATTTAGCCTGGAACTAAAATTTCAACATGCCGCACGTTCCAAAGTGGAAGATACTTTCAGTATCGCCCTGGTGTAAGATCAGCATTAAGAATTGAAACGTTGCTAGCAATGGCTTTAGCCGTGTTTGGTGACGAAATCGAAAAGCCAGGTACTATTTTATCTTCCTCTTCCCAAACTCCTTAACATCCTCACTAACTTCACTTTCACAACGTACCACAATTATTGCTCTTGCGCGGTAATAACATAAAAAAAAATTACAACCTGTTATTTTTTAATATTTAATTTTAATATATTTTTTCTCTCAAATGAATATAAGTTAATTACTGAAAATTCTAGCTTTAAATGCGTTTCTACTTTTTTTAAACGAGTTGCTCATTTTGCACAGTTTGCTTATAAAATCTTTTTATTCTGTTATTATGAATTTTGTTTTATTCTGTGATTATCAACAAAATTTTTTTTTAAATATGAAAATCTTATTTAAAATTATTTTGGCTGTCGGTGCATGCGTGAATTGAGATTGTATTCATGCGTAATGCGTAAAATGCTAATTTGAGACATCGCATCGCCGAGGATTTTAACCACTAACCCCGTCAAATAATCAAATGATTAATTTTTAAAATTAGCCAAGGATCGTACAGCTCCGTCACTGTAGTCGTCAAATGATAAAACTGTTAATATTATATAAATAGTGGAAATAAACTGTGACCATAATTTTAATATACGCCTACCTCGCAACATCGCCTCTTTAAAGGGGCCGAAAGTCTACTGCCGCGCCCGTTCGTTAAACCTCATTTCAAATTTATCATAACTAGGTCAGAGCTTCTCAAACTATGCCAAACTTTCAATCCATTCTTTAAACCCGTTTCTCTTGTATCGTGTATTCAAAAAATAATGAGCGGTTTTTTTGTTTTAATTTGAACAAAATATTATTTAAAACTAATAGAACTAAATTGACACGTCCTAGTAAAAATTTTTTTTTGAAAGAATGACAAACTTTCCTGGAAAACGAATAATATTTGATTTTTTTATTCCTACTTGCACCACGGTAAGCACCTTTCCTTATCTGTGGTGTGTATTTACTACACATTGCTTCTAATAACTTTAATAACTCTATAAATATAATAAATTCTGGGTTCAGATTTTAGGTATTCCTCTGTTATACATTTATGCACTGAATTAAAAAAAAATATTTTACATGGTTTTCAAATTCAATTAAAAATCAGAGTGTTTTGTTAAAAATCAGTCAACCATGTGGCACTGCTACGCGAAGAGTGTGCGAGGAAATGACACGCTATTGATGTCCCGCTTTAGTTCGCTATGCGGGAACATGAGAAATCCATAAGTTTGCAGTTGTATTTAGACCATCGATACCTACGACTGCATAGCTGTGTGTGTGCGTCCAGCACCTATCCAGCACCTGCAGCCGCCAGCCAGTCGGTCGCGGGCCGTCATTAGATAAAGACATTTTTCATGTTTTCAGCAATTAAATTACAATTATTATCACTTTTGATATAAAATAAAATAAACATAAGCGATTAGCTAAGAATATTCATATTTTTCCGATATTAAATCGCTTATTTTGAGTTGTGTATTGACTACACAGCACCGGAAAGCGTGGATTTTTTTAGGAGAGCAAGGAAAAGGTTAATATATTGTTTGTGAACTCATCCACTGACCGGTCAATATAATATAAATTTTTATATAAAGAGAGAAACCCAAGCTTTCAAAGATCTTCTCGTATAATTTGTTTTATTTTTATTATTATGTTTTTATAAAAAAAAAAATGGATTGACAAAAAACTTTTAAAAAGTTTGTCTAATATATTTTTTTATACAATTAAATCGATCGAACGAATTAAAGCGTTGTCCTTGTAAGTTAAAGAACCTGAGTTTGAATCCCAGTTGGGACTTCAATGATTAAAAAATACAATATTACTCATTGAGTTAGTGAAATGTGTATATATTTATCAAATAATCATAATGTATACAATGAGATGCCTGAGGCGCGTGTGTGGTAAAACCATGTATAATCGTGTGAGAAATGTGGAGATCCGCGAAGAATGCAAGGGTGATGCAAGCGTAATGAGTAAGATTAAGAAAGTGACGCTTAGATAATTTGGGCATGTAAAGAAAATTAACGAAAGGAGAATGTAAGGACAATATATGACGCAAATGTGGATGGTTGAAGAAGTAGGGGACTCATGGCACGATCAAGTTAATCAAATAATAGTGTCGGGCCATGCCATAATAGAGGAGTATGTATGAATGTGAATGTGGCAAGAAGTGTGTGCCAACACTGAGTTGGCGGTCCGTCCTCACTGCCTACCCCTACGGAAAAACGGCGGGATGTTTGGTTAGTTAAATTTACTGGTTGTACAAAAGCGTTAGTTCAAAATACGAAATCCTCCGAACACTGACGGCAAGCCCCTGATTGTTATGTCCTGGTATTTATATACAAGTTATAGTAAATTATTATAAGCAATTATTAGTCGCATAAAATATCCATGGAAATTGATAATTTCCAAAATATTTCACCAACAAATGTAGATATAATATGTCTCGGCGCCATCTAGTGGGAAATTTAGCACTAACAAAGCCTTTCCTACAAAAAATAAAGTTGGTTGTTTGCAGGTGAAAAAATTTAATAAGCAGTAATTGTTCATTGAAGTACTAGTATATATTGAATTATTTGGCGGTCCAGAGCATCTGACCGGACATCAGAAGATGCGGGTTCAATTCCCGTCGGCGGTATTTATTTTTACTCAGGAGATATTTTCAATTTGTATTGATATTCCAAGCGACTTTGTGCTATGCATAAAAAACCTTGTCTTATAAAAACATATATATACAAGGTGTCCGGGGATAAAGTGCCTTAACTTCAGGAGGTGATTCTAAACGATGTAAGAAATAAAATAGATAAATAACTTTTTAGAAATTTCAGTGTTTATTTTCCGATATAAACAATTCAACTTTTTAACCTAATACGACTTTAAAACATTGGAATTTAGAAAAAAGTCACTATTCATTTTTACTTGTAAAATCGTTTTGGATCATCTTTACCCCCAAATACCCTGTATGGTGTGATTTTTAACAGTAGGGTGAAGCCACACACTTTGAGAAGCACAGTGCTTCATACTCCGTAGAAGTAGGGTGTTACATACAAATATAAAAGCTTTTATGTCTGTAGCAGAGGATGGTGGTCGCACCCACATTATGCTAAACAATAGCGATGGCCCTACCAGCGGTCACGTCATGTGAGGCATTAATTAATTTATATGTCCCTTACGACAGATACGAAGCAAATTAACCGACATACCCCAATTGGGGATGACATAGTCCAGCTGCTGGGAGCAATTGGGTCGCAAAATCCATATAAGTATTGCAATCCTTAGAGCAAAGGCGTCAGGTAGGTATGCTGACCTTGTTCTACCGGTATTAAAACGTAAGATGCTCCTATGAACACATTCCGACACATTCGGGAAACATTTTTTTTTTTTTTTTTTTTTTTTTTTTTTTTTTTTAATTTTTTATTTTATAAAAAATCAAATTTAATAATGTTATAATAATTAACTTAATAATTATTTAATTTGATTTATTTTAAATTTATTTAAAAAAAAATAAAAAATTAAATGGAGTACTACGAATTAAACACCAAAACAATAAATAAATAACAGTTCTTGAGTTCAACAATTCGGGTGTTGAACTATTTGCTTGCCTCTGTGTTTCCTCATTCCTTTCTTCCCTCAAAAATACCTCCCTCACAGCATCCCCAAATATGACAGGGGAATTGTTTTCCTCAGGGCCTCCTTTGTGGGGTCAATGTAAAAATGAGATATATTCTATTTTCAATCCATTTAAAAAAAATCGATCTCATCAATAATCTCAGTCTATGGTTCGACATATTTTTGTGAGTAGATACTGCACGAGAAACCCAACTGCTCAACTGATATGGTCGAATTAGCCCAGTGGTCACAGCATAACCCGGCAAGGAAGAGTTTCTGTATTCAACGCCTAGATGCGACTAAATGTTTAATATTCGAGTTAATATTGTTTTCAATGATTAAATATTACAATTTGGTAGCGGAAGTCAAGGACGCTCGAGAAAGACATGGCACGATTAAGTGAACCAGATACTTAATAATATAACTTGCAATATAGTTGTGTATGAGGAATACTTGGAGTAGGTGGATCAGTTTGTGTATTTAGGAAGTATGTTCTAGAGAGATGGAAAGGCTAATAGAGATATTTAAAGAAGAGTAAAAACAAAAAATTAGCAGTCCACAATGGAGTTCTGGTACCTACCCTGATGTACGGAAGTGAAGCATGGAACTGGCAAAAAAAAGGATGAAAGCAGATTGAATGCTGTTGAAATAAGATCATGTTTGATCGTGTGAGGAATGTGGAGATCCGCAAAGAGTGCAAGGCTGATGTAAACGTAATGAGTAAGATTAAGAAAGGGACACTTAGGTGGTTTGGGCATGTAGAGCGAATGAGCGAAGATAGGAGTGTAAGGAGGATATATGATGCAAATTCGAATGGAAGACATGGCACGATCAAGTGAATCAGATAATTGAGTCGGGCCATGTCAAGAGTCAGAACAATAGAAGTGTATGTATGAGACGATGTATGAATGTGAATGAGGCAAGAAGTGTGTGCCAAGACCGAGTTGTTTGGCGCTCCGTCTTCTCTGCCCATCCCTGCGGGGAAACAGTGTGATGGTTATTTACTATTATTTCGGCTCAACTCATTAAGTAAATGTTAAAAATATATTTTATTTTATTTTACATAATAATATTTCATATACCTATTTAAACATTTTAATTGCTGACAATAATTTTAATGAATCAATCAAGGGAATTTAAAATGTCATTCAGTTTTACATTTTATCGAAATTGTCGCAAACTGGCTAATAAATTGATAACTTCAAAAACGCAATCATTAGTAATGATAACCCATTTAACAAACGTTCCATTTTAAACGACTGGTACGTAGAAAAAAATATAATTTATTTTTCTGTTTTTGTTACATGGGTAAGTGAATAATTTAAAATATTTATTAAAATTTTAATTTGCATACTTGGAAATAATAATATGCGATTTTTTTTATTTATTATTTTTTTCTAATTACAAATCCGTATTTGTATTATTCAAAGGCTTGGCAGAAACTTAGACGATTTTTTAAAATGAATACCGCACAAGATTCTTAACCGCTCCCATCTGGAGTCAGTTTGGACTACGTCATACCTAATTGCTCACAACTACCTAAAGTCCGCCTTGGAACAGGAATTCCTGCTGAAGAGGATGAACTAATATACTTTGTATAAAAAATATTTAAAAAGTATAATTGAAGATTTACTTGTTACCGAGACAACGCCTCTAACCACTCAACCATTAGAACCTTTTAATCTTGTCGTTTTAGTCAATTTCATATTTCAAATTCAGTATTTAAAATATAATCCTCAACAATTTTTACAATCTTTCTATCTGTATAAAACAAATGTAAATGTTCGTTGGTTCAAAATCTTAAATCTCAGAAAGTTTTTCACCGATGCTTAAAAATTTTGACACAATAACGTTGCTTTGCTCATTGGGCGTATAAGCAACATGTGATCGCATTAGGCAAATCACGAGTAGACTGTAAAATATTAATTGTGAACTTTGAAGTTGACACAACTATGGTTGGAGATGGTGAACATGGAGTAAGGAAGGAATCCGACTCACCCCTTTGATGTTCTTCAAAGATGTTGATGGTTGGTTTCACTCGCAGGAGATATGATTTATTTCACGCACAAGCTTCCATAACATCCAGGTTGACTACGAAACACACTGAGGGAACCGAATATGTTCACTGCACAGGCCTTCTACCCTGATTTGATATTAAAAACAGCACTGATCACAAATAGATGTTCATCAAACAGGCTCCATCAATAAACTGCTTTGACAGTCACTTTTATTGTTGTAAAATGTCACACAAACACGTAGGTATAGTCAGATAATGAAATGAACAATGGACAATGTTACAGGAAGATTAATAGATGCGTTAACACAACAGGAGCTATTGTTTTTCTATCTGCACAGACAGACTGAGCCAAAGCTACGCGTGGCGAGGTATAGCTTATATTTAATTAAACACGAATTTAAGTAGAGTGGTTAGAGAAGTTGTTCCGGTAAGACAGAGGTCCTGGGTTCGATTCCCAGTTGAGACCATTACCTTTTTATTTTTCTATGTCTTGTTCATTTATTAGTATTATATTTTTATTCAATGACTTACACTGAAGGTAATATATAACCTTTAAAACTAAAAGAAAGGTTATTCCGATAAAACTATTTACTTTTCAGTATAAGAAGTTCTTAAAAATAGCATTTAAGTAAACACCACTTCAGCAAATAATTAATTCGATTTGGTTTGAGTGATCGAAATCAAATTTCAAAACGAAATAATATCTAAGAGCAACTTAGAGATATCTGCGTTTGACTTGTGGCACGTGCCTTTGAAATACGAGCTTCTTTGGATCTCACGTTACAACTTGAAGGGTTAACTCAGTGGCGTAGTAAGTCCCCCGTTCCCGGGCTTTATTCGCGGGGCTTCAAATATACCGGGATATGCTTGAGTCAAGTCACGCGAAAAGTTGGCGTAATATTATTCAATTTGAGATCCATTAGGCGTATTTGTGGTAAAACTATGTATGAACGTGTTAAGAACACGGATTCCGAATTTTTACTGAAAAGCAGAGTTTCTTCGAAAATTTAAAGTTTTTAAGCTATTGAAAAAATATTTGTTATTGATCATAAATATATCACAAAAAGTCACACCCAAAAGGATCTCGTGGTCCCAGGGAGCAATACGGAAAATTATCAAAAGTCGTATACATATCTGGGACCGAAATTATATAATAAAATCCCCCAAGAATTACATATTAAAACATGCAAAATGTAATTCATCGGTTCAATAATAACTAAATGGTTGATTGGCTTGGGGAGGGTGGAGTCTGTGATGTTTTGGACACTCACATAAAATAAACGAAACGAACGTGCTCAAAAAAAATTTTTGTTTAGACAACGACGGGAGATTTATGGACAGACAGGCCTGGAGTAAACACATTCACACGGGACAGGGCGCAGGGACGGGCAGTCAGGTTTGGAACTTGAGTACGTTGACATCTCCATGAAATCGATACAAATGAGAAGTGTTGTGTGAAATTGCAGTGAATTAGTGGATTCAGATAGTGTTAATAGTATTGTGGAATTTTGAACTAAAGTGAAATATTATTGAACCGGTTTTTGTGTGAAGTGAAAGTGGTTGGACTCAGTGAGAAAACAATTAATAATAATGACAGTAAGGAACAATCGGATAATTTTTAGAGCGCCGTTTTGTAAAAACCCACCTCAGGGGCGCCAGGTGTCGTGCAATCGCGATTGTGTTATAAAGTTGTGTTGATTTAAACGTGATTTCGTATACAGTTCGAACTAGATTGCTTGTCTTAAAAACATGAAAATAATAAAAATAATGATTGCGTTTTTAAAATAGAGTGAATGTACTTAAAGGCAGGAAGTGTTTAATCGGGCTAAGTTATTGATTTGGCGAGATGGCATTCTATCCACGGAGACCGAAAACCAGAGAATCAAATAGATTATTAACTGTGGGTTCGAATCCTAACAGATTAGGGAGGTACAATTTTATTTACAGGAATATTTAATTACCCTTTTATAAGCGTAGGGAGGAGGTCGAAAATTAAAGTGATTTAGCTATATAGTGTAACCAGGTAAGCTTCACGCTGAGAATGAGAGGTGACTAACCGGGTGAGTTTTTTTATATTATTTATTAAATTTCAGAGGACCCTTTTTAAAGACGGATACAACTAAGTTTACTACACCTGCCGCCCAAATAATGTTATCATTAACAGGGATGTGCTAGGCGAACCGTCAATCAGCTGTGAGCGAGAGACGAGTCAACGACCTTTTCATATATAGGACAAGACGCAGGTACAGTCAGTCAAAGGGGAAGTTTTGCTAGCGTATGCCGTCCCGAATTGAAAGCGTTCGGATGCAACCAGACGGAACAAAATGAAAACTTTTCTTCTGTTATTTGACTTTTCTAATTTAATACTTTTCATCTATTGTTTGACTTTCTAAGTTACGAATTGGGATGCACAAAAACAAATCTAAAGTCGAAAGAGGGAGATGGTAATCTCCGAAATAAAACTACCAACCGAACAACTTTTCTCAACAGGTATCTTTCGAGAGGTAGGCAGCCTCTTTAAATTAAATGCAAAAAATCAAACCAATTATCCGTTTATACCTTACCTGAGAGGATAGGTATTCAGTAGAAGTTACCCATACCTAATACACGAGGATGCTAGTAACCTCATAAAATAAATACTGGAACCAAATATTAAAATACAGACAGTCCTCATCCCAAATTTGGCATATCGAGTAGACCTTACATATATCTCACATGATAATTGGCTGAATGGGTAGGCACACAACCTATCGTTAATAAGCGGGCAAAATGTCGACAAGATCGTCGTGTGTTATATATGTATTGACCTAGAAAGGGATGTAAATCCCCGACGGCGTGGGAGTTACAACGTTTTCTAGAGGTGGCACGTAACTTAGGACCTTGCGTGTCACATTTTCGCGACTAGATTCGTGACAAGGGATGTCATGGTTTTCCCCTTCTACACTCAGTAAAGTAGATTATCCTGGAGGTGTTTGAGATTGGGGCAATTCTGAAATTGGTGAAGAGACCTGGTTTTCTTTATTCTGGCGTGAAGGTTGCCGATTTGGAACAAGGGGAGACCCGGCCGGTTGTGATATCCAGACACGCAGATATCGATTGCCTTGTTCGAATTATCATCCATCAGTTTTGTTTGGTAAGCGGAGGAGCCAGTCTTAACTTGAAAAAAATTCATTTCCTTTCCTCTCCTTCCCCTCCCAAAATATATACATGGATGGCGCCGACAACTAACACCATAAATTTATCGTATGTATATCACATATATAAAATCTAACACTTTATTATACTCACATTACTCTATGACAGGTAGAATCACGTAGCTAGTTGGGGGAGCAGGCGACTTAGAAGATAAGGTTTATGAAATGGTTTTAAAACACAGCGGTAATCGATTCAACTCACTCTATCTCAAAAGAACCAAGGGATACCACACATACACAGATAACTAGGTTTCTAAACCGAGAAACAAAAAACCAACACAACGTTCGGTGAAGCCTTTTTATACTGATCCGTAACGTGAAATGAGTACGTTCAAGGTCGTACGTCACGTAGACAAACTAGAATCAAAGGAGAGGAGCAAAGGCTCGTAGAGACGGCAGGGGAGGAATTTTCCATCCCTGCGAACACATATGCAAAGCCTTATGGAAAAGTTACCTATGGGACTTTAAAGAAAAATTATCGTAGAAAGAAGAGAAGGAAAAGTTTGAAGTAGAAAGGGCAGATCATTTCATTTGATGCCGCAAACCAGGAGAGATAGATATAAAAGCTGGCTTGAGTTCATTACTGTTGTTGAGAAAAAAAATGGATTTCATAAACCTTATTAATTCACATTAACAGCAAAAGAAATGGTACCTATCGTCAAAAATGATAACAGAGACATCGTACTTCAAAGGCAAAATAGAATAAACAGACAGACCCGGAAAACATTGAATTCATTGTGACGACAAAAAACATCTAAAATGTTCATAAACAACGAAGCCAAAGGATAAACAAACATCGAAATCGGATTAATTATAACACAAGAATAAGATAGCTGGGACAAATCTAAAATAAACATTGCATCGGATATCGTGAAGTATATGGCATATTTTATACCATTGATATTAGAATAACTGTAAACAATTATTGTTTATTCCAGATCTAAAAGGCAGAGAATGTTTAAGTCATAAATAACACAGACGGACAAAAAACCATCGGATCACAGCCGAGGACACAAAATAAAAACAAATCAACATGGAAATAAATAACACTCGAATATAATACAAATAACGCATTGAGATGAAAAAACACAAAGTTAAGTCAAGTACTATTATGTAATAAACAAAACTCGGAGTTTAAAATTCGAAAATAAATAAGTGTGACATGACATATTGAATTTCTACCCATAGAGACACAAAAACACTTGAAAAAGGTGAGGGCGGAAAAAAACTCACCAGCAGAACAAGCCGATAATCACGGGAACCAAAAAATAAACAGATGCTAGGTTAGAAACGAAGAACAGGGGCGCTCAACATTTTGGAAGAATTAAAATAAAATTTAAAATAAAAATAAAAAAATAAATACAGAGGTATTCGAGAAACGTAAATTACCTATAGTTATTTCTAATCCCATCGACTAACACGAGGAAGCGAGATTACCCGCTGGGCTTAGAACTAAAGGGAGGCTGTGATGTTTTGGACACTCACATAAAATAAACGAAACGAACGTGCTCAAAAAAAATTTTTGTTTAGACAACGACGGGAGATTTATGGACAGACAGGCCTGGAGTAAACACATTCACACGGGACAGGGCGCAGGGACGGGCAGTCAGGTTTGGAACTTGAGTACGTTGACATCTCCATGAAATCGATACAAATGAGAAGTGTTGTGTGAAATTGCAGTGAATTAGTGGATTCAGATAGTGTTAATAGTATTGTGGAATTTTGAACTAAAGTGAAATATTATTGAACCGGTTTTTGTGTGAAGTGAAAGTGGTTGGACTCAGTGAGAAAACAATTAATAATAATGACAGTAAGGAACAATCGGATAATTTTTAGAGCGCCGTTTTGTAAAAACCCACCTCAGGGGCGCCAGGTGTTGTGCAATCGCGATTGTGTTATAAAGTTGTGTTGATTTAAACGTGATTTCGTATACAGTTCGAACTAGATTGCTTGTCTTAAAAACATGAAAATAATAAAAATAATGATTGCGTTTTTAAAATAGAGTGAATGTACTTAAAGGCAGGAAGTGTTTAATCGGGCTAAGTTATTGATTTGGCGAGATGGCATTCTATCCACGGAGACCGAAAACCAGAGAATCAAATAGATTATTAACTGTGGGTTCGAATCCTAACAGATTAGGGAGGTACAATTTTATTTACAGGAATATTTAATTACCCTTTTATAAGCGTAGGGAGGAGGTCGAAAATTAAAGTGATTTAGCTATATAGTGTAACCAGGTAAGCTTCACGCTGAGAATGAGAGGTGACTAACCGGGTGAGTTTTTTTATATTATTTATTAAATTTCAGAGGACCCTTTTTAAAGACGGATACAACTAAGTTTACTACACCTGCCGCCCAAATAATGTTATCATTAACAGGGATGTGCTAGGCGAACCGTCAATCAGCTGTGAGCGAGAGACGAGTCAACGACCTTTTCATATATAGGACAAGACGCAGGTACAGTCAGTCAAAGGGGAAGTTTTGCTAGCGTATGCCGTCCCGAATTGAAAGCGTTCGGATGCAACCAGACGGAACAAAATGAAAACTTTTCTTCTGTTATTTGACTTTTCTAATTTAATACTTTTCATCTATTGTTTGACTTTCTAAGTTACGAATTGGGATGCACAAAAACAAATCTAAAGTCGAAAGAGGGAGATGGTAATCTCCGAAATAAAACTACCAACCGAACAACTTTTCTCAACAGGTATCTTTCGAGAGGTAGGCAGCCTCTTTAAATTAAATGCAAAAAATCAAACCAATTATCCGTTTATACCTTACCTGAGAGGATAGGTATTCAGTAGAAGTTACCCATACCTAATACACGAGGATGCTAGTAACCTCATAAAATAAATACTGGAACCAAATATTAAAATACAGACAGTCCTCATCCCAAATTTGGCATATCGAGTAGACCTTACATATATCTCACATGATAATTGGCTGAATGGGTAGGCACACAACCTATCGTTAATAAGCGGGCAAAATGTCGACAAGATCGTCGTGTGTTATATATGTATTGACCTAGAAAGGGATGTAAATCCCCGACGGCGTGGGAGTTACAACGTTTTCTAGAGGTGGCACGTAACTTAGGACCTTGCGTGTCACATTTTCGCGACTAGATTCGTGACAAGGGATGTCATGGTTTTCCCCTTCTACACTCAGTAAAGTAGATTATCCTGGAGGTGTTTGAGATTGGGGCAATTCTGAAATTGGTGAAGAGACCTGGTTTTCTTTATTCTGGCGTGAAGGTTGCCGATTTGGAACAAGGGGAGACCCGGCCGGTTGTGATATCCAGACACGCAGATATCGATTGCCTTGTTCGAATTATCATCCATCAGTTTTGTTTGGTAAGCGGAGGAGCCAGTCTTAACTTGAAAAAAATTCATTTCCTTTCCTCTCCTTCCCCTCCCAAAATATATACATGGATGGCGCCGACAACTAACACCATAAATTTATCGTATGTATATCACATATATAAAATCTAACACTTTATTATACTCACATTACTCTATGACAGGTAGAATCACGTAGCTAGTTGGGGGAGCAGGCGACTTAGAAGATAAGGTTTATGAAATGGTTTTAAAACACAGCGGTAATCGATTCAACTCACTCTATCTCAAAAGAACCAAGGGATACCACACATACACAGATAACTAGGTTTCTAAACCGAGAAACAAAAAACCAACACAACGTTCGGTGAAGCCTTTTTATACTGATCCGTAACGTGAAATGAGTACGTTCAAGGTCGTACGTCACGTAGACAAACTAGAATCAAAGGAGAGGAGCAAAGGCTCGTAGAGACGGCAGGGGAGGAATTTTCCATCCCTGCGAACACATATGCAAAGCCTTATGGAAAAGTTACCTATGGGACTTTAAAGAAAAATTATCGTAGAAAGAAGAGAAGGAAAAGTTTGAAGTAGAAAGGGCAGATCATTTCATTTGATGCCGCAAACCAGGAGAGATAGATATAAAAGCTGGCTTGAGTTCATTACTGTTGTTGAGAAAAAAAATGGATTTCATAAACCTTATTAATTCACATTAACAGCAAAAGAAATGGTACCTATCGTCAAAAATGATAACAGAGACATCGTACTTCAAAGGCAAAATAGAATAAACAGACAGACCCGGAAAACATTGAATTCATTGTGACGACAAAAAACATCTAAAATGTTCATAAACAACGAAGCCAAAGGATAAACAAACATCGAAATCGGATTAATTATAACACAAGAATAAGATAGCTGGGACAAATCTAAAATAAACATTGCATCGGATATCGTGAAGTATATGGCATATTTTATACCATTGATATTAGAATAACTGTAAACAATTATTGTTTATTCCAGATCTAAAAGGCAGAGAATGTTTAAGTCATAAATAACACAGACGGACAAAAAACCATCGGATCACAGCCGAGGACACAAAATAAAAACAAATCAACATGGAAATAAATAACACTCGAATATAATACAAATAACGCATTGAGATGAAAAAACACAAAGTTAAGTCAAGTACTATTATGTAATAAACAAAACTCGGAGTTTAAAATTCGAAAATAAATAAGTGTGACATGACATATTGAATTTCTACCCATAGAGACACAAAAACACTTGAAAAAGGTGAGGGCGGAAAAAAACTCACCAGCAGAACAAGCCGATAATCACGGGAACCAAAAAATAAACAGATGCTAGGTTAGAAACGAAGAACAGGGGCGCTCAACATTTTGGAAGAATTAAAATAAAATTTAAAATAAAAATAAAAAAATAAATACAGAGGTATTCGAGAAACGTAAATTACCTATAGTTATTTCTAATCCCATCGACTAACACGAGGAAGCGAGATTACCCGCTGGGCTTAGAACTAAAGGGAGGCTGTGATGTTTTGGACACTCACATAAAATAAACGAAACGAACGTGCTCAAAAAAAATTTTTGTTTAGACAACGACGGGAGATTTATGGACAGACAGGCCTGGAGTAAACACATTCACACGGGACAGGGCGCAGGGACGGGCAGTCAGGTTTGGAACTTGAGTACGTTGACATCTCCATGAAATCGATACAAATGAGAAGTGTTGTGTGAAATTGCAGTGAATTAGTGGATTCAGATAGTGTTAATAGTATTGTGGAATTTTGAACTAAAGTGAAATATTATTGAACCGGTTTTTGTGTGAAGTGAAAGTGGTTGGACTCAGTGAGAAAACAATTAATAATAATGACAGTAAGGAACAATCGGATAATTTTTAGAGCGCCGTTTTGTAAAAACCCACCTCAGGGGCGCCAGGTGTTGTGCAATCGCGATTGTGTTATAAAGTTGTGTTGATTTAAACGTGATTTCGTATACAGTTCGAACTAGATTGCTTGTCTTAAAAACATGAAAATAATAAAAATAATGATTGCGTTTTTAAAATAGAGTGAATGTACTTAAAGGCAGGAAGTGTTTAATCGGGCTAAGTTATTGATTTGGCGAGATGGCATTCTATCCACGGAGACCGAAAACCAGAGAATCAAATAGATTATTAACTGTGGGTTCGAATCCTAACAGATTAGGGAGGTACAATTTTATTTACAGGAATATTTAATTACCCTTTTATAAGCGTAGGGAGGAGGTCGAAAATTAAAGTGATTTAGCTATATAGTGTAACCAGGTAAGCTTCACGCTGAGAATGAGAGGTGACTAACCGGGTGAGTTTTTTTATATTATTTATTAAATTTCAGAGGACCCTTTTTAAAGACGGATACAACTAAGTTTACTACACCTGCCGCCCAAATAATGTTATCATTAACAGGGATGTGCTAGGCGAACCGTCAATCAGCTGTGAGCGAGAGACGAGTCAACGACCTTTTCATATATAGGACAAGACGCAGGTACAGTCAGTCAAAGGGGAAGTTTTGCTAGCGTATGCCGTCCCGAATTGAAAGCGTTCGGATGCAACCAGACGGAACAAAATGAAAACTTTTCTTCTGTTATTTGACTTTTCTAATTTAATACTTTTCATCTATTGTTTGACTTTCTAAGTTACGAATTGGGATGCACAAAAACAAATCTAAAGTCGAAAGAGGGAGATGGTAATCTCCGAAATAAAACTACCAACCGAACAACTTTTCTCAACAGGTATCTTTCGAGAGGTAGGCAGCCTCTTTAAATTAAATGCAAAAAATCAAACCAATTATCCGTTTATACCTTACCTGAGAGGATAGGTATTCAGTAGAAGTTACCCATACCTAATACACGAGGATGCTAGTAACCTCATAAAATAAATACTGGAACCAAATATTAAAATACAGACAGTCCTCATCCCAAATTTGGCATATCGAGTAGACCTTACATATATCTCACATGATAATTGGCTGAATGGGTAGGCACACAACCTATCGTTAATAAGCGGGCAAAATGTCGACAAGATCGTCGTGTGTTATATATGTATTGACCTAGAAAGGGATGTAAATCCCCGACGGCGTGGGAGTTACAACGTTTTCTAGAGGTGGCACGTAACTTAGGACCTTGCGTGTCACATTTTCGCGACTAGATTCGTGACAAGGGATGTCATGGTTTTCCCCTTCTACACTCAGTAAAGTAGATTATCCTGGAGGTGTTTGAGATTGGGGCAATTCTGAAATTGGTGAAGAGACCTGGTTTTCTTTATTCTGGCGTGAAGGTTGCCGATTTGGAACAAGGGGAGACCCGGCCGGTTGTGATATCCAGACACGCAGATATCGATTGCCTTGTTCGAATTATCATCCATCAGTTTTGTTTGGTAAGCGGAGGAGCCAGTCTTAACTTGAAAAAAATTCATTTCCTTTCCTCTCCTTCCCCTCCCAAAATATATACATGGATGGCGCCGACAACTAACACCATAAATTTATCGTATGTATATCACATATATAAAATCTAACACTTTATTATACTCACATTACTCTATGACAGGTAGAATCACGTAGCTAGTTGGGGGAGCAGGCGACTTAGAAGATAAGGTTTATGAAATGGTTTTAAAACACAGCGGTAATCGATTCAACTCACTCTATCTCAAAAGAACCAAGGGATACCACACATACACAGATAACTAGGTTTCTAAACCGAGAAACAAAAAACCAACACAACGTTCGGTGAAGCCTTTTTATACTGATCCGTAACGTGAAATGAGTACGTTCAAGGTCGTACGTCACGTAGACAAACTAGAATCAAAGGAGAGGAGCAAAGGCTCGTAGAGACGGCAGGGGAGGAATTTTCCATCCCTGCGAACACATATGCAAAGCCTTATGGAAAAGTTACCTATGGGACTTTAAAGAAAAATTATCGTAGAAAGAAGAGAAGGAAAAGTTTGAAGTAGAAAGGGCAGATCATGTCAAGTCTGAAAAACTAAATGGTTGATTGGCTTGGGGAGGGTGGAGTCTGAAAAACTAAATGGTTGATTGGCTTGGGGAGGGTGGAGTCTGAAAAACTAAATGGTTGATTGGCTTGTGGAGGGTGGAGTCGTCTGAAAAACTATCAAATAATGTCATTTAAATTTTACATGGTTACCTATTAATGGCTCATTTAGTAAATACTTAATATATATTCAATTGTGATAAAAAACAACGCTTTACTTTTACAGAATAAATTTATAGCAATTTTAACAGCATTTGGTTCCTTATAACGGGCAATCTGCCTAGCTAGGAACTAATATCAACCTACAATTCATAATAACACTTATTTTTAATTGTGACCGGATAAATCATCAAAATGATAATTCATCACATCTTTAAAGAGTTATATAAAGTCATGGAAAGTGATGAAACAAAAATTTTATTAACTTGGTTATGTAGGTTAGGTTAGGTTAGCTTTTTTTTTTCATCGTTTTTAATGACTTTATAAAACTTTTTAAAAGTGTGTTGAATTGTCATTTTGTCATGGAACCATTTTAATATACCTACTCATACAGTTATTGCAACATTATTATTTTGTCCCTTTTGCTATATACATGTATCTAATGTTATGTAATAAATAAATAAAAAAATATTTATAAATTTGTATGAAATTAATTCGATAGAAAAAAAATATTCGCAGTGTTTCTTTAAATGTTACTCAAACGGCCTTTTCAGGCAAAACTGTATTGAGATTTGAGGCCAAAATACTTGACAAAACTGAATATTTATTGTTTTAATCAAAAGGTGTAGCAAATATCTAATATTTTTATTTATTTAAATATTAAAATATGGGAAATATTAAAGGAGGCAATTTAGTAAATTATATGTGTGAATAAACGAACATTATTAACATAGATTAAACAAAACAGCATTAATTAATTAAATTCAAGTTACAGTCGACCGATTTGTTTTGGAACACAAATTTTCAGTGAATACATTAAAATTTCTACTAAAAACACATTCTACCCCTCAGGGTAATTCGTTCGCTTATGGGAACAGTTCATGTGGTCTCCTACAAATTTTCGTATCTCCCTTACTGTCATGGTAAGAAATATGATCCAAACGGTGTTAGAAAGAGAAAACACCAAACTTTATATTCAAATACTGAATATAATGAACTTGGCAAACTTTAAACGGAGTATGTGCGAACTATTTTTACCTAATTTGTAAACTATTGTTATACTTTCTTATTATCATTATGATTGATTTGGAGGATTTTGGCAGATTTTATATATTTCGTCTCACTTATTTGTACTCTATCCATACCTATATTTTTTAAACTCTTATATTTTATGTAACATATTTTGTCAACTCTGATATTTTTTTATGTAACCTGTATTTTGTTAACACTGATTTTTTAAAATGTAATCTGTATAACTAAAAAAATAAAGATGTACATTATTATAGGTGAAAGCCCTATGGGCGTTTAAATAAAATAAAATAAAATAAATAAGGAAACTAACTACAGAAGAATTCTTTGAACCCAAATTTTCAAGTTATGCAATTTGAGAAAAAATAATGAAACTTCGTGACTTTTTTTAATAATGATAAACATTAACAAATTGTTACCTCACTTTTTTGCGAAAATAATGTTAACAATTCATTAATTTTGAGGTGACAGTAATGTTTCTAATATATTCATCTAACAAAGTGTGTTTGTTCATTGTCAACTATTTTAGGTGATTTATTTATTGTTTTTGTAAAAATCTGATTATTATTTTTTTTTTAATTTAATGTAAATTATATTCAATAATTTTATTTTTATTTTTACTAAGTTCTGCAAGTATTTTTTGGTTTTTGTTATTGTTACAGCTGTTTAGGCTTTCAAGCTTTAAATTTACTTAAACTATTATAAATCAAGAAAAGAACCAGTGACCCTAATATAATATAAATTAATAAGGTAAGGAAAATTATTTATTCCCCGCTTCTAAGTATGTTCACAAAACCTAAGAAATATAACACATTTAAATAAATTAATAGCACCCACAACATAATTATAGAATTAAGATAACATTGATATGGGGAAAACAGACTTCAAAATACCCCCACAGAATATGAAATCTATTGTCACAATTATTTTATCAGGAAATCGGTTTGACCGATAATAAACCATTTTAAATTGGGAGGGGGTAAAATAGAATCATATAAATAAGTCGTCTAAACGTGGTTATAACCACAGTTTGAAAATTGCCCTGAAAGCCGAAACAGCTATTAAAATAACAAAAACCAAAAAATACTTGCGATAATATTATTAATTTTAATTTACAGTAAATTAAAAAGAAAAGATATAAATATTTTAGTTCAGTTTTCAGACAGAAAACGAAAGGAGAGCCATTTAAAAACGTAAGGAAGGCCATTTAAAAACGTAAGGAGAGCCATTTAAAAACGTAAAGAGAGCCATTTAAAAACGTAAGGAGAGCCATTTAAAAACATAAGGAGAGCCATTTAAAAACGTAAGGAGAGCCATTTAAAAACGTAAAGAGAGCCTTTTAAAAACGAAGGAGATTTCATCCTAAATTTTAATACTTCTGAAATTATATGTTTATTTCTAATCATTAAAAGCGTATTTTATCACTTTAACACCTAAAAACGGTATTTAATTTTTTAGATACGTTAAGAAATATTATATTTATCTGGATTTTATCGTAAATTCTTATAAAAAAGCTTAAAACATTAAGTATTTTGTGGTGTGGTCATCAGCTTAACATGTTCGTGTAACAAGTGCTTTTTGCAGCTAATGGAAGTTACGTGTTTGCCACTGACCCCAGTATAAATATAACGGAATGAAAAATATCTACGTAAAATTTAGTGTGGGTATGAGAAAACATGCGTTTTTAAATGAAAGCAAAAATATATTCATGTCGCTGAGTGTATTATAAATAATGTTCATTTAAATTATCACTGCACATGCGTATATCAGTCGTATTAGTATCAGATTTATACCGACTGCCCCATGAGTATAGTATAATATATTGAATACCCGAATTTGTTGATTTTTTTTGTCTGTTGATCTGTCGCGTAGTGAAAATGTAAAAAAAGCTGTGATACCTGTTTGCAGCATTACGAAAGGATATTTTAAATCTATCGATTTATCAAAGCAAATAGGGAACGCACAATAGAATTGGCTGGATATCGATGCAAATAAAAACAGACCAATGACATTACACATATCATTATTTATGACACTGAAAAAAAAGCGAAATGACCAGGTTTTTGAAGTTTTGAACGAAGTGATGGCAATCTAAAAAATCTGGCATCAATATTATTAAAATTAAAGATTTTAACCAGTATACGGACCTCTTCCTGGAAAAGCTAGAGAGCTTTCTGGAACGCAGAGCTGGCGTATTAGGGAATTTTTATAAGTAAATGAATCCAATGGAAATTATTCACAGCTTTTCCGCCCTGGTTTGAGTAACATAAGGTTAGTCCTTCAGGGTTCTCACAATCTACTACTGTCAGAATGTTTATGAATGATGGGTTAGTATTTGTACAAGAGTGAGCAAGACATAGAATTACAGTGAAACACAATTTTGAGAAAAGACCAAAGGAAATCATACGGAAAATAATACTAGAACTATATGGGATAAGTGCAAATAATCAGTCATCAATGTCATTTAAAAAAAAAAGAGTAAAGGCGCAATAGCTTAAAGAACATCAACTTAAGTGGTGCAGGAACAAGGATTCTTTCTCTCGTAGGGGAAGTTGCGGCTCATTTATATATAAGGTTAAATAAAATTAATTAATCCAAGGACGGGTTGTTTCGGAGAATTTGAACAATTCATAAAATTTCAACGTCCGTTTTCGGGTTCTGTGAAAGTCCTATTCAAGTTCTGTTATTATATAATTATAGGCCAGTTACTTGACAAAACTGAATTAATAACATAAAAAGAAAAAATCTTTCACAGAACTTTAAAATTAACTTTGAAATTTGAAGAATTGTTCTAATTCTCCCAAGCAACCCGTCCTAAGTTTTGCCGGTCTATTAGCCTGTTAGAAGGACGGCTATCTTATACCGCAGGCCAGCCTCTCCTCGCACGGTCTGCGGAGTTTGTTTTTAATTATTTAAATGTCTAATTATGTTTCTATTTGTTTATAGGAAGCAGAGTCCGCCATTGCAGCCATGAACGGACAGTGGCTAGGTTCCAGGTCTATCAGAACGAACTGGGCAACCAGAAAACCGCCGGCCGCTAAATCTGATGGTA
The DNA here is from genome assembly GCA_026573805.1 of Hesperophylax magnus. Taxonomy (NCBI): domain Eukaryota; kingdom Metazoa; phylum Arthropoda; class Insecta; order Trichoptera; family Limnephilidae; genus Hesperophylax; species Hesperophylax magnus. The sequence continues at coordinate 647,675 of JAIUSX010000191.1, read as the reverse complement.
AATACTAATTTAATTTTTTTTTGGTATTGAAGATTTTTAAATATTTTTTTTTGTTATCAATATAAAGTTTATTACAGGTGTTTTTCGATATCTTTCTCACTAGGGTATACCTGTATCGAGACAGACGTATAATTTTTCATTACATTAAATGACAACATGTAAATAATAATTAACAATAATAAATGATAAAAATAAGAAAATACACAGATTTAGGAAATGAGATTAAGAGAATTTAGCATTTTCAGACTATGAAAAATATTGCCATTTGTTATTTAGGCTACTGGCATTATACCTAGCTCTCTCATTCAAAATTTAGGCGGATTAGATCTATCAAAAATTTATGCATAAAAATGCAAAAATCAGTCATTTTAAATACATGTAGCATTACGAAAGTTTTTTTAAATATTTATATTGAGGGATCAGTAGGATTTATAGGCCCTGTTAGGAGTTCTACCGAGCCGAACCCTCTGATATGAAAATATCTGGAGTCGGTGAATTATTTTCCCATTTTATCTCTGGTGGGTTGACGTGTTGTTCTTGAATTATTTTGTATTTATTTTGCTTATATAATGCACTTGCATAATGTGAATTGACTAGATGATCATTTGTGGAAAAGAGGGTGGAAGGTTTTTGTTTTTCCTGTGGGGAAGATTTAGCCCGGACATAAAGTCGGAAAATAAATAAAATTGGTTAATCAGCGTCTAGTTGGAGTACATACTTATAAAGGGGTTTTTGTAAATTTTTTGATCTTGGATCTGTTTTGGCTGATGATCCAAGACTTGGTGTCTGTTTTATATTTTAAAGAAATGTCTTCAGTCTAATGGCTAGTGGGAGAGCATTGTATAGCCATGTTGCAAAATATATCCACCCCCATACACACAAGCCCTGCTTATTTATGGGGGTACATCAAATACTTATATTATGTAATTAATAACCGTAATATATTGTGTAATTATATTATGTAATTGTTATATTATGTAATTCGTGTATCTTTTTTTTACTAATAAAAAAAAAAAAAATATATATATATATATAAATTCTGGCCAAAAGTTGTTTTAGCGAAAGGGATTTGTAAGAGATCGTGTCCTTTGGTTCTAGGATCACGAGCAGTTCTGACATTGTCAAAAGCAGTTGTGTGTTTGAACAGGCATGCTAGTATGTTATATCACAATACATAATGTGTAACAATTTATGTTTCGGAAGTTTTTTAACTTCATTAGGTTAAAAAATAACCAAACCTGTGTTGAGATTAATAATTTTACAAAATAACACAAAGATTAAATATTGATTTAATCTTTGTGTTATCTTATTACTGCGATTGTAAAGTAGGTACTATGAATAAACAATTAACCTTTAACTTTCACAAGCAAATAAAAATTGAATGTAGTTATGCAGAAAGCAGCCAGCCACAAAAAAACTCAAACTGAGTTTCACTCGAGCGATTGGTGTCTTTTCTATACATTTGACATAACACAAAATTAATAAAATTCCTCAAAATATTAATCTGGATACTGATAACAGAAATTTAAATCCAATAAAGCAGTCTAGATTTCACTGCTTGTCCTTTATGTTTAGGTTCTACAAATTTGGCAAATTTTGGCTAGCTATCCTTCAAAACGTTTTGCAAACTTGGCATAATTTGCCCAAAATCGCTCGAGCAGATTACAGCAATTTCATCCCTTATAACAAAATAAAATAATTTGAACAACTACCAAGTTGGCGCCATTGTAACAAAAGATTATTGCGTCAACTTAAATTCACCACGTTGAACGCCATTGTAATAAATAAAAAATCTATACCAAGCAAAAATAATATATAATTATCAAGTATGAGATGACAAATCCGCTGGTTGGTATTAATGGTAGCAATTTATAAGTTAAATAAGTGACAAACGATTTACAAATTCAATTCAATTCAATTCAATTCAATTCAATTTGTTTATTCCTTTAAAAACATTACAAAGTTACATTTTATTTCGTTTTTAAGTACATTAGTAAAATGGTATTACATAATAGTTAGCGGTGTATAAACTATACCAGCATCAATAGAGCTTGCCTTTTAAAGGCAGCTTCACCTTCAGCTAAATATGTCGATATCCGAATTAATTCTGTTCAACAGCACGACTGCTCTCCCCACCGGCATGACCATTGGCAAGTTGGTCCTGCAGGCCGGGAGATAAAACAGTCTATGCTGTCGGTGACGGAGATAACCATCAGGAACATAGAGACTAATATCTCCATGATAGTCGGATTTTCAAACCATCCACGAATCAGTTTGAAGAAGTGTGATACAATATGCACATCTCTTCTGACCCGTAGATGGTTCATACCGAGCATGCCCAAGAGAAAGTCAGTAGGATAGAGCCACGGGTAGTAGCCATACTCCCTCAGGTAGAGGAATCTCAGAAATTTGTCTGAGAATATTGTCTGACCTGTTTCTCAAAAGGGCGTTATACAGCTCTTTGATAAGAACTGTAAAATTTATAAAGGTTGACATGATGACCAGCGATTACAACTGCTAGCTAATCAGCCACCAAAATCTCCCGCAATGTCTGTCATCTGGAGTAGTCGCTCGAATCCTTCCCGTTGTCCTGTCTTTGCTCCAACGCCGCCCGTCTGGTACTGACTTGACCGGAGATCCCCAGTCACGCTGCTCTGCGATAAACCATAGACCGAGAATCCCATAGAGGAAAACGGTCTGCAGATAGAGTTGTGGATAGAATTACCATAAATGTAGCGGGGCGAAAGTGAACAGCTACACCTAATTAAATGGTTTTTTCAATAGAATGATACATCGGATTATAAGCATAGAGTGGTACACAGGAGAATATTAGTAATAAATTACAGAACAAGTAATGCGTACACAAAAATATTATTGCAAGTGATAAAGTTGTTAATAGAAGTTCAGTGATAATACATAATTAAAAGAAATATCTAGTAGTGTAATAATAGTTGAATGAATACTAGGTTTGTATAAGACATGACATATAAATCGAGGTATGAGGTGTTTATGAAAATACATAGGAATTAATATAAAACAAATTCAAACAAAGTTATAATAACAGAGAATATTTAATTTGAACAGAGAATTAATATGCATATAAAAGTGACTTGTTAACATGTGTAATCTAGCAAAATATTATAATCGAGTAATTAGTAGTGAGTTTATTGTTATCTTCAAAATTAATTCTACTTGGAATAGCTGGGCAAGTATCGAAATTTGACTTTAATAATTCAGGGCTGTCAGCGATATAGTGATACTTTTGGATAAGGCATAATAATTTTTAATAAAATAATATAAATGATAACACTATGAATATTACCATTTATTATTTCGGCTACTGGCATTATACCTAGCTCTCTCATTCAAAATTTAGGCGTATTAGATCTATCAAAAATTTATACATAAAAATGCAAAAATCAGTCATTTTAAATATTTGTAGGATAACGAAAGATTTTTTAAATATTTATGTTGAGGGATCAGTAGGATTTATAGGCCCTGTAAGGGAGTTCTACCTAGCCGAACCCTCTGATATGAAAATATCTGGAGTCGGTGAATTATTTTCCCATTTGATCTCTGGTGAATTGACGTGTTGTTCTTGTATTATTTTGTATTTATTTTGGTTACATAATGCACTTGCATAATTTTGATTGACTAGATGATCATTTGTGGAAAAGTGTGTGGAAGGGTTTAGTTTTTCCTGTGGGGAAGATTTAACCCGGACATAAAGTCGGAAATTTTTTAAGTAAATAGTTTAGATATAGTAAAATATGATATAGAACCCACGTAGAAGAATTTTATCATGCCTAACATTGATTATTGTGTGAGGTATGTTATTATAGCCCTCTTATAACTATATTCCGGGCAGTTGAATATATAATGAGATATAATAAAAATATAAATGAGAATCTTGTAAGTATTACGTGCCCTTATGAGGGTGTAAAACATGAAGTAATAAAAAATATAACTTAAAAACATATTTTAATAAATAACAGAGAAAAAAATGAGTAATCAAATATCTTATTTTTGCCAAAATGGACTGGTTTCTTTCTGCATAACTCCGTTTTATTCAAACCTGCAAATAACCCACCTTTCCCCTCAAAATTGACCATTTAACGCAACTCCGATGGATTCGACCTTTTCCTTTCGCTTTCTAGAATTACTGGCCCTTTGACGCGAAAAATAATTATTTTAAATTGCCCCGAGCAAAACATCTTCCCCGAATCATATTATTTGTTCAAATAACATTGTACCCGGTAAGTAAAACGCCCCCTGTTTCTCTCCAAATGCCCGCTAGGCAAATATGAAAACAATACGAGTTTTGAAAATATTACGCAGGTACGTTGGTTTTGTTCTGAACATTCAAAGCAGAGAGAGTTTTACGAAAAATGAAAAGTCAATGCAGAACAGATTTTTTAGAAACGATATCCCGACCAGCGACCAAATTATTAATATTATGAAATATAATGAGATCCTTTAAAGGAAGCCTTTACCTGGTGATGATGTTGGTTTCTTTTGAGTCCTGCTGCTTTCTTGAAGATTCCGTTGGTCATTTATAGGTGTAAACCTCACAACACGAACTCTGTTTACATTTACCACATGAGAATATTTAATTTCGGGGTGATGTTTATACTATGTAATGGACATTTCACGATATTATTGATACGAGCAGTGAAATAACATGCACTGACAACTGTTGTAATCTTTTGTGTTTATTAAATTAAAACATATAACACTTTTTAATAACTGGTTTTATTGACGATGTACGTATTACAAGAAGGATGACAGCAGTGTACAGAGCATAGATAAAAGAAACGAAATCCAAAAGGGTTGCCATACACAAGATGTTGCCAACTTTTAAACTAACATTATTATTATAGAAAATAATGTATTACATTGTATGTTTTAACACCCCCACTCAATGTAACACATTCTTACATTATCTATATCTATAACTTTTAACCACCTATGTTATAACTGAGAGATTTTACATTAGGCCACATTGAGTAATAAATTTAAACAATAGGTTTTTGTTTAATGACTTAGTAAACATATCAGCTATTTGATCCTCAGTCTTAACATACACTAAACATATCTTACATTCCTTAATTAAATCTTTGACAAAATGATAACGTATATCAATATGTTTTAGTCTTTTAATATTATCAGTATTTGCAACCATTATGGCAGACTGGTTATCACAGTATATAGGTACAGGACAAACATTTATGTTATTAAAGTCTTTCAATAAACTTGACAGCCAACAAGATTCACTAGCCGCCATACTGACTGCAACATATTCTGCCTCGGTTGATGATAAGCTTACGGAACACTGTTTCTTAGAACACCACGATATAATACAATTGGAGAACTTGAAACAGTAGCCAGTGGTAGACTTTCTATCTCGTGTGTCACCACCCCAATCTGCATCACAATGCCCAACAAGTCCATCATCATTACATTTGAAAATCAGCTTATAATCTAGAGTATATTTTATATATCTTAAAATTCTTTTTAAATGAGTCAACAAAACATCACTTGCATTATTTTGGTACCTACCTAATATAGATACAGCTACACAGAGGTCTGGCCTAGTGCCTGAGACTGCATACATTAAACTTCCAATAATTTTCCTACAAGTATTTTCAATATCCTTGTCAGACTTACATTCTTTGGATTCTAAGATTTTTACATTAAAATTTTGATCAATAGGGGTATACATGGGTTTGCAATTATCCATGTTAAATCTTTTTAATACATTTTCTAAATAAGATCTTTGACATAATTCAGTTACACCATCTTTCAAATTCTGTTTAACACTGATACCAAGAAAATTTGAAATTAGTCCCAAATCTTTCATCTTAAACGCATTGTGTAATTTTAATTTAAGATCACTTAATTCCTGTTCATTATTACTAAACATCAAGAGGTCATCGACGTAAAGTAAGACATAAGTTTGGTTTTCTCCATTACATTTAGTAAACAAACAAGGATCATTCTTTGACTTTACATAGCCTGCTTTACTTATTACATGGTTAAATTTTTCATTCCAATATTTAGGGGATTTTTTTAGCCCATACAATGATTTATTTAGTTTTACAATATTATCACAACCATTATATGCCCCTTCCGGTAATTTAATAAACACAGTTTCCTTTATATCCCCATATAAAAAAGCCCCAGTGACATCCATCTGATGTATTGATAGTTTTAATTTTGTAGCAACTGAAACAAATAATCTAAATGTTGACAATTTGGCAACAGGTGAGTAAATTTCATATAAATCTTTTGTATCATTCTGTTCAAAACCTCTGGCAACCAATCTTGCTTTATATTGAATAATATTATCAACTTTCTTTATTTTGAATACCCACTTACTACTAATAATGTTTTGTTTTTCAGGTACAGCGCAAACTGTCCAAGTATTATTTTCTTTGAGAGTATCCAGTTCTTGTTTTACAGCTTCTTCCCACTGACAGGCATCACTCCTCTGCATAGCTTCCTTATAGGTGCCTGGTTCTGTCTCTGCAGTGTACACATTTTGGCAAGTATAGAATTGTGGCGCCTTTCTGACACGTTTGGTTTGACGAAGAGAAGCTGGCTGTAATTTACTATCACTATCGCGTTCACTATCTTCATCACTTGTTTCTTCAGGTTCATATAAGCTGTGCTGCTCATCATCTGACATCTGATTTGTAATGTTTGGATCACTCACAACATCTTCTACTAACTCTTGCTGGTTATTGTCAGTTTCATCGTTGTATTCTTCTGTTACAGACTCTAGGTTTAAGCTATTACATTTCCCAATAACAGGTTCCAGAAAAATGACATCCCTCTTTATTAGAACATCATTTTTATCAGGATAAAAAATTCTATACCCTTTCACATTTTCTCCGTACCCTACCAAGATTCCATTTTCTCCTTTAGAATCCCATTTTCTTCGTTTTTCTTTTGGAATATGAACAGCTACGGGCGTACCAAAGATATGTAGGTTACTGAGATCAAAATGTTTGTCTGTCCATAATTCATAGGGTGTTTTTCCTGGTTCATTACTTTTACTGGTTCTGTTGAGAACATAGGCTGCAGTGTTGACTGCTTCTGCCCATAATTTTTTTTGAAGGTTCTTGGCACACAGCATTGACCTTGCTGCTTCTGTTAAGGTTCTTATCTCCCGTTCCGCCTTGCCATTCTGTTGTGGCGTGTATGGTACAGAAGTTTGGTGTACTATACCCCGGTTTGAGAACAAAGTTGACACAGCCTTATTAATGAATTCTAAGCCGTTGTCACTTCTAAAAGTGATTATTTTGTTACCCGTAACATTTTCAGCTTTGTTTACAAAATCTTTAATATAATTAATCACTTCGTCCTTCTTTTTAATAAAATATACAGTTCTATAGCAAGAGTAATCATCTTTTAAAATCAAGAAGTACCTCGCCCCGCCGACAGATACTGCCTCCATCGGCCCGCAAACATCGGCATGTATCAGTTCACATGTTTTGACAGCTTTTGTCTCAGAGTTCATAAAGGGCAGCCGGTGTGATTTACCCTGTAAGCAGCCTTGACACTTCTGAAGAGAATTACTTGAGACTTTAATATTATTGTTCTCTAACACGTCTTTCACCTGCTGTATATTCTGGTGTACAAGTTTCTCATGCCACTCACTCAAACTTGATTTAACTGTAGTTACATTTGCAAAGCAGTTTTTATATTTATAACGAACATCCATAATATACATATTTCCAACACGATTTGCTACCGCACATACTTTATTATTCTTGGAAAATTTGCAAATGTTTTGATCTGTCAACATGACATAACCTTTGTCAGCCGCACAATTTACAGAGAACAAGTTTATTTTTAAGTCTGGCACACACAGTACATTATATATGGTTGTCTCGACCCACCGGTGTCCATTGAATACTTCTAGTTCCACTTGTCCGCAACCAATAACACTTATTTGAGTACCATCACCTATTATCACAGACTTTTGTGACACTTCTGGTGAAAATGTCGAAAATAGATTTTTGTCTTGACACATATGTTCGCTGGCTCCTGTGTCCACCAACCACTTAGACTGTTGATACAGTTCTTTAGGTATTTGTTGTACTACAAACGCATTTTTCTCCTTTCCTTTCTTATGCCAGCACTCACTCTTGATGTGCCCAATTTTGTTGCAATAAAAACACTTTTTTTCACTTTTGTTTGGAAAGTTACGATGGTTATTATTCACATGACTCATACACTCAGATTGATAATGTCCCATCTTATTACATTTGAAACACTTTATATTTCTTTTAATTGGAGCAGTTTTCTTTACCATAAACGCAGATGACGGCGATGCGAGTTCAGCCTTTTCCCTTACTCTCTCCTCTTCCACTAACAAACGAGCGACAAGGTTATCATAGGTTTGTTTGTTATCTGGCGCAGACTCCCATGCTGATATGAAGTGTTTGTAAATATCTGGCAATGACATCAATACCTTCGTAATTATGAATTTTTCCGAAATTTCTTCACCCATTTGTTTGAGTTGATTTTGTAACTCCTGTATTTTTGACAGGAAGACTGACATCTCCATTCCTTCTTCATATTTATATTGGAAGAATCTTTGCTGGATTATGTGAATACTTGTTTCACTTTTTTGTTCAAAAATGCTCGTTAACTTTCGCCACATCTCTGCAGCAGTAGTGCAAGATAATATATGTAACATCACTTCCTCGGTCATCCTGGTCACTAACATTGTTTGAGCCTTAGCATCTTGTGTCTCCCATGCTTTCTGTTCCTCGGAGCCTTGCCCTTTTACGCCTTCAACGACATTAATTAAATTTTGACCCCGTAACAACACCATTGTTTGAAACTTCCAAACATTCCAGTTTTTTATTCCTTCCAGTTTGATAACTGTATTATTTCCGTCCATCGTGTCTTTCGATTCCTTTCTTACTAGTATTTCCTTCCTTGCAGCCGAATGTAGCAAGTATTTTTCTCCTTCCCGGCAACTTAACCTCCAACGCCAACACGGTGTGAGGTTTATTTGCGTTTCTCCGGTAATTGTTTTCAACTAGTCACTTCACTGTACTTTTATTTTTGATAGGTATGTGGCCTGTGGTGATCTGGGCCCATAACCTGTTGTAATCTTTTGTGTTTATTAAATTAAAACATATAACACTTTTTAATAACTGGTTTTATTGACGATGTACGTATTACAAGAAGGATGACAGCAGTGTACAGAGCATAGATAAAAGAAACGAAATCCAAAAGGGTTGCCATACACAAGATGTTGCCAACTTTTAAACTAACATTATTATTATAGAAAATAATGTATTACATTGTATGTTTTAACAACAACAACTACGAAAATTTGAATCATTAAACAAATGACATATACTCCACTGGAGCCATTGGTGTCATATATTATTAATTAATACCATTTCTTAAAATATTAATATGGAAACGTATGAAACTATTTACTTAGATTAATCAACCTACATTTCTCCGTTTATCCCATATTTTTAGGTTCTATAAGTGTTTAGTATTGAAACAGTTTTGGATAATATCTACCATTTTTCCCATCATATACCTACTATCCATTTCCTTCCTTAAAAACAGTCTTACCCACACTCGGAAAGAAGAGGATGATTTGTAGCGTTGTAAATTGTCGCAAGTACAACATTCGAATTCGTGTCGTGTAGCAAGAAGGTGCAATCGTCGTGTCCTCGTCGTTTTATTCACAGGCTTTGTGCTCTGTTTGCAAATATCAAAATCATATTAAAGATTATTTAGTTTTGGAGGAAATTTCACCCCGTTAACAGTGTAAGTTCGTCGTGAGCCCTATTGCCGGGATTCTTGGGAATTCAAGGTAGGCTGTTCCTTCATTTAAAATTTCCCGTGATTTTTCAAACACAATTGAATGAGCTTTACACTGTCGTTTTTGTGGATTTGATGTACAGTTCATTTCCGTGTAATAGAACACGTTACAATAAGTGTGACACATTATAACAAGCGATCGCTCAAAACGTTAAGAATCGTATGAGATGTAATTTTTTAAAGTGGAACAATGCTGAAGGAATCGTAATATATTTTAGCACGGTAAGGCAAATTTACACGCATAATGATTGGATAATCACCAAAAATACTAAGGAAGGTCGCATTTTTATATCCTTTTCAAAAATTTTGGTGAAATCAGGATTTTTTAATGTCCATGATGCCATGAATATCCAGGATTTACGTGAAGAAGTTCTGGCCAGAATCAAGGCCAATTCACTGCCTTTAATGTCGGATCAACGATCGCCAAGATTATTCGTCAAAGCTTGGAGTAATTACTGTTGTACCACCACACAACACAGATGTTTCTACACCGTTTGCTGCTTATGTTACTGAGTTAACCCCTAGTATATCCATTTTCAATTTGTTTTTTATAACTTTTCACCATATACATATTCGTAAGCTGATTGCAAAATTTGTGTTTTGATCATTGAGTTATATATAAACAGAGTCTAAATTCCTTGGAATATCAATTTGAAATATTGTTCCCGTGCGGGAAGTAGGAAGGAGGGTGTGGCGGCTGTTGATGTCGCCCAAATTCTACGGTACGACTTGTACAATATCCCAGCGTGCATATCGGCATTTTGAAGCTATCGCCGGAGACCTGAGCGCTTGTAATCGACTAATGATCGAGATATCTCACATCGGACAAGGATCAGATATGCGTGGCCACTTCGGACGCCAAAGCTTATCAGTTGTTAATTTTCATTTCACTCTGTAAAGTTTTTTTAAATCCACTCTAGTTACACTAACCGATATATTATTGACGAACGTTGTATTGATAAAATCAAAATATATGTGTAATTTACGTAATTACTGATTTCAAATCAGTATAGAATGTATAGTATAATAAAAAATTTATAATATATATTGATTTGAATTTCACCTTAAATTTAACCCACTTGTCGACATGCGATAGAGCTGAAACTCAGCAGATAGAATCGTTTTTTATGACAATGTATTCTATCAAGTTTACGCGATTCTCTGAACTTTAATCGGATGACTTTACAGCAGTCAATTTACGAAATAAATGCCGGTCCCCGATTTGGCGATGCTCGTAGAGTTTTCGACTACAGTACTTGGGTGGGAAGGTTCAATCCTTAGTCAAACCATTTTTAAGATATTTAAAAAAAGATATATCTATTACACAAGAGTCCCAACCGTCTGGATCTAGATAGCCTATGGCATTCCCAATTTCTGTATATTGTGAGGCTGAAGGTAATGGGGGGGAGGAGATGGGGTTCAGATCTGGTCACAAACAAGACAAGTCATTTAAAGCAACAGTATCAATTCTGAATGTTTGTTTTGCACCATACTGACAGTTTATTTCAATCTGGAAGAATTAATCATGATCACGAGCGTTCTTTCAAAGAACTAGGTCCAGGGGAGATACATATTCTTACGCGGTGTTACCTTTTTTGTTCATTTAGTTTATTAGCCTCAATTTGGGTGGCGGGTACAAGTACCACCGCCACGGGAACCGTTTAGCGCGGCCCTGGTGTACTGGACAGGCCTACGGTTGAATTTTCCCTCTAAAATACAGTGGGAATCTTAACGACGTAAGTCATGAAGTCGTGTAAAAATAATATAAGGCGCGCGGCCTGGAGAAATTGAAGGACCTACGATCGGATTTGCCCTGTCAGATTTAGAAAATTAATCTTTCCGTGGATTTTTTTTTAATTATTTCAGATGAACGTCTTAAAAAAATCTGAAATTTTTGTATTTTATTCATTGTCTAGAAAAATAAAGGCTGGTGCTGACGGCTAATTTTATAGTTTAAAAACGTTTTATAAATTTCAAACCGTTTTTCATATGATATTTCAATGGTAATGTCCTGTTTTTATTAATTTTAAATATAGATAACTTACATCCGTGGGGATCCCTTCAAAAACATTTGAGAATTTAGTAATACGTTCGTCGGAAATAATTAAAATGTGACCGTCGAGTAAACCCCCGTTATTAAAGTCTTATATCACCTTAAATGTGGTCGATTTTTGTTACAAAGTTGAAAGAGAGAATACGAAAACAGTGTGCAATATAGTTGTGAATGAGAAATACTTGGAGCAGGTGGATGAGTTTGTGTATTTAGGAAGTATGTTCTAGAGAGATGGGAAGGCTGACAGAGATATTGAAAGAAGGGTAAATGCTGGTAACTCCATTCATGGAAGACTGAACCCGGTTGGAGCTAACAAAAAATTGTCTGAAGAAGCAAAGCTACCAGTCCACAATAGAGGACCTATCCTGATGTATGGCAGGAATGATGAAAGTAGAGCGAATGCTGTAGAAATGAGATGCCTGAGCCGCATGTGTGGTAAAACCATTTATGATCGTGTGAGAAATGTGGAGATCCTCAAAGAAAGCAAGGCTGCTGTAAGCGTAATGAGTAAGATTAAGAAAGGAAAGCTTAGATTTGGCAAGTAGAGCAAAATAACGAAAAAAAAAATATAAGGAAAAAGGACGCCCGAGGAAGACATGGCACGATCAAGTAAATCAAAAACTTGAGTCGAGCCATGTCAAGAGTCAGAATAATAGAAGAGTATGTATGAGACGATGTATGAATGTGAATGATGCAAGGAGTGTGTACCAAGACCGAGTTGTTTGGCGGTCCGTCCTCTCTGCCTACTCCTGCGGGGAAACGGCGGACTGGTTGGTTAGTTAGTTTAACAGTGTTATCGCTATGGAATCATAGATGGCGCTATGTTTTCGGATTGGCTTTTTGGTACAATAATATGAATAAAATATTATCTTATCACGATAACGCGAAAAGAATTTAGTCAATTCCTCGAACATAATCTTGGATATTCGTTTTAAAACAAGATAAGGGCAGAGTAGTAGATACTGGTAAAAGATATAAAATATAAATTAATCCAATAAGAATGAAATCGTTGCTTGAAATGATTTTGCAGTGTTTATTGACCAGATTCAAAGAATTTTAACTTTCCTCTTTAAAAATCAAAATTAAAATTAAAATAAAAACTTTATTGTACAAAATAAACAAAGCACCAAGATATTGTTCAGACATGTACTTCATATTATAATTTGGGTTGCGGGTTTTGGTACCGCCGCCCCGGGATCTATTTATTGAAAAAACAACACTTCTGCCATAGTTTGGTACGTTTGGTGATTTAGCAGGAGTGCCCGGGTTTGTCGGGTGAGGTGTGTTCAAGATGCGACTGTCCACCAGCTGCGTGGCGTGCCAGATCGGGAGAGATTAGTTTGGGAGACCGTTTGACCTTTCCAACTTGTGTCTCATATGTCCGTCACTCCTGGATACACTGATACTTAAAGTCCTACTCAAGCCTCATACCTTTTACCTTCCCAGAACATCATCTCCTTCCTTTCCTTAAAAAAGACCCCGAAAAGCGATTCTCCGCCTCCCAAATGGAAGTCTTGAAGATTATACTGTATTTTTATGCAACTACGAAATCTACGGTCTAAGTGGTTGAGTGATTACAATCCATGGCTTATGAATCCGTAGATCACAGATCAAATCCCAGCGTGCGCAAGTACATTTTATTTGTATTATATTTAGTTGTAGTGGTACGCCACTACTCGAGTCGGATGGTGTCGGATACTAATTAGTACACAGTACCAAGCGCCAAGGTACCTATGCCGTCGTAGAACCTACTGGACGCTTGGCCGTTGCCTAGAGGTCAAGCCGGACGGTACCTGAAACTACCGCGCTACAGATATTGGGTAACTGCTAGAATCTTCAGCGTTACGGGCGGCAACATATTGTAGTAATAGTTACTAGAATGTTCGGGAACGTTCTTAGGTGCAACTTTAATCGCATTGGAACCTACTAGCGAACACCGTAAGAACGGCCCATCTACCTACCCGCTGGATGATTCTCCATGCATTCGCACATTATATAAGCGACAGGAGGAAGGCACTCAAGCAGTTTACTACTTACATATCTTTAACAACCTTATCAAAAAAACTCAATCCTTTCGCTCTGGGATCACTTAAATAATCCTTGCTGTTGTGATTAACTACTTGTGTGGTTTTTAAAATATTGTTTAAATTTATTCACAACTGTTTTATACCGCCAACAGAATAAATCTATCATAAAATATTACATAATTTACTTATAACACCGAACACATCTTTAACTTTCTCAACATAGTGCTTCTATTTGCGGCACGTTTCATGGTGATATATAATTTCAGTATAGCATTGGTGAAAGACCATTGTTCGGAATAGAATGTTGCCATTTTTTTCTTTTCTTTCTATGCCGTTTCTTTTATCATAATAAAAACAGAAAAAAATGATAAATAGGTAAGTAAAAGATACGAAATTCGATACAAAATGACTTTCCACATTCAACTCATTTTTATATATCTCTCTCTCTCTCTAAAACTACCGCACATAAAAAAAGCTCTTTACGCTTTGATCAGCATTGCATTATTTCCGAATCTCCACATTTTTAAAACGTATTTGTTGTAGATTGTATAATTGGTGGAGACGGCAGTGGCAACCCTGTAATATCCGCAAAGTGCCCAGGGCTGTGCACCGCACGACATGCTAAACTCTACAGCGAGTCCCATCCGCCGCTAGTCGTTTCTCGTTACAGCCGACATCAGTAAAATAATAATTTGACATGGCTTTGAAACAGTGCTGTTAGTTGTCTGCGGAAAATAATGTTATGTAGGTACTGCCGGAGGATTTAGCTGTAGGGATGCAGCGTAGCGATGAAATATTTTTAATATATAGACTTCCATACTAATGTCCCGCAGAGGATGAAACGCTTTTGTTGACGCTAAATATTAAAATATTTCTCATGGCCCAAGGGTTGTGGCGCCAAGTGGCGCTTACATTGTAAAAATAGACCATTTTCCGTTGTTTGTTAGTGCGCTAACGATATCGAGCGGGTAATGATCTCCACGCAACCAAGAATAATGGTATAACTCCGCAATGGAAACGGTTAAATAAGTTTTGGTGCGTCGTCGTGTAGATCTTTTGGTGCTCAAAATATTAGGCTGAGCAGAAAAACATATTTTTTTTCCATTGACGAATGTAGTAGCGATACTAGCCTAGATTTTTATCAAGATGTGGTGGGAGAACAAACGGGGGGATAGGGGGTGGGCGGAGAATTTACAATGGGAACTGATTTAGCAGAGGTTAATTCAAAAATGTTTTCTGATTATTTATAATATTTAAATTCATCTTTACACTTTTTACTAATTTCTATAATTTTCCGTTTATCTAAATGAATTCCATTTACGGTACATTTTAAAACCGGATTATTTCCAATGAATAATTAGCAACTACTCCTTTATGCTAAGTTAAAGTGGTCAAAACTATGTGTAATTTTTTTTTTCAATTTTTGTGATTCATATTTAGAGACCACCATGAGTTGTAGCATACGCACTCCAGCACTCAAATCGATTAAATCGTAAAATCGGATACGTGTCGAATCCAGAAAGTCAAAAATCGTTGGTTAATTTGCAACGAGACTAAGACTCCTAACATTCAGGTAAAAAATGTAAAAAAGTCGCAATATACTGCATTTATATTTTTTTAAATCCCGAACACTTGTTGCTTGGTCTACTCTGTCCAAAGCCTCCAGATCTCTTCAACCGCGGCCCGTGTACCGCCGCGAGGCTGGGGAGAAATTGTTGGAGATGTTAGCAAAGGCTCAATGTTTCGCTTTGAGCCAAAAATGTATTAACCTGCAGCGCTAATACATCAGGATCATTATTGTTGTTGTAAAATAATGTAAAGGAATATGGTTTTTAGCATTTGAAGAGCAGGAGTGATATCAAATATTATTATTGAAATATCTAGCTACCTACGTAATCTATTTTTAATTCTTTTTTTATTGTTATTAAGGATAAACTTATGTGTGCAAGACAAGATATTTAGCTATGCAAAGCACAAAGGATAACAAATTGTTAAATTGAAACACGTTTAAATTGAAAAAATCTTCCGAGAAACAATAAATGCCGCCGACGGGAACTAAATCCGCACCCTTCTGATTGACGGTCAGTCGCACTAAGCAACTGTGCTACATTGGATTATTTTTAACCACCAAATACTGCATTATGAAACGGAGGGAATGGACAATCAAATTAGAATTAATTGAATTATAACCACGTTCAAATTTGTTTTCACGAGTGAAAATAGCCCAAGCGACGGGTTACACGCCCCAAAATTGGATGCATGCCCTACGTCGTGTAATATTTTAAATTGAGCCGCTATCAATAACAACCCTTACGTAGATGGCGATAAGGTTTAAAATCCCGCTTAACACCATCCGCCTGTTTTGATTTATGGAACAAAAAAACATGGCCAAAAAGTGCTTTTTTATTTTATTTTGTGGATGTTCAGGCATAAATATTTAATTTTTTTCCATCATTTTATAAATAACTTAATTTTCCACATTATACAATAAAATCATAACCGAAAATGGGATCGTAAGTAGGAGATTTTGAACTTTAAAGCAGTTTTCATAGGCCTTATACATTATTTTTTTCTGGGCTTATTAAAAGACTTATCTAAAAAATACTCGATTATTTCAAAGGCCAAGATGTATTCTACTCGCAGTATTTAATTAAAGCATCTGAAACAATTCTAGGCGACCAAATTTTCAAACCAAAAACACATGATTTTGCATTACTACGTATGGCATCGCCTTAAGTATCGTTTTCAAAATCGGAACTGATTCCAAGTCAGTCCTGACAATCAGTTCCAAGTTTTAATTACAATACCATTATAAAAAAAATGTTTTTGAAAATCGATGATCTTGTGGCAAATACTGTTAGCTCTAATTTGGGAGGTGGGCACGGGTACCGCCACCCCGAGAACCATTTATTGGGGGAGACCTTTTGACCTCTCCCGCAGGACTATCTCGACCCATCGTACGACATTCATACGTCCATCACTTTGAGGCATACAGACCGCCAGATACCTACCCACCCTTTTCCTTAAATTTTCACAAATTCTAGAATATTTTATAATTTACAAATGTTTGGGATTTATAACTAGGTTAACTAAAAATTTCAAAGATATTAAGTGTATTAAACTATTATATTTTACCGTTGTTAAAAGTCAACTTGAGTGCAATTCTCCCATCTGGAACCCACATTACCTTTGTTAGAAGTCAACTTGAGTACAATTCTCCCATCTGGAACCCACATTATCTTTGTTAGAAGTCAACTTGAGTGCAATTCTCCAATCTTGAACCCACATTACCTTTGTTAGAAGTCAACTTGAGTACATTCTCCCGTCTGGAACCCACATTAAAACCAATATACATGTAAAAGCTATTGAAAAATACAAAATAAATTCATCATATTCCAGCAATTTGGTTGCAACTCCAACACTATTATAAATGAAATGAATAGGCTTAAATTATCTGGTAGAAGTATTTTAACTGACTTAGTATTTCTATGTACAAATTCTAAATTATGCATTTGACAGTCTAGAATTGATTTCATTGCCGTTCGGTTTCCGGATTGTCGATTTATTTCAGTGCAGAAATTCTAGGACTAACTACCATATAAATTTCTCGTTGCCATGAATACTTATGAAGGAACATAATTATACCGATTCGGTGGATATCTTTAATTGATCATTAAACAAATACAATAGATTGTTACTGAGGCAGTTTAGTTATGTAGAATAAATATGAACAGTATAATTTTTACTATTCATATGTAAAAAAACCCCAAAAAGAGCGTTAATTAATTAATAAATATCCCGTGATTTTTCACGGATCTGCAATACTTGAAAATTACAATTTGAAGTTTAATAATCCTGACGAAATATAACCTCCTTCGAAACTAATCAACAGATAAGACCAGTCAAAAAGTTTAGATAAATAATTTGTACTCTGAAACTAATTCAAATATTAGTGCTTTATTGAAGAAAAATATAATACTAAAATATTGAAACGAAACATGAAACAGAACAAGACACATAAAATGACACAGTCACATCTAGGAATCGAACCTAGAATATTTTTTCTTACCGGGACAGGCGTCAGTCACTCGACCATTGGAACCTGATTATTAAACGTCAGATTTGTCGATCTCATATTTCAAATTCAGAATTAGGTACCAATATCATTTTGCAACGAAATTATTATTAATTAATTAACTGAAATATCTTACACACCCTAATGAAAATAACAAAAATATCTTACACACCTTAATGAAAATAACTGAAATATCTTACACACCTTAATGAAAATAACTGAGGTATCTTAGATATCTTACACATCTTAGTTAAAATAACTGAGATATCTAACACACCTTAATGAAAATAACTGAGGTAACTTAGATATCTTACACATCTTAGTTAAAATAACTGAGATATCTAACACACCTTAATGAAAATAACTGAGATATCTTACACACCTTAATGAAAATAGCTTCCCATATTATTTTATACCCTTAAAAAAACTTTTTATTGTCGGTATCTTGTTTTATTTACGTTTAGTTTAGATTTATTAGTATTATCAACTTCTTCTACGACATTTTACTTTGATTTGAATAACTTTAAAAATATTTTTTTTTCCTGAATATTACTATTTTATTTGTTGAATGAATAAATTAATTGAAGCCAAGCATTATTCGTGGAATTTAAAAATGACTTTTATGATGGTTAAGAATTCAGCATTAAAAATGAGATGGATTCTGCAAAATCAAGATAGATGAAGGTACAGCATTTTTCGCTTGGGGCATTGTAATACAATTTATCTGCCTTCAAAACCAGAAACAAAATTACCGACCAGTTATTTCTTGCAAAATTATTTTTCATTCTTATAAATCTCAATTTTTTTGTATAGATTTTTTTTTTAATGCGATTTTTTGCATAATTTTAATCGATTCTTAAAAAAATATCAAAAGTGGTTTTAGGTAATTATTTTAAGTCCCCGAATTCTGAATTTCCATCGATTTATTTTGAAAACTTTAAGATTTTTTAAGAGGAAGCTACAAGCTAAAAATGTGTATATTCTTTGTAAACCTTATATCGTAGGTAATAGGCATTAAAATCGCTTGACAAACGGAGTCTAGAAACGTTCAATTTCACGCAAAAAACTGGTTTTTATTTATTTTGTAAATAATTTTATAAGAAAGCAAAAAAGTTAATCAAGTGAAACTGTCACAGATAATTTTTGCTGTATTACTGTATTTTTTTAAAGTTGTTTCCTTTATGCGTTCATACATTTCTATTAAAAAATATTTTTTTAGTAGTTTGCATTTATATTTTTTATTGAGTAATTTATATATTTATTTGTATTCTACTCAAGCGAAACGATAGGAAAACCTTCAATTTATCTAAAGCATATTTTTTTGTATTCATAATGTACACCAATTCGTTATAAAGATTAATCAAAATAGTGATTTAGCATTAAGCTTCGCCTTAAGAACTTTCATTCCAGAGCCAGTGCGATTATAACATTACCAGTGAAAGAAAAGTCAATGTAATAAGACGTTATCAAGATTCTAGTTCTATTATCTGAAGTCTTACAATCAAGAAGTGTCAAACTGTCACAAGATTAACGACAAAATTTAACAATGATGATAAATTAACATAAAATAGTAAAGAAAAGTATTGACTTTTGATCCAAAGATGACGCCTTTGAGTCATGCATTTAGTTTATTATGGACAACTTCTACCGGTATTTAGCGTATTTCTCTTGAAAACTTATAGTAATATTTGATTTTTAAAGATAGTATAAATACAATTATTTTTATAAGCAATAATTGTTCGCCTGAAACACTCATCCACATTGAAAAAATCTTCTGATAAAAAATACATGACGCCAACGGGACTCGAACCCGTGTCCATTCGATTTCCGGTCGAAAGCTCTGACCACTGAGCTATGGAGGCTTATTTCTTACCCGCGAAATTATTCAATATATGCTAGTGTTTCATTCAACAATTACTGCTTGTTACATTTTTGATTTTACATTTTACGGAAATCGAATGGACACGGGTTCGAGTCCCGTTGGCGTCATGTATTTTTTATCAGGAGATTTTTTCAATGTGGATGAGTGTTTCAGGCGAACAATTATTGCTGATAAAAATAATTGTTATCCTTTGTGCTATGCATAAATAAAATCTTGTCTTAAAAACATTAATTTATCAAAAAAATAATAATAGTATAAATACATTTGTATAAAGCCTGAACGTTAATTGTATGAAATTTCCTCGATATGATAAATCCCAAAGTTTGCTTCGAAAATTATTAAAAACATACATTGTTTTTTTTTTACACTAACCCCACACAGAAGGGCCTGAGGAAAATAATTTCCCTCGGGGCTTACGTCATCTTTTGGGATGCTGTGTTGAGGGTCTTTTTTAACGAAAGGAAGGAGAGGGAGTTCTGGGTAGGTAAAAGGTTCCAGGAGTGACGGACATACGAATATATCCCCCCCACTGTGGCACAAGTCGATGGTTCGAGAGACAGGTTGGAGAGGTAAAAGGGTCTCCCCAAACCAGCCTCTCCAACCACTTGGGGTGATCTATAGCGGAGGTGTTATCCAATAAATGGTTTCCGGGGCTGCGGTACCCGAACCGCCTCCCAAATGAAAAATTCTGTTATTTAACATGTTTGAAAAAATCACTGTGTATCTTTAAATGCATTTATCGAAAGATTTTCGCTTGATTTTAAACGAGTTGTGTTTTAATGAATGTTTTAACAATTTTCGTTACATTAGATTTTCTATTTTTTAATACGAGCGCACTTCTTCTAACATTCGTATTCACATCTCTCTTCCGTACCATCTTCTTCTTCTTTTGAATGCTTACTATGGAGCCTTGGGTGATTTGTCATTTATTTCTTAGATACATACGCCCATTCCGTCTTGGTCTTGGCAGAGGATGCGTTTGCCCACCCAATGCGTGGCGGGTCGGATCGCGAAAAACTGGTTGAGGTAGACCTTTTGACCTTTCCAGCCGGATTCTCTCTCGACCCATTGCACCGCAGTGGGAGGGATGGATTAATACTCCATTCGTCACTCCTGGATACATTGTCTTTTTTTCCAGAACTTTCTCTCTTTTCTCTCCCTAAAATACCCAAAGATGTCATTGATCATTGAGTGACTTTTTTTTACGTTAGAGCCTCCGGTGTAGAAGTAATGTTAAAAATATGAATAACCTGTTTTACTGGGCATATACCTAACGCCTCTCAAAAGTTGTCCGAACAGGATAAGTAAAGCTGCTGTTACACTAGACAATTTTATTTTGATAATTAGAATTGCTTTGTTAAAAACACTTTATCCGAATTTAATTAAAGAAACCATTCTCATTTACACATACACACCGCTGTACTTGTGGGGAGATATTTTTGTATTCCTGTAATCCCAAACTACCTTTTCTTTTTGCCTATATAAAGTATACTTATATACTATAACACTATATGAAATAACACCGTTTAGAGTCGAAATGTTGCTTGAATTTTTTTCGGATTCACTGCCCAAATTCAAACGTGGCATCATGTCAATAATTTAAGCTATTCAATGCGCAAACACACAGACACAAACACTCACACATACATTACACACGTCACACACACACCTATAAACTACACACGTCACCTGGTAATAAAGGAATATACATACCACTTAGCAAACATTACAAGGAAACATATCATTGGTACCCAACATGAAATATTTAATGAAAAAACATACACTTAGTAAGACACCACTTTATTTTTGAATCAATAACGATAGCCAACCGGGTTATATAAACTTAATTGTAATGATTGTTCTGCTTTTTATATCGGAAAAACGGCCCGGAATGTCAACTTAAGAGTAAAAGAACATATACGATGTTTAAACAATAATGCCTTTTCAGAATTTGCGAATCATTTAATAGAATCTAATCATTCATTCGATAAAATCTCTGGAACTAAAATATTGCATAAAAATGGATCTGGAATTAGATTAAACAACTTAGAAGCCCTTGAAATAAAAAAAGCAGTTAATAATAATTTAAATATAATAAATAACCAAATTAATTTATCGGATAGTCCCATATTAAATTTATTCCGCCGCTGAAACTGTTATTTCCTTCCCCCCTCCCTCCCTCCTCATCATCCTTAATAATTTGTCTCCACCTTTTCTATTTGCATCTCTTTCTATCTGTTTTGTATCTCTTTCACTCATTGTTTTCATTTACCTATATTTATATGTGCCTGTATCTAATTAGCTTTAGTTGATATTTAGCCCTGATGAAGCTTGGGACAAGCGAAACCCGGTTGGCTATCGTTATTGATTCAAAAATAAAGTGGTGTCTTACTAAGTGTATGTTTTTTCATTCAATATGTCACACCCCAAAGTATTTGCTTCCTTCGAAAATATGAAATATTTAATTCCTGTATATTGTGTAATCACTGTAAATCATGTACTGTTTGTTTCTATAATATAAAATTTAAAAAAATGACTTTTGCCATGTTTGGTGAATAACCAGTACTCCCCCATCTCCTTTCCCTCCTTTCTATATTCAGCCTCAAAACATAGCACAGTTGAGTATGCCACAACCTCACTGAGCAGTTGGGACTCATCTCATTTTATATTATATTCCCAAACCATCTAAGCTTCTCTTTTTTAATCTCACTTATTAGCTTACTTCAGCTTTGCAATATTTACGATTCTCCAAATTTCTGACACGATCATACATAGTTTTACCATAGACACGCCTCAGCGATTTATCAATTTAGTTCTGTCTGTATATAGTTATGTTTTTCATATTTTGACAAAGAATTTCCACCTGCTTTAATCAAATTTCTAAAACAACAGAAAAAAACATTCTGAATATTTCAATGAATTTCCAAAAAAATTGTTCAATATTTCGCATAAAAGAAAATACATATTGTTTTTGCGGAGTTCTTCGTAAAACAATTTTCGAAAGACCACTTTTGCCTTGGGGGTGTTTTTTCGAAATCACGAACAAGTTTTTGAGAAATTACATTCAAAGGAGTTGTGAGTTCTTTCTAAGAAAGCAACATTTAACATTGATTATTCTTCTGTGAAATTAAATTTGAAGGCTTTTTGAGAATTGGTTAATATATTGTTTGATGATCTCAGAACGGAAAATTCGTATTGATTTTGGGATAACAAATACATTATAAACGTTGTGGTGCTTTTCTATCGGAGATAAGCCATCATTAGCGATTTCGAACGACAAAGGAGAAGTCTAAGCATAGTGTCTAATATGATTGCCCGCAGATTTTGCAAATGCAGCAATACTGTTCAACGCATTCTGTACTGGCCTGTATACGTGTGAGACATGGTGTCACTTCCAAACTCGCTCGATGGAACGACTCCAAATTCAATATAATGACT
Organism: Hesperophylax magnus; assembly: GCA_026573805.1. Lineage (NCBI taxonomy): Eukaryota > Metazoa > Arthropoda > Insecta > Trichoptera > Limnephilidae > Hesperophylax > Hesperophylax magnus. The sequence goes on along the minus strand of JAIUSX010000191.1, from coordinate 624,339 downwards.
CCTGTTGAATCATATTTGGATAACGAAGATACAGCAGCGCATCGACAATGTTCACGGAACTAGGACTGAATGGATTTGCCGGCCTGATGAGACACCGGGTCACTGGAGCCAAGATGCGGCTAATGGCCTCCGCCAACACGTTGGTTACTGCAGCCTACCAGCACCAAGCGCCACTCCTGAGTGCTACAGTATTGCAAGTGTTAACTATCTTAAGACGAGACATTACCCTAAAATAAATTTGGAATCGTAACGACGTAAGTGGAGAGCCGTGCACAAAAATATTCGAGTCACGGCCTTGGTGTATTGGACAGACCTACGGTTGAATTTGCCCTGGCAAATCTCTAAAATAAAGTGGGAATCTTAAGGCCCCGTAGTAAGCATTTTGAGGGAGCGCGCTAGTATAAAAAAACGATAATTATTAAAATGGTAAAAATATTTAATAAAACACGACTCGTTTAAAATAGAACAAAAATCTCTTAAAAAATGCGTTAGTAGCATTTAAAGATACACTCAACAAAATTGGTCACCAAACTCGGCTAAAACCCATTTCATACAACGTTTCAATTCTGAAGGGTTGTCTTACACCAGAGCGATATTGAGAGTATCTTCTAGTCTGGAACGGGCCCCAAATATAATTTTTAATGATTAAATTGCAAAATAATACAAATAAAATTTATTTGCACAAGCCGGGGTTTGAACCCGCGACTTTCCAGCTTGCTAGTCAAGAGCCTTGCCCTTTGACCACAGAGGTCATCATATAAAATTAATTATTCTACTTAGAAGTATTCTCCAATATTTTGGAATAGATTCTATAATAATATCAAAGATTTTTTTCAATGTTGAACCATATTTTCGTTAGATTGTGTATTTTCCAAATACATAGTATTATTAAGCTATTTAAGACAACACAAATTTAATTTTATGCTCCGAAATGAATTAAAAAATCAGATTGTATTTTGAATGTAGATTAGGACGTGGTAAAATCATAATGATAATAATAATAATTTGACAGTTGTGTCAGGTAAACTTATACCGTCCGAGGTAAAAATACAATACCTTGTGATCTAAATAAGCCATTAAAATATATACAGGTTCAACGGTTGTAATTAACTGATTAAATGAGGTAAATTAATAAAATTGCTTGATAAAAATGGTTCCATGACAACCAAACACAGTGATCAATCAAAACACATGTAAAAGATGATATAAAGTCATGAAAAAAATTAACCTCTAAACCTAACCTAATATCAACCTAGGTTTTGAAGAGTGCGTTCATTTGTTAGTGTGTTGAGTAGTCAGGTTACTGACAAAAAAGCAATGTCAACTTTGACAAAAAGGCATAATGTGTATATGTTTACCTAACTTATTATTTATCATATTGCTCATTTTTGAACCCAATCCCAATTTACTGTCAAGAATCTGAAATTTTTTTTAATAAATAAAATACACAATGTTTTTTCATTACCGCTAACCTAATATAACCTAGGTTAAGTGCGTTGATTTGTTACTGTGTTGAGTTGTCTGGTTACTCCCAAAGAAGCAATGTACAAACGTTGGCGAAAATGGCCAACAACTCAAAAATGATACTCTAGTTTTAGTATAGTATTTAGTATATTTAGCCAACGAATTATTTATCAGATTGCTCATTTTTGAACCCAATCCCAATTTTTTTACTCAATAAAATAGAATTTTTTTTCTCATTACAGCCAACTCCAAGCCCCTGACGTTTGATGAGGTTTACAATCAATCATCCCCTACCAACTGCACGGTCTACTGCGGTGGACTTACCAACGGACTTAGTGAAGATCTCATGCAGAAGACATTCCAGCCTTTTGGGACTATTCAGGAAATCAGAGTTTTCAAAGATAAGGGATATGCTTTCGTCAGGTAAGCTTGATTCTTATTCAATTCTTTTTATCTAATTTTTCTTTTTTCTCTCTTGAGCTAATGTTCCAGACATGATGGTTGATCGTCCTGATGATGGACAATTCAATTTTGTCAGAAACTGTGGGTCAAAAATGAAAAGAATTGATTCAATTTGAGGGGTTACTTTACGGGAGGTTTGTTTATATCTTAGCGTGTCAAATTGGAGAGATCGAGGCCCTTTGATCTCTTCAATTTTACTCTAGACCCATCGACTTTCACAGCACTGGAAGGGATGGATTCATACTTCCGCCAACCCTGGATACACTGACCCCCAGATTCCTATCCAACCATCATAATTTTTTCCTTCCCTGGACTTCCTCTCCTAGGAAATTAAAAAAAAAACCCACAAAGCATACACAAAAATGACGTAGGCCTTAAGCACAATTATTAATATATCAGTATATATTTTGAAAACAAATTTTACATCAAATATTTTATTTTTTAATTTATTTTATTTGTATATTATATTTTATTTCATCATATTTACGTGCCCCCGAGGGGTAAAGCTCTCGACTAGCGAGCTGGAGATCTCGGGTTCAAATCCCGGAGTGCGCAAGTAAATTTTATTTGACTAATCTGTGTTATTTCAAAATTTATTAATTTAAAATAATATGTATCATATTTGCGACATGTTCCACATTCGAAGATACTCTCAGTATTGCCCTGGTGTAAGACCACCACTCAAAATACACCCGATAGGGCGTTAATAAATAAATAAATAAATAAAAAAAATAAAAAAAAATAAAAAAAATAAATAAAAAATAAAATTGAGATGTTGCTTGAAAAGGCTTCAGCTGTGTTTGGTGACCAGATCTGAATAGCCAATTACTTCCAACATTCTTGGGTATGCCTTAGTCTCTCTGGCTCCAGACAGTTCGGAGTATTTGGGACTCTTGTGCAAAATTCACATTTAAAAAATGTGTATTTTATTTTATTTATTTATTTATTTTTTTTTTATAGTGAATACCTCACAAGAGTCCCAACTGCTCCCGTCTGGAGCCAGTGAGACTATGACATCCCCAATTGGGGGATGTTGTGAGGCTGAAGGTAAGTGGGGAAGGGAAAGAGGAAGGTGGGGAAGTACCTGGCTATTCAGATCTAGTCACTAAACACGGCTAAAGCCATTTGGAGCAACGTTTCAATTCTGAATGGTGGTCTTACACCAGGGCGATACTGGTAGTATCTTCCACTCTGGAACGTGCCGCAAATATACTATATATTATTTTAATTAATTAATTGTGAAATAACACAAATTAATCAAATAAAATTTATTTGCGCACGCCGGGTTCGAACCCGCGACCTTCGGAATGGCAGTCCAATGCGTTACCACTGGACTATGCCGGCCGTCATTTTATAATCATTTTATAATTTAAAATAAAAATTAATAAAATATATTAAATCAAAAAACATCCAGTTTGATTTGGTATTTTGACCTTCAATCCAAAATTAAGTTTTACACGAAAAACGCCCAACAAACATTATAAAATAAACAGCAAAATTTTGCTTCAGTAGCTTCCGTCGACAATGTTCTTCACTTAACATTTATTTTCTCCGCATATAAAATCAGTCCTGTTGTTTAATTATTAACGTCCGACTGCTTTGGGAAAAGGGGCCTGTACAAATATTTAGCCGGAGTTTCAAAGTTTGCCTTGTGCGTCAGAAAACTTCCGAGAATTTATTATTACTGGCATAAGATAAAATTTTAAGCAATTTTTTTTTAAAGTTTTTTTTTTCAACATTTGTTATGAGTTTTAATTTTAATTTTTTGATCATTTTGAGAATATAATAAAAATAATTGAAATATTATTTTTTTAAACTTAGTATGGAAGCTTTGCTCATAAGAATTTTTTTTTGTGAACTGTAAATTTATATTATACCCACCTACATAAAATATTTAAAAATGTTTAATTTCGTGATAAAATTACGAAATTATTATGCAGATCCCCTAAAGAAAACCCTTTATGACTAAACGATTTGAAGCCCGGACCTCAGCCTTTCCGTTACTTTGCTCTACTACTGATTTTTCTGTTTCAAATTTTAGTTTGAGTGTCGAATATTGTCTTCAATTATTAAATTATATTATATGAGGTTTTACTCATAAAGTTATGTAAAAAAAGCAAAGTTATGTTAGGATTTATAACTATTTTAATTTTGATTACAATCAAAAGTCAGATGCCGAGTTAAAATAAAAAAAAAAAGATTTTTAATAGAAGAAAAATTATTTCAATCAAAGATGCTCAACAATTAGCGTAATTGATCACTTCGGTACCAACGCGCACAACAATTGTACAGGGTTGAAATTTGTCTTGTCTCGTTGATTTTACGTCTCGTTATTGAGTTCTACAGCTCGGTGAGGAAGAATTTGCCTACTTTTTTGTATCCTTCATCCTACAACAAGGGTTTATCCAAGATTCATGTTCATTCCTTCTCCTCCTCAACAAGATGGTCCAAACAGCATCCCTAAAGCGAACGTAGTCAAAATCTTAAAAACCATAAATCTTCAAAGAAATTCTTCTGGGTTTCTTTTGAAATTTTAACACAATCTTGAATTCGATATTCTATATTATCTATAAGTCACCTATGACAGGTAAAACGTGTTTTTTTTAAACAGTATCATCTCTTGGACAAACATGCTGTTTTTGAAAAACAGCGTCGTCGGTTGGACGTAAAAACAACACGCGCAATTGTTTCTTTATCTGCACAGACAGACTGAGCCATAGCAACGCATGGCGGGCAGGGTACAGCTAGTAATTACAGTAAAATTGTTTTATCAATAGAAAGGTATAATTAAATAATTACAGCCTTACTAATAAAAAATCGCTTCACAACCGTTAAACGGTGTTTTTGTCACACATTGCACAAAGACTGTACAATTTTTTTTTAAAATTGCAGTGACAATTTCTTGCAAATTTCATAAATTGTGTGTTTTAAAAAAAAAAAATTTATTAATTTTTTCGACATTTTGATTAAAAATTTGAAAATAAAAAATTGCTATTTATAAATATTAAAGTATATTTCAAATAAAAAAATTAGTAAGGTTTTCACATACACGGTCGTTTAACGATTGAATAAAATTTTCACCACGATTTTCGTCTGTTAGTATATAATATTTAATGTACAATAGATAACACGATAACAAAATAGATGTTACTTACTAACACGTGAAGAAGCCTTTAGTATGAGAGACATACGTTCACCATTATTCCATAATCTCTGATCAACGTTCATTACAATAATATGTACAAGTAAAATATCAAGAAAACTTTATATGATTTCAGGTTCTCCACCAAGGAAAGCGCCACTCATGCCATCGTCGCCGTTCACAATGCAGAGATTAACGGACAGGCAGTAAAGTGCTCTTGGGGCAAGGAGTCTGGAGACCCCAACAACGCGCAAGCTCAAGGACAAGTGCGTTCCTTTTACTTGAAGAAGAAGATAATACTAATAAAACAAAACGATATATGAACAGAACAAGACACATAATATAAAGGTCGCATTTCGGAATTGAACCCAGGATCTCTTGTAATACCGGGAGAGTTGTCATAACCAATTGAAAATTGATACATATTATTAAACATCATATATCAAATTCAGTATTAAAATAAATAATATCTCATAAACATCTTGCAAACTAATTTTTTCCCATACTCTTGGCAGTTACTCGACAAATCTCTTTATATTTGTGTCGTTTGGTCTCTCTTTTAAACTCTTGACACGCCAAGATGCTAAACAAAACCTCTGTAACCGAGTGGGTCTCCCGAGGACCCCATGCATTTTTCTATCTTATGGGCTTTTAAACTATAGAAATCCCAATTATTAATGGTAACTTATGTATTTTCGCAGAAATACGTAAAATACTCAACTAATATGTCAAGTATTTAAGCTAATATAAGGAGGATAGTAATTTTCTGTACTACCTACTCCCCCACATGGATGCGGGATAGTTAAATAAATAAATGTGATTTTCACTTTTGTTTTCGGATATGAATGGATAATTTTCGATCTAGTTGCGCCTTCTCTTGGGCCATCAGATTTTTTTTTGATTGGACTGACAAAATATGCTGTCCCAATTTCAGATAAATGCGTGTATATTCCCATGTGTTTGCTTGGTTACCACCAAACGTTGCATTGGTCATCGAAAACGAGTCTATCTGCCATGTTTCAGCTCGATCGGATGCCGGATCGTAAGCAAAATGTAAATTCAGATATATGAATATAAAAAGATAAAGACACAGAAAATATAAAGATGCCACATAATTACATTCCCTCAATTTATGAATTACAATTTTTTTTTTCAGGTCTTACTCATATTTTTTTGCTGCCTTTGTTTAATGTGATTTCAAAGTTCTACCAAAATATTTTGCCAACCTATATGATGTTTTGTGTAAATAAACCTATCTAATTAAATTTTTATGACATTTAGAATTATTTTTAATTTATGAATTGGGATGTTCAATATTAATAAAATAAAATTTACTTGTTTTACGCTGTGATTTGAATTGCTAGTCGAGAGTTTTACCCCTCGACCATGGAGACCTTCGAGATTATTTTGTAGAATCATTTTTATTCCTCTACCGCAATGTTCCAGGCCCTCGGAAGTGCCGCCTATGGCGCGTTCAGCCCCCTGTACGGCAACCAGGTGGGTTACTGGTTCCCAGGAGCGGCGGCTACGCCCTACCAGCTACCCCCGCCCACGCCTGGTTTCCCGCTGGCGCCCATCCAGGGGGTGCAAGGGTATTCCTACCAGGGACAATATGCGGGATACCAGTTCATGGGGTGAGTGTCTAAACCAATTACTCGTATGGTAAAGAGAGATGATGGACGTAAAAGTACAATGCTAAGATAGGTTAGCTATCTGGTCGATGGCTTCGGAAGTCAGATGATTCAGCACAGATATGCATCCAGGAAACCGATGAAGGGGTCATTTTTTCTGTAGGAGTCAGTGTGCAAGAATCAGAGTAAAGAGGGTGCAACGGTATTTCAACCAGGGATAGTGTGTGGATTACCAGTTTATTGGGTGAGCGATTAGATTATTTAGGTACCTAATCGATGGCTTCGGGAGTCACATATGTGCCTCCAGCACACATGAAGGGGGGATATTCTTCTGTTGAAGTCAAACTTTGGTCATGGCCCCGTACTTTTTTGAAGAATTATAATGACGACAGTAGTCTGCTAGCTATACCAGCGCTACAGCGGCGTATTAGGTTATCTTTATAAGTAAGACTGACGTTGTTTACCACCACCGTACCCATTCCACAATACTGTGTTACTGTGGGATTAGGTGGCAACAATTTTAAATAAAATTAATATGGAAAAAATCAGAACATTATCTTAGTATTTTGTAAAGATTAGCTGACATAAAGCCATCAGTACTCCATTGAAATATATTTGCATCCGATCAGTAATGGATGGGGTTTTTCAAATCAGAGTGAAAAAGGTTTACTCATTTAAGATTTACATTGCATCCTAAATTAAAACTTTCTAACAAAAAAAGGGAGCTTGCTTCGTTATAGAATTGTGTGATACCGTTTGAAGCGTAGTTGACAAACAACTTGTCCGCACCAAATCATCTCAGCTTGATTTCTGCAATATTCCTCCTGATAGTTTTATAATGGCCTTGTTAAAGTCCAGAATCGTAAAAAGTATTTGAATTCTCCGTGATGAATGCTGTAGAATTTTAAATAACCAACCCAGCCAAAAGAGTGCCACTGCTCTGGGCTGTTGAACAAGGAATAAGTTGGTGCTTCGAATTCAACAGTCAGGTTTGTGTGGATTGAAAGTTTGGAGATCGACGTGACCAAACAAAATCCAGGTTTGGCAATCTAACCAGTAAACCATAATATTATATTTTATTTGGTTTTACGCGCAGTCAAGCTTTTACATTAATTTTAAGAACAGGAATATACCTAGTGAGCTATTGAATATTACACACAAAGTTTTCAAAGCTTAAATAACGTTAAACTTGATATGAAACAATATTAGTAAAACATGTAACAGCAAAATCAATTAATATGGAACTAGAACAATACTACATATAAGACAAATCACTAAAACTACTTTACCAATTGTACTGTAATTTGTAGGATTCAAAAAAGTACTGGTATAGATTACGCTTATTTCTATAAATGTAGTTGTAGATATATCAACCTTCAAACGTGTTGCCCAGATCATGCATCCTATTGGTTACTGATTGTTTCTGGTAGTTGGTTGTCTATTTATTACAAAAGAATGTTACATTCTCTTCTGTACCTGGTCGGCATATGCGATTTGATAGTGGCAACGTTGGCAGGGCTATCAATCAAGTGTAACACAACTGGGTCGGACATAATTTTCCTGTTAGACAGTGTTATAAGATGCAATTGATTCATCAAACTGCCATGCATAGCAGATCATGGTGGTGCCTCTGGCATTAGTTGTTTAGTACAAGATTTTTCTTATGCTGTTGCTTTGACGCGACTCTGTAAGTAATTTGTTCGTGTTTATGTTTGATTCTACATGGCAACATATGGCGATATATAAACATTTGTTGCGTTCAATTCCAGAATGGGCGGCTGGAACGGCATGCCCAGTGCGCAGGCCCCGCCCCAGCTGCCACCCGCCCTACCGCAGCCGCCCGGTATGGTCGCCTACCCAGTGCAGCAATTTCAGGTGAGCCCCTGCGCAGATGCTAGCGTATTTAGCGGAACGATGCTGCTTTTAGACTGTATGATATCAGAGTATTTCAAATCTTCCACCGTTGGTTAATTTTCATGGATGTTTTTTTTTTCAATAAACAACATGTTGGGAAAGTGAAAAATCCTACATTTTTCAACGATTTTGTTTAGTTTTGAAAGCGAGTAATTTTGTGGTGGAATAAATTATATTAATTGAAACTGTTCTGAATATACCAACGGCGTATTCTGAATATTTGAGATAATTTATAAAACTGTTCCCTAGAAGCGTGATTTTTTTTAAAACCGTGAACTACACAAAGGAGAACCTGAGAATAAAAGGAATTTGGAAAAAAAAAGGTATGAGAGGTGGGCTGTAATCTTGATGTTAGTGTGTCTAAGAGTGATGTACGTATGAAACCATCCTTCTCGTTGCGATATAAAGCGATGGGTTGAGAAAATCCGGCTGCTAAGTTCAAATGGTCTCCTTCAACATGCCTTTCTCGATTCAGCTCGTCACGCAGCAGGTGGGCTGACGCATTCGCCACCCCTGGTCACTGGACGTAACTAGACAATTGGGGTGACCTATGGCAGAGAATGAATGGTTCCCGAGGTGGCGGTATATATATAACCACCCCCAAAACTGAAAATGGTCCATGCTTAATTTAAAAAAAAAGTAACACTTTGGCCCAGGTAATTTTCTTTTGTCGTTGACAACTTAAAATGAACAACTGATATGAAGAATTCAGGTTCACAATTATAGTTTTAAGTAAAGATATGTTCCATCACAAAGTCACTAGTTTTTTTGTAAAGACTCATTTTATGTACAAACATGCAACTTTAAAAAAATGTATTCTTTGTCATACAGCCTTAAAAATGCATTGAAATATAATAAACCATGACACTGAATCACATTAATCTTGTCCCATTATATCATCATGAAAAAAGAAGTCAATTAATAATTGAAAAGATGATCGAATCTTAAAAACAACAAAATATTCATTTGTACGATTTTAAAACTACGGAAAAGAACTTTTAAAAACACAATAAGGCTTTTTTTTAATTTATAATAAAATGGATTGATTATTGTTCTTTTTAACCCAAATTCAAAGTTTAAAAAGCGTTATTTCTTATTTTCATAAAAAAATCATCCATTGGGAAACGTTTCGGCCATTCCGCATACAGCAATCCAAGGTACAAGGCACTCGCAGATTATGAAATTTTCTCAATAATAGACAAGTAATAATATTTATAAAATGGTTAAAACAATTTACAAGAAATCAAAAATTAATTATTCAATAGATTAAATGAAACGATAGATTTTTTTGTTAATGCCGACCTGTTTCGGAAAATCCGCTCATTCCTCAGGGCAAAAAAATATACACTAAGTTGACATGAATAATATTATAAAATTACCAATAATACAAATAAATTGGTATACATTTTTTCCTGAAAAAGTAACGGTTGTTCCGAAAGGATTTCCGGAGAGGAGAACACAATTTTTTAATGTAATTATGATTGATAACGACAAAGTAATAACTACAACAATCAATAGTAATTAAGTAGATCTCCTTGCTATCTCTTTCTAGTCCAAACGGTAATAACGATTTCTAAGGTGGGTTAATTCATAGAATTTCAACAATTGATCAAACTTCAACGTTCATTTTCGGGTTCCGTGAAAGTCCTATTCAAGTTTGGTTATTATATAATTATTGGCCAGTTACTTGACAGAGCTGAAATAATAACAGAACCTGAAAAGAACTTACACAGAACATAAAAATTAACTTTTAAATTTGAAGAATTGTTCAAATTCTACCCGTTCTTAACAAATCGTATAATAAAGTATTATCAATGTCAAGTCCAAATATTTTTTAAAGTTTTTCAATTAAAACATTTCTCGAAAATGACAAATTTTGGTCGTCATTTCAATATCAACAAAATTTGTCTCTTTTTTAGAAAATTTCAAAATTAGCTTGCTGATGTGATAATTTTTCTTCAAAATTCTTTGATATGTAATTTTTTTTTTTATAATTCGAAATATTTATTCATATTATAAGCCGAAGTTAAATATTATTCATAATGCGTCGGCAAATTATTCACCAATGTACTAACATAGATGAGAATAAATTGTTTTTGTTTATTTATTTTATTTTTTCTTTTCTACATCCAATTTACCACCAAAAGTTTGTAGATATATATAATGTTTGATTGTTGGGTTGATGCGCAAGTATACAGCGGCTTAAAATAATATTTATAAAAAAAACAAGTGAGACAAATGGAATATGTAATTGTTGTGTCACAGTGTTTATTTGGGTGAGTCAGTAGCGCAGTTGTGGGATGACTTCGGACGATGATGATGCCAGGTGTACGCGGTGATGACGGCGGTGGAGTGGTCGAAGCAATAGTCAGTGAGTCGACACCGTGTAGACCGGTTTCGCGGATTTGTTCAGACTGGCGAAGGTATCCGGGGCCAGGGCGCTGATGCGATCCCGAGGAGTCCATGGTAATTCGTTGTCCGTGCATTAACGGGGCGTAGAAATGGTGGATTCGTGTAGTGGCGGTGTGGAGTAACGGCAAGGCGTGACGCGGGGAACTGGCCATAGCGGACGGCCACCTCAGTAGGCAGCAAACAGTCGCAGGGGTCGGAGGTTGATCAGTGAGTCACACCGTGGAGACCGGACTCACGGATTTGTTCAGACCGGCGAAGGTGTTGCAGGGTCTAAGCGCGTGAGGAGCGCAGGCCAGGGATAATATCCGGGGCCAGAGCGCTGATGGGATCCCGAGGAGTCCATGGTAATTCGTAATCCGTGCAGTAACGGGGCGTAGGAATGGTAGACTCGTGTAGTGGCGGTGTGGAGTAACGGCAAGGCGCGACGCGGGGAATTGGCCATAGCGGCCGGCCACCTCAGTAGGCAGCAAACAGTCGCAGGGGTCGGAGGTTGGTCAGTGTAGAACTGCTCTTGATGACTGTCTTGACTTCCTTCCCGATGTCGCTTTTATAAGGTGAAGAACGTTCCCTAACATTCTAGTTGGTATGGCTATAAGCATTTCCAAAGAAACCCATAGGCAAAAGTCGAAATATCCAATATTTTCTACGACGGCATAGGTACCTTAGCGCTTGGCACTGTGTACTAAGTAGTACTTGACACCATCCGACTCGAGTAGTGGCGTACCACTACATATATTTATTAAAAGTTTTAATTTTTTTTATTTATTAGATTGCCACACAAAGTCCCATTTAACATGACTGATTTTGATTCTGAATTGTTGTGCAATACCAGAGGAGGTAGGCACCTCTCTTTATCGAGGTGCAAATTTTTAGCGAAGGTTTCGATTCTCACCCGGGTAATTCTGAAAGTACCTTACACAGTTGGCAGCCTTCTTAAGGGAAGTTCATAAACCACTAAAATTCTTCAGCTTACTTCGAAAGTTTAGCCAGATTTTTGATTCCAAATATTAATGAAATCTGGTGGCTTGGAAGTGAAGGAGACATCAAGCCAAATGAGTTATTCAGTATGGAAGAAACCCTTTATAAAAGTATAGCATATTAGTTTGCTAGAACATGTCCTTTTTAGAATATTAGAGAATCCAGTGGGCCGCAAGAGGAAAAGTTGAGGAAACGAAATCCAGAGGCTGTGCGAGGAGAGGTTGGGTTTGCGATGGACGGAGGCAGAACTGAGGAAGAAGTAGCACGAACTGTGACTCTAGCAGGTCCAGCATGATCAAATTGATAACTTAACAATACCGGATTAATAACACGATTGCAATTATATCTTAACAGATTATAAGACAAAGTAGAATTGATTATATCTACACGATTTATTTTAATTCCAAGAGCTTTGTTAGTTCACCGCCATCCATTAATAAGCCTATTATTTTGCATAATGAACTACATTATTCAAAAAGTGGTCGAGTCCGATAATTCCAACAGCATTATGATTCAGCAAACTATCCTAACCGTGTTTGCAAATATCCCCAACTGACCATAGATAGGATTTTATCGATCAACCGTGCAAGATACCCCGGAGGCGAATCCAAGCAAGTCAAAATTAAAAGATTATTGACCGAGGAAGAAAAATTCGAAAAATGAAAATAATTCGTACATGGAAATAAACACGCTATATACTCGTACACCGACATCAACCCAACAAATCAAAGTATTGAAAAAATCAACGTATATCCTAAAATTTTTATAGAAAATGATAAAATTCTTACAAACTTTTAATAAACTAATTCGATGGTTTCCATACGTTGTAATTATTTCCTTGCATGCTTTTTTAGATTTTTTTTCATAATTTCAATCTTCATGTTAGATTTTTTTACTTGTTTAACTTTTTCCTGCATTCTATTATAGACTATGTTAATTTATGTAATTCACTATTTTCTCTAGCATTATTTTGTTTCTTTTTCACCTTTTCTTCTAAATTTGTTTTGATTTATTTCTCAGTGTCGCTGTATCGTTTAACAATAAGATAATGAGGCACCACTGTTAATTGTACGGTCGCATCAGTCATCGAAGAATACAGCAGCTACAACTCTTGGAGAGTCCAATGAATCTCTTACACTCCTACCGTTCTCCTGTTAATTTCCAGTTCCTTATGCCAAGAGGTTTGCTTTTTAAGCTTCCTGATACATTTTCATCTCCCAGCTTTATTATTTTTCTTTATTCGTTACCTTCTTACTGAGAATCGTGACGTCTACTCTAATTTCCTTGGTAAACTTGTCCCTCTACTTGTCTCGGTTCCGCGTTGCTTGGAAAGTCACTTCAGCGTATCGGTCATCTTCCTTTGTCCCTCTTGCTTTCCACTTTGTCAGTGACTTTGTATTTCTCTAGGTTTGAGTTGTCAGTTTCTCAGTCTCGAGCAGAGTCCAAACTATCCTGGGACGTATCTCTAGTCAGGTAGTTGATAGCATGTTCTTCATGGATGGCTAGCTCTTTATTCTAGAATGGAATAATTATTAGTGCTCCCAGCACTCCATAGAATCTGTAATTTTTGCAAGAACTTTACATATTAATTCTGTATATTACCCCTATCCATCTTCATCAGAAATCATGAGATTTCTAGGGTCCAGCTATGGATATATTATTAAACCTCTCAAAAAATTAATAGGCCGAGTTAACATTCAGGCGTAGTGTATTCAATTCCTCTACTGGCTCAGTCCTCCATCACAACACAAGCAACATTTTCAGCTTACTGTGGTGGTAGTAGAAGATTTTCAAATATTGTCATGTTATTCGTAACCCGGGATAATTTGTCTTTCTTTAAAAAAAAAATATTGTGAAATTAATCCTTAAATTAATTAAAGGAGGAATATTAGTTTTAAGGAAATTAAGAAGAGAAAGTTGTGTGAAGGTAAAAGGTATGAACGATAGGGAGGAATCTAGAGATTGGTGTGTCCAGAAGTGTCCAGATGTGTTAATCCATCCCCCCCACTGCTGTGCAAGACGGTGGAAGAGAGACCAATTGGAGAGGTTAAAGGCCTCCCTCAAGCGGTTTCTTCCAATCCGGTCCGCCAAGAAGTTGGTGGGCAAGACCGGAATCCATCTCATCCGATGAACCTGGGCAAGTCACCAAAAAAAGCCAACCACTTGGGGTGATCTATAGCAGAGGTGTTGGTTATCCAATAAATGAGGCGGCGTAACCCAAAACTCCCTCCCAAATTACCAATAATTGCGATAACATTCATAAAATCTTCATGCAATCATATTTTTTGAATGAGAAAGACAAATCTTCTTTATTAACTTACAAGCTTTTAGCTTTTGTAAAAAAAACACCAATTACGTCTAGTTTTGTTAATTCAGATTAGTATTTTTCGATCCATCAAAATTTTTTCATCATCAAATAGATGCACTTTTGATCATGTTTGACTACTCTCATCAATTCAATGCTCTTCATGTAGGCATTCCAACTCATCTGTTATTGACCTTTGTTTATCTTTTCCAAACAAGGATGCCCGACAATATTTAACAAGTGCCAGTTAAAACTGCTTATAAAAACATAAACATGTGCCATTTATAAAACTAGAGTAGATGTATGCGTCCGTGTTGTAATAGAATAAACGATCTAACAACTGGTTTTATAATATTTTTAAAATAATTGGTGAAACGTGAGTACGTATTCAATGAGTACATAACAAAAAAAAATATTAAAAAGGTAGACTGAAAGATTTTTCATTGTCTCTCAACTCATTTGATCTACTTTGTCACTAAGGATTTTTTTCTACAATGTTAATACATAATTTTTTTCGTTTAAAATTGACAATGATCTTTCTTTCGGTTGCTTTATTTTAAAATAATGCGAGAATGACGAAAATACGTGAAACTAACCGAAAAATATTTTCTTTCGACAGTTGTCAGAGGAAGAATGGCTGGCCCCAGGCCTATTGGTCTGAGGTTCCCCCCAACTAGCGCGCCAGCCAATCACAGCGCTGCATTCCATGACGTCACTGGCCCACATGACTGCGGTGCAGCCAATAGCGCGCCTGGAACAATTCGATAAGCCAATCAGAGACGCCCGTTACCCGCGCCTTTGAAACATTTGAAATTCGAAAAAAGAAAGGAACAGAAAAAAAACGTTTTTTAAATGCTTCAAGCTAATTTGGAAGAGACGAAGAAATGCTATTGCGGATATCATTAAGTAATTTTAAAATTAGAATAATAATATTGTATTTTCTAAAAATGGTCTTCGTCAAAGGTATTCGAAAGTTAAATTTAGAACTGTGTTCGAATATTCTAAAAAAAATACTATCATGTCAATATTTTTTTTCTGTAAAAACCGATCAATTTTTGATTTATCTTGATTTTGTTCAATGTTGTAATTACTACTTACTTGTGTACACCAAAACTGTGCTTTTTTTATGCTAGAAGTAAAAATCCACCTTGAAAAGTGGATTTAGAAATATTTCACCCTAGAAGTTAAGAAATTAAATAAAGATTTAAAATATGGCTGAATGCTTACAAGCAAAATGATGCCTCCGATATCAAAAAATGTATAAAAACTTGTTTTTAGGATAAATAATACCATATAATACATATATTTGAGCTATTCAAACAAGATTTGTGTTATAAATTGTGCAAAACTACACAAAAAATACTGTTTTAGTTTTTTGATAATATTTCACATTTTTTGAGAAGTACGCCTCTGGTTTTCAGGGGCGGCGTTTCGTGAATAAATTACAATGTTTTTTTGGTAAAAAGGGACTACATGATATTTTTCCTAATTTCCCATTTTTATGTTGTGAAAGTACCTACATAGAAAAAAATTATCCATAATTTATTGTGTGTGTGTATTTTTTTTTTTAATAAATAAAACCATATTTATTTAGCGATTAATTGTATAATATCGTAACCAAGGTTGTGCGGACACTAGGCATAAAATTGATGAGATATAAAATAAAATTTAAAAAATATTTACTGCGCGTAGTAAACGCGTCAGTTTTAATTATAATATATCAATTATGACTTACGTTTAAAAAAATACTATAAAAAATATATTATGACATATATTACTAGATAGAAAAAAATGATTAGATTATATAATATTATACTTAAAATATGATGAGATATTGAATTAAATATGTGAAAAGAAATAATAATTGTGCGGAAAAATGTTTAAAATGTGGCATAATGAATTATTACCACCTAACATGAATATTTTCGTGTTTTTTTGTTAATGAAATTTGAGGAAAAGGTTTTGCAAAATGATGGGCTAAATATTGAAAATAATCTCTCGGTTGCCTGCAAAAACAATGCAATACTGAGGTTCTGAATCCAATTATTGGAAGATTTACTCCAGTTAATAAGCGATTACTATCAATTATTCGATTTTTTTAAAAATATAAGATAATTTAAAAAAATACATATTTATTTATAAGGTTACCGGACGCCATTTGAAAAGTTCACACGTTAATACGGGTGATGTCAATTAATGTAGAAATGTTGAAGGAAAGATATTTTAAGAATTGTGAAGAGAATTTGTGGTGATTTCACTAAAGTTTTTGATCGAAAAAAGATACACGAATGCGAATGAAACGAAATTGACACCAGTTGAATCAAAAACATTAATGCTTAGATGCGGAATTAAGCAAAGCAATTGGATTCAAAGTAATCAAATCATCAGAATGCATGACTCGTTGTTTGAGTTCATTGAAAAACGATTGCCTCTCAATGTGTTTGCGGTATTTTCGAATCAACAAAAAAAGTGAAAAACTTATCGACAGTGTCTGTTGTTATAAGGAGATATCAAAGAAAAATTAACAAATATATATCGACTAGAATCAGAACTATAGGACGAATATGGTATAGCCTTACAAACGAGTCCTTGAATAACGGAAGCACAGAATAAAGAAGAAAATTAGACGTTCTTTCTGTTTATATATGAATGGCAACAAATTTAATGTGCAACTGATGTATCGCCTATTGGTTGTAGATCATTTAGCACGCCTGAAATTTTACATCGCCATCGGTAATCATAGTGAATCATAGTTTTCTATGGAAATATAGGCTCAAATTTGTCTATTATTTTGGATCACGAAACACGCCCAAAAGTCACTTCTTGTGTTTTTCTTTATTCTATGTGCAGAAGAATAATCTAATCACTCCAATGGAATTGTGAGCCATTTTAATGATAAAAATTTAATGTTTCTTACAGCAGAACTAAAATGTTCGTATTTTTGTATTTGTCTCAACATTTTCTTCCAAAAATTAACAAAATTATGTAGAAGTTCAAAAAACGTAGTTTCTGATAATAAACACTACAATGGCATTAGAGTATCACTGATATTCATAAATATAATTTTTTTTTTATAAAAACACATGGGGGGCTTTGGAATACAAAATCGTTTTGAACTTGTGCGTCAATTCATTTTTTAATTGTTTAAATGGAAGAATCTTACATCTTTTCTGCCAATTTAAAGGTATTTTACGCCAATTCAAAAATAAATGAGAGTCCAAAAGCTTAGCAAATATTAAAGGACGCGTTGATTGTATTTTGATATGTTTTCAATCAACTGGTGTCAAAACTGCGAATGTTAAAAAAGAACGAATTAAGATAAAGATTTTTTCCAAAGTGGAATATGTATAAACGGGCAAAAAGCCCAAAAGACATAGATAGGACAATTTAGTTGATGCTTTGCTTAGTTATTAGACGCTTATGGCTAAATGTAGACATAAACATGATATTTAGTTAGAATAAACAATTAATTTAGGCAGGTGTAAAATAAACACTGAAATAAACCTATCTATTAAAAAATAACACCATAATAAACATGTAAGTATCCCTTTGATTTTGTAACAATTTTGGTTTCAAGAAATAACGAAAGAAAAAAATGGCATTAGAAGATACAAAGTGACAAGTATGTGTATTTTTAACTAGATTTTGAAAATTTTGATTGATTACAGAAAAAAATGGGAAAGAAAGAAGAAAGAGGTGGAAAGTGAACATTGGGCTAATTTTCAGCTAGATATGGAGATATTTAAATGATTGAAGATGTAATGAGAAAGAAAGGACAAAGGAGAAGGTCAAAAAAAGCATATTTGACTTATTTTCTGGTAGATTTGGAGAAATTTGATCAAAGAAAAAAATGGGATGAAAAGGAGATTTGGAAAGGTTGATATTGAAATATTTGTCTTTTTCTTTGTAAAACAGTGTACCTTTGTATAATTCTTGTATAAAATGTCAGAAATGTACCTTTCCGAAAGCAATTTTCTCTGTTATGATTTATTAATATATTTTTATTAAAATTTGACAATCCACCAACAATCATAACTAGAATTTATCAATACTTCTGTTGAATTGTTATAAAATTCGATTAACCATCCTTTTAAAATGTTTGAATGCCTTGAAATATGATTTTAAAGCTTTTAAACAGATTCTCATAAAATCCGATTAAATTTTGTTTGATATAATTTCTCAGTTTTTGTGATAGAATTGATATTTTTTTGAAACTTGTTCAGATAATTTTTAAATTTGGAAATTAAATTAATTGATTGTGATATTTTTAGAAGCGGTCCAAATTACTTTAATCCACTTTCTTGTTCAGTAGATTTTTGTGTCGTATTTAGTTTTTCTAGTTTGTGTGTAGCTTTTTCAAATGTTTAGTTGAAATAGCGATATGTGTTGTAAATTAACCTATTCATCAGACCCAGAAAGAGTGAGATGCTACTTACTATAAGTGTACTAATTAATAATTAGTAGTTATTCATATGTAAAATCTGCTTAACTTACACTCAAATGTGTCGTTAATGGAAAAAGATATTAACGTTTTCTTGAAGAGTATTTTTTTAATTGAATCATTACGTTATTATAAAATTTGCCGCACATAACAATTTTAATAAATGCATGTAGTAAACAGCTGTTTTTAAATGCTGCGAAAACTCTCGGACGGTGAGCTGTGAAATCATTACATTTTCAAGTCAACAATTTTTTTTTATCAAAGAATGTTATTTGCAATTTTTTATGAAATTTTCAGAAGTTTTTCAAAACTGTCTTGTCGTATACAACTCGCTAAGTAATTTATATCACGAGCTTGATCTTTTAATGCCTAATTACATGAAGTACGATGCTTTATAATTTTTTTTAGCCTATCAAGACCACCGTTCCGGAGTCGTAGATAAAAGTACAATTTTTTTTTCAACTAATTTTTTTTTATAATTGACTGAATTTTTTCCAATATAGAAAAGTTTTTGAAAGTGTTACGTATTGACTACCAACCTAAAATTTAGTAATATAATTTTAACTTGACTATACTTTGACTAAAAATACGGATATTTACGCAATAAATCTAACGCGCACAGTATTGTTAAATCTATGACTAACTATAAAAAATATAAAATTTTGCAATAACATAAATTTTATAAATTGGTTGTAGTTAAACAATATGTTTTGGTAATTTTGAATATTTTTAAAGAAAATCTGAGACGAATACAGAGAAAAGATAGTATCAAATAAAAAAAAATACTAACTTCCAGATAATATAAAACTTGCCGGCAATTAATTTTAGGTATTAAAAATCATTGAAAATTATGCTTCGTGAACTAGTATCGTACTTTACTTGTGGGTTATGATGCCGTGTTACGCTTCCTCCTTGTTTAGCCAACTCTTTGGACAGCGTTACAGTGTTCATCATAAGGACTAATTGTGATGAAGTGTTGGTTTATATATCTAGAAGAGATACCTGCAACTGCAGCAGGTGTTAACCATTTCAATGTGACTTTCTGCGTTTGATTTAGTTATAACGGACACTACAGACCATTCAATTTGGTTAAGCGGTTGTATTAATCTGATTGAATATAACGTTAACCAACCGCAAACCAAGTTGAATCGTGGTTGAGCGCTTGAACTAACTATACTCAGTCTGCCTTTTACGGATACAAATGGATTGAATCTATTTAAAGATGGATTTTTTTTTACATAATACGACGATTTACCTTGCTTGTGGGACCATACAAGTAAGATGTACTCTGATAGAGATACTTGAAACTAAGCTTTTGTGATCCCTTTTGATCAGTTCAAATTCATTGAAAAGCATGCTAAAAGCTAAATTCTTATTTTTTTAGCAGCATCATGTGACTGATTTTTTGTTCGTTCCATGAGTAATTTTTTTTCCCACCTTTGTCTATTTCTTTTCATGTGAATAGTTAACCATGCTTGTAGAGTGATTGCAAGTTTGTTTATAAATATAGAGGCGTGCAACTGACGAAATTGAACCAAACGTTGCGTCGCAATAGTCAACGGTTGACATACAACGGTTGAACCAACCAAATTGAGTGGTCTGTAGGAGGCTTAACATCGGACCAAGAAATTTTAAGCTTGCCCCATCGTATATTAAAGCTTTCAAAACTTTATCATTAATACATTAATAAATATGCACTTTATCACAATCTACACGTCTGCTCTGATGATGGACACAAAATGTTCGCAACAAGAAATGTTAAGTTTGCCCCATTGTCTATAAACGCTTTCAGTACGTTATCACTAATACATACATAAATATGCACTTTATCACAATCTACACATATGCACTGATGATGGACACAAAATGTTGGCTAAAAAAGAAGGAAGTGCAACATGACATAAAAACGCAAAAAAATATAATCACGATAACACTTCTTATACTGTATTATATTATTTTATCGTTTTACAATATTTAACCAAAATTTTGACGAAAGTAAATTATTATAAATATATTGACGAACGAATAACATGAAACATAATGTATTTTGTTTCTCTTTTGGCTGCCCAAAGAGATAAAAATGTTAAGCTGTAACAATGTTTTTTTTAATCCATGAAAGTATTTTTTGGGCGAATCCATTTTTGATTCTAACCGTCTCAAACACTAAATCACATGTTTATTTGTTTTAAGTTTCAAAAGATATGAATTATTTCTTATTGCATTCTGTTCAATAGATTTAAAAAAATAAATTAATAAATCTAATTTCGAAAGGCAATCAAATCTCACAGCAATATAAATTAAATCGTTTTTTTTTAGTTAAACTCTTTTAATAAATAATTTTACTACTAAGTTAAAATTTTAGTATCAAAAGAGATAAAAAAATACTCTGCTCAGTCTTTCAAGGTATTAAAGAACTAAAAATGATTGCAATATTTACAAAAATTATGCCCTTTTTATATTTCTGTGAAAACATTGCTCGTACATTATAAATTATGTTGAAAAAAATTTTTTTTTTTGATTTACTTAAAATTTTGAAAAAATGTCATTTTTTATTTTCAAAAAATGAAATGTCGAGAATCAGAAGCTTGCTATACCTAAATATAATGTTAACAAATCAAGTAATCATAATAGATTTAAATCGGTTTAGAAAAATAGATTAATAATCATGTCATATTACTAGTCACTACCTATATTATAATTTGAAGTAAGTTATTGAAAAATATAAATATACTTTTAGAAATGAAAAATAACTCAACGAAGTTTTGGGTCAAATAGTGACCCATCTTTGTGGGTAACCCTTTGAAATGAACTTTTTAGCATAATTAACTTACCATTTAATATATTACACTGAATTTCATGGTTGAGATTAGTTTTTACCATTTGAATTCAGAGATATCAAGAGAAACTCTTTTGTAATAATTTTGTTGACTGGTTTCATCGTTGCCATAAACTGACCTAACTGACATTTATGGGATTATTGTTGATTGATTATTGTGCGGTACAAAAATAATCAACTACAGTTTTCAGTGTTTTTTGGTGTACCACAAGGGACTCTAATAGGACCACTTCTATTTTTCAATTGCATCGACTTTAGCTGGTCTACTATATCAAACATCCAGTTCATTAGTCAGACATCTAAAATTAATAGGTTTTGAAATAGCAAGGAAAGCTACATTCTAATGGTCACCATAAATCAAATATCATCATTGTGTCACAATGAGACTTAATACTATAAGGTCTTGTACATTAGTATGAGTTTTTTTTTAATATCCTACTAGTGATCCATTCGACATCAAGATTTTGTATAATTCTTACTCTACCAACACTGTAAATTGTTTGGATGCAAAAGTGATAAGTAAACTTCTCCCATTCAAATATGGTGTACCACAAGGAAGTGTCTATGTACCTTTACTATTTCAAATTTGTATCAGATAAATAAATATGAGAAATAAATATTTCAGCAACCGAAATGGGAAATGATGCATTTTAATAGCTAAAAAACAAACCACAGCGGTTTATTTATTTTCCTTATTTCTAGTTTAGAAGTAATTGAATTTGAACAATCATTTGATCTTTAATAGAAGTTTTTTTGCGAATAAAGTTTTTTCAAAGGGTTGATGCAAAACATTGTAAACATGTTCAAAAATGAAACGCGTCATTTTTATTACAAAACCTGTGACATATTGATATAAGAATTAACCGTAAGACATAATAATCATAGAATATAGGCAAAATATATTTTAAGTATTAAAATAATCGGTAGAAAGAATATTATACTTTGACTTTCGTTGTATTTCTTTCGAGGGCCGTTCGCAATTATTTCTGATGCGTTTTAAAGAACAACGCGAGCGTTCGGTTTTCATGTACATTTTTGTAAAACTCAGGCAGGTTGGAAATGTGCTTAAAATTGCGGTAAGAGAAAGAAAAAATAGCAAAAATCCACGTGTATTGAAAAACAGATTATACATCCATTATTCACCTCTATTACCATTGAAGATTTAGACATATTTTTTTGAACAATCTAACATGTATATGAGACCATAATTTTTGATAATTGTGTTATTGATGACAACTTTCACCAATCAGAAAGAGCCTTGCTTAGTTAAAATGTAGCAAAATATATTAGTCACTTTGTCACCAACTGAGCTGAATGTGTTTTATCACAGTTGTGCAAGTGGATTAAAGTCTGCCAAGTTACGCTGTTACTAAACAATCTGAGTAATTGCTAAGTAAGCATGTTTCTCAAATGCTACTTTCTACCAAAGCTACTGAGTATACCGATGTCACAGTATTAAATGAAAATAATTCCGGAAAACCCTAAATTATGATATGGGTATCAAAAGATTCATCAAAAAGAGCTCTTCAAAGTCAAAAAACCTCTTTGAAAATTGAAGATAGGCAGATAAGACGGACCGTCCAATAACTCGGTATTGACGCACACTCCTTGCCTCATTCACATTCATGCATCGTCTCATATACACACTCTTCTATTATTCTGACTCTTGACATGGCCCGACTTAAGTATCTGATTCACGTGGTCGTTTCATGTTTTCTTCGGACGTCCCCGACTTCTGCCACCATTCAATTTTGCATCATATATTTTTCTTACACTCCTTTTTTCGCTCATTTGCTGTACATGCCCAAACCATCTTGTATCCAGTATTATTAAAATCTATTTCCAACAATTTCCATTTTAAACTGACGATTGTCCGTGCATTTCAATTTCGAACAGCAAAATGTGACATATTTCACTTCAAAATTAGTTAAATTTTGTCTAGACAGATTGTGTTTGAAAAATACAAAATGCTGATTAACTCAAAACAATAGATTAGGACTTGTTGCAGTTTAATTCTGGGCCATCGAGTCGAATTCACGGAATTTAACCAGTTTATTTCTACAGATTTTTCTTTACTGAGCATTGAAATATTAAAGTAAATGTTCGTACTGTTTTTTTGAAAAATGAACTGTTACAATCCAATAAAAATACAGTGAGACTATGGCATTCTCTGGTCATTCATTTAGTGGTGTTACACGAGGGCGAGTTTATCTACTACCCTGGCGTATGCCACAAATATACTATATATTATTTGGGGATTACAGCAATTTGAACTCGCGATTTCCGGATTGCTAGTCAAGAGCCTTACCCATGACCACGGAGGTACTAACACTTAGTCGAAAAAAGCATGGATAATAATTAAATATTTTACTTGAATAAACCGTAGTTCAAGCTTTGTTACAGACAATTTTTACGTAACTCTTACGCTCAGGTTTGGCTGGTGAAATTTTCCGCGAAAGTAACTTTACCACAAGATTTTCCCCATAAGAAGGTGTTTTTTCTGTCTCCTAAAAAAACAGTAGTTTATCGGGACTTTTTTTGCCAAATGAAAAAAATCTAATAGAGGATCGTGTAAACTTGCCATATATACAAAATAAATTATATTCTAATAATTGTAACACTGGCGGTGAAGAGGTTACCAGTGGATTTTTGTTATTTTTTTTTTATAATCCAGTAAATTTATGGACATAGAAAAAAAACGCATGAAAGAAAACAGGCTTGTAGAGAAAGTAGATGATACAGTATGGAGAATTTTGATATGTGTTTTATTTTAGGCTAGCGTGTGAATTAAAACAATTAATTTGGCTGCAGTACTACAAATCAAAACTGAACATTTCAACACACGACATTGTTAAAATATTTCAGAAACAGGTTTACTTCATTCAATTCATCTATTTCAATTTTATTTATGTTTTCAATTGTGAATGAATGCAAATCTTGCAAGTGAAAATTAACCCAGATCACGACATCCTATCGAGCTACTCATCAGATAGGCGCGATGTCATGGACAGTACATTTTATCCACTTTTGGTGGCAATCACATGAACACACGCGGATATATACGCATTTCTGTGAAATCTGATTACATTATAGTAGCTAATATACGACATAAATGTCGGAGGTTGTTAGCGCGGTTGACTGTCGTACCTGAAAAGAAAGGCAAAATCCTCAGTCAAACATTTTTTAAGTTTTAAAAAACATTTTTAAACTTATGCGATGATTTTATTTCGTAAAATGTCAATTATTTCCTAAAACGTCAGCACTCCAAATTTATGTACCGAACATAATAAATTGTTTTATTGTGCGATTTTTATAAAATGTGTATTTGATTGGTGAAATTTAAAAATGTTGCAATGATAAATATAATTAACTGTCATATCTAAGTAAAGTGTGAATTTTTTGTTTGCTTGTTTTATACTATAAATAATGTTTTTAAAATTTAAAATAATGGCATTATAATGGGTACTGCAGCCAAAAACCAAAGCATTGTATTATTTTAAAACGTCAAAGAAAATCGTTTAAAACGTATATTATTTTTTTTTAACTCACAAAACTTTAAATGTATACTGGATTAACAGCACCGGAGCGCACTGAATTAATACCACCGTAAAGGAAAGGTTAACATTGACGATGTACATATGGAATTTCATTCAAACGTATTTGTATGTTATTTTTGCTCTGTGCGTTGTGTACCGAAAACTTAAACTTATGTTTAAAATAAGAAAATAATTTTATTTCTTTGACAATTCCAATGCTTTTGTTTATAAAAAAGAGAGAATTAATTTTGAAAAACGAATTTTTTTCAAACGGAAACAAAAGCTTACATCAAAATTGACCACATTATTTGAAAAACTAGCCAAGGCCCATAAAAAGTCAAGGAATAGTCTGAATTCTTCACAATGACTCAATTTAGAAAATGACACTTAAATTCGAAGCAATTTTGAGTTCAATAAACCAGAGTTACGCAGCACGCACACACAACCGAAATTATTATTTTTCATGTCCATAAGCAAGTATTTCATAATTTATTTATTTATTTGCATGCCACGCATGAGTTCTACTCTTCAGAACATATGTTTCTATCGCAGTCTTATTTGGGATATATTTTAACAATAAAAAAGGACATTTGGGAAACATCAGAGATGGTTAAGAAATATAAAATAATTGAATAACGTCTCCGAAAATATGCATCTTTGATTTTAATCAAAGCTATTTGTTTTGCGTTGGGTTTTGAACACATGACCGCTAGTCGAAGGAACCCATCAAATTATCAATTATCAGAGAACAAAAAAAAATGTTAACCTTATAAGCGCCACTGTATCATATAATGACAGCATGACGCATATGTGACTGTCGCAAATGTGATACATCACGTTTTACAATCGCGAGTTACTGATTTGTCGGCTTAGAGTAAGATGAACCATGGTTTTTCTACTTGGAGTTATTTTGACTCTTGGCGTGTCAAATGTAAAGTAATTGATTACTTGATCATGCAATGTCTTCCCCAAGGTTTTCTGAAATCTTCAAACATTTACTTCTTTGTCCTATATCTTAAAAGTGTCTAAATATTCAATCCAATGTACACCTCTTCAACGGTGGGAATCAATTCCTGAACGGCCATTCTGATTTTCCGTGTTTCTTTTATTATTGTGATAATTATTCTTTTATTATTACAGTCCCAACTGTCTGGAACTAGCGAAACTATTGCATACTCAATGGGGTAAAAAAGGAAATGGGGAGGAGAAATAATTGCGAAGATAATTGTGGGGAAGTACCTGACTATTCAGATCTGATCGCCAAACACGGTTACATCCATCTCAGAATGTTAGTCTTTTACCAGGGCGAAACTGAGAATATTTTTCACACTGTAACGTGCGGCTGAAATACTATAATTTAATTTGCCGAGATTTAAACCCGTGAACAATGGATTCGTTGTCGAGACCATAAAAAAATTAAAATTATGATGGTCATTCGGCGCAAGCTTTTGGTTTCGTTTTCTTTAGTTAATTTTTTTTTTATATCGGTTATAAAAAAAAATGTGGCGTCTTAAAAAAATGTATTTATTTAATCGATTGTGTAATGTATTATATATAATTAAAATAGATTAGCATATATATTACAAATATGTTACGAAATAATGCCATAAAATGAGGATTAATCAAAAGCTTATAGAGTTAAGTTAAAATGTTATTATTTGACAAAAAATAGAACTTCAAGAAAATAGCGAAAAAACGCAGTTTTTAAAAACTTTTTTTTTTTTTCAAAAGTTTTTTTTTTTCATAAAAAATATTGTATCTTTTACTAAACATACGTTATGATATGTAGGTAATAAAATAAAATATACACAAAATTATGTTTAAGTCAAGTGAGATATTGAAAGAAAAATATAGAATTTTAAAATTAGATTAAAAAAAAAAATTGACAATTTTATTTGAATTTGTTTTTCTTTTGCTAAACCAATTTTAATTGCTTTTTTAGTTTCAAAACGAAATTGATAACGTCATCGCTAAATTAACTTCTTCCGTTTTTTTCACTCGTAAAATCTGAGCGATTTAATATTTAGTAAAATCTTTGATAAAATCATCACAATTTTGGTACAACTAAATAATTTGTTTTAGTGTTTGCAAACAAAAATGCATTGATACATCGTAAAATTAAAAAAAATGTAAATAAAGTTTAATTTTAACACGAAAAATGGTCTTACAAACATGTTTATCCTGAGCGAAAATTGCGACCAGTTGATGACCACGACAATGTACACTTAGGTTACATTTTAACTTATTAATCGCTCAGTTAGTTTGGTGAATGCAGTATAGATTTCTTTTTACAAAATAAAAACAATTTTATTTCTGTGGCATTGTGGAGAAAAATCAAAAACAAATGTATTAAACCCATTACCGTGTATTTTCAAAATAATTCAATGAAAATATTTCAAATAACAAATGATAAGAATTGGCAAGTCAGGCATTCAAAAACTAAAATTGGCATGTCAGGCATTCAAAAACTAAAATTGGCATATCAGGCATTCAAAAAAAAAATCATTTAAAAACACTACTCATATATTTACAGCATTAACACATCGCCACAAAAAAATTTGCCACAAAAAGTACATATATTTTTTTTGTAAATTTTAATTACCTATCTATTTTGAAATTTCAGGCAAGCCAAAATCTCTCTGTAACATGTCATTAAGTAGCTGTTATTTTTTTTAAATTTGTTTATACTGTAACTATTACAGTGATTGTTTAAAAAAATGCTATGTACTCGTATTATATCGTCTTATTAAGTTTAAAACATGATTTGTTGTGTTATGATTTGTTAATGATTGTTTTTAGCTATGGTTTGTTAAATTAATAAATTATTTATGAATAAATAGTTTTATAATTATTTAAAACTAATATGTAAAATTTAGAAGCGCAAATAGAGGTACATGCATAGACATATGAATATTAGTAGACTTGCCCTAAGTGATTAAAAGCGTATTATCCCCACTCCCCATACCGGTTCCATTGGAGCCGGCTGTGCTCGCGTATGGCCTCAAGTGAAATTTGAAAACGTGACGTCATCATTCTTGTGCGAAATATGGTCGAGGCATCATCGGTTCATTTTACGAAATAACACGGCAGAATGTTGACTTGTGCTATGAAAACTTGTAAAAATAGATGTGAAAAAGAGAATAAACCCAATTGTCGTATTACATTCCATATATAAGCATTATTTTACTTTATTTTAAGCATATTCACATCGTATAATATAGATCAGTTGTTACTATCACATCGAGAAACGTCTGGACGCGAAACACAATGCTGGTTGGTTGCTGGGAAGTAAATTATGAACATTTATAAAAGTGTCTTAACTAAATACTTAAACGAAATATTCGACTCTGAAAATGGAACCGAATTTTTTTGCCGAATTTGGACTTCGCAAATTTGTTCATAACGTGGCGAGTAATTTGCGCTCCCATGTAAAAATGTCTATTCATTCAAAAGCAGATTTTACTTTTAAGAAGTAAATGGTGATATTATAATGCGAGATGCCTATTTACTGTCAGATTGATTTATTGACGAATCACAGTCAGCTTAACCCCCTTCGTTCTTCAACAGTTGATTTTACCCCTCGCCATTATCTTCTCGTCTATTAATTCCTATGTCTGTGGGTACATAAGTTATTGACATTCCATGTAGGTACATAAACTGGTTCTGTCAATCAGGATTTTAAGTATCGATTTCTAAGCATATTTTGAGATGCAGATGTCATTTGTAGATGAAACCTTCTGGGCTGTACCCAGTCGCCGCGAGTGATGGAAAAATATTAATTTTTGTTTTTAAATTGTAAAAGATATCATCGGGCAGCAAAAAACATATATATATATTTTTAACTCTATGCTATAATATGCCCAGAAATGGCTGATAATAATAAAGCAAAAAACAAATTTAGAATATGTTACATAATATTATTAATTAACTAATTTAAAAAAAAAATAAGAATTAATTAAGAAAAATATTCTTAGGTCCACATCAAAATATTATAAATATTGGACAGAAAATCAATAGGCGAAACAAAAAAAGCTGCAGAATATATCTAAAAATGTCAGCCTGTTATATCTTCAAAAGCAGGCCCATCAGGAAAAAACGGGAACGTTCTTCATGGATGGGAGATAGAGGGCTACCACACCATATAATTCCCTTGGTTGTACTGGGACTCGTTTCTGAGTTTTGCACGCATATTGTTCACTTATTTTAGTAAAATCCTTCGAGTACACTTGTACTTTACATTCACCAATGAGATAAGATGCGATCTATTAGTTAAACAATTTATCATTCAGGCAAATACTCAATGATTAAAGCAATAATAGATAATTTATTATCTGTTTAATTTCGTCTACCGTAACGTAGGGACATCTTCTAAAGCAAAGTATCCACAATCAGTCAATAACTGTCTGCCAAAAACGTATTTTAACATACTTTAAACACTTTAGGGCCGTCTGTTTCAACGCTAGTTACAGTTAAATTTAGTCTTAAAGGAGTGACTACAGTTAAATATCACCAAAATGCGTTTTTCAATCAATTTGACTGTTTGTTTTACGTCACTTTTATGTTTAGTTTTTACTTTCCGAAAATAGACAGTTATCCTTTAGTCTTTAGTTACTCCGCCATGTTGGCATATTTGACAGTTCTGTCTTATGCATAAATAAACCATTCACGGTTCTGAGAGTCGGGAGGTAAACTACGAAATAACGCGCTTCAAAATCGATTGCTAATCATGATAGATATTGTAGAAGGTGATGATAGTGACGATGAATTACTAATCCAATATGTCTTGCGGCGAAAACCAAAAACATTTCGACCCCGCGTCAATAATATGGTTATTTGGGACGATCTCGAATTTTTGGCGCGCTATCGGATGTCGAAAAACCTTGTCAATTTTGTGACACAACAAATACAAGGAGATATTACAACTACTGGAAGGTAAATTATATTTTTTTCCGCGTAATACCGTGTTACATATTATAATGGGTCTTCATTTACTTCAAGATACTCACAAACATATTTTTACAGGAACAAAGCTGTCAGCGCCATTGACCAAGTACTGATGACATTAAGATTTTTGTCAACTGGAAGTTTCCACATCAGCAATGGTAACTTATGCGGACTCCACAATTCAACTGTCTCCAGAGTCGTGTGGCGGGTTATTAAAGCCATTGCTAGGCTAAGGCCGCAGTACATAAAGATGCCAGCAGACGAGGCAGAGATGTCGGAGGTTGCGTGTTCCTTCTATAACATTGCCAAATTTCCCAGTGTGATAGGAGCCATAGATGGAACACACATTCCTATCAGTCTACAGGAGGAGATGATGCTGAGGTGTTCCGCAACAGGAAATCAACATTTTCATACAACGTACAGGCTGTTGTGGACGCAAAACTCAGTTTATTGATATTGTCGCACGCTGGCCCGGCTCTGTTCATGATAACACTATTTTCAACAATAGTGCTATCAAAGGGCGATTGATAGCCAAAGAATTTGGAGATTATCACCTTTTAGGTGACAAGGGCTACGCAAACTGCGATTACCTATTGACACCACTTCGCCTCCCAACGACCCCTGCCGAAACGCTCTATAATGAAAGTCACATAAGGACGAGAAATACTGTAGAGAGAGCGTTCGGGGTTTGGAAAAGGCGTTTTCCTGCTTTATCGCTGAAACTACGAATAAAAAAAGATAGAGTGCAGGACACAATAGTCGCAGCTGCTGTTCTGCATAACTTATGCATTCTGCATAAAGAGATGGAGCCACCGGAAAATGGCCCGAATCCGGAAGAACACCCTGATGAATAAACGTTGGGCGGGCCTCCACTTGGCGGCGGTGGGAGAGGTGAAAAAAGAAATAAATTAATTAATTGTTTTTTTGCCAATCTTTGAGCTGCTTTTTATTCCTTTGTAACTTTTGCAAACAATTAAAATAAATTTATTTTGTTGTACATTTTGTTATTTATTCCCATAATACAGCCTTCAGCCAGCACCAAATATCATAATTTATTAATTATGAATATAAACTAAAGAACGACGAGAAAAAGTGCTCAGGTTATTATTCTTAGGTTACGTCTAAAGAACTATGAGCTAATGACAGCCAGGTAATTAAATTACTCCCACATGGGATAGAAACTTTAAAGCGCACAGACCTGATATGTCCATACACATCTTATTATTCTTAGGTTACGTCTAAAGAACTATGAGCTAATGACAGCCAGGTAATTAAATTACTCCCACATGAGATAGAAACGTTAAAGTGCTCACAGCTGATATGTCCATACACATCTTATCATTCTTACGTTATGTCTACAAAACTATGAGCTAATGACAGCAAGGTAATTAAAATGCTCCCAGATGAGATCGAAACTTTAAAGCTGATATGTTCATATACATCATGTTATTCTTAGGTAACGTTACAACAGCGATGTGAGAGTCCAGAGATAGCAGACAATAATAAATATTGAATAGTAACAGTGAATAAATATAAACTATAGCAGTAAAACATAAAAATATAGATGCTATGAGAATTGTGTCTACATAATGTGTACATTAGAGTACATTTATACAAGTAATAATAAATTATAGCAGTAAAACATAAAAATATAGATGCTACGAGTATTGTGTCTACATAATGTGTACATTAGAGTACATTTATCCAAGTAATAATAAACTATAGCAGTAAAACATAAAAATATAGATGCTACGAGTATTGTGTCTACATTATGTGTACATTAGAGTACATTTATCCAAGTAATAATAAAACAATAACTTCGTAAACACCACTTTTATAATGAAAGTGGTGTTTACTAAGTTATTTTTTTTCTTTAAATTTGAACGTTACATCACAAAATATCTGCTTCACATGAATATAAAATAAAAATAGCTGATAGAAACAACAGTATTATTTTTTTTCTATTTCTTTCTTCAGTAATAGCTCTGCCAATTCCTGTCGAGCTTCCGCAGCTTTGCACTCAGCGAGGGCCTTCCGCAGGTGCAACTGGTGAAGCTCAGCTTCTCGTGCTTCCTTTCTCTTCATGACGTCTTGACTCTCATCAAAGTACTCCATCTTCCTCTTCGTCATGGAACTGAGATTTTTTCTCAATATGGCCGGAGTAATTGCAGACTTCTTCTTTGAAACTGCAAACAATGAAATTGTTATAAACGCATTGTCTTGACGCTACAAAGATTCCACAATGTAGAACAATATTAAATGCAAATTTATATTTAAATTGTGATTGAGTTAAATACTTATTAAATAATACCATCGCAATCTGAAGTAGTGGGTTCACCCACCATCGACGTCTGCATGATGCCCTTGAGCCACAGTGTGGTCTCCGAGACATCAGACGGAGGTGGGCCTACACCCGTCTTCCTCTGCTCCTGGACCACATGGCTCCATTCCTAAAACAAACATACATATACCGTATACTACCTAAACTTTTATGAAAAATTAGGAGAACGAAATACCTACATAATAGAATAATACTTACAGTATTGGCCACCTTTTTTAAATTGGAGAATTTCAATTTTAGTTGGTTTGCCGATTGAGGAATGGGACCAGGCATATTAGAGTTGAATTCCATGGATATCCTGTCCCATACCTCAATCTTCTGTCGATTGGTCCCCGAATCTGTTTTTTTGTTAAATATTACTTGAGAATACTTCGCAGCCAGCTCATTCAATTTAGAAATTTCTTTCGGCGAGAAATTACTCGCCTTGTATCTGTAATAATAAAATGTAATCATATTAACATAACGTATAAATCCATGTAATTTATAAATACATGTAAAACAACAGAATTGTACTTACTTCTTTACATATTCCGCCATTATAAAGAATTTTTGTCGGACTTGATGAATCAACGATGATAAATGTTTGAATCGTAAATAACGGGAAACAAGATACAGCAATGTTTTGACAGTTCTATTGCATTTCAAATTTCATTTGTGGTGTTGCCGCACCAAAAAATATTGCTGTGCGTTTTTCCAGACAATTTCGAGGTATATTCTGCTTTGTAGACTGGCCACACTAACTATTTTTACTTTAGCTAAAATAGGCTTGAAACAGCGCGTGGCCCTGTTTAACTTCCTTTTTAGTATAACCGATGGTTAAAATTTAGACTTAGTTCACGATTTAGCTTTCCGATGAAACAGACGGCCCTTAAAGTGTTATTTCTTTAACAATTATTTTACAAACAATAATTATTAGCCTGAAACACTCATCCACATTGAAAAATCTCCTGATAAAAGATACATGACGCCAACGGGACAAAAATAATAATTAATATTTGACAAGTTCTAGTATTTTCACCAAAAAATGTAGACAATTTGTCTCGACGCCATCTAGTGAGACAGTTAGCACTTACAATGCCTTTCTCATATAAAATAAAGTTGGTTGTTTTAGGTGAAAAAAAAATGTAACAAGCAGTAATTATTGGATGAAACACTAGTATATATTGAATTATTTCGCGGATAAGAGATAAGCCGCCATAGCTCAGTGGTCAGAGTTGTCGACCGGAAATCAAAAGAACACGAGTTCAAGTCCCGTTTTCGTCATGTATCTTTTATCAGGAGATTTTTCAATGTAGATGAGTGTTTCAAGCTAATAATTATTGCAAGGATAATTAAGACAAGGTTTTATGTATTGATATTTCAGGTGACTAAATGTTGCTTTAAATTATTTGTTATTCTTTATGCTATGCATAAAAGCTTGTCTTAGTAACATTATTTAATCATTAAAAAAATTATAATATATTTGACAAGTTAAAATATTTCACCAACAAATGTAGATATAATATGTCTCGACGCCATCTAGTGTGAAATTTATCACTAACAAAGCCTTTCCTGCAAAAATAAATTTGGTTGTTTACAGTTGAAAAAAATATAATAAGCAGTAATTGTTGATTGAGATACTAGTTCAGATTGAATTATTTGGCGGGTTGGAAATAAGCCTAGTGGTTCAGAGCACCTGACTGGACATCAGAAGGTACGGGTTAGATTCCCGTTGGCGCCATTTATTTTTACTCGGGAGATATTTTCAATTTGTATTGATATTTCAGGCGACTAATTGTTACTTTAAATTATTTGTTATCCTTTAAAGTATGTTTGGAAGGAGAAGCATATTAAGGTAAGTATCATGTACAAATGGCAAAACCGTTAGCCTTCTTCACCATGGATATTGGAGAGGGAGTAACGATCATCAGCAATGAGAAACCGAGTCAAGAAGAATAAGGAACATAGGGCATCTCCAGAATGCCAAGTGTAGAATACTAAAAATTGTTGAACAACCTTTGTCATTTTATTTATAAAAAAAGTTGTTTATAACGGAAGTTATTGATAATTAAGACCTATTTACATAACTTATCTACTTATTTACTATTATCACGATGTAATGTGTGAAGCTAAGCAATTAAAATCTTATCTTTAACAACAAAATCAATATTATTCGAATTTTCTCATCGTTTGGTATAGAGGAACGGCACTTATAATTCTAGCGTTTTCCCGATTTCTTAAATCGAAAACAACATAAATGTTTTTATGAGTGTTGGTCTAGATGTATTATGCACAAGATAAAAACCAAAATGATGTCAAATCACGCTAAACAAAACAACAACTTGACAAAAGAAATGATAGAGAAATGATTACGTGGGAATTCGGAAGAAACCATTACTCATGTTTATAATGAAACTCTATACTTTTGTCCATTAGAAGACAGTAGCAAAAACAAAAATGTCATTAATTTGTTCACAATTATAAATTGCGTTATTGATTGACCCACTTCATAACATCTCAAAATTTTCAATATCTTCTCCAGAAGACTCAGAATTAATGAACTGCTCTTTCTAAACAAACACTGATCTCATTAAAAATACTATTCACCAGCGTCCAGAATGTGTTTGGCTGATTAAATCAAGTCAAATCTGATCAAATCAGATTCCAAATAAAAATACATTACAATTGTTACGACTTGAAGCGAGGCCTTGACTTGACTTACACCGTTTTTCTAATCTCCTTTAACTTATTTATTTAAATTGAAATTAATTATTAAAATAAAAATTAGTAAAAAAACTTTGGAGTAGCATATAATACCAATAAATTTAAAAGAATCATGAAGGGTTACAATTAGAAATCGAAACCAGGATTTGTTGTTTTACCGGGACAGCGTCTAATTGGGACCTAGTTATTAAACTTCATTTATTTCGATCTTATATTTCAAATTCAGAATTAACAATATCATCTCATAACTTTTTTTTCCATATTTTTAGTTTTTAAATGATCACATATTTTCAACTGTTTGGAACTTGGAAAATTGAGAAAAATAGTATTAAGATAATGGTGTGTTACATGGATAGGTATAGGTATAGGTATAACCTTAAAAAATAAATTTACCAATAACCTTTACTATTTATTGAACACAATATTAACGACTCTCAAACGATTGACGTGAAACAGAAAATACAGAAGAAAAATCTTTTGCGTCAAGGATTTGAACACACGACTTCAACCACATCATCCTATTTATTTATTGGACAATTTGTATAGCGCCGCTTTTGTGAGATATTACCTCAGGGGCGCTTTACAGTTGATGCAGGTATTACAAAAAATATAAATATTACAAAAATTAATTGAAATTAAGTTAAATAAAATGAAGTACAGGAACAGCTGATGAAGTACAGAAACAGGTGACACGAAAATGGAGACTCTGCAGCAAGAATCCTAGGTGGTGAGGAAACTGGACCAGCTGCTGCAGCGAGAGAGTGCACCGCGTCCACCAACAGTGCCAGCACGAGGTTCGTCATCCGTCCAGGTATGTGTCTGCTGCTAATAAAGCGCTGACACAATATCCTTTCACGTCATTTTTAACTTCGACTGAGAGCTACTAACATAATCTTAATTTTCTTAACGCATTCTTTTCTTAAAGATTCTGCCGGAACTAAATACAATATAGATAATGTCTTCAATAAACATATCCATTTATACTTTAATGTGCGAATTTGATGATTAAGTTTTCTACAAGTCTATGATGAATATATTTTAGTGGAATAACTTAATGTGTAAAACATCAAATTATAATATGTAATAATTGCAGACAATAATCAAGATGCTCGAACGAAAGTGTGAGAAAAAAATTCCCAGGGGGAGGTCCCGGGTTCCCTTTTCCGATTTTTCTTTATCACATTTTTCGTTTGATAGTTGTCAATATTTTATAAATGATTAAATGAATTAATTACTAACAGATGACTCACAGTATAATAGGGTTATTATATAAATAAGTTCACGTCAGATCGTCCACCAAATTAAGGAGCCAATCATTGAATAAATTACGTAGAGCTCTAATACTCACAGTCCTCCTGAGAATTACGGGCTGCGTCAATATTACTAACTATTTTATGTGATAGGTAGGTAACATAGAAACTCTTTTGTTCTTAGTTTAATAATTAATACTTGCTACAGTTTACACTTCTTAGTTTAAACTTACTGTAGTTTGTAGCTTGATAATACCGATTTAAGAAACTACTAGTATGGAGAGATAAATTTTATATAAGACAATGATCTGGTATAGAGTGGGACTAAAAGAGATCGCGCTACTCTATATAAAGACTCATCTATTGTCGTCTCACTTTAACACTACATAAATCAACTTAGCGTCTTTCTAATCCTACAAGAAGAAAAAAAACATTACATTAGAATCATTTATTCCACAAAGAAACAAATTAGTCAAGTACTTCCATTAAGCTTCAAAACACTCGTCGTATAAGATACAAGTGGGGTCCTCATCAGAGACCTTGACGTAACCCGGCAAGCACTCGCAGCCGTTGGGAATGCAGGCGTGCCTGCAAGCCGTGTTGATGCGTGGCCGGGCACAAGTTCCTCCGGGACAGGTGGACGCACAGCGGACCCTCCAAGCGTTTGGATCTGCACATTCTGAAAAGCGTGAACTTTGTTAAAGATGTATCTTAATTTTCATTGCACAGTTACAGTTACAACAAACTTAATATCATGTCACTTAAACAACTCTATTATAAAACATTACTCATTTATATTCATATAATAATAATACAAAACACAAGAAATATCAACCAACAACTATATTAGCGTCACTAGATCTCAGGGTCAAAAACATATCCAACAAGCAACTACAACATACAACATTTGAGCAAAAAAGCTTTCTATATACTGTAGTACTTAACTCTACAACAAAATCCCACTCTCATTCAAATATCACAACAATATTTTACCATTTCACTTTCAAATACAAAGCTGGATACAAAAAATAGGAAGATCAAAAATAGATAATATACTAACACCAAATACAGACTGAAACTGAATAAAAAACACAATGTGACATATTTTTAAGTATTTTAGAAAAAAAAAATTGAATATTATTTTGATGATAAACTAAAATGTTTTATAGACAATATCTTTATGCACAGCACAAAGAACAACATATTATGTAATTATACAATCAGATGGCTGCGGGTTCAATTCCCGCAGACTTCATGTATTTTATCTCGGAAGATTTTTTAAAATTATTGAAGTGTTTCTTCTGACCAATAAATTACTTTAAATTACCCATACTACTAAATTTTGAGATCCCAGTGAGGATATCATTATTTCATTTGTAACAATAACAAATATAAAATATAAAACATTTAGTATTATTCTTATAAGAATCTGTTAATTTCGTGGAGGTTAAGTAAATATATGGAAGTGGTTAGTTGTCTTATTAATTCCAGTTACCATCTTCACATTCCCAAGGATACACGCAGACTCTTTGGTCGTTCCTCAACTTCCCTTTGGGGCACATGCATTGGGGCCAGTCACACAGCCATGGATTATCGGTGTTCGGCAGTCTTAAGGGACCTCCGCTTAGAAACCCCTCGCAAGTCTGATCGTTCCAGCAGTAACGCTGCAGTTCGCCTCTTGGGCAGCCATTTTCACCTTAAAACAACATTTACTTATTTTAAATAGTAATTTAATATATATTTTAGATAATACGTAACAGAAAATGTAAATAGATTAGTATTGTTTTGTGAACACCTCATTAAGATAACTTGTGCTGAGGTGTTATTCTGCCGTTGTGAGAAATATACAATATCCTCTTTGAGACTCTCAATGAGAACAACGCGGTTTCACATATAACAGCAGTATTGTATATAAGGTTGGTAGCAGTAATGAAGTTAAACATAATGCCATTATAAAGACACAATGTAGTGAAAAGAAAAGGACAATCCACAAAGTGAACGCAAAGGAGTAGTTAATGGATTTCATGTTGTTGCCCACATGCCTTATATCTTCACGAATATAGGTTATACGCATTAAAATCGCTTGGCAAACGGAAACTCGATTTTAAGTTCAAAAGTGGTTTTTATTTATTTTGTAAGCAATTTTATAAGAAAGCAAAAAAATTTAACCAAGGAAAACTGTCACAGATAATATTAGCCATAATATTATATTTTTTAAGTTGTTTCATTTATGTGTTCATACATTTCTATTGAAAAAACAATTTTTTTTAGTAGTTAAAATATATGTTTTATATTGAGTAACCAACATTTGTATTTGAATTCTACTCGAGGTAAACGATAGGAAAAGTTTCAATTTATCTAAAGCATATTTTTGGTATTCATAATGCAAACCAATTCGTTATAAAGATTAATAAAAAAATAATGATTCAGCATTAAGTTTCACCTTAAAATCTCTGTTGGTAATAGAAGCATCGATAGCTGTAGAAAATGACGGCAGAAACTGTATCTGGTTCTAGTACAACAATTGATAGTTAAATCACCACAAAAGACAAGTGCAAATGTCAGGAGTGAAAATGAAGGTGCAGTTGTCATAATGAATGCGAATTCATTTGTGGTAATCAATATTAAAATTTTACTCGATTACTTGGGATAGAAGGTTGACAGTTAGTTAGAATTGCGAAGCGATTCTGACTTAGGTTATTCCTACCGATGGTCTTCTGAAATACGTCTTGTTACGAATCGATATAATACAACCACTGTAATAGATTCGATAATACAACCACTGTTCACTGTAATGGTTTTCTCAAATGACAGAAAATGTATATATAAATTGTTGTAAATTTCACGGATGTGGTAACCCCACACTGCGAGAAATGGAAAGGTAATTTGGTAACAGCTTGGGTGGAAGAATGCAGGAACATTTGTTAGAAGGAGATGCATTTAATTGCATCAACATGTAGAAAATATAAATCACGCAGGACTAAGCAACAGGAAATTGACACAATTCACACGCACATGTTACAAAATTAAAGAGTTTGAAGAAATGCACTTTTTAAAGTGTTCC
The DNA here is from genome assembly GCA_026573805.1 of Hesperophylax magnus. Lineage (NCBI taxonomy): Eukaryota > Metazoa > Arthropoda > Insecta > Trichoptera > Limnephilidae > Hesperophylax > Hesperophylax magnus. The sequence goes on along the minus strand of JAIUSX010000191.1, from coordinate 584,916 downwards.
AATGTCGAGTCTAGATATCGGATACATGGTTGGAGTTTTACACCATATTGTGAAATCGGTGGACAAAGCCCTTCTCCAAAAACCCTGGTAAAGTTCTATCAAAGAATAAGCTACCAGAAAAGAAAAAAAAAAGGTTAAACTTGGGAATAGCACGATGGTCACATGTTATTACGGATTTACAGACAGAGTTCGATTCTTATCAAATGAGATTAAAATCAATATCACACTTAACAAACAACCTGATTGATAATGTAAATAATTTATGGGTATTCAATTTCAAAATACACCAGAAGTAGTCTAAAACAAATATGTTATGATCCTTAGCGATTTGATTCAAATAAATGTACAAACACATATTTATGAAGTTACAAAAAAGACTTTCTTTTGGATGAAAAAATTATTGATAGGCAAAAATTGTTGGATTTCTCTTTTAAAAAGTTTTCCTTATTATTAAAATGCTTAGAGCCCAAGTAAATCTGGCTTCCAAGAAATTGTGCGTCTTTTCTAGGACTAGCATATTCTTCAATAGACCAGCTACTAACCCCATACAAATCTCAAGTACGACCAACAATTGAATTTGGGTGCCATCTCTAGTCTGAAGCTCCACAATACGTGATAAACATACTTGAATCTGTGCAAAGGATTCGGTCCATCTGATTGAAAATAATTGGCCAATTCCCTCTATCTCTAATTCACAGAGATGCCGAGTCTATTCTACAAGCATTTGAATGGAGCCTACTCTCAGAAGCTAGCAAAATAGAACACATGATTCATGAGAATCGGCCGCTTCTTCGAATCGTTTTTGTGTAAGACGGCTCGTATGTGGAACGAGCTGCCGGCATCTGCCTTCCTCCCTCATGTAATCCGGGTCTATTTAAGACCCGCATTAATAAACCCCTCTCTAGTGAATTTAACTGAAGTACCTACAAGAAGTGCACGTTATTATTCGCTCCAAATAAAAGTAAAAAAAAAATCATAGCTAAAAACCTGTGGAATCAACAAAAAGTTATATCGGTGTTTTACCATTGATCTATAGAGTGAAACATCCTATTTACTAATCAAATTTATCAATTAAACAAGTGATAAAAAGAACAAATTGAAATCAAGTGACAGTTCAATGCCATTGTCTCAATGGTAACAAGTGAATTTAAATAACTTTCTTTAATTTCCCTGTTTATAAATTCCCCGGCGAGAGATAATTAAATAATCACATAGTGTTTCACAATTGGGATCTGTGTGATAGTTTTAAATAAACATTAAAGTGATCTCATAATAACTGGAAACAATAATATAATATTTATCTAAATCACTCGAAGACTTGTTTCCTGATATATTAAGCTAACTCCACGGGTACATGCAAGCCTGTCGTAGTGTTGTGGTCACCGCGCTTGACTTGTTTGCTAACTGCAGCTGTAGACGACCTGAGATCGAACCCTACATAATCCAAATATTTTTATTTTTATAAAATTAATACCCAATATTCGAACCATTTAAAAATGAACAGACAGAAGAAAACACAAAAGAAAGTGACATCTGGCGACTCTCATTTCATTCGATGATGTCTCATTTAGACCGTAAGTGGCTAGACGAAATGTTGAAGAATCTTAAAAGTGAGCTATTTGTGTATCTCAACTCACAAATAGTAGAACAATTGGGGGACATCAAGACCAAGCTAGGGGATTTTGATGAACTCAAAACTTCACTTCAATTCTTTTCTGCGGAGTATGACAGACTAAATAAAATATGCAACATAAATGAGGCAGAAATCAAAAAACTTAATGCTGCAAATGCTCATCTTCAGCAGAGCCAACAGGAACTTCTCACTAAACTGAATGATATAGAGCAGTCAAACAGGAATTGCAATGTTGAGATTCAGATGGTTCCTGAAAAGAGGGATGAAATAATCAAGGCTACAGTGTTAAAATTGTGTACCGCTGTCAATTACACGTTAAAGGAAGATGACATTAGGTCCTGCCATCGAACACCTCATCATCCAAACGCCGTTTCAGGTTCACGACCAAAGATTATTCTGGCTCTTCCCAGCCCTCGTATGCGTGACGAACTTCTATCAGCAGTGAAGGCGTTCAATCGCAGGAATGCTGATAACAAATTGAATCGTCAGCATCTTGGATTCCCGGACTCCTCTCCAATTTATGTGTGTGAGCACTTATCTCCACACAACAAGGATGTACACGCGGCTGCCAGGCGCGCCGCTAAAGACCTTCGCTTCAAGTACGTGTGGGTCAAGAGTGGGCGCATATTCTTGAGAAAGGATGATACGTCTGCTTCTGTGCTTGTAAAAACCAAAGATTCTCTCCTCAAACTATCATCCAAAATGCAATCGGCAAACAACTCATCCTCAACGCATTAGTTAATGATGCAATAATATAATTCTCTTCTTTGCTTTCTACACTTAATAATGTTAAACGTTTATTATCAAAATGTAACAGGACTGCGCTCCAAAACGAATACATTTTTCATAAATATTACCAATAATGATTATGATATTATTATGATAACTGAATCTTGGCTTGTGGAAAGCATCGCCAGTGAGGAACTATTTGATAATCGTTACATAGTATTTAGACGCGATCGTAGTGAGAATAAAAGAGGAGGGGGAGTGATTCTTGCGTTAAAGAAACACCTTACAGTTGTAGAGCGGAAGGATTGGGAATCGAATGCTGAAGACTTATGGGTGACAGTTATTACTAAAAATCTCAAAAGGATCAATTTGTGTTGCGTTTATATTCCACCTGGAGCCAATCACTCCCGTAACACTTATGACTTTATGGATAAATTATGTAAACTGCGAGCGCTTCATCGTGATGATAATTTTCTTATAGCGGGTGACTTCAATTTACCTTTAATAAACTGGTCAATAAGTAATGATAATAATATGAAAATTACAAATAGTCATCAATCTGAAATTATTTCTAAAATCTCAGACACTCTTAGTTTTAATGAGCTTTCACAATATTGTACTTTTCCGAACAACAATCACAAATTCTTAGACCTAGTTTTTAGCTCTTTCCCTGTAATCGTGTCACATACCTCCCAACATCTTATACCTGAATGTAAATATCATAAATCAATCATTATTGATATCAGTACAGAGATAGAAATCCCCATGGTAAGTAAAAAAAGAACAATAAATCTCTTTAAAAAGGCGAATTATGAAAATATAAACAATGTCCTCAACAATGTTGATTGGGATGCTGAATTTTATAATCTAACGACCGATATAGCTATTAACCGTTTTTACGATATATTGGATGAAATCATTCACTGTAACGTTCCATCAAAAAAAGTTCAGGATAACAGCACATATCCATATTGGTATAACCCGGCTTTAATAAAATTAACAAAAGAAAAATACAGAATATTTAAAAAGTGGAAAAAATGGTCAAATCCTTTAGATTATCATGAATTCTGTGTTCTGCGAACGAGACAAAAAAAGTTTCAAACGAATGTCATAGAAAATTCATAATAAATGCAGAAGTCAAAATATTGCATGACCCAAAGAATTTCTGGTCCTATGTTAGAAGTAAAAGAAATAGTACGGGGTTACCCAACACTATGAAACTAATGAATGTAACTGCTAACGATCCTTTAGCTATATGTTATATGTTTTCAAATCATTTTGCATCCACTTATAATCATAATGTTACTCCAAAGGCTTTCGCTAATAATCCCCAAACTGATAATCCTATAAATATTTCTACTATTTCAATTTCCAAGGAACAGATAGAAAAAATAATTAATGATATCTCATGGTCGTTGGGAGAAGGATATGACAAAATACCATCTTACTTTATAAAAATGTGCAGCAAGCAATTATCTAAGCCTCTCCTACTGCTTTTTCAATCATCACTGAAAGAAGGCATCTTCCCAGACCGATGGAAATCTGCTCTCATTACACCAGTATTCAAATCCGGCTCTAAAAACGACGTCCAGAACTATTGGCCAATTTCAAAATTACCTATCTTCATTAAGATTCTTGAAAAGATTGTTCATGAGCAACTCTATGACTGTGTTAAGTCTGTTATAACTGATAATCAACACGGCTTTATGAAAAAAAGATCAACTGTATCCAATCTTGCAGTATTCACCGAACATATTTCAAAATCAATGGACAAACGAATCCAAGTGGATGCTATATATACAGATTTCTCCAAAGCATTCGATAAAATCAACCACAGCCTATTATTGTCTAAACTTTTAGCTTTAGGAATACACGGTAATTTGTACCGATGGCTAGTTTCATACCTAAACGGACGCTCCCAGATAATAGCAGTAAATGGTTTCAATTCTGAGATTGTCAATGTACCTTCAGGTGTCCCTCAAGGATCTCACCTGGGACCGTTGCTTTTTACTATATTTATCAATGACATTGTAAAATGCTTTAAGCATGCTAAAGTTTTACTTTTTGCTGATGACATGAAAATATTTCTTTCTATTAACTCTATTACTGAATGTTATAAACTGCAACAAGATCTTAATAGGCTTAATGATTATTGTACTGTCAACTATCTCCACATGAATACTGCAAAATGTTATGTAATAACCTTTACAAAAAATAAAAATAAAATTGAATATAATTACCATATTACAAACAGTCAACCACTCAAAAAAGTCAATCAAATTCGAGACCTCGGTGTACTGATTGACGAAAAACTTTCATTCAAGGCACATGTGGATAAGATTGTCAAGAAATCATTGAGCATGTTAGGATTTTTATTCCGTATTGGAAAGGAATTCAACAATATCCATACACTCAAAATTTTGTATATCTCCTACGTCTGTAGTCATCTTGAGTACGCTTCTGCCATATGGAATCCTTTTTATAACATTCACACAAAACGCATTGAAGCTGTTCAAAGAAAGTTTGTACATCACTTGAACTTCAGGAGACAATTACGTTATTACGATATGGAAAGCTCTATCAAGCACTACGGACTTAAAACATTAAAAAGCAGGAGAGACACTGCGGACATGATTTACTTACACAAAGTCTTGAGTGGTCATATTGACTGTCCAGCCCTTTTGTCATCAATCAATATTAGAGTCCCAAGTAAGAAAACTAGAGACAAATCATTGTTTCATATCGAAATTGCTTCAACGAGTCTCAGGCAAAATTCTTTCTTACTAAGAACTTGCAATCATTATAATAAAACTTATTTTGATGCTGATATCCTGTCATGTACCTTAGGAGCTTTTAAAAAAATTGTTAACAGAGTATTGTAATAATTAACCCTTTTCTAAATTTAATACATTACATTCATCATTTATTCATTATCACTCTTACATATTATTTGTATTTACATAATATCAAATGTACGTGTGTGTATGTATGTATGTATGCATGTATGTATGGGTATGTATGTATGAAACTATGTATATGTATGTGTGTACGTATGTATTTATATGTGTATATGCATGTGTATGTATATATATGTATGTATGTGTTTATACAAGTATATATATATACACATTTTCTCTTATTATTTCCTTGTTTTTAACATTTCTTTGTTTTTAACCTTTCTTTGTTTGTTTATTGCTTTTTAACCTTCTTTATCTTAATTGCATGATGTGAACATTGGTTATTGGGTTGAAACCTAATTCTTTTACTTATTTTTTCTCTCTCTCTATGCATGTTATTTATTTATTTATTTAAACGCCCATTGGGCTTTTACATACATTGTTATTAGTGTTATTACATTAACTATGTGACATTTAAAAGTTTACGTACATATATAAATAAAATAGTTATTATATCTGTAGTACATAAATGTTTTACAAATAATACAGAATATCATTATGGAGAACAGCTTTTTTTTTTTTTTTTACTTACTTAGAAAAATAAATGGATTGAAATTAATCAGCATTTATAGGGACTTAAAATCATATTCGAATTGTTATTTAAATTACAATATTAATTTGTAAAGTTAAAACATATATATTAAAGTTAAAAGTCATAAAAGAAAAGAGTGAAAAAACAGAAGCTAAAAAATGGGTTTTTCACTATGGAGTGGAGAAGTCATACATTTCAGCAAAGTGTTTATGTAGATTTCGTTTAAGCACTGCTACGGAATCTCTAAATATATCAACAACATTACCAAATTTATTACCAAATTTTTGTATTCGATTTAACGATATGTGCGCTTGATAATTAGATTTGAAATTGTCACAGAAAAAGGTGGAATTTTGTCTCGTATTTTTGGAAGGTACAAATAATTTTATTGTGGCAAGAATTTCAGGGCTGTCGATTCTATAATTAATAATTTTATTTAGTAGAACAAGGTCGGAGATAATTCGCCTATCTGACAGCGTAATCAAATTTAGTTGATGCATGAGTTGGATATAATTTATATTTTGGATTGGAATATTCAGTTTAAAGTTAATAAATCTTAAAAATTTGTGTTGTACCTTTTCAATATTGTTGGAATGTACTTTATAAAACGGGGACCAAATAGGCGAATTATACTCTTATATGTTATGTTATAAACCTGTTAATGTTCCTAATAAAAAAAAAAAATAAAAAAAAAAAAAAATAAAATAAAATAAAATAAATAGTGTCCCTACCGCGCTACCCCCCTACTCAACCAGCCTAACAACGCTGCCCAACCAGGAGGCGACACAGCTCCTCTACCTTTATACTGTACAGATAGGGGTGCACTTTTGAGGTGTCGCATAAAAAATTGACTTAAAGTTTCTGATTGCCAAGCCAATTGCTAATTAACCATATAACTATAGAAATAATTGCACATAAAGAAGTAATTGAACTTTTTTTCTTACCACCCTGCGCTTTGGAACCAGCAACCACGCAGGCCAGAAATAATCCCACAATAACAAACTTCATGTTGAATATTCCTGAAATGAAAAGTTTTATAAACCACTTGGATTTGGTGTCCTTTGGTGCACTGTACACGAATTGCAATTGAGTATTTTTAACTGATAAAGACTCATTATAGTATTTCTATCTCACTTTGTATTACTGTGAGATATATGAATTCAGCAGTGTTCGAAAGTGCCAACTCTACGATTTGTATTTTCATTTAAAAGTTATGCATAAACACTTTCAATTTCTTTTCATGGTGCAAAATAAATATTAAAAGTTTACTTCCATGAAATGGAAAAAACATTCACATTACGTTTGTGTAATTGAATAAGTTTTTTTTTTTGTTTTCCATAAAGTGTTTACAAGATAAAAAACTATTGTAAAAAGTTGTTCTATTTTTTTTTTAAATAACTTTAACTGTCAATTTGTAACATTAAAATCTGAAAGATTCTTATATTTACTCACGTACGTAAAAACAGTATATATTTCATTTTGGGAATTCGAAAAATTGACTAAATTCACATATAAAAAAAAAAAATATATTGAAAATGTTCAACACGCAAAATAAACATTCATTTTACTGTAATACATCTATTTTTAAGTGCCATAATTTTTTTTGACAGTGTTTAACCTTCGTACAACTTAATGAAACCTTTAATAACTGTAATGTCAACCGATTTCAGATAAATACTTATAAGTGGGTTTAATTGCAACACTGAAAACTTGTGAAATTCAAAGAAAGAGTATTTAATAAAATAGTCAAGTTCTTACCGGAATATAACGAGATTGTCTCACTGATGCGGGTATGGTAACGTTTCTTTATATATATATATTCGATTGTTTTATTTGATTTTCATGCTTGCACAGTAACAATTGATTTCGACAAGATATTTTTAAACTTTATCATTGCTATTCTTTAAATGATTTATCGAACACTTGTTGTTTTGGTCCAAGGGATGTCGCTGGGTTTTTTTTCGTCTTCTCTTCGATGTTTTTATAAAGAAAAAAAAAAGAAATGAGGTTCTGGGAAGGAGAAAGGGAGAAAGGTATGAGGCGTGGGTAGTAATCTGGGGTTCAGCGTGTTCCGGAGTGACGGACGTATGAATCTACACTTAAAGGCAATGGTTCGACAGAATCCGGCTGAAGGTGTAAAAGGTTCTCCGTTAATCATCATATCCTAATCCGGACCGCCACGCAGCTAGTGGGCAGGTTCGTCTGCCAATAAACATAGATAAACCTTACCCCATGAACCCGGACTCCCCTGCTAAGACCCTATCTTCCTGTGTGTTTTTTGTATTCACTGTGCCAATTAGCATACATTTTTTAAAAACATTAAAACGCTTTTACTTGCATTAAATTGAATATGTATTTTGCGCATTACCGTGAGCACCTGATTCAGTACACGATGTCAATCAGGTGTTGGTTTCATTGCACAGAATTTTCCTGCTTTACCACGGAGGTCGTTTAAATCTAAATAAATGCACGGCATTTAATATCAATTCACGATATTTCTTTCTATTTTAAGGAAGGAACCAAAGATTAGGAACGAGGAGGTGCTCTACCAATTGAACTTCAGTGCTCTCAAAATTATTTGAAATGTCACCATAAAGGCGATCCTCCACCCAATCCCTAATGGTACGCTTACATTTGCGAACTTAAACGCGAACCGAGCCACGAATTCCACGGGAAAGGAACGAATCAAACGAAGCGGCGTTTCGCGCCATGTGCGGTTGCTTTGTTCCTTTCCCATAAGTAAAGGTTCAGTTCGGCAGTTCGGCTCGCGTAACTACCGACCCATAGCCATGACTTCTATACTCTCAAATGTATTGGAAAGGATTGTTTATAAAAACATCAAGCGATCGGCAATATGGATTTCAAAGAAACCGACTATGTGGCGATTTGCTAGGGCATGTGATACTTGAGGTCAGTACTGAGAGCGTTTTGAAGAAATTCATTCCGTCGGTGTGAAATCTTCAAAGCCTACGATCGTATAAAATTCATCCAACTCTGCATAGTTGGATTATGGACATTCTCGAGGGAAGAACTATTCAGACCGTAGTTGACGGCTATTCTTTCTCTCAGCGCCAAATTCATCAAGGGGTACCACAAGAATTTGTACTGTCACCGACGCTCCTTTTGTTGCACATCAAAGATCTCGTTGAATGTCCATCAATTCACTGCTACCCTGACGACAGCACCTTTTAAGAGGGTTATGTTTTGACAAGCCTTCTTCTAATTACGACATCCAATTAGCTTGGGAAGGTTGGAGTCTGGGGTAAAGCCAACCTCGTCAGTATATACGTTTCAATAGGATTTTTGAGACGTTGAAACTGACTAGGTTGTGTTGGGTAAGCGTATCTCTGATTTCGACAAATACGGAGTTCAGTGAAAGATTGGTGCAATTTGATGGAAGCACCCTCCACAATAAATATTCCATTCAAATCCTGGAGTAAGTTTCTCAGACCAACTCAAGAATCGGGGAACCGTAGAACCCCGAAAAATTACATAGCCCAGTGGTTTCAGAGCACGTTACCTGACATCAGAAGGCATGGGTTCAATTACCGTTGGCAGCATTTATTTTTACTCGGGAGATATTTTCAATTTGTATTGATATTTCAGGCGACTAATTATTATTTGTTATCCTTTGTGCTATGCATAAAACCTTGTCTTATAAACATTAAAAAAATAATAATAATAACCCACCTCAAAACGCTGCCCAACCAGGTATTGATATAGTTCCCCTGTCTTTACACTGTACGGACACAAGTGCTCTTATGAGGTGTCACTTAAAAAAGGCACTAATCATTTTTGCGATTAATTTTCTATTTGTAGTAGTTTGACATGCAAAGCTTAAAAAACATTTAATATAGCTACTTAGTAACTAATTGTAAATAAACGAATTGCTCCCAATAATGTTTACGCTGAGGAAAAGTTGTATATAAAGTTTAATTAACTTAAATGACTATTCATGACGAAAATCATTGCGTATTACAAAGCAAATTATTGATGTAAAGTTGATAAACGACATTGCCAAAATGGTTAACACCATAGACATATGAATATTAGTAGACCTGCCCTAAGTGATTAAAAGCGTATTATCCCCACTCCGCATACCGGTTCCATTGGAGCCGGCTGTGCTCGCGTATGGCCTCAAGTGAAATTTGAAAACGTGACGTCATCATTCTTGTGCGAACTATGGTCGAGGCATCATCGGTTCATTTTACGAAATAACACGGCAAAATGTTGACTTGTGCTATGAAAAATTGTAAAAATAGATGTGAACAAGAGAATAAACCCAATTGTCGTATTACATTCCATATATAAGCATTATTTTACTTTATTTTAAGCATCGTATAATATGGATCAGTTGTAGAAACATGTCTGGAGGCGAAACACAAAGCTGGTTGGTTGCTGGGAAGTAAATTATGAACATTTATAAAAGTGTCTTAACCAAATACTTAAACGAAATATTCGACTCTGAAAATAGAACCGAATTTTTTTGCCGAATTTGGACTTCGCAAATTTTTTCATAACGTGGCGAGTAATTTGCGCTCCCATGTAAAAATGTCTATTCATTCAAAAGCAGATTTTACTTTAAAGAAGTAAATGGTGATATATAATGCGAGATGCCTATTTACTGTCAGATTGATTTATTGACGAATCACATTCAGCTTCACCCCCTTCGTTCTTCAACAGTTGATTTTACCCCTCCCCATTATCTTCTCGTCTATTAATTCCTATGTCTGTGGTTAACACAGAACATTTTTTGATGGAGTGAATATTTTCTGTTATTCGCATTACTGATCATTTTTATGACAACCTTAAGTTGCATCGTCCTACACGTGTTTTGCAAAATCTATTGTTGATAAGAAACACAGTTGGTGGATTTTTTTATTTAAAGTATCTCTACAAAATGTTGTTCAATCATTTACATAGGTGTTTTCTGCAAGATCAGGTAAGAATTATAATTTCGTTATTGTATGTTTTGAGTTTTTTCCTGTGTGGAGTTAATAAAACATGAGTTATTATTTCTACTGACATCTAGTTTTTTAAAGTTCACCGTTTATTTCTCAATTACGTTTTCACAATCCTTATCTGTGGTATAAATATCGCATCATACGCAAATAATCCATTCTTTCACCCTTTTATGACCAAAATAACATAATTTATGTAAATGATGAATAAAAGCGGTCCTATTATGGAACCCTGTGATACTCCCAGTTCATCCATTAAAGGTTTTGAATGTACACATCAACCTTTGTGACTTGTAGCCCGGTACGTAAGTATGTTTAAAACCACTTTAAATCGTTTAGTTTCTTTATATTGTTAATGTTTTCCATGGCTAAGAGAAAATTTCCGTTTTAATAATAATAATAATAATAATATTTTATTCCAGGATGTGGGGAGGTTAGTGCAATCCCACACGTCCCATATAAATATACATATAGATTTACATTGTATAATACGTATAATAAATTTACTAATAAGGACAACTATGCAGAGTGTGGTCTTGAGTGCGCTTGGGCCCAGCGCTCACTCAGGAGTGGCGCTTGGTGCTGGTAGGCTGCGGTCACCAACTTGTTGGCGGAGGCCATTAGCCGCATCCTGGCTCCAGTGACCCGGAATAATGATAAAAAAGTAAATATAAAAAAAAGTAATAATGTATAAATATAAAAAAAAGTAATAATGTAAATAATGATAATAAAAAGATTTCCAATAATAGGAAAAATAGCAATTAGCATTTTGTGTAATATTGCCATATTTATTTATTAACGGACATCGTCCAATTTACAAAATAATAACACGAATACAGTAAAATGAAAAATACAGGATTTATTTTATTTATTGATTTTATTTTAGTAATTTGTACATTTAAGATTACAAATGACTAATTAATTATTACATTTAAATATACTATGTTTTTTTTTTCTTTCTTGATATGGCTCCTACACAACATCTTAAACTTTTCAATTGGGGCAGACTTAAGGTTTTCCGGCAGCGCGTTATAGTATTTCATCCCTTTATAAAATATACTATTCTGGGTATTCGCTTTGTCCTTCTTTGGTAGCCTGATTTCATTGCACGTCCTAGTTTTATGTTGGTGTATGTCCTTGTACTTTCATGTACCTTGATTAGACAAAGGTACATGAAAGCAAAGACATAAGGCAGATATAATATAAGAAAATAAAGTGACAAGTCGAATCAAGTCAAGACTACGCAGTGGGTCAGAACCACGGGACACTTATAATATTCCGTCACTTGTTTAGCGAACGGCAAAAATTATTCAGACTTATCCCAAAAAGTTAAGGTTTTGACTTGAGTTGACCAGTGTACACATTCTGGACAATGGTGAATAATATCCAAAATTGGTCGAATGATGGTTGAGGAAAAGCAGTTCATTATTTCTGAGTCTGTGCGAGGGGATATTGAAGGGAATGAGTTGCAGTAGAGTAGGTGAATCAATAATACCATTTATAATTTTGAAGAAGCAAATGAAGTCATTTCTTTCCCGACGGACTTCCAAAGGAGAGAGATTTAGAGTTAGTTCAATTTCATCATATGAGTATTTGCCTTTTTCTAATCCTAGCCTCCTAGCAATCCCTTTTAAGAACCGATTTTGAACAGATTCAATGCGTTGAATGTGGACAGCATAAAAAGGAGACCAAATAACACAAGCATATTCAAGATGGGGGCGAACCAAGGAGCAGTAAAGAATTCTAAGGGTATTTACGTTTTTTAAGTCCGAAGTGATTCTAGTGATGAAACCAAGTAGTTTGAGGGATTTATTAACGATTGCACTTATGTGATTCCGAAAAGAAAGCTTGCTATCAAGAGAGACACCAAGGTCTTGTATAATATATGTATTATAAAGATATGCCACCAGGGCTGGATTTAGCGTTAAAATTTTTGATAATATATTCTGATATTGAAATCCGTTTTTTTTTGTTAATTTTAAATTTGTATTTTTATTAATGTCACATAATTATTTTCCATCAAATCCCGCTAACTAATAGATATCATCAATTGTAAATTATGTTAATTTAAAGATAAATAAATAGCCGCTAGACAGAGTCTCAGTCTAGTGGCAGTTATGTCAGTCCCAGTCTAGCGGCAAGCCCGTATAGACGTTTTTGAATTGTTGTTGCAAGTGTACATGTTAACCAGTAATATAATATTAACACCTTGATAACCGAGGTTAAAATTAGGGGCGATCTAAAACATTGCTCTAAAAAATGAACGAATCTGGTGGGTCTTTTGACCCACATATATATGTCAGCAAGCACAAATCATGCATCGATGAGATAATGGCCATACTATCGGAAACAGGAAAAACAAATTTTAACGGATTTAAAGTATCGATTAATGAACCGCCGCATGAAATTTCAAACTTCTGCTTTCGGAATAAATTTAGAACCAGCGGACAAATTCAAATATCTAAAACCAACTGAAACAAAACTTCCACGTCTAATAATTAAATTTAAAGAAGAAAGCGAAAAAATGACAATGATGAGTGCCAAAAAATAACATTGTCTTCCTCCAAATTACAGACGCTTATAAAAAATGTATGTAAATGAAGCCCTGATGCCATATTATAAAAAATCTTTTATGGAATACAAAAATATGAGCAAAGGAGAAAAATTTCAAATTCATCTGGTTCAAAAACGGAAAATTACTATCAAGTTAATCTGAAAACTAGAGCATAATTGAAATAAAAAATCACAATGACCTGGAACATAAAATGGTATTAACCCTAGATTCATAACCATTCGTCCCACAGACCGCACAAAACGTAAATTTGTTTCTAGTGTCTCGAGTGAAAGAGATAGAATGATGACCTTTCAAGTACCTTCCTAGATTGCTTGTTCATTAGTAACGCGGGTGTGCTTGCCTCACAGTGAAGTCTTGTGGACAAGTTATAGACCTTTGAACGTCTGAGAGACGAATGTTTATGAATAGTGTAACTTTTGACGAGACTGCAAGTTATTTTTAAAACATTGTTTTTGATGAGTTCTGGTTATACAGAGTAAAACTAAGTATATGATATTATTCTATATGGTAAGTTTTTAGATTCTCACGGCCAAAAGCATTTTTGTTGTTTGTTTTTGGGGTGTTATGCCGTGTTGCGCTAACTCCTTCTTTAGCCGACGTTTCGGACAGCGTTACAGTGTCCATCATCAGGGCAGATCCGGTAGATTACACATCTTGTACTGTCACCGACGCTCCTTTTGTTGCACATCAAAGATCTCGTTGAATGTCCATCAATTCACTGCTACCCTGACGACAGCACCTTTTAAGAGGGTTATGTTTTGACAAGCCTTCTTCTAATTACGACATCCAATTAGCTTGGGAAGGTTGGAGTCTGGGGTAAAGCCAACCTCGTCAGTATATACGTTTCAATAGGATTTTTGAGACGTTGAAACTGACTAGGTTGTGTTGGGTAAGCGTATCTCTGATTTCGACAAATACGGAGTTCAGTGAAAGATTGGTGCAATTTGATGGAAGCACCCTCCACAATAAATATTCCATTCAAATCCTGGAGTAAGTTTCTCAGACCAACTCAAGAATCGGGGAACCGTAGAACCCCGAAAAATTACATAGCCCAGTGGTTTCAGAGCACGTTACCTGACATCAGAAGGCATGGGTTCAATTACCGTTGGCAGCATTTATTTTTACTCGGGAGATATTTTCAATTTGTATTGATATTTCAGGCGACTAATTATTATTTGTTATCCTTTGTGCTATGCATAAAACCTTGTCTTATAAACATTAAAAAAATAATAATAATAACCCACCTCAAAACGCTGCCCAACCAGGTATTGATATAGTTCCCCTGTCTTTACACTGTACGGACACAAGTGCTCTTATGAGGTGTCACTTAAAAAAGGCACTAATCATTTTTGCGATTAATTTTCTATTTGTAGTAGTTTGACATGCAAAGCTTAAAAAACATTTAATATAGCTACTTAGTAACTAATTGTAAATAAACGAATTGCTCCCAATAATGTTTACGCTGAGGAAAAGTTGTATACAAAGTTTAATTAACTTAAATGACTATTCATGACGAAAATCATTGCGTATTACAAAGCAAATTATTGATGTAAAGTTGATAAACGACATTGCCAAAATGGTTAACACCATAGACATATGAATATTAGTAGACCTGCCCTAAGTGATTAAAAGCGTATTATCCCCACTCCGCATACCGGTTCCATTGGAGCCGGCTGTGCTCGCGTATGGCCTCAAGTGAAATTTGAAAACGTGACGTCATCATTCTTGTGCGAACTATGGTCGAGGCATCATCGGTTCATTTTACGAAATAACACGGCAAAATGTTGACTTGTGCTATGAAAAATTGTAAAAATAGATGTGAACAAGAGAATAAACCCAATTGTCGTATTACATTCCATATATAAGCATTATTTTACTTTATTTTAAGCATCGTATAATATGGATCAGTTGTAGAAACATGTCTGGAGGCGAAACACAAAGCTGGTTGGTTGCTGGGAAGTAAATTATGAACATTTATAAAAGTGTCTTAACCAAATACTTAAACGAAATATTCGACTCTGAAAATAGAACCGAATTTTTTTGCCGAATTTGGACTTCGCAAATTTTTTCATAACGTGGCGAGTAATTTGCGCTCCCATGTAAAAATGTCTATTCATTCAAAAGCAGATTTTACTTTAAAGAAGTAAATGGTGATATATAATGCGAGATGCCTATTTACTGTCAGATTGATTTATTGACGAATCACATTCAGCTTCACCCCCTTCGTTCTTCAACAGTTGATTTTACCCCTCCCCATTATCTTCTCGTCTATTAATTCCTATGTCTGTGGTTAACACAGAACATTTTTTGATGGAGTGAATATTTTCTGTTATTCGCATTACTGATCATTTTTATGACAACCTTAAGTTGCATCGTCCTACACGTGTTTTGCAAAATCTATTGTTGATAAGAAACACAGTTGGTGGATTTTTTTATTTAAAGTATCTCTACAAAATGTTGTTCAATCATTTACATAGGTGTTTTCTGCAAGATCAGGTAAGAATTATAATTTCGTTATTGTATGTTTTGAGTTTTTTCCTGTGTGGAGTTAATAAAACATGAGTTATTATTTCTACTGACATCTAGTTTTTTAAAGTTCACCGTTTATTTCTCAATTACGTTTTCACAATCCTTATCTGTGGTATAAATATCGCATCATACGCAAATAATCCATTCTTTCACCCTTTTATGACCAAAATAACATAATTTATGTAAATGATGAATAAAAGCGGTCCTATTATGGAACCCTGTGATACTCCCAGTTCATCCATTAAAGGTTTTGAATGTACACATCAACCTTTGTGACTTGTAGCCCGGTACGTAAGTATGTTTAAAACCACTTTAAATCGTTTAGTTTCTTTATATTGTTAATGTTTTCCATGGCTAAGAGAAAATTTCCGTTTTAATAATAATAATAATAATAATATTTTATTCCAGGATGTGGGGAGGTTAGTGCAATCCCACACGTCCCATATAAATATACATATAGATTTACATTGTATAATACGTATAATAAATTTACTAATAAGGACAACTATGCAGAGTGTGGTCTTGAGTGCGCTTGGGCCCAGCGCTCACTCAGGAGTGGCGCTTGGTGCTGGTAGGCTGCGGTCACCAACTTGTTGGCGGAGGCCATTAGCCGCATCCTGGCTCCAGTGACCCGGAATAATGATAAAAAAGTAAATATAAAAAAAAGTAATAATGTATAAATATAAAAAAAAGTAATAATGTAAATAATGATAATAAAAAGATTTCCAATAATAGGAAAAATAGCAATTAGCATTTTGTGTAATATTGCCATATTTATTTATTAACGGACATCGTCCAATTTACAAAATAATAACACGAATACAGTAAAATGAAAAATACAGGATTTATTTTATTTATTGATTTTATTTTAGTAATTTGTACATTTAAGATTACAAATGACTAATTAATTATTACATTTAAATATACTATGTTTTTTTTTTCTTTCTTGATATGGCTCCTACACAACATCTTAAACTTTTCAATTGGGGCAGACTTAAGGTTTTCCGGCAGCGCGTTATAGTATTTCATCCCTTTATAAAATATACTATTCTGGGTATTCGCTTTGTCCTTCTTTGGTAGCCTGATTTCATTGCACGTCCTAGTTTTATGTTGGTGTATGTCCTTGTACTTTCATGTACCTTGATTAGACAAAGGTACATGAAAGCAAAGACATAAGGCAGATATAATATAAGAAAATAAAGTGACAAGTCGAATCAAGTCAAGACTACGCAGTGGGTCAGAACCACGGGACACTTATAATATTCCGTCACTTGTTTAGCGAACGGCAAAAATTATTCAGACTTATCCCAAAAAGTTAAGGTTTTGACTTGAGTTGACCAGTGTACACATTCTGGACAATGGTGAATAATATCCAAAATTGGTCGAATGATGGTTGAGGAAAAGCAGTTCATTATTTCTGAGTCTGTGCGAGGGGATATTGAAGGGAATGAGTTGCAGTAGAGTAGGTGAATCAATAATACCATTTATAATTTTGAAGAAGCAAATGAAGTCATTTCTTTCCCGACGGACTTCCAAAGGAGAGAGATTTAGAGTTAGTTCAATTTCATCATATGAGTATTTGCCTTTTTCTAATCCTAGCCTCCTAGCAATCCCTTTTAAGAACCGATTTTGAACAGATTCAATGCGTTGAATGTGGACAGCATAAAAAGGAGACCAAATAACACAAGCATATTCAAGATGGGGGCGAACCAAGGAGCAGTAAAGAATTCTAAGGGTATTTACGTTTTTTAAGTCCGAAGTGATTCTAGTGATGAAACCAAGTAGTTTGAGGGATTTATTAACGATTGCACTTATGTGATTCCGAAAAGAAAGCTTGCTATCAAGAGAGACACCAAGGTCTTGTATAATATATGTATTATAAAGATATGCCACCAGGGCTGGATTTAGCGTTAAAATTTTTGATAATATATTCTGATATTGAAATCCGTTTTTTTTTGTTAATTTTAAATTTGTATTTTTATTAATGTCACATAATTATTTTCCATCAAATCCCGCTAACTAATAGATATCATCAATTGTAAATTATGTTAATTTAAAGATAAATAAATAGCCGCTAGACAGAGTCTCAGTCTAGTGGCAGTTATGTCAGTCCCAGTCTAGCGGCAAGCCCGTATAGACGTTTTTGAATTGTTGTTGCAAGTGTACATGTTAACCAGTAATATAATATTAACACCTTGATAACCGAGGTTAAAATTAGGGGCGATCTAAAACATTGCTCTAAAAAATGAACGAATCTGGTGGGTCTTTTGACCCACATATATATGTCAGCAAGCACAAATCATGCATCGATGAGATAATGGCCATACTATCGGAAACAGGAAAAACAAATTTTAACGGATTTAAAGTATCGATTAATGAACCGCCGCATGAAATTTCAAACTTCTGCTTTCGGAATAAATTTAGAACCAGCGGACAAATTCAAATATCTAAAACCAACTGAAACAAAACTTCCACGTCTAATAATTAAATTTAAAGAAGAAAGCGAAAAAATGACAATGATGAGTGCCAAAAAATAACATTGTCTTCCTCCAAATTACAGACGCTTATAAAAAATGTATGTAAATGAAGCCCTGATGCCATATTATAAAAAATCTTTTATGGAATACAAAAATATGAGCAAAGGAGAAAAATTTCAAATTCATCTGGTTCAAAAACGGAAAATTACTATCAAGTTAATCTGAAAACTAGAGCATAATTGAAATAAAAAATCACAATGACCTGGAACATAAAATGGTATTAACCCTAGATTCATAACCATTCGTCCCACAGACCGCACAAAACGTAAATTTGTTTCTAGTGTCTCGAGTGAAAGAGATAGAATGATGACCTTTCAAGTACCTTCCTAGATTGCTTGTTCATTAGTAACGCGGGTGTGCTTGCCTCACAGTGAAGTCTTGTGGACAAGTTATAGACCTTTGAACGTCTGAGAGACGAATGTTTATGAATAGTGTAACTTTTGACGAGACTGCAAGTTATTTTTAAAACATTGTTTTTGATGAGTTCTGGTTATACAGAGTAAAACTAAGTATATGATATTATTCTATATGGTAAGTTTTTAGATTCTCACGGCCAAAAGCATTTTTGTTGTTTGTTTTTGGGGTGTTATGCCGTGTTGCGCTAACTCCTTCTTTAGCCGACGTTTCGGACAGCGTTACAGTGTCCATCATCAGGGCAGATCCGGTAGATTACACATCTTCGGATCTACCGGATCTGCCCTGATGATGGACACTGTAACGCTGTCCGAAACGTCGGCTAAAGAAGGAGTTAGCGCAACACGGCATAACACCCCAAAAACAAACAACAAAAATTATTCTATATGAGTTATTATTTATAGTTACATCTTATTTTATCGTTCAAAATGTATTATTGTGTGTATTTTACATCAAATCTTTTTATTTTATTTTAGAATGGATGATCGGCTAATTGATGACTATTTGAATCGTTTATCTGATTCTGGTGATGATGATTTTACCAGTCAGCAAAAGGACGTAGAAATCAGTGATGTCGAAGATCATGTGGAATTAGATGAAATGGTCCCTACAGATTCCGACAGTGATAACGACATGGTTACGTAAAAGACACGAAATGCCAACTTTGAAGAGATGCCTAAAAAGGAAAATCGCCGAAGTTTTAGATGAAATGCCTACCATTGCCACACCTGGTCTAAGTGGTACTCAAAAAAAGTTTTGTGGTTATTGTGATTATAAAAAACGGCAGATGATAAGGTTCCAATGCAAGCAATGCAAAAAGTATATGTGCATGGACCATCGCGGCCTCATGTGTGTGGAATGTACCGATGAAATTTAATTTTAACTCGTTTATAATTTTTTTTGTTACCTAATTAAACATATTAAAGAGTGCCATACTTAATTTATTTATTTTATTTACAAGTACCCCAAAACTCGTCACTTAAATTTAGTCGTCTGTGAGACGAATGTTTATGAATAATGTTCCTCTTAGATAAGGTTATGAATCTAGGGTTAACTAAGCATCGTTTCTATACCCATCTACAATATAATATGTACAGAAAAATGGACGAACAGCATCAAAATCAACGTATTCAAGAGTCTAAGTGCAAAAGAGTGCAACGAAATCATCACTGATAGTTTCTGCGGTATAGAAATACTTCATCTAAATATACGGAGCCTTCAAAAAATATAGAAGAATTTATACTCAATTTAAATAATCTACAAGTAAAGCCTGGCGTTATAGTGTTAATGGTAACGTATACAAATATTGACTTTCAGCATTATAATTTATGTGATTACACTTACATACAAATAAACACGAACATTAATAAAAACAGTGGTATCGCAATATGCATTAATAACAAATATAACAACACTGTATCAATATTAGAACACAGTGTAGATTCAACTAACTGCATAGAAATTCAACTCAACTACAATACAATGAATTATTATTTAATAGCAATTTAAAGAACTCGTGAATCCAACTCCAAATTCTTTATCGAACAAATACGACAAATAATATCAAAATTCAAAAACAAAACTTGCATAATCACCGGGGATTTCAATATCAACATTAACAAAAATATTGATAACACCCTTTAACATGATTATTTAAGCTGTATGACAGAAAACAATTTTAAATCATATATACATGAAAATACGCGAGAAATTCAAGCTCAGAAACAATCTTGTATAGATCATTTTTGGACACATAGAAAGATCTCCATAAAATAAAAACCATTGTCTGGAAAAATTACATTACCGACCATCACACGTGTATATTTTTGTATGAGGATGAAAAAAAACACAGGCAAAAACTTGTTAATGAACAAATCTTACACCAAATTAAATCTGCAGAAATTAATTGATAACTTGAAAACTAAAAAATTGGCAGCCTGTAATCAATTGTGAAGAGGTTGAAATATGTTCAAAAAACTTTGAAAACATTTCATTCACGCATATAGAAAAATCTAAAACTAAAATTCCAAATCGTAATCTGGCGAAAAAATAAATTATTAAAACCATGGATCACTCAGGGTCTATTAAATTTAATAAGAGAAACAGGTTAGCTTTACAAACAAACAGTTAATTACCCAAACAACGTAGAATTAGATAGTAATTTAAAAAAATATAAAAATAAATTGACGCGACTAATCAAAATCAGTAAAGACTACCACTACCGACATAAAATAATAAGCTCTGAAAACAACCCTAAAATATTCTGCCAAACAATAAACTGTGCAATAGAAAATAATAAACAAATACAGTCAAACAATGAAAAGAAGAAAATAACGTAATAATAAATGTCAAAAAGTGGGACAAAACCTAGCCAAAAAAAATAATTTTACAAACGGATCGAATAAACAACCAATTATAGAAAATATACAATTTCTAAACTACCTTTCCCAATTTAAAATGATCAGCGAAGTAGATATTTTAACATAATTGAAAATATGAAAGGAGGGTCGTCTCCAGGTTATGACATTATAACAGTACAAATTTTAAAATCTATTAAAAACCATGTGATAAAACCATTGACTCACCTAATTAATATGTCTCAAAAATGGAATATTTCCGTTTAATTATAACAAAACAATTATTTTACCTATATTTAAAAGTGTAAATACCCAGAATGTATCAAATTATCGACAAATTTCCCTCATTTCAAACACAGGCAAAATATTTGAAAAAATTATAAAATCTCCAGTAAAGGAATTTGTTGAAAACAACAAAATACTTCACAACAACCAATACGGATTCCGAAAAGCGTGAGGCAAACAAGATGCAATTGCAAATCTCACATCTCGCATATACAAAAGCCTAGACATGAGCAAAAAATGTGCTAGTATTTTCATAGATCTGAGAAAAGCTTTCGACAGTATATCCCATACAAAACTTATGGAAAAATTAGATAATCTGAACCTTAAAAAGAATGTAGCAAATTGGATAAAAAGCTACCTAAATAATCGCCCTCAATATGTCAAAATAAACAATGTAGGTATACAGCAATGAAGATACATCTAATTATGGAATCCAACAAGGTACGGTACTGGGTCCAATATTATTCATCTTATATGTAAACGGGATATTTTCTAAACACTTCATGGTAATATAACCTCTTATGCTGACGATACAGTCATCACTGAAAGTGACAATACATAGGAATTAGTAAAACTAAAAGCAACAGAAGACATAAACACTCTTAAATACTGGTTTGACGTAAACTTTCTATCTCTAAATAGCGAAAAAACTCACGTTATACCATTTGCAAGAAAATCAAATGACGTTACACAAAATTTTTACATGACAATTGAAAGTTGTAATCACAAAAATGTAACGCCACTTTTGCTCAACATCATTACATATATCTAGGGAAAAAATACTTCAACAACCTACCCGAAAATATCAGAACAATAGAAAACGATAAACACCTACTAAAAGCAATTAAAGAGAAGTTCTATGTAAAAATACCAAAATGATGAAACTATCTTTTTAATTAATTATAATTTTAAACATTCATAATTACAAACACTAAATATTCTTCATCTTGATACACACCTCTCTTTTAGACACAAGCGCCAGCTTCTATAGAAGAGGAACATTAAAAAAATCAAAAGCAGGGAAAACTAATTGTATGAATTATATTAGTTAACAGGATTGATTATACCCTGAAAATTGATAAATTATTTAATAAATGTATATAAAGTAAATAAAAATAAAAATAAAGAACTTAAAAAGTCACGAATCTCCAAAGAAACAACCAATACGATGGAACTGGTGGCCCACATGGCAATCCAATTGAGTAAAACACAATCCCAATAAATTGATGAAAATATTTGTGATACCAGCGATGAATGCAATGAAATTCTGTGTGAGTGTGATCCGCTGTTCGATACAACGAATTCATAGAGAAATGATAACGTGAGAATTCGAAAGAAACCAGTACTCATGTTTATAATGAAGTTCTAAGCCTTTTTCCATTAGAAGACCGTAGGAAAAAATATCTCACTAATTTTTTCACAATTATTTGTGTTATTGATTGACCCACTTCATTACAACTCAAACTTTTCAATATCTCATCCAGTAGACTCAGAATTAATGAACTGCTCTTCCTAAACCTACTCTATCTCATTAAGGATTCAATTCACCAGCGTCTAGAATGTGTGTGGGCTGATCAAATCAAGTCAAATCTGATCAAATCAAATTCCAAGTGAAAATACATTACAATTGTCACGAATTCAAGCGAGGTCCTGACTACCGGGACAACGTTTAATTGGGACCTAGTTATTAAACTTCATTTATGTCGATCTCATATTTCAAATTCAGTATTAATATTATCATCTCGTAACTTTTTTTCCATATTTTTAGTTTTTAAATGATCACATATTTCCAATGAATTGGTTTGGAACTTATTTAACCTCCAAAAAGAAATTTAAAGAAAAGTTGTCCCTGAATAAATAACTTTATTAATTATTGAACACAATATTAAAGACTCTCAAACGATTGACGTGAAACAGAAAATACAGAAGAAAAAACATTTGCGTCAAGGATTTGAATACACGACTTCAACCACATCATCTTATTTATTTATTGGACAATTTGTATAGCGCCGCTTTTGTGAGATATCACCTCAGGGGCGCTTTACAGTTGATGCAGGTATTACAAATAAATATAAATATTACAAAAATAAATTGATATTAAGTTAAATAAAATGAAGTGCAGGAACAGGTGATGAAGTACAGAAACAGGCGACACGAAGATGGAGACCCTGCAGCAAGAATCCTAGGTGGTGAGGAAACTGGACCAGCTGATGCAGTGAGAGAGTACACCGCGTCCACCAATAGTGCCAGCACGAGGTAGTCATCCGTCCACGTATGTGTCTGCCGCTAATAAAGCGCTGACACAATATCCTCTCACTTCATTTTTAACTTTGACTGAGAGCTACAAACATTATCTTAATTTTCTTAACGCATTCTTTTCTTAAAGATTCTGTCGGAACTAAATACAATATAGATAATGTCTTCAATAAACATATCCATTTATACTTTAATGTGCGACATGTATTGAGTTTTCTACAAGTCTAGGATAAATATATTTTAGTGGAATAACTTAATGTGTAACACATCTAATTATAATATGTAATAATTGCAGACAATAATCAAGATGCACGAACGAAAGTGTGAGAAAAAAATTCCCAGGGGGAGGTCCCGGGTTCCCTTTTCCGATTTTTCTTTCTCACATTTTTCGTTTGATAGTTGTCAATATTTTATAAATGATTAAATGAATTAATTACTAACAGATGACTCACAGTATAATAGGGTTATTATATAAATACATTCAGGTCAGATCGCCCACCAAATTAAGGAGCCAATCATTGAAAAAATTACGTAGAGCTTTAATATTCACAATCCTCCTGAGAATTACGGGCTGCGTCAATATTACTTACTATTTTATGTGAGAGGTAGGTAACATAGAAACTCTTATGTTCTTAGTTTAATAATTAATACTTGCTACAGTTTACACTTCTTAGTTTAAACTTACTGTAGTTTGTTGCTTGTTAATACCGATTTAAGAAACTACTAGTATGGAGAGTTAATTTTTATATAAGCCAATGATCTGGTATAGAGTGAGACTAAAAGAGATCGCGCTACTCTATATAAAGACTCATCTATTGTCGTCTTACTTTGACACTGCTTAAATCAACTTAGCGTCTATCTAATCCTACAAGAAGAAAAAAAAACATTACATTAGAATCATTTATTCCACAAAGAAACAAATTAGTCAAGTATTTCCATTAAAATTCAAAACACTCGTCATATAAGATACAAGTGGGGTCCTCATTGGAGACCTTGACGTAACCCGGCAAGCACTCGCAGCCGTTGGGAATGCAGGGGCTCCTGCAAGTCCGGTCGATGCGTGGCCGGGCACAAGTTCCTCCGGGACAGGTGGACGCACAGCGGACCCTCCAAGCGTTCGGATCTGCACATTCTGAAAAGCGTGAACTTTGTTAAAAAAAATCATTCAAAGATGTATCATAATTTTTATTGCACAGTTACAGTTATAGCAAACTTAATATCATGTCACTTAAACAACTCTATTATTTATTTATTTATATATTGACGCCCTATTGGGCTTTTAAGTACACAACAATAACGAATTTCATTTTTAACAACAGTATAAAACAAACAATAGAAAATCGAAATAAAATATAATGATTTCTAATACATTATTTACATTTAAAAAATGGTGGACTAATTTGGCTTTAAATGTATTGAAGTTTTAATTAAATATGTCAGCTACATCACTTAGTTCATGGCCCAACCGATGTATTCTTTCTAACTCAGAATTCGTAGAGAAGTTACTGTTGTAGAATAAAATATTCCGTCTACTATATTTTGGAGGTATATGTAAAGATAGCAAATATATAGTGTCAGGGCAGTTCAACCTTAAATGAACAATTTTATATAATAAAAGGAGATACTCAGCAAAATTCTGAAAATGTTACAGAGATTTGACCACTTATCTTGTAGAATTTGTCTTATTATAACCAAATAAAAAATATTGCGACGACGTGGTTTTGGCAAAACGACAGCGGTAGATAATGTCTAATATTATAGAATATTCCCTTATTTCTGAGATAAACAGATTTAATCCTACAACGTGGCGAGCATCATAGGAAAAAAAATAGAGCTCTTTACGGGAATTTGATATGACAAACAAGGGTCGGAGACGCGGTCTCGAAAAACCGGTCCCTGCCCATTCCGCTTCAAGCCTTGGACCGAGCAACATCTACCGCTGTCCGCTCTGCCATTACTCGTTTCGTTACCTGGGAACTAACTTGCTGTGTTTGATTTCAACCCTGTTCCCCCCCCGCTCCATTTCCACTGTCTACTGAACCTGCCTGCTACCCAACCTTGGAGAGGGGATCTACTGTTGCCTACCGAGCTGGCTTGATCACTGGTCCCGATGTCGCAGACTCGTTACCGACTGAGCCTTCCCAACAGCCAGCCTCGGAGAGGGGATCTGCCATTGCCTACTGAACCAGCCAGCGCCCCGCAGAGCCTTTACCGACTGAGCCTGGAGGGATACAAGGAGTTTTACCCGCAATAAAAACCAACCGTCTTTATAAAGGCATTCTTTTAAAAATGCAAATTACAAATGTCGAATATATCGTCTTTCTCAAGAAGCATTCGTTTATGCAAACATATTACAAGGGTCGATATTCCCTGCATTTTTATGGTATTTTAAATAACTCTGAAAGGGTTCAAATGAAATGCCTCAAGTGATTTATTTGAATCATTACAAAGGACAAAGGTAAATGTGTGCCAGTTTTTATATTTTACAGTTTTTTCTTGTGCAGGCGAACACGTCCCGTACAATTATTATTCTTATAAGAATGTGTTAAATTCGTGAAGGTGAGTTCAATGTTTGGGGGTGGTTGGTTGTCTTATTAATTCCATTTACCATATTCACAATCACAAGGATACACGCAGACTCCTTCGTCGTTCCTCAACTTCCCTCTGGGGCACATGCAGTTGGGCCAGTCACATAGCCGTGGATCACTAGTATTGGGCAGGCTTATGGGACCTCCGCCCAGAAACCCCTCGCAAGTCTGATCGTTCCAGCAGTAACGCAGCAGTTCGCCGCTTGGGCAGCCATCATCACCTAAAAACAACATTTATTTCTTTTAAATAATAATTTTAAATAGATCAGTATTGTTTTGTGAACACCTCACTAAGATAACTTGTGCTGAGGTGTTCTTCTGCCGTTGTGAGAAATATACAATATCCTCTTTGAGACTATCAATAAGAACACTAGTTTCACACTTGGCGACAGTATTGTATATTAGGTTGGTAGCAGTTATGAAGTTAAACATAAAAACATTATATAGACCCAATGTAGTAAAAAGAAAAGGAAAATCAATAAAGTGATCGCAATGGAGCAGTTAATCGATTTCATATTGTTGCCCACATGCCTTATATCTTCACGAATATAGGTAATAGGCATTAAAATCGCTTGGCAAACGGAAACTAGATTTTAAGTGCAAAAGTGGCTTTTATTTATTTTGTAAGCAATTTTATAAGAAATCAAAAAAAGTCAACCAAGGGAACCTGTCGCAGATAATCATAGCCATAATATTTTATTTTCTTAAGTTGTTTCATTTATGTGTTCATACATTTATTATTATTTTAAGAATGCGTTAATTTCTTGGAGGTTAAGTAAATATATGGAGGTGGTTAGTTGTCTTATTAATTCCAGTTACCATCTTCACAATTCCAAGGATACACGCAGACTCCTTCGTGGTTCCTCAACTTCCCTCTGGGGCACATGCAGTTGGGCCATTCACACAGCTGTGGATTAGGGGTGTTCGGAAGTATTATTGGACCTCCGCACAGAAACCCCTCGCAAGTCTGATCGTTCCAGCAGTAACGCAGCAGTTCACGCCTTGGGCAGCCATTATCACCTTAAAACAACATTTATTTCTTTTAAATAATAATTTTAAATAGATTAGTATTGTTTTGTGAACACCTCACTAAGATAAATTGTGCTGAGGTGTTCTTCTGCCGTTGTGAGAAATATACAATATCATCTTTGAGACTCAATGAGAACACAAGTTTCACACATGGCGACAGTATTGTATTTTAGGTCGGTAGCAGTTATGAAGTTAAACATGAAAACATTATATAGACACAATGTAGTGAAAAGAAAAGGATAATCCGCAAAGTGAACAAAATGGAGTAGTTAATCGGTTTCATATTGTTGCCCACATGCCTTATATCTTCACGAATATCGGTAATAGGTATTAAAATCGCTTGGCAAACGGAAACTCGATTTTAAGTGCAAAAGTGGTTTTTATTTATTTTGTAAGCAATTTTATAAGAATGCAAAAAAAGTTAACCTAGAGAAACTATCACAGATAATATATATTGATAATATATAATATATAACATATATTGATCGCATTGAAAATATTCAGAACAAATTTATGAAACACCTATCGTATCGTTTTAGTGACCATCGATTTGTCTCTGTCACTTTCTATAAACGCAGAAAAATTTCTGATGCATTATTCTTACACAAAATCGTGAACTGCCTGGTTGATTCATCATATCTTTTAGAAAGGATTGCATTTCGTTGCCCCAAGCAAAACACCAGATCGAACGATTTATTTAGAATACCACATTGTAAATCCAAATACGCGCAAAACTCTGTAATAGTACATATCTGCGAAACTCACAATGCCTTACGAGATGTAGACATTTTCAACCATAATTTGATATCATATAAAATTCAGCTTAATAAATTAATAAATTAAAATACTTTTATTTTATTCGATTTTTTTGTTGTGAAAATTACATTATTATCACCCGTAGTGAATAGTATAGCTATGCGAAAAGTTGTATTTTTTCGCTTTGTTTTTAATTTTGTGTATTTCTTTATTATGTTTATTTTTTTGCAATTTAATATGTTGTGTAGGTAAAAAATACTAAATCAACATTTAACTCATTGGAACTTAATTGGTTTAGAACATATGAATGTTTATTGTTATATTTTTTTACTGTATGACTGTTTGCTTCCTAAATAAAAAGAAATAAAAAAAAATAAAAAAAATAATCTTTGCCATAATATTTTATTTTTTTAAGTTGTTTCATTTATGTGTTCATACATTTCTATTGAAAAAAATATAATTTATGTTTTGTATTGAGTAACCGACATTTTTATTTGAATTCTACTCGAGGTAAACGATAGGAAAAGCTTCAATTTATCTAAGGCACATTTTTTGGTATTCATAATTCAAATCAATTCGTTATAAAGATTAATCAAAAGTTGTGATTTAGCATTAAGTTTCACCTTAAAACTAACGCTGATAAAAAATGCTGAAAGAGTAAGATTTTGATTTTGAAGATTAAATGCCATCTTACACAACCTCTGTTGTTAATAGACGTATCGATAGCTGTATAAAATGATTACAGAAACTATGTGTTGTTCCAGTACAACAATTGATAGTTCACTCACCACAAAAGAAAAGTGCAAATGCCGGAAGTGAAAATGGAGGTGCAGTCGTCATAGTGCATGTGAATTTATTTGTGGTGGACGGTAATCAATTTTAAAATTTTACTCGACTTTCTTAGGATAGCACGTTAACAGTTAGTTAGAATTGCAAAGCGATTCTGACTTAGGTTGACCTGGTCTTCTGAAACTCATCTGGTTGCGAATCGATATTATGGGTCTGAGGAATACCGCGGGTGGTAATCATTGCACAACTTTCCGTAATAGATTCGATATTACATACACTGATAGAACATGTTCACTGTACCGGTTTTCTTAACCCTAGAGTGGGGGCGCTATGAGAATTTTGCCGCCCTCTGCAAAAAAACGTAGATATTTCTTAAATCTATTGAGCGTAAACTTTGCGCTTTTTAGTAGCTGCCCCCACTATCGTTCGCAACCCGTGCCGAAAGATTGGACGCCATCGGTACGCAGGGGGCTGCTTGAGAAAGAGGTTGTTAGTATCAAGTGTCGTCCGGCGGGGATTTGCTCACTGCGCGCCTACTAACGTTAGTAAAAATTGTGCTCTATATTATTAACGGTTTAACACATTTATTTTCTCAAATTGAAAACTATTCACTTATTATGAAAAATACAAGTGATACTTTAAACTAAATATAAGAATTACTTATGAGTATTATAGTAGGTACTTCTGAATAAAGAAACTAATAAGTAGTCGGACACTCTTAGTTCACCAATAAATTACAGTACTGTAGGTGGAATGAAAAGGTGAATATTCTATTACGTATCATTATAAACGCAAGTCTATAGCAATTGGACATTCTATTATGTTTAGAGTAAATAATAGTTGTTTATTTACAAAGTTGAAATGTGGACTATATTTTTTGATATTTTTATTGTAAAAACTAAAAAAGCCCTTTTATTTCAATGTATCATACGTGTCCAGAACTATGCCAGAATTTTCAATTAAATTCATATTTACGTAAATGAGGTTTTTTTTTAAATGGTGAATATTGTCAGTATAAATAGCCAAATAATTTACAAATCCAATACTGAACACTTGATGCTACGCTGACAGTACTTGAAGGAGATTGCGATGGCCCTGGTTAAGCCATATATGACCGCAAGGTCTTTTGTAGACACTTTAAATATGCCTCTGAGGGACTAAATTGCTTGCTTTGTTCATATAGAACAAGCATCTTCTTCAAAGAAGGAAGGCAATTGTATCAATATGTCCACCAAAGCAAAATAGAAGCACGAAAAAAGGGTGTTGCAGATGCTCAAAATTGCAGTGCAACGAACATTTGCACATACTTATGTGAAGACTTTTTCGCCAAAGCATATCATGCAGATTTAGAAAATATTTAATTGCGTTATTTTTTTCCATTTTTATAAATATTATAGACGGATAATGTGGGATAACTTAAAAAAGTAAATTAAAATGTTAAATTTTATAAAACCGACTGAAAATCAAAGTTCCTTGAGCAGAGTTCAATAAATATGTCGATTTGTAATTCTTTATTTCTCTTTTACTTAAATTCTGAGAAAATAAATCAATTTAATTGCATTATTTCTACTTAAAATTGTTCACGAAAACGAGCGGCAAAATGCTCCCCACGCGCCTACTAACGTTTTACGGAAAGACGCGCCCACTCCAGGGTAAAACGACAGAAGATGTATAAATAAATTGTTGCAAATTTCACTGATGTGGTTACCCCACACTGTAAGAAATGAAGAGGTAATTGAGTAACAGCTTGGGTGAGGGAATGCAGTAACATTTGTTTGAAGAAGATTCATTTAATTGCATCAAAATGTAAGAAATATAAAACACGCAGGACTAATTGAAAGAAAATTGACACAATTCACACGCACCTACACGTGTAACAAAATTGAAAAGTTTGAAGAAATACACTTTTCACAGTGTTCCAATGTCCAGTCTAGATATCGGATACATGGTTGAAGTTTTACCCCATATTTTAAAATCGGTGGACATGGCCCTTCTCCGACAACCCTTGTAAAGTTCTATCAAAGGATAAGCTACCAGAAAAGTAAAAAGGTTAAACTTGAGAATAGAACGATGGGCACATGTCCTTTCGCATTTACAGGCATAGTTAGATTCTTATCAAATAAGATTAAAATCAATATCACACTTAACAAACAACCTGATTGATAATGGTAATTTTTGATTGCTTTTCAATTTCAAAATACACCAGAGTAATCTAAAACAAATATGTTATGGTATTTAGCGATTTAGCGTATAAACACATATTTATGAAGTAACAAAAAAGACTTTCCTTTGGATGAGATAAGATGAGATAGCATACTCTTTAATAGACCAGCTACTAGTCCCATACCAATCTCAAGTACGACCAACAATTGAATTTGGGTGCCACCTCTAGTCTAAAGCCCCACAATATCTGATAAACCTACTTGATTCTGTGCAAAGGATTCGGTCCATCTGATTGACAATAATTGACCAATTCCCTCTATCTCTAATTCACAGAGATGCCGAGTCTATTCTACAAGCATTTGAATGGAGCCTACTCTCAGAAGCTAGCAAAATAGAACACATGATTCATGAGAATCGGCCGCTTTTTCGAATCGTTTTTGTGTAAGACGGTTCGTATGTGGAACGAGCTGCTGATATCTGCTTTCCTCCCTCATGCAATCCAGGTCTATTTAAGACCCGAATTAATAAACCCCTCTCTAGATCCCCTACCTTAACCTGCCTCACAACGCTGCATAACGACATAGCTTCTTTGCCTTTACACTGTACAGATAGGGGCGAAATTGTGAGGTGTCACAACAAAAAAAGAAAAATATAAAATAGACAACTTTTTGGTTGCCAAGCCAATTGGTAATCAACAATATAACTTAAGAAGTATTTGTACATAAAGAAGCAATTGAATTTTTTTTCTTACCACCCTGCGCTTTGGAACCAGCAACCACGTAGGCTAGGAACAATCCCACAATAACAATCTTCATGTTGAAGATTCCTGAAATGAAAAGTTTTATTAACCACTTGGATTGTGTATCCTTTGGTGCACATTACACGAATTGCAATTGAGTATTTTTAACTGATAAAGACTCATTACAGTATTTCTATCTCGCTTTGTATTACTGTGAGATATATGATTTCAGCAGTGTTCGAAAGTGCCAACTCTACGATTTGTATTTGCATTTAAAAGTTATGTATAAACACTTCAAAATAATTATAATATATTTGAAACGTCGTCGACCACCATTCTTTTCATGGTGGAAAATAAATGTCAAAGTTTACTTCCATGAAATGAAAAAAACATTCTCATTACGTTTATGTAATTAAATACTTTTTTTTTTGTTTTCCATAAAGTGGTATTTTTACAGTTGACCAGATAAAAAAGCGATCGTTAAAAAAATCCTCTATTTTTTTCAAATAAATTTAACTGTCAGTTTGTAACATTTAAATCTAAAAGAGTCTTACATTTACTCACGGACATAAAAACAGTACATATTTCATTTTGGGAATTCGAAAAATTGACTAACTTCACATATAAATAAAAAAAATATATTGAAAATGTTCAACCCGCAAAAAAAAACTTTAATTTTACTGTAATACATCTATTTTTAAGTGCCTTCATTTTTTTTTGACAGTGTATTAAACCTTCGTAAATTCTAATGAAACCTTTAATGACTGTAATGTCAACCGATTTCAGAGAAATACGAATATGTGCGCGCGTGTGTGCGTGATTGCCACCTAAATGTGGCATGGTCGTTGATAAACAAATTAGATTTCAATACAAAAAAATGTGTCACTATATCTTAAAATCGTTCTCTAAACACAATACTTTACGATTATAAGACAAAGGGCGAAACACTATCACGTGTAAATTCCGTAAAGGATCTCGGTGTCGTCTTTGATCCCGAACTGAAATTCTCTGGCCATATATCGCAGCTCACTCAGTCTTGCTACAAACTTCTTGGGTTCGTCATTAGGATATGCAAACAGTTCAATAACCAAGATGCTATGTTAGCATTGTTCGATGGAATACTGAGAAGCAAGCTGGAGTATGCGAGCGATGTTTGGGCACCGTACCACCAGAAGTACATTGAAATGATAGAGCAAATCCAGAAGAAATTCCCCAGTCTATATGCGGACGCATGGAACCTATCCCAGGTTCATGCACCATATCGACTTACTTGAGGAAACTAATTCTGTGAGTCTGGAAACTAGGCGGAAAGCAAGCCTAGCCATCATATCTTTCAAAATTTGGAACAATTTTATTGATAGCCTATTCCTCTTGGGATGCTATGATTTATATGTACCAGACCACTACAGCCGAAGTCGATACCATGACTTATTCAGAGTACCAAAAGGCAAAACCGACGTCCTGGCAAAGTATAGCATGACGAGGGGAGTTGTGCTATTGAACGAACTAGCAAAGAATTTGGATGTAAGTGACTGTTCTCTAAATGACCTAAAACAATTATTGAAGAGTCACTTACCCAAATGCTGATATGATGTAAAATTGTACTGTAACTGGAATGAATGTTCTGATGTACAATAAAAAAATAAAAAAATAAATATAGGTAATTATAGAGTGCATTGTCCTCGACAGCGAGTCTATCTGCAGAGTTTCAGCTCGATTGAATGTCAGGAAGTGGGTGAATTTCCGGTTCCAAAAATTGCATTCATTCAGCACTGAAAATTAGTGAAAATCAAAGAAAGAATATTTAATAAAATAGTTAAGTTCTTACCGGAATATAAAGAGAGTGTCTCACTGATGCGGACGTGGAAATGTTTCGATATATATATCGGATTGTTTTGTTTGATTTTCTTGCTTGCACAATAATAATTAATGTTTTCAGTGTATTTTTAAACTTTACAATTGCTATTTTTATAATGATTTATCGAACACTTGTTGTGTTGGTCCAAGGGATGTCACTGGTTTTTTTTACGTCTTCACTACGATGGTTTTATAAAGAAACAAAAGAAATGATGTTCTGCGAAGGAAAGGTACGAGGGGTGGGTCACTGGGGTCATCTGGGGGTCAGCCTGTTCCGGAGTGACGGAGGTCTGAATCCATCCGTTCCCCTGCACTTAAAGGCACTGAGTCGACAGCAGAGTCCAGCTGAAGGTGTAAAAGGGTCTCCCTTAACCAGCCTATCCCAATCTAGACCACCACGCAGCTGGTAGGCATAAATCTCACTCCATGAACCCGGACACCCCTGCTAAGTCCTTCAATATTGATACAAGATGACAGACCCTGAGGAAAATATTTTCGTCAAGGCCTCCTGTTTGGAGTTAATCTGTGATCTTCCTGTGTTTCTTTTGTATTCATTGTGCCAATCAGCATAAATTTATCAAAAACATTACTCAACATTTACTTGCACAAAATTTGAACGGTTTTGAAGATCTGAAAGTGCAAATATATATTTTTGCGCATTGCCATAAGCATCTGGTTGATTACATGATGTCATTCAGGTGTAGGTTTCAGTGCACAAAATTTTCCTGCTTTACCACGTAGGTCATCCAAATGTAAATCATTTCAGGGGATTTAATATCGATTCACGATATTTGTTTCCAAGGAAGGAATCAAAGATTAGAAACGAGGAGGTTCTCCGGCTCTTTAATGATTTTTCAAAGAAAATAAAGACAGCGGGTCTGACAAAATACCCCCCTGGTCCTTAAGAGATGCTCTAGCAATTGAACTTTAGTGCTTTCAAAATTATTTGAAATGTCACTCAAACGTGGAAATTTGCCAGAGAGACGATCGTCCACCCGTTCTCTAAGAAGTGGGACTGCTTCGATTCTTCCAACTACCGCCCCATGGCCATCACTTCACTTTCAAAGGTATTAGAAAGGGTGGTTAATAACAAATTGCTTACATACCTTAACAATAAAAACATCACAAGCAATCGGAAATATAGATTTCGAAGAAACCGATCGTGTGGCGATTTGCTCGGGTATGTGACAATTAGGATCAGTACTGGGAGCGTTTTAAAGAAACTCATATTGTCGAGTTAGATATCTCCAAAGCCTTTGATTGGGTCTCATACGACGGTCCATCAGTTGGATTATGTACTTTCTCGAGGGAAGAACAATTCAGACCATAGTTGACGGCTCTTCTTTTTCGCTTCACCAAACCCATGGAGAGGTACCACAAGAATTTGTACTGTCACCGACGCTGCTTTTGTTGCATATCAACGATCTCGTTGAATGTGCATAAATTCACAACTACGCTGACGATAGCACCTTTTACGAGGGTTATCTTTATGACAAACCCTATTTTAATTACACTTCGGGAAGGTTGGTGTCTGGGGAAAGGCCAACCTGGTTAGTATCTACGTCTTAACAGGATTTTTGAGACGTTGAAACTGACCTGGTTGTGTTGGGTAAGCGTGTCTCTGATTTCGACAAATTCGGAGTTCAGTGAGAGTTGTGCAATTCGATGGTAGTACCCGCCACAATAAATACTCCATTGAAATCCAAAAGTAAAATTCTCAGACAGGTTCAAGAATCGTAGGACCCCAAAAAATTTAGTCTTCCAAGAGTAGTTGGGCCTCTTTTATGGGGCTAGCATAAAATCTTAACATAGAATCTTCAATAGTGACCAGTTCGTCACCCCACTACTTATTTGCCCGAACGACTAATCAGCAAATTTTACAGGAGAGGATGTAACATTCTTTATTTCAATGAAATGTTATAATAGGTGTTAGAGATGAAGCGATTTTAGTTAAGCATTAGCTTAAGCGATTCTTAGTAAAGTAACTAATAATCAATTTTTGGTACTTTATTTTTAGTTTTAAAATGGAAATTGAATAATTTTCTTAGTAGTCGAGTTCAAGTGTGACGAGTTCATATAACCTGGGCTTTTTCAAGATTCGAATTATCGAAGCCCTTCCTATATCTTCTACCTTAACTCACCTCACAACGCTGCCCGACCAGGTATCAATATAGTTCCCCTGTCTTTACTCTGTACGGATAGAGGCGCTCTTGTGAGGTGTCACATAAAAAAGTCATTAGTCATTTTTGCGATCATTTTTCTATTAGTAGTAGTTTGAAATGCAAAGCTTAAAAACATTAAATATAGCTGTACGAGACAATTTACCGTCCGTACAATAACTGTAAATACGAAAGAAGCTGGGTACACTTGTCAGCGTTTCAGTCTTGGTGGATGTAGCGGAGGTTTGTAGTAAAGTTTAAAGCCAAGTTCAGAAAGGAATTTATTTCCAAATCTGAGCTGACGAAAAGAATTTATTACTGGCAAAAACTGAATTTAATACTGAATAAAACAATTGAAAATATTTCTTGGAAACTTGGAGATGGTTCTTCAGGAGAGAGGATTCTCTTTCAGAGGTAGTTAGTTGTTGAACTGACTTTGTATGGAATTCGATTCTCTATTTATAGAACAAATTCAAATCGGGCCCTCTCGGAGGAGATTTTCCTCTTTAGTGAGGAGTAAATTGGTTAGGTATTTTTCCTTTCCGTAATAAGTTTGCTGAGAGGAAAGTAATATCTTGATACCTTTAACCATGTCAATTCAATCTACCAAAACAATCTCCCCCAGTCTCGTTTATTTATTTAATAATAAATTATACAAATTTTTATTTTGGGTTTGAAGTTAAATATCTTTGGTTTGAACATTTCCCAAAGAGTAAAAAATATATTTAGGTAAAATATTTCACGTTATTATGTTAGCATATAATCATTTCTTGATGTTTATATTTATTCCGTGGTTATATTTTCAATCATTTTCCCGTAAATTGATTCTGATGTTATCACAAATAGTCACATTTGAATTTGTAATCATTGTTTGATTAAAACCCAATGGAATATGCTGTGCTGTGATTGGTTGAGGGCGGCGGCCATTATTGAATTCCATCCGGTAAGTAGTGGATGGGGGTCAACGTAAATACTGAGTCGCTTCCTTAGCGGTGGTCATTTCGTGGATTGGTGGCTCCGAGTGAGGTGGTGGATGGTTATTTTCAGATGTGTTTCAGGTTCTGCTGCTATATTGCTATGTAATTATCTTGATTAATCATATATAGCACATCATTTGATTGAGTAATTATGATGTAAAGATTTCCAATTGTGTCGGCGACACGGTATCAAGCGGTTTCGGGGTTTGAGTGTTCTTGCAGTTTTTACGTAGAGGATCGGATAGATTGAAGGAATGATAGAGATTCAGCGTAGTTTGTGGTTTTTTCGCAGTTTGTGGTTTTTTTGTGGCTTGTAACATAGCCACAAAACTGCTTCCATCTGGCTTGTATTCACACAGCCAGGCCCCAACACCTTACAGCCGGCCGAGAAATCCCGCCGGCCTGGAGCAGGCGCACGCGCTTCAACTGCTCTTTTCAAGGCAATCTTTGCAAATTCACCCACGTCGCCCCAACTGCCTTTCTCAAGGCAATCTTGCAAAATACTCAAAAATAACTAATTTTTCTCGTTTCTTTTCAGAATAAAACAATTCAAAATGCCTTACCACCGCACACCAAGAGGAACTGCGACATTCAAGCGCAGCAAGATCCTGCCTATGGACTTCCCGGAGGGAACCACTGGCTGGAGACTAAATCCAGTGACGCGTGAGCCAGAATTCTTGTATGGATCCTCGCAGCCCGGCTCTAACGCCAGATTACCAAGAGCTTCATCACCAATAGAAGCTGAATGGATGAGGGCTACGGCTTTGAAGTGCCCCCATTCCCCTCCAAAGCCTGTTTTTCGTATGGTTCACGAAAATAAATACGAACCCTTACATAAGGTAAGCGAAACACCTCAAGAAATCTCGTCGCAACCGATGAAGAAACACCCGACGCCACCAGGATCAGTGGCATCCACAAGCCGAGAACAGGTGCCCACCAGCTGAGAACCTGTGGCCACAACCACTCTCAGGAAGAGTTCACGAGTCCCACCCATAATCATGACCATAGGGTCAATGACGCACGACGACATCACGAAAGAAGTGCAGAGGCACATTGGAAGTGCCCACTTCAACTTCCGGTATGCCAAAGGAGGCAAAATCAGCATTGTGGTGAGCTCAGTAGAAGCCCACAAAAAACTTACAACAGCCCTACGTGGAGAGGAGAAGCCTTTCCACATCTTCATCACAGAAGCGGAAAAACAAAAGAAGACCGTCATCAGGGGACTCCCGAAGTTGTCACCAGGTAACATAACGGAAGACCTTGAGAATCAAGGCTTCCCGGCAAGGACTGTAGTCATGATGACCACCCCGGGAACAGAATACCCACTTTACCTGGCCCAATTTGGCCACGAAACAAATATGGGCCACCTGAGAGCCGCAGTGGTGTACCTGTGCCATTGCAGGATTACAATGCGTAAATACCGGAGCAACCACCTCCAACACGGCACACAGTGCCACAGGTGCCAAAATTTTGGAAATGGGTCTAGAATTGCGCCCACGTAGCCCGCTGCGTCAAATGTGAAGGACGTCACGCCACACCAGAGTGCCCCAAAACAAATAGAGAAGGGCCGGCCGTCTGCTGCAATTGCGGCAGAGCCCATCCCGCAAACTACGGTAAATGCCCCAACAGGGTGGTATACGTAGCTGCTCTCCAGCGCAGACAGGAGCAATCCAACGCCCAGAGGCACAAAGAGGCAGAGCTCCGTGCATAGAAACCAGCGGCCCTAGTAGACAGCCGATCCTGGGCAAACGTAGCGGGCCGAAGCAACCACAAGCAACAGGCTCCGGAAACGCAGGAACCACGGAGAGCCACACCGGAACAACGCCAAGCGCCAGAAACTCCTCCGATGACGAGGACATAGTGACTTTACTGCACGGCCTTGTCAGGGTACGCGAACAACTGGCCTCCTGCTCATCCAAAGCAGAAAAACTGAAAAACCTCACCGTGAAGCTCCATGAGAAAAATGACAGCGACGGCGAAGAAATAGTATCCTTTTTAATATAACAAAATGTTTCTTCTCCCACAGAATTTCTCTCCCAAACTTTTTTCTCCCAACAGGTAGATATGCAGGGCCACCGAAGCGAAAAGGACGCACCCCAAATATGAAAAAATGAAATACTTAAATTCAGTAAATCATAATGGCAAAGCAGAGTAAAAAGTTCAGAACTTAATGTTTTTTTCTTTTCCATGTCATTTGTATGAGGTTTTATCCAGTTAAGAATTTTTCCTCATAAAACTCATTAATGTAACATAAAATCAGTCAATTAAATACAACCATCAGATGGTAATAGTAATAAGGCTAAATGAGCCGCAGTACTAGTTAGGTAGTTAGAAACATGAAAGGGTATTGTTATAAGCCCTAGCTAGTTAGAGGATTACGAAAGAATCCATAAAATCAAAAAAAAAAAAGTTTTTATGTAAATATGAATTTTCTTCAAAAATCCTGGATGTCTGGATACGTATGATACAAAAGCTACTTAGTTAGTTAGATCAATTGTAAATAAACGAATAGCTCCTAAAAATGTTTACACTGAGGAAAAATTGTAAATAAAGTTGAAACAATAATTTTATCTACTTACAGACTTGACGTTTCATCCTTGCTCTTACGAATTTAAAGAAATAAAAGCAAATAGAGCTATATTTAAGCAGTAAAAAGTGCAGAATATATTGATTTCGCGATCGTGCGTTGTTTGTGCGTTTTTAAACTTAAAAAAGTGACTCTGTGCTCTATTTCATTGTTTGTGAAAAAAGGACAATAAGACACAACAATATAGTGAATTAAAGAATTAATAAACAGTGAAACATAACGAAATTTAAAGTTTATCCTAAATATCTAGAACCTCAATAAAAACGGTGTTTTTTACTTAAAAAAAATGAATCCACATCAATTTATGGATTCTGCGAAGGAGGCAATTGATGATTTATTGAATTGTGTTCAAGATAAAGTGAATAAATTTAACAAAGAACAAATTTACTTAATTACAACGAAAACAAGTGCTATATTAAACTAGATGGGACATCTAACTCTTCAGTTATCTGAAGCAAAGGAAAAAATAATCGAACCAACATTTGGATTCGGGAAAGTAGCTGAAAACCAAAATAAAATATTGAAAAGTGATTGCAAATTAATAGTTTCATAGAACATTGCTGAGGAATCTTCAGAAAATATACAAAATAAAATCACGAAGAAAATTAACTTAAAATGAATAAAATACTTTTTGTTTTAGAACCACGAGTTTTTAATAATTTTTTGAACCGACCGGTTTCGCTTTACTCAAGCATCATCGGGGTACAAATTATTACTGTAATAATTTGTACCCTGATGATGCTTGAGTAAAGCGAAACCGGTCGGTTCAAAAAATTATTAAAAACTCGTGGTTTTAAAACAAAAAGTATTTTAATTCATTTTAAATATGTCAAACCACGAAGTGATTGCTTTCTACAATAATAGAAAATTAACTTAATTAAGATTGGTGCCAAAGTGATTGGTGTTAATGCGATATCTAAAAATAGAATACTTATAAAATATTCGACAAAGTACGATGCGGAAAAAATGAGTAAAGCTATTGGGGACGAGTTCAAAGACATCAGTGCTACAGAAATTAAAAAGAAAAGACCAACTATAATACTATAATAAGGATGATATTATACAAGATATAATCGAACAGAATGAAGATATCAAGGATGTGATGATAGATAAACCAGAAATTGAGATGACGTTAAAAAGATCTTGAAAAACAAATATAATAACACATCTAATTACATAATAGAAGTTGGTACTGAAATAAGAAGAAGGCTAGTATATACCGGTAAAATCTATGTGGGATACCAGAGAATACAAGTAGAGGATGCCCATCTTCTAGTGCAGTGCTATCACTGCCTGGGCTTTGGACATACTTCTGACAGGTGTCTTCATAAAGAAAAGGACAAACCATTGTGTACACACTGTGCTGGTGATCATTCCTACAAAGATTGTGCTAAGATAAAGAACCTAAATGTAAAAATTGTGATACTAAAAAATTAACTGGAATATTGACTCAGGCATTCTGCAAACGATAAAACGAAATGTATTGTGTATAAAAAAATGAGCTTTTTAGCAAAAGAAAAAATAGAACATTGACTAGAAATAACATTAAACCTGTCTCAAAGTAGAAATAGTGTCATTACATTTTATTACATAAATATTGTTATAAAAATTATAAAAGATCACAAAATAACTAACAATAATAACATTATTTTTTTAATAGTAATATCATAACGACAACATTTACTTGTTTACTTATGTAAACATGAATTTATTCACTGTGTACTATATTTCACATTCATAATTATAAAAACAGCTTTTAAAAAAATCTTAAAATACAACAAATATTCTGAAATAACACTAGATGTGAACATACAGTTTATTTTATATTTATTAAGCCTTTATCAAAAAGTATTTGTACCAATCTCTGATGTACCAGGCCGTTCAACTCTATAACAAAATCCCGAAGGAAATTGCTGTGATAGAAAATATTAATAAGTTCAAAAATGAATTAAGAAAATATGTCTATCTCAATTATTAATGTTTCTTTTTTTGTGACTTTATTGAAATATTTAAAGAAAGATTATGTTTGCCAAACAATGTACATGTTTATATGTTTATAAAACTATTAGCACACACGAAGATGTGAGCTAACTTAAGATTAATAAATAAAATAAATAAATTAGCTTCAAATACAATCACTTTTATATTGTTAAAT
The DNA here is from genome assembly GCA_026573805.1 of Hesperophylax magnus. Lineage (NCBI taxonomy): Eukaryota > Metazoa > Arthropoda > Insecta > Trichoptera > Limnephilidae > Hesperophylax > Hesperophylax magnus. The sequence goes on along the minus strand of JAIUSX010000191.1, from coordinate 543,352 downwards.
ATTTAACATTAAATTCTTCAATTTATACTCAAAACACGTCTGTTGTTAAATAAAACAAGAAAATAATTAATTACCATCACGAATTAAATGGCGCAGAATAATTTTTCTTCTATAGATAATGATGTGCGCATTGCTACACATTTCTTTAGACTGATTCGTGGATGGTTTGAAAACTCGGTCATCATGGAGAGCATTCTTTTCTATGTTCCCGATGGTTATCTACGTCACCCTCAACATAGACTATTTTATCTCCCGGCCTGCAGAACTAACTTGCCAATGGTTATGCCTGTGGGGAGAGCAATCTTGCTGTTGAACAGACTCAATTCGGATATCGACATGTTTTGCATCAATGAAGCTTCCTTTAAAAGGCAAGCTCTATTATTACTGGTATAGTTGATATACACACTGTAAATATTAATCTTAGAATTCTTAATATAAATATTTTAAAAACGCTTTGAAATGAACAATTTTGTAATGTTTTTGAAATTAATAAACAAATTGAATTGAATTGAATTGATAAAGAAATAGAAAGTAGTACAGTAAATAATTTAGAAGATTGGATAAAAAAACAAAACACACATACGTCTGATAATCTTGTTTGTATTCAATTAAATATAAGATCTATACAAACATATTAGGATGTATTGCATATATATTTACTCAATTGTTGGAAGCATATTGAAATTCTGATGCTATGTGAAACATCTATTCAAACTGAAAGTATGTGCATGTACAATATTCCTGGATATAATGCATATAACTACTGCAGAACTGATAAGTCAGGAGGAGGTATTATATTGTATATTAGAAACAAATTTGAATTTAGACTAAAAACATTACAATCAATACATTTTGAAAATATAACAGGAAAGCTCATACTCCAGGACAAAACTAAACTCAATATAATAGTTATCTATAGACCTCCTAATTTCAGTAAATTTTTATTTCTGACGGAATTATCATATCTTGAGACAATTAATAGTAAGGAAAATATTATCTTACTTGGAGATATAAATCTAAATTTGCTTGATGAACAAGATAATATTGTAACTTCATATGAAAACTTACTTACTAACCATTATTTAACTAAATGCATCAATGTAGTAATCAGAGAAGCTGTATTAAATGGATAAATTACTCGCACGTGCATTGACCATATATTTGCCAAATTTAGAGGCAAGAAAATAACTGCTTTCGTCTGTGAAAATAATATTTTCGATCATTTTATCACTGCTATTAATATAAAATCTCATTTTTTCTCATCTCATCTCACGCAGACTCTGCAAATAAGTATATTCAAATCATCCCACAAAAGGATATTGATAGATATATCAGAGATTATACCTGGAGTAAACTTATAGAGGAGAAGGATTGTATTTCATTATATGAAGCAGTTATCTTGTCAATAACCTTATAAATAAAGATAAAACTAACTACTATAATAATAAATTTAAAAAATGTTTTAATGATACAAAAAAACTGGGATGAGATAAATTATATTTTAGGACGTAAACCCAAAAACGATTGTGATGAAAAACAATAACACGATATATGTTAAAAGATAGAACTGAGGATTCTGTGTCAAATGATTTTGTGAATTACTTCTCGGATAGATCAGCAACATGTTAAAAAATGCAATCACAAAGCTACTTATATTGTACTGGAAGAACTGCCTCACAGTTTATTTATACCAACAGTTACTATAACTGATATTGAAAACATTGTTAAAAAAATGAAAAACTCTAAAAGCACAGGTATTGACAATATAAGAATGTTTGATTTAAAAAGAAATATAAAAACTCTTGGGCCAATAATTACACATTTAATCAATAAGATAATAAAGCAAGCAAAAATTCCATAAGAATTTAAATGTAGCATTACTATACCAATATTTAAAGGTGAAAAACAAAACTGGGAAATTATAGGCCTATTAGTATACTACCTGCATTAGAAAAAAATCTCGAAAAATTTTTGTCGAATAAATTAAATAATTACATTGAAAAATTCGCTATCATAGATCCAAATCAATATGGCATTCAAAGAAAAAAAATACTGAAAAACTACTACAAGATTTTTCCAATTACATAAATAATCAATTAAATAATGAATTACATGTTTTTGTGTTATTTATCGATAACTCTAAAGCTTTTGACAAAATTAACTCTAAAAAACTGCTAGAAACCTTAGAAAAAATTGGAATAAGAGGAAATGTGTTAAATTTATTTAAAGATTATCTTAGAAACAGAAAAATATGTGAAAAATAATACTTTTAGTGAAACAAAGAATGTATCTGTAGGAGTTCCACAAGGTTCCATATTGGGACCTACACTATATATAATTTATGTAACTATAATGAAAAAACTTTTCTCTTTTGTTAAACATTTTGTATTCGCAGATGATACGGCATTGGTCATATCACATAAAAATTGCAATGGAACTCATGCAAATTGACTTTAATCAACTTTGTAAATGGTCACATGATGCAGGACTATTAATAAATACTAAAAAAACAAAAGTTATGCATATAACCACTGGAACGATTTCGGTCGAAAAATCGACCACTTTTATTTTTCTGCGATTGATATCGGTCCAAAAATGGACCGATTTTTCTACCATTCGTAAAATATTTATTGTAATTATTTAAAACGCTTCCTTGGCCAGCTACTTGTTTTATCGAATAGCTGATAATATATTCTCTTTGTCTATGAACTTATCCGTTGTCTTTGAAGTGATATTTAACGAGTTTTCGCGGTTTTATAAGGCGTCCTGTCAAAAAACAAAACCATAAATTTTTAACATTCACGAAATTTTGGACTCTTCCTAAAATGCCGTAAGTAATTAATTTATTGGGTTTTTAACGCATAATTATATATTTGTGTTATTGTGATTGACTTATCTATCTTTGAAATGCGTTTTTAATTAGTTTGTTTCTAATATATTGTTTTGGTTGAAGTTTTTGTGTAAGAATACGTCAACTGAAGACGTCATCTGTTTTTGATTTACAATAATGTCTTATATACTGCACTCGCGCATTTGAAATATAGATATTCCATCACAGTGATTCAAAACAAAGAGATATATATAAGTTTTATTTGAATTGGTTCATTATTAATACAGATATTTGTTAACCAATTATTTTAAGTCATATGTCAAAAAGTTGACTCTTTTTTACATGTAAAATGGTGTAAAGCCTTCGTCACACAATAAAAATTTAGTAATTTAGTTGTATAATTAATTAATTTCTTCACTTTTACCAAATTTGTGCAGAAACAAATGTCGTCCAGGGAAAGGGAGCACTCCACGACCCAATAATTATTTTCAAATTTTATATTAGTGCAATATTTAACAAAATTTAAACATTTAAGTACTTACATTAAGTGTTTTCAATTTAAAATATATAGAGTGGTGCTGACTGCAAGAGGAGGCAGAGGAAGAGGGAGAGGTGGGGTACGAGCTGGTGCCAGACTACCTGCACGTGGACGTCAACGCAGAGCTGCAATTGCAGCCTCGTCTGGAGTGTTAGTATTTTTTAATGTTTTTTTATGAAAGTACTTTGCTGTGGCCGTTGAACTCATCATATATTTGTATTTATTTAAACAGCGACCCTGCTTTGCTACTGGTGCGAGAGGATCGCGTCAAGGCCCTAAAGGCTGTTAGGGCCCTGCCTGCTTCCTTCCGGCTAGAGCTGGAAAGCCGAAAATTCAAGAAGCAGGCGGCGCGCATTTTGCTCCCTACCGCACCTCCAAGAAAAACTAAACAAAAGTAAGCAATCGTATTTAGATGCTTGATACAATATTATTGTTTTTTCCTGACAGCGTTCCACTCTTACAGTGATAGTTGGTAAGATCAGCGCTCTGTGCATTTGGCACATTCAGTGCATATTTTACAGAGTTCTAATTTTATTGTTTATTTACATACTGTACTTACTGTTTCACACGTGAATGAGAACAATTTATATGATTTATGTAAATGTTTTCAGAATTCCATCTCCGGAGAGAACAACGTGTCCCTTTTCACAAGGGACGCCTTCACCGTTGCCACGACCCGTACCACCACCGTGGATGTCCACTCCCGCACAGATCCAATCAACGGCTCCCAATGCACCAATTATGCCTATCCGTGCAGCATCTCCCGAGCCGTTACCTGGGACATCGCGGAGTGGGGAACTCTTCTCTCCGGAGGCCCGCTATCACAGCGAGCTGTGGGTGGACGTGCCATTCTACCAAGAATTATCGGCGTTTGGGAACGGTGAGTTTATTTTTTAAAATGTCATACCAGGGGCTCAATATAAAATCAATTATCTATATTTTATATTGATATCTTTAGCACAGTTTCACTGTTGGTATATTGGCAGGAAATAAGCATAGTACTTAAAAATTCCACATAACAAACATACAAAATGTATTGTTGTTATGACGTGGATGCATCATTACACATCTTTTTTTTTCTGTAACGGGTATTGCAGAGTGAGAAATAAGACATGCCGAACTTCTTTGCGAGGATTACATTTGATTCACCGGCTTCTAAACGGTGTAATACAGCATTTTTTTCTTAAATTGAAAAAACACTTTCGCTTCACGGGACTCATTGTGTCGAGCTTCCTAGTCAAAAGCGAGGCTGTATTGGTAGGTGGGTTTTGTAACCGGACAAATTATCATTAAAATAGGTCGCTTTACGTAGTTGGTCACTTTAAACGGATACGTTTTCCTACTAAAAGTTATGAAACCTTACTAGAGTTTACATTATCGTCACTTAAAACAGTAGACCGTTAAATGCAAAGTCATTATATCCAAATTCTACTGTAAATTTGTGTTTTCTTTTATTTCAGAGTCAGACATGGGCAGTAACGTGGACGAGGCAGCTGTACTAGAAGAGTCTGTACTTGGAAACCGTGAGTTATAAAACTAACTAACTTACCTTCACGCCATTTCGGTAGGCAGAGAGGATGAACCACCATGCAACTCGATCTTGGCACACACACTCTTTTCTTCATTCCATACCTACCTGACTGTGCTATTCTGACTCCTGACATAGCCCGCCTCAAGTATTTGATTAACTTTTTATTTATTTTTTTATATGAATACCTCACAAGAGCCTCATCTGGAGCCAGTGAGACTATGGCATCCTCAATCGGGGTATGTTGTGAGGCTGAAGGTAGCGGGGAGGGGAAGGAGGTGTGGAAGAGGGAGGTGGAAAAGTACCTGGCTATTCAGAACTGGTCACCAAACACGGCTAAAACCATTTCAAGCAACGTTTCAATTCTGAATGGGGTCTTACACCAGGGCGATACTATGGGTATCTTCCACTCTGGAACGTGCCGCAAATATAATATATATTATTTTAAATGAATTTTGTGTGAAAATAACACTAATTATTCAAATATAATTTATTTGATTTGATCCCGCGACCATCGTATTGCGAGTCATAAGCCGTACCAGAGGCAGTGGGTTATCGTAATATAGACACATTAAATTAATTTGGGTTTTCTGTTGTTTCAGAAATGGACAGATCGAGCGACGAGGATGACGAAGCGAGTGACGTCGACCACGAAGAGAGCGATGAGGATACCTTCTGCATGCCACCAATACCTTATCATAATATTATCAACGTTTCACCTAACTCCGCTATGGCCATAGACTTTAGTAGACAAGACCAGGTAGATAGTGAGGCAATGCGTTCGATTCTGCCGCCTGAAGGTTACTCTTTCGATTGGTCTAAAGATATCTTACGTTTTACTGGGATAAGGGAGACTTTCACAGGCACGCCGGGACCAACTTTCAATACCGACGAAATGGGCAAACCTGTGGATGCCTTTCTTAAAATCTTTGATGCAGATTTCGTTGAACTGATCGCGAGAGAGACCAACAGGTATGCAGATCAATGGATTGCGAAAAAACAATTTAAGCGTCATGCGCGTACCAATAAATGGGCTCCCACGAATAAAGAGGAAATGTATGTATTCTTGGCAATTTTAATGTATCAAGGTATTAGTCCCCTTCCTGTTGAAAAAGACTACTTCTATTCAAAAAAACTCACCGCCATGCCTTATTTCAGCCGAGCCATGGATTATAATCGTTTTCTTCTAATTAAAAAGTTCCTTCACTTCACCAACAATGAAAGTCTTTCTTCTGATGCACCATTATCTGTGCGAAGGTTACAAAAGATTCAACCCGTCTTGGACCACCTCTCAAATAAGTTTGAGACTTTATACCTGCCCGAGCAAGACATCTCTCTGGATGAATCCTTACTCTGCTATAAAGGCCGTTTGGGATTCGTCCAGATGATCAAAACCAAAGCGGCCAGTGCGGGTATAAAGTCTTACGAGCTTTGTGAGTCCAAGTCTGGCTATCTTTGGAAATTCCAAATTTATACGGGGAAGACCATTTCCAGACAGGCTGAATCGACAAATCCAGACCAGGAAGATATGACGGAAGACATAACGGAAGATATGACGGACGACATGACACAGGCCAACTTTTTGGGTGCTCACAATATCTGCCCAGTTGGGGCCACTGCAAAGATAGTATACGACCTGGCCAGCCCTCTGTTTAACAAGGGGTATACATTAATAATGGACAATTTTTATAATAGTCCATTATTGGCACGATGCCTCAAAAGAAATGGGATGGACTGCATGGGCACATTGCGGTTAAACCGAGAATTTGTGCCCTCTGCATTTAAGTCCCATCTCCGGTCCAAACTGAGGGAAGGTGAGGTTGTATACTCGAACTGCGGGGACCTCAATGTAATGGTTTGGTTGGACAAAAACCTGGTAAGTATGTTGTCCACCTACCATAAGGCAGAAATCGGGGCAGTTGAAAAGTTTGGTACCTGGACTTACAAACCTCAACTCGTACTAGACTATAACAAGGTAATGGGGGGGGTTGACCGAAAAGATCAGCTTTTGTCAGGCTTCCCCATTGAACGACAGCGAAACCTGGTCTGGTACAAGAAGCTTTTCAGGAGACTACTAAGCGTTTCGGTGCAGAATGCGTATATATTGTACGGCTCAAAGCTCCGCAAGGAAAATAAACGCATTTTGTACCGAAACTTCAGGAGTGAGGTTGCGGATGAACTCCTTCTGCTGTTCTGTCGTAGTCAAATTGACACGACTGTGCGGACCATTGGCCTAATAGCTGAAGGAAAGACTCTGCGACCTATCCTGAAAGGCAACCACTTCGTGGTCCGTAGCGGGAAAAAGGTGAAATGTGCCTGGTGCAACATAAATAACATTTTCAAAAGGACCCTTACAAAGTGTGATGTGTGTGATGTGGCATTATGCTATGATTGCATGAAGCCATATCACACTACAATATAGATTTGCTGAGGGTTTTTTTTTATTTCATTTTTTTCTTTTTTGGTTTTTTAGTTATGAAATTCTAATTTATAAATTTAATTAAATTTGTTTGAACATCAATTATGATGGCCTGGATGGCTGGACTTATAATCATTTCTTTCCGCATACTCACGTCTCATGTTATGTTGTCCTCAAAGGTTCTATATGATAAGGTTCGGTGGACATTTAATATGTATATTTCAATTCTGATCATTGAAATATGCATGTTAACAAATGCACAGGTTTTCTCATTTTTCCCTGTTTATTGTACACATTAAATAACTCGTTTTATTTTTATGTCTTAATTATATTTTGTCAATTTTTCTGTAAAGATGCTTTTCCAGATCTAGTCACTGAACATAACTAAGCCAATTCAAGCAATGTTCAATTCTGAATGGTGGTCCCTCACCAGAGCGATACTCAGAATCTCACTCTATAGCGAGGCACAATGATATTATTATGTATTGATTTTCTTAAATTATGAATAAACCAATAAACTGAATACATTTTTATTATGACAAAAGGTGTAAACAATGTTTAAATCAATATACTGCTCTTTCATTGTAACCATACAACTGTAATATTGATTTTAAAGGATATTAGGGCTTAATAAATAAATCAATTATTGGTTCCATCAATTATTTTCCCTCCCCCATTTTTTTTCGATACCTTTGCGTTTAGATATAAAATTATCACTATGATTTTATTTGAAATTCTACGGTCATACAAAGGTTTGATATATATATACAAATTTATCATCATTTTACATATTCCGATTTACCCTATGTAGATTGACCTTAAGGTAGCTGTCAGAAGTGATTTTTGGTCAAATATTGGTGAATTTCATCAACTTTCAAAGTATCCCCCTGAAATATTGGCAATGTTTATATCTATGATATATATCTCACTTTAAGCCTTATTTCCTCGTTTTGCACGTAATATAAAAACATGGTTACAAATCTCCAGTTCTAATTTACAATTATTTAAAAAGTAGCACCATGATTTTGACATCGTGAAATAGGCTCTCTGTATAATTCATCAAATGAATAAAATAAAGCCAACACGGCGACTATGCTTATTAATAATTGTAGACAGTTAATGTATCTTCCTAACGTTATACCAGTTTTTGTGGTAAATTTATTATATAATATAATACAGTGATTTCAATTTTGACGCGTCACGCACTCAAATTTTACAAAATTATTTTCTGACCAAACTTTTGAAGAGATCTTAACATGCAAAAAAATATTTTTCTATTACATTCTTGCATCTGTGATTATCAAACAGGCCATAGAGAACATAAAAACGTAGAAAATATTCAATAAAGATTTTTAAAACTGCCACTGGCGGCAATTTCAAATCACAAAAACGCAAATTTCGCGCATTTATAAAGTTTAAGATTTTTTAATAATTTATCTATCAATTCTAAAAATATAGAATAATTATTAAAATATAGGTGAATTCATTGGCTGTATAGCACTATAATCAGTTTTATGTTTCCGTATTAAAATTCGGAGGTTTGATTTTTTTAATGTTGGCGGAAAATATTCAAAATCGTCGCCAAAAAACCGCGAGCAATCGGAGAAAAAAGTTTTTTGACGCGCGATCGTTCGAGTGGATAACATATTAGATCACCTAATGCCATATTTCAATTCAATCCTAATATTATTTCTCATCATTTTAATTGCATCCATAAAAATATCCCAACTAATTGTAAATGTGAAAGCTTAGAATTAGTTACGGAATATGTCTATCTTGGTGTAACAGTAGATTGCTTTTTCAAATGGGACAAACATATTAAATAAACCTTTAAAAGACTCAGATCAATTGCTGGCAGAATATACACATTACACTTTTTCCTATCAATTGAAACAATTAAAATAATTTAAATGTAATGGCAGAATCTATTATAAGATATGGATTAACCATATGGGGAAATACTAATATAACCAATCTGAAACAAGTCCAAGTTGTACAAAACGCAATTGTAAAATTACTAGTCGTCCCTAATATTTTTAAACAGAGACACAATACACCGTTGCTGTTTCTGAGTGCCAAAATTTTACCTGTTAAGGCTATTCCATGGCAAAAAATCATAATTCAGTATATATTTACCCCGCAGCACAAAGAAAAATTAGAACATAAATACAGTACTAGATTCATGAGCAATGGCGGGTTAATAGTTCCGAAATTTAATAATAAATAAGGACAGAGGACGTTTGAATACAACATACCGAAGATATTTAATTTATTACCTGACATTATAAAGCAATGTAAGTCTATGAATAAGGTTAAATATATGGTGAAAAATTGGCTATCGGAAAAAAATATTTACTTTAATATGTATGAAAAATTGTATTGAAAAAATGTTGATTCTGTAGATATAAGATGTAAATTAAAACTTATAAAAATGTATATGTAACTAAACTTTAAGCACCTGTTGACAAGCCAATTCAATTGGCTTAGTAGGACTTGTTTGTTGATATGTATTAACTATTTATTCAATAAAAAAAGGACTTTAATGACTATTCGTGACGAAAATCATTGCGTATAAGAAAGCAAATTATTTATGTAAAATTGATAAACGACATTGCCGGAAGAGTAAACACAGAATATTTTTTGATGGAGTGAAATTTTTCTGCTAATAGCATTACTGATAATTTTTGTGACAACCTTCAGTTGCATCAGGCTTCACGTGTTTTGTAAAACCCATTATTGATAACTAACACAGTTGTTGGAATTTTTTTATTTAAAGTAAATGTTGTTCAATAATTTACATAGGTGTTTTCTGCAAGATCAGGTAAGAATTCTTATTTCGTTGCTGCATGATTTTGAGTTTTTTTAAAATCATTATCCAATTTTCAATAAACATGATTATTACAAACATATAGTGGTGTATAAAATAGGTAGTCATGCAAAGCTTTGACATGACAGCTTGTTTGTATGTTCAACCATATCATTATAATTAATGTTTATGTTTAGTAACAAGTGAATTTCTATTTCTACTGACATCTAGTTTTTTAAGTTCACCGTTGATTTCTCAATTATACTTTCATAATTCTAAAATGTGGTATAAATATCGCATCATCCGCAAATAATCTTTTCTTGCACCCTTTTATGACAATAAAACATAATTTATGTAAATGAATAATAAAAGTGGTCCGATACGGAGCCCTGTGGCACTCCCAATTCTAACCTGTGGTATAAATATCGCATCATTCGCAAATAATCTTTTTTTGTACCTTTTTATGACCATAAAAACATAATTTATGTAAATGAATAATAAAAGTGTTCCTAGTACAGAGCCCCTTGGCACTCCCAGTTCATTCATTAACGGTTCAGAATGTACACATCAACCTTTGTGATTTGTAGCCCGGTACGAAAGTATATTTAAAACCTCTTTAACCCCTTTTAGTTTTTATTGTTAATGTTTTTTATGACTAAGAGAATATTTCCGTTTTAAATAATGCTAAAAAATAGGTTTCCAATAATAGGCTAAGCATCTCGCATAATATTTATTTATATAGAATTTACGGCTCTAGTGCCATTTACATATGCAAGTTTTTTTTTTACACATACATAGTAAGAGTATTAAATTTTGATGAGTGAAATATTAAAGAATTAAATTAAAACATAACAAATAAAATAACAGTCATAAATCTGTTATGTAGTGACCTCATAAAAATAGGTATCGTTAAATGTGTTATTAGTGCAGATTTATACTTCACAAGTGGAATTTTAATAAAGATTAAATAGTGATATGTGTACACAAAGCAAATAATTTTATTGCATTAAAAAATATATCGTTTGTAAGTAATCGAATGTTGTTTTGTTTTTATTTATTTTATTTATTTATTTATAAGTACATGTTACATTTATATAACAATTGTTATTATTACGTGCGGTCGCTAACTTCGCTAGCTCCAGTTTTTGAAGAATCATAACATGAAATTGTGTCTAAATCGAATCAAATTTGCTACTGAAGTGCTGTGTTTTTCTCGGGCTATCACCCGGTGTGATTATATCCCGGAATTCTACCGAGATATGCTTATAAAGTGACTTTTTTCAAAAATATTGACACACAATCTACCTAAGATTTCATCTAGAAATGTTTTGAGAACTCGTACTAAAAGCGTCTAAGAAACTGAAATTTTGTGTGTAAAATAAAACTGGCTACCCAATCTATATCCTCGTGTGGCTGTTCTGTCGATACTCGAACGGGGAGTTCTTCAAAAGTGATATTAAAACTAGAAGTCTAAACTTTAATTGTGCATAAGTGAACTTAAAGAAAGTCTTAACCTAAATAAGCGAACTAAAACAAAACAAAATATTATAATAAAATAAAAATCTATCAATAAGTGAATTCTGAACAAATTTGAATAGTGAATTAAAAAAACAAAAATTGTGATTTATGCTGTAACTAAAATACACTCTAGCACATTTCTTTGACAGTTGTTTAATATCGAGTATAATCTCGGTGAGACTCAACAGTGAATTGGCATAAGTGTAAAGTGTTTGGCTCCAGTATCTTCGGAGAAGGGTTCAATCCTCGAACAAACCAAATCTTTTTATTTTATTATCATATTTACAAAGTACCTGTTCATAGATGGCGGTAAATACGTATACACACTAAACCAAAAATCTTTAAAACGAGATAACCCTAACAGTCAATAGATGGCAGTAAAAGCGTAATCCGAAAAAAAAAAATAATAAAAAAAATAACTAAAACTGCAAACAGGCGTAAGTACGGAAAGATCTTTCAGGTGTGCCAAAATTTTGCCCAACAACAGGCGCTAATATACATAAACCAAATCAACCCATCTGAAAAAAAATTTACAGAACACAAACAAAATGGACAAAAACATGGAATTATTTTTATCTAAACTTGATGAGAAATTAGAAAAACAAGCGGAAATAATAACTCATTCCGTTACTAGAAATGTGATGGAAGCGCTAGATGAGAAGATGAAAACAATTATTGAAGAAAACAATATCCTTAAAAATAAAGTTTCAGAACTAGAACAAAAACCTCATAGTAAACACGGGAGTACATTTGGACAGCCAAGAAATTAGCAACGTGTATAGAATAGGGAAACAAAGCGAAAACACGAATGTCCGGTCATAGCCTCTATCACGATCCAATGGAAAAAACACCTTATACTCAAGAACAAGACAAACATTCCGCCAGGTATTAATGTGAAAGAAGACTACTCGAAGAAAATCCTGGAAAAACAAAAACAGCTACAACCTCAACTAGAAGAAGAGAAAAAGAAAGGAAAAATTGCTTACATAAAATATAACAAACTGATAGTGTTAAAACCGAAGGACAACATTAGCAAAAAGCGAAAAAGAGGAACTTCGGATTCTTCTAAGTCATCAGCACAGAAGAAAGTAAATACCAACAAAATATCAAGCAATCCTTCACAACCTCTACCAAAAACTAGCATGAAAGAGACCAACAGACCCAACATAATGAATCAGGTCAACCGGGCAAGTTCTGACCCACAACTAAATGCTCCAAAAAAATAATTACTGTCTCGGAAGATCGGAAACAACGAATATTAACACCAACCAAAATTAACAACCAAAACCAACCAACAAAAAGTCTCCCGATTCGGCTGATCCCCGCGGGAGTTTTAGACCACAACCCTCTAACAACAAGAAGAGACAAAATGGGATATCCTGGGCATTAGTAAGATGTGAAGACTAGGAGAAAAGATTGAGAAACGCATTGACTATATACTATTCCACAAAGGCGAAACAGTCGGCCAAAAAGGTGTAAGATTCAAAATCAAACGATCAATGAAACAATACATACAATACCTAATTGGAATCTCTGATCGAATAGCCATTCTTAACATTGACATACCGAGATACCAAAAAGTATGGTCAATTATACAAATTTATGGTCCAACAGAACAAGCAACGAAAACAAAATTCAAACTTTTCTATAAAGAACTAACACAGACAATAACAAGGTATCAAAACAACCATATTATTCTAATGGGCGACTTTAATGCTCAAGTCGGGGAGAAGCAATGCAAGGAAGAATATGTCTTGGGAAAGTTCGGTCAAGGTAGAAGAAGTCCACGAGGTGAGTTTTTGGTTGCATTCTTATTACAACACAATCTAACGCTCTTGAACAGTTTATATATGAAAAACCAAAAAAAAAGTGGACATGTATCTCCCCCGACGCAACACCAAAAACGAAATTGACTACATAACATCAAACTATCCAAAAGCCTTCACGGATGCGTCAGTCCTAACTAAATTCAACTTCAATTCAGATCATCGAATGGTCAGAGGCAACATAATAATAGAATCACCAAAGAAATCTAGAAAACATTTCGCTTCACTCACTACAAAACACCACAGCGATGAAAACTTAGTTAATAATACAATCTCTAATTAAATCAGCTGAAGAATTAAGTACGAGTAACATTGATGCTCATACGAAATATGAAAAGCTAGAAGGTCTACTAACTAAAGTAAAAGCTGAGACTAGCAAAATAAACAAGTACAAGCTGAGTGATACAATGCTGCAACTTATAAAAGAAAGACAAAATCTACTTACAAAACATCCTAAAAAAGATAACATAAAAACTATAATGAAACTAAATAAGGAAATCAGAGAGAACATCAGGAAAGATAGGAAGACCAAGAGGCTGCAAACATTAGAAAAGCATATAGTGAAAACAGGAGGAGTGAAAAAAGCGCTTAAAGAATTGAAGGAATCAAAGAAGGAATGGATACCAAAACAAAACAAAAAGGGGACTACTTCTTCAAATAGAAATAACATCAACGAAATAGCCATAAAATTTTACCAGGACCTCTATTCAAGCCCAGATGACAAAGATAAACACGATCAGAAGACAAACGTCAATAAAGAGCAGAAATACGTTATAACCGAACCAAAAATACTTTCCAGAGAAGTAGAGAAAGCCATATACAGTAAGAAGATGGAAAAAGCTCCAGGCCTAGACAAAGTGACAAACGAACTTCTTAAAGGCACCCTAAAAGAACTACTAGCAATACTCACTTCAATATTCAAAGAAATACTAACAACTGGTCTAATCCCTACACAGTGGAAAACATCAAACATTATTCTTATATTTAAAAAAGGACAACAGGAAGATATAGGGAACTACAGACCTATAAGTTTGATGTCAAATATCTACAAAGTATTTTCCAAGGTTATCCTGGAAAGAATAAGTAAAAAATTAGACGAAAACCAACCACGGGAACAAGCCGGCTTCAGACAAAAATACTCTACCCTGGACCACATACACACAGTGAAACAAATAGTAGAAAAATATAACGAGTAAAATAAGAAAATATACATTGCATTCATCGATTACTCCAAAGCTTTCGACAGCATAAAACACACAGCATTATGGGATAGTCTTGAACAACAGGTTATACCTTTAATATACAACAATATTATAAAATAAACATATACCTGAATTGCGAAGCGAGGATCCAACTAGAAACCTTGGGGAAAAAGTTCAAGATCAAGAGAGGAGTAAGACAGGGAGATCCTCTATCATTAAAATTGTTCTCGGCTGCTCTAGAAAGTATCTTGCGCAAACTTGCTTGGGAAAAATATGGCATCAACGTGCAAGGTGCCAAACTGAACCACCTAAGATTTGCAGACGATATAGTCCTATTCGAGGAAAACCCAACGCACCTAAATAAAATGATAAAATCACTAAATGAGGAAAGTGTGAAAGTCGGCCTATGCATGAACGAAGACAAAACAAAATTGCTTACAAACTCTGATCCAGTAACTATTTGAATTAGAGAAGTGATCTGTTATGGTTTATTGATACACAATCCCCTGGGCTTTTTTTTATTTTTAAAAATTTGCGATCAATTCATGAATTTGTCGTATCAGTTACTCTAGTAGGAGCATTAATATAAGAAACAAGCCCGTGTTGAGTCAAAAGATTTTTATAATCGAGTGTTTGCGTTGCCATAGGCTTAAGTAAATCTATGTTAATATCACCAATTACCATTAGCTCTTCATTTTATGTACAGTTAAGTAAGGCCAAGTCTAAGGATTTAAGGAAGGATGAAATATTTTGGTGTTCAGGTGACCTATTTAGTGCCAGAATTGCGGTTTGGTTGGTTTTTATTTGAAGGCAGTTGGCATATTCAATAGATAACTCAGAGATAGTCGGGTCCAGCTCGGATTTGACATAGACAATTACTCCATCTGACTGTGTCTTATTATTTTGTGTATTGAATACCGTAAATCCTGCAATGTTTTTATGAGTATAATTTGATTTAATCGAACATTCAGTTAAAATTATTACGTCGAAGATATTATTCAAACCGGCAAGTGTTACAAGTAGATTATCATAGTTCCTGTCAATACTACGAATATTAGATGAAAATATTTTTAATCTTTTATAGGGTTTTAGAATGTCTATGCTATGTCTATGCTCTCAATATTGTTCTGGAGCACGTCGTGAAGAAGACAATGATTGCTACCGACTCAAATATTTGCTACAAAAGCAATCAAATAGTTGGATATGCAGACGACCTTAACATTGTCGGAAGATCCTTACAGGCTGTAAGAGAGGTGTTTGATCCCTTGGAGACTGCAGCAAGAGAGGTGGGCTTGCAAATCAATGAGAAAAAAAACTAAAATCATGATGCAAACCAGAACCCCACACCGCAGAATAAAAGATAAAGTGAATTTTAAAAACTCCTATAACTTTGAAGTGGTCGAAGAGTTTGCCTACCTGGGCTCCATCATAACGCAGGACAACGAAGACCCAGTAGAAGTAAGAAAGCGCATCACAGCCGCTAACAACACTTACTTCGCGTTGCTGCCAGTGTTCAAATCCCGAAACGTCCATAGGAAAACCAAAATAATGTACATTTGTTACGTATAATTTTTTTATAAAATTAGCGACCGGTTTCGACACGTCCGTGTCATTAACTAGCTATTTTAAAACTAAATTTTTAAGTGCAGAAATATGGGGTTTTATTTAGTTTGGTGTTTTGGAGGGAGTGGATTTTAGGGAGGGGGAGGGGGTTGAGAGGGAAACGGAGGGAGGAGTCAAAATAACGGGGAACATTGTCAATAGAGGTGATTTGCAAGGTGCTATTATTTTATTTACTATATTAATGTTTGAATTAATTTTTTTGTTGATTTCTAATGTTTCTAATGCGCACAAATTAAAATATTTATTAATGTTAGAATGTTTAAACTTAGTTTTATCCCGGTTGAAGCTATGGCCTGTCTCTATCAAATGATTAGCGAACTCGGAGAAATTATTATTTTTTAAGCATAGTTCGTGTTCCCTAATTCTGGTTTTGAAATTTCTTGTAGTCATACCTACATACTGCGAGTTACAATCATTACACTCTAAAGTGTATATCCCATTTTTATCTAATTTATTTGAAACATCCTTGTTATTAATTAAGTTTTTTATTTTAGAATTAGTGTAAAAAGCTGTCGAAATATTAACTGGTAACATGCGGGATATTTTTAAGGACAAGTCGCCTGTATAAAGAAGTTTTTTATATATTATATTTTTACTAGATTGAGTGTTATTATCTCCACTATAAATGTACTTTTTAGAAAATATTTTAACAATGTTCCCCGTTATTTTGACTCCTCCCTCCGTTTCCCTCTCAACCCCCTCCCCCTCCCTAAAATCCACTCCCTCCAAAACACCAAACTAAATAAAACCCCATATTTCTGCACTTAAAAATTTAGTTTTAAAATAGCTAGTTAATGACACGGACGTGTCGAAACCGGTCGCTAATTTTATAAAAAAATTATACGTAACAAATGTACATTGTGAATAATAAAAACTCATTAAAAACAAAAAATGTCTAGAAATTGTTACATAGTGAATGCCAAAGAAATACAAAAAAAAACCAAAATAACCCTGTATAAAACAATTATTAGAACGGTCTTGGCCTATAGATGTGAGGCGGGAACACTGACAGCAAAGTCTGCGGAACGGCTGGACACCTTCGAAAGAAAGGTACTTTGAAGAATCTTAGGAGCGGTGCGAGAGGGAGAGGCATGGAGAATCCTCCATAATAAGGAGCTATATGACATCTACCAAGCTCCCAGACTCTCTACTCATTTACGGCTCCAAAGACTAAGATGGGCCGGACATGTGCACCGAATGCCAAGCACACGTGTACCAAAGAAGGTTCTAACAGGACACCAAACGAAAGGCGGGCAGACCTAGGCTGAGATGGGAGGACGATGTCAGGAAAGATGCCAGAGGACTACTCCATGTTGCAGATTGGAAGACGACGGCCGAGGATAGAGGGCGGTGGAGGCTCATGTTAAAGGAGGCCAAGGCTCGAAATGGGCTGTAGCGCCATTGAAGAAGAAGAAAAATGTCTATGCATTTCGAGGGATCATTGGTTTCAGGAGTAATTACGTGTCCCAGGTTTTCTATTTGTAGATTAATATCAATCAACAAACAAGCAAATACGCCAATCAACCATGTACTTCATACCTTCAATAATCTTTTCCTAAACTCCAACATCGATATTGAGCATAATGGCGATGATATATACTATTAATTTCACTTTTATATACCGCCAATTCTCACACCTTCAAATTCTCAGAGATTTCTCGTCACTTTGTTTATGAATACGGGGTTGCAGTTGTTACGAAAAAAATTACAGGAATAGGCAAACGAATACATATTTGGACGCGGATTTCCAGATAATCTTTTAGTAAATTAAGAATATGTTATCAAGATTTCTCACAATTTCGAAACCGTCTGACAATCCTAAAACTTTTGCATTACAATCACGAATATTTTACCAATACTCATGATATTTTATCACTAGTTAGTAAAATTTCTCGTGATAATTTATCAGTAGCTAGCTGTACTCGCCACGCATTGCTGTTGCTCAGTCTATATGTGAAGATAGAGAAACAATAGCGCAAGTTGCTTTTTACGTCCAACAGATGGTGCTGTTTTTAAAAGATTTTAATTATTGCTAATTGCACTTTTTAAAATTATGAACTATCAATGTCAAAGCGTCAAAAAATGGATCGGAGAGTAGCTGTGTCTAAATCGCTCAAACGCCACACGAGTACATTGCACCCGTTCAAAGCCGGGGCGGGTCGCTAGTGATAATTAAGTATATGTATGTTGTGTATGTGTATGTATATTTATATGCATATATACATGTATGTATGTATATATACTTGCCTGTGCATGTGTATGTATGTACATATGTGTACTATTTTATATATTTGTCTATATCTTATAGAAAACTTTGTGAGTTATTGAAAACATTTTTTTACAAATTTTAAATTTTTTTTTTTTATAATTCTACCAAAATATGTTTACACTAGACTTAAATTCTAACTAACCATTCCT
Source organism: Hesperophylax magnus (assembly GCA_026573805.1). Lineage (NCBI taxonomy): Eukaryota > Metazoa > Arthropoda > Insecta > Trichoptera > Limnephilidae > Hesperophylax > Hesperophylax magnus. The sequence continues at coordinate 524,644 of JAIUSX010000191.1, read as the reverse complement.
CCATTGGGCACCATGAAACAGGCAGCTGCCTAGTATGGTGTTCTAATGTATCTTCTCTAAATAAATTTTTTGATCATGTAACATGTACTTATAAATAAATAAATAATATAAATGAACTAAAATTTTAAGGCCCCGTAGTAAGCGTTGAAAGCTGATTTGAAAGGGAGATATGTAAATATGAACGTTACAGAGAGCGCGCTAATATTAAAAAAAAAACGATACAATTAAGCGAAAATGTTAAAAATATTTAATAAAACACGACTCTCAACAAATTCTTTAGTAGCATTTAAAAATACACTGTAAATTATTTTCATGCCTATAACATATTAAATAACAGAACGATACGTGTTTTTTATAATTCTCGTAGCTTCCTATGCGAATTTTTTTATCGAGTAGAATAAAATTGAAAATAATTGAGGTTTCGGCATAACAAATATATAGAAATTATCTTCAAAAATAACATATATTTTTTTAAGAACTTAAAAATTAAAGAGCGATAAACTAGTTATAAATCGATCCAGTGTTGACGTGAATAAAGCTTCGATACTTGGTTAGAGTTACACAATAATGTGAAATCAATTGACGTGGTCCATTTCCGCCAAAGGTGTACATTTTAATTCTTATACGGATAAGTTCTAGATTTGAGTATAAAGCGTGGAGCATTTTTACCACGATTGTAAGGGAGACACAACGATTTCTCTGACACCAAACGAGCTGTTAGAATTAGCTTGAGAGGTTAACATCGATTCACGATCTGCTGTTCCGAGGCGTCTTTAGTCTTTTGCAATTATTTTTATATTATTTGTAGTAGTTTGACGTACAAAGCTTAAAAACACATTTTATATAACTAACTTGTTTACTTACACCCACTTGTGTAAATAGATGTTCATAAATAAAATGATATGAATAATGTTGACACAGAGACAAGGTTGCTAACAAAGGCATGTTAATCTCAGATTTTTTATTTTTTATTTGCATAATTATTAATAAATGAAGATTTTCGCTTATTACAAAGCGGAAATATTGATTATAATTTGATAAGTAAATTTTCAAAAGGGTAATTGAGCCAAAATTTGTTGTTTCCTATGCTGTACTACATTCAAAGAAAAAATCGTTTTAATATCTCATTTTTCATGAAAGTTTCAACAAATAATACCAACGTCTGCTCCGGACGCCGAATCATCAAGGCGCCAAGGGGCTGATGATACCAACATCTAACAGTCCTAACACATCGTCTTTGAGATTTTTTTTCACAAAAACGGCTCTACTAAAAAATACAATTCAAACGTCTTCTGATTTTGACAAGGGGCTTACTCAACAGACAATATATCAGTTCGCAGTTTTTCGCATAGCGATGTTGTACCGCATAAAAGATCAATTGAAGAAAATAAATTTAGTGGATGGCTAAATGTAAATATTGATCGCTTAATCAAATTGTTAAAGGAAGTAAGACTAGCGAATGCTAATAATGATAGACTTAAAACAGAATTCTGAAAACTTTTAAATCACCAGGCCTTAACACCAAAACTTGTAAATGTCCAATTCCAAGGGAAGGTTTTCTAGCACAAATTTTAGCTACTTCATGTAATGGGTTGGGTTACAGCTTTTCATTTGAGATTTAAAATTTCAGCTGCTTTGTTCATAGTCTATTGCCTTCTTGAATGGAGCACGTTCTTCTGATGTCATCATGATTGTGAGAACCATCAGTTGTCGCGTGTTTTATATGTTTTGCTGAAATTTATTATTGATAACAAACACAGTTGGTGGAAGAACATGCAGAATACACTTTGTTTAAATTCTCTACCTATAAATAATGTTTGATGATATATTGTATCATTTGTAAAGGTGTTTTCTGTGAGATCAGGTAAGAATAAGGCGCTTTACCATTTTATTTTCCCAAGTTCCTTTTACGTGGAGTTAATGTAAAATTTTGGAGGAGACCCACCACTTTCCCGCCTTGTTTTAGGTACTGATAGTACCCCTTCAGAGCTCTCGCAAGGACGCTAGTTTTTTTTTTTATATAACGAGATCTCATTTAAAGTTTCAAAACAAGACCTCCAAAATAAGTAATAAACAAGTTAATGTAACAGCAAATCCTTTACATTTCCTTTTATTATATTCATGGGTGGGATTAGTCCCATCCATCAATGCTTTCAGTTGGCTGCGGTTCCTCGCCATCTGCCTCCAGGCAGTCCTCAGTCCTTCGTGTCATGCTCCAATCCTCTTCCATACAGTGTAGCCAAACGCTATAACTCTTAAGCATTTTAAATACATTTACCTTATCTTTACTTACCAATTAGCATACTTAAGTACACATCGAAATATCTAATTTTAAACATTTTTATTTATTTTTCGAAATAACTTTATTGAGTAAAACCTCAAATTGTAATACCTATTTAATTATTGAAGACAATTTAAGCGATTTCTAAACGAAAATCTGAAACAGAAAAATCAGAAAAGGATACGGTCACATCTAGGACTCGAACCCAGGACCCTTGCCTTGCCGGGACACGACACGGACGTGTCCCAGAAAGACAAGGGTCCTGGGTTCGAGTCCTAGATGTGACCGTATCCTTTTCTGATTTTTCTGTTTCAGATTTTCGTTTAGAAATCGCTAATATTGTCTTCAATAATTTAATTTTAAACACGTTGTTCACTTATTGTTTTAAGTGTCTACGATATTTTTGTTATTTGTTTTTGGAGTGTTATGCCGTGTTGCGCTAACTCTTTCTTTAGCCAATGTTTCGGACAGCATTGCAGTGTCCATCATCAGGGCAGATGTGTTATTTGAGGTTGTGGTGAAATACGAGCTTATGTCTTAGGATGTGATACCGTGTTGCCAGCTCTTTTTTATATATAATACTTGCCTTACTAGCCATGAAAATCTTAAATCATATTTGTCTACGATATGTTTATAAATATTATAAAAACCTCATATGTTTTTCGCTATTCATTAAGATTGAATAATTACTGTTTTTTTATATAGTGGAATAACTTAATAAGTAAAACCTTAAATAATGAATTTTTAAAAGAGTTCAAATTGACGTAAGTTGATAAACGAAAAAGAATGAATATTGCTAATTTATTAAAATCTCTTAAAATATCTAAAAGTTTACCAGGAAACGCCCTGCAATCACTAACTATTTGAGGAGATTTTCAATAAATTAGCAATGTTCAATATCAGCAATTTTCCTCCATGTACCTATGTTGGTCAGAACACTTCCCCGGCAAGGAAGAGGTACTGGGTTCAATTCCTATCTGCGACTGAATCTTTTTTCAATATTTTCGGTTTCCAATTTTTCGTTTGAGTCGTTAATGTTATCTTCGATGGTTAAATAATTATTTTTGTTGCAATTTAAAACCTTTTTTCAGAGAATTTCCACCAAAATGAAGTCAGCGACCGTTCTGTTGTTGGTGGCATGTTCCATCGCTGCAGTTTCAGGCGGCTATTCAAAACCAACAAAACCATGTACGTAACAAATCATATTGTTTTTCTTCCCCTTGTCATTTTTGGGTCAGGGGTTCATCGCTTTAACAAGGCGCTTTCAGAAGTCCTAGCAAAAATATGAATAGGTACGTCAAAAAAGATTAATTCCTAAATTATTTAATTTTGTTATGTGGACCTCACTTAGAAGGCCAATGCTATTAGCGATCTGCGATGATAATTATTCCGGGCGTTCCAATTTTTAATGTGTTTCATCTTCGTTTTTCTTGTCTCTTCTTCCCCTGGTCATTTTTGGCGGGGGTTCATGTGATCATAATTATTCCGGCCATTCCAATTTTTTATGTGTTTTATAAACTTGTCACTGTTGTAAAATCCAAGTTTTCGACCTTGGCGCGCCTGTGTTCAGGCGCCATTTTGAAAAAAAAACAATCCGAAATTGTGTCAGATTTTAGTTTTTATAAATATATCTGTCACCAGTGCAAATTTGGCCGAAAATATTTCCTACAAATATATAGAACATACAATTTGCTACAACTTGAATCAAAACAGAGGTAAAGCGTTTTATGCGGCTTTCATTATTTTTTCATTCGTGCAATCAGAAAAAATAATCATTTAAAATTTAAAATCTAGGTAGAGATAAGGCAAATTTAAGTTACAAAACAACCGCAAGCTAAGTGGTCGACTCCTGATGACTTCCGATATCGTCGACTGACAATATATTCTGTACACTAGCTTACCAAAATTCTCCGATTCCGAGACTTCACAATCTCGGAAACAAATATTCTGATCTAAGTGATATATTTCATTTGAAAACTAATCAGTATAAATGTTGTATATTCTATCACTTTTATTCTTCTAGACACAAATAGACCTATGTACCCATATACCTTCTCCGCTTCTACTATTTTGTTTTGTTGAATCTTTTAAATTCAATTATATGCGTGAGGATTCATTTTTGCCATTATGTTTACATTCTTCTTTATTGTATTAATTTTTAAGTGTTTATTCTGATACAAAATGCTTGGATATTTCTTAAAGAAAAGCCCAATAAAAAATACAGTGTGTGGCAAGCCTACGCACGACGGAAGTGAAACTTTTAGTATTCTTCTCTCTTTCTTTTCATTTCATATTATTTTTATTCAGAATGCTGTACATTATAGTTTTAAAAAGCTTAAATTTATTTATAGGCGTGTTGTTAACAAATGAACCTTTAACTAGATTCCTAATATTGACATATTTATAAGTAGCATGTGATAAAAAAAAATTAAAAGTTATAAAAATATGGGATTCGAACCCGGGTCCTGCATAACGAGAGTCGAACGCTCTGCCTCTAGACCACGAGGAGAGGTATCTCGCGCGACGAGAACCGCGTATAACGTGTACTCCTCAATTGACTTTTAACCTGTAAATTTTCGTTTTCAAACACGGCAAATGAGTAATATCACATAACGTCTCGTTAACGCTTTATATAGGGTCGAATAGAAGATATATCGGCAGTGTGAAGTCATATCTGTCGTTTTTAAAAATATTTACGTATATTTGTCCGTATATTAATTAATAATGGCTGTGTTTTTTACTAAAAAAACTTGTCACGCACGTCTGCGAGGGTAATTATTCGCGTTATCGGCCTTGATTAGTAATTTTAATAATTCAGAATAAAAATAATTAATCAAAATACCCAGCAACTCTACTCTACCTCTATTTGTAAGCTATATTTCGACAAAAATATCATATAGGTACCGACCGTTAATTCAAGCCAATTACTCGAGTGAACACCTGCCGGTATAGAGTCTCACTAAATGGATTTAGACATTTCGGGAGACTATCGGTTAAAATTAACAAATTTATGTAATTTTTTAAAAAAATGTAGATATTTTCTTATATGTATGCCTGACAAAGTCGCAGCACGAGAGCATTTTATCACTTATCCTCGTATTAAAAAAATTACAAAAAGAAAAAAAAAAATAGTTTAAGCGGGGATCGAACCTCGGTTCTTTACGACGACAATCGGGCGCTCTGCCTCTAGACCGCGAAGCTGAGTTTGGAGAGTGACCTAAACTTGGTATATAATATTAGCTAGGCTCCTATAGCGAAATGATCCCCGTTTTTCGTGACGGTCATGAGTCGGTTTTACTCCGGTCTTCGAAAATGCATAACGCGAGTAAAGAAGTTTCACTTCAATATCTTCAGCAGCTTGACCTCCACAAGATCTCCTCTCTTTACCATAATATAGAATAAGTTTAATTTATTCCACGTTTTTCGTTGTCAGTTGTAAGCAAGCATTTGTGTTCAAATCGACTAAAATTTAAATGAAACTTTTCAGTCAGAAATACATAAAACGCGTGAAGCACAATAATAATGATATGTAATTTTTTTTTTTTTCAATTTAGCTGTTGTGACAACCAAACGACCTTCAGTATGCACCCCAGGAGAAAGAACCAAAATTGATTGCAACACCTGCGTTTGTTTGGACAATGGGCAGTGGGCTTGCACCAAGATAGGATGTCCAAAACCTACTCAAGGTACAAACGTTTAACAATCATTTATTCATAAGATCTCAGACATGTTCTAGACAAGGACAAATTGAAAACAGTTTATTATGCTATAATTCAGTGTCTACTTTCGTATAATATAGTGTTCTGGGGTTTCTGTCTGAAGACAATTATAGAACCATATTGCCCAAAACCTGATTCTCAAAGTTATGTACAAGAACAAATCATTTATCCTACACACTTACTTTACTACAAGGAATAAAATATCATAAATTTAAAACAAGTATTTATCACACAAACGCTTGGCAGATTTTTTGATTTCAAAAGTATTAGTTTTGCGAAAAAAACGCAGTAAATTCGTACTACAAAAATTGGCTCTGGTCTAAACTTTATGGCAATCCACACTTAATCTTTATTTGCTTCACTTTTATTTAATAGCCTTCCAGAACACATTAAGTCGTCAATATTCTTGTGTACTTTTAAAAATAATGTTAAATTATTTGTGCTAGCCGAGGATTGCTTGCATTATTTTTTCATCTTTGTCCATTTAAATTAATGGCATAATATGCGGTACATGTATATTTTCTCAGCCTTTTCCTTTTATAATGTTATTATTTTTTTTCTTCTCTCCTTTTTAAAATAATTGTTTATTATACTTTTTTTGCAATCAAATATCAATGTTTATCATGGTCACCTTACATGTTTACTACTTTATGCTGTAATGCGATCGGATGTCACAAAACTTTTCAAGGTACAACCATTGTGCAATCATTTATTCACATACATAGACTATGAATCAAACTAAGTGAAGAATAATTTTATATAAAAAAAGGAAAATTCAATTAATGTATTTAAAAAGAAAGTCATTAAATGACTGCTCATCATAAAACAGTACTACTCTAGTTGAATGAGGGTAGGGCCGGCTCTGAGCCCAACGACGCCTGGCGCGAGTTAAATGTTGGCGCCCCTTATAGGTGATCACTGTAATCAATAATATTCCGCTGAAACTGTTAGGTTTTATCAGCGTCTTGGTGCCTTGGCAACTCGGCGCCCAGAACGGACTGCTCCAATTGCGCCCGCATTAGTGGTCGATCCTGGATGAGGGGCTTATATTTAGCTTTTAGTAATAAATAAAAATAAAAATAAATTTTTTTATCTGTAGAATTATGCACTGGACAGCCAGAGGTAGGGCCGTGCCGGGGATCTTTCCAAAAGTGGTATTTCCAGGGCACCATCGGCGGCGCTGGCAACTGCAACATTTTCGTGTGGGGCGGCTGCGGAGGCAACGCGGCCAACAGGTTTGACTCGGAGCAAGAGTGCCTGCACCAATGCATAGGAAAGTCGTGTGAGTACTAACAAGTCATATTACTAACGATTTATTTATTTATTTATATTTTAAATGCATATTTACAGAATAAAAAATTCCAATAACAAAGATACATTATACAAATACACAATCATAATTGCCTAATTAGCGATTTAAATTTACTAATGCTCAGGTGGAAAATGTTGATGTCAGAGGCTAGTGATGAATGTGGTGGTGTATCCTCTATGATTTGTAGAGTTAGGGATACTTGATTAATGTATGTAGGTAAAACATATTTTACCTAAACTAACAGCACGAATGTCATGTTTCGTTATTATCTAGTACATCCTCTCTGCACACTTCTTGGGGAACACGGTAAAAGACACCTGCAGGTATAAGTACCTCAATTGACATTTGTTATACGGCCGCATATCATCTCTGCATACGTAACCAAGGAGGCTTTTTTAGAAATCAAGTGTCCCAAGGATGAACTGGAGGATCAACTATAGGGGAATCATCGTGGTCTTTTGATTTATATTGTGGTAGGTTTTTTCCGGCGTTACTCACGGATGGCTCAATTTACATCAGTCATTGTATCGCGACACCAATTTATTAAATTAAACCAGCAGCGGTAGAAAACGGTTATTTTAAACAGATTTAATGCAACTGGTAATACTGTTAATGGTTATAATGTTCTTTGTCAAAATGTTCCTAGCAAAAATGTAAAATTTTAACGGATCAATAGATTCGTCAATCAATCAGAGTAAGTATTCAATAAATACATCAATTAAACAATCAATCATTCAATCAATCATATGCCCATATGATCAATCCTTAATCAACAAATAAATCAATTTATCGATCAAATAATCTATCAATCAATAAACAGATCAATTGATAACAACAATCGATCGAACGGTAATTCAATAAATCAATCTTTCAAGTAATTAAAAGGATATCTAATCAATCAATAGATATATCTATCAATCGATATATCAATCAATCGATATATCAATCAATCAATCAATTAATTGCTCAATCATTAGATATTACAATCAATCGATATATCAATCAATCAATCAATTAATTGCTCAATCAATAGATATTACAATCAATCGATATATCAATAAATCAATCAATCAATCAACTAATTGCTCAATCAATAGATATTACAATCAATCGATATGTAAATCAATCAATTAATTTATTGGTCAGTCAATCGATAAACAACAAATCAATAATTTACTCAACCTTTATATTTTACATTCGATAAAAAAATAATCAATCAAAAAATCAATCAATTAATCAATCAATCAAAAAATCAACTTAAAATCCATGATCAATTGTCAATCAATGATGGAACTAGGTAATATTTACAATAAATGTTTTGAGTTGAGCGTAACAGCGAGAAGGCTTTTATTTTAATGGAAAATTTCAAACAAGGCGCATCGTCAACGAGTCAGTAATTAGTATAATTAAATTTTGTTGTTTTAGTTACGACTACTACAAAGAGGCCAAAGGTTTGTACTCCCGGAACTAACAAAAAAATTGACTGCAACAAGTGCGTCTGTACTGCAGACGGGGATTGGGCATGTACTGAAATGCTGTGCTCAAAAACAACTACAGGTAAATTGTCATTATACAAAAAGCAAAGACATTACAGTTACTTACTAGATTATTATTAATACTTGATTATGTGTTAATAAACTAACTATCTTTAACTTCAGCCCCTCGAACAAAGAAGCCTCTGGTGTGTGGCGCTAACGAAGTAAGGGAAGAATGCTACAACCCATGTCCTTCAGATAAATGCGCGGACATCGGCAAGCTGCAGAAGTGTGCGGTGATTGAGGAAAAGGACTGTAAGCCAGGCTGCAGATGTGCTCTACACTTCAGGAGGAACAGCGCTGGGGTTTGCATTGACACTAGAAAGTGCCGTGAGTAAATGACCTAACCCAACCTAACCTAACCTACATTGTAATGCTGTATTTTTATACATCGTGGTAATGAAACGGGTAATGAATGGGTTCTCATTAATACGTAGAAAGCACAAACAGATAAACGACATAAACAATTCTAATGATTAATAAAAACCCATGTCCTGAACATCAATTACAAAATTTTTGAAGTTAACAGATCAAAAAATGAATACTTCATATGAAGTATTGTATTATGGACGATCTAATTTATTTAAATATTAATCTGAAGAGGTTTTCAAAACTTAAAGATGATATTGTTAAAGTATACGTTGCGATGTTGAGTAGTTGATGAATTAATAGGGCGCCAGGTTATACAAACGTATTAACCAAGTATTTTACCAAGAAGTTACATGATAATGGGTTTAACTTTCAAAATAAGTTAAAGAAAAAGTTCTTCTTGATTATTTACTTAGACTTTAAAATAAGTCAATAGTTTTCTCTAAGACACTATCTAGGTAAAACACCTATTTCATCAGAAAATTGGTGTTTCAATAACTTTAAAAGGTAGCTGCCAAAAATATGGTAAAAATTATATGCAAGATGATATTGTTAATTCTTAATTTGAGATTGATAATATATAGGTCCCAATTGTCTAGTGTAAGACGCCTGTCCGGGTAAGACAACACATCCTGGATTCGATTCCTATTTGTGACTGTTATCTTTTATTTTCTGTGTCTTGTTGAGTTTTATGTTTCGTTTAGATTTAATACTACCCATTATCTTCTTGTTAAGTAAATAATATTCCCTTACGTGTTTGATGTGCCTCCATTTTAAGCCTAACTCCTGTGATAGTCATGTCGTCATGCCCTTATGGCAACAAATACAAACATAACCAATTCTTCACACAGCGCCCTCAAGGCGATTCTCCACAAAGCCTATGGGACGATCTGCTTACTCTGCCTATCAGGAACTAACATAGAAATGTTAATCGAGCTGTCAGTTTAACTTGTTGTCCATGTTTAATCGCCTTGTATGTAACGAGAATCGGGACAAGATGTTACAAACAATAACAACGTATACACGAAAATAAGTGTAATCTGGTGATGCAGTCATATCAAAGTCGATGCTTGCATATGCATTCCGTGAAGACCATGTTTAAAAATCAAAATTTTGCTTGAAATGACTTTATTCACATCATGATTGAATAGCCATATACCTCACAACTCTCTTCTTCATCATTTTTTTCTCTTCTGTACTCTCTTAAGCCACACTATATGCCGCAATTGGGAATGCCGTATTAATACAAATGTGAGCCTCGAGTAACCCCCGTTATAAGAGTCTTGCGTAGCTGTGATACGTATACTTAAAATATACACATTTCTGGATTGTATATTCCTCTTCAAGTTTGGTAAAATATGTACCTGTATCATTTGTTGATTACCATAGCGGCACCTCGCCAGTGCAAGTCAGGAGAGTTCTGGGACAACAATTGCTCTGCACAGACCGCTTGCAACGACGAACGCTGCATCAGAGAGCCGGGAATTGTGTGCATCTTGAGGGTCCCTGATGAGTGCATTCCCAGATGTCAGTGCAAGGTTAACCACTGCAGAGACGAGAGTCAAAAGTGTATCAAGAAAGGTAAATTAAAGGTTTATAATACAAGGTTTTTATGTATACTAAAAAAGATAAATATAGGAAAAAAATGTAATCAGATTATATGTTAAATAATGTTAGTATTAATGGAACATTGCAGGCTGCAACGGAGACCCAAACGCAGTTTCCGTGAAGTGTGGGGACCCTTGTCCAGTCACCTGCAGGAACAAGAGCATCTACCCTCGGGAGACTTGTGAACTTCCCTGTGAAGAGAACGGCTGCAAGTGTGTCTCCGGTTACGTCTTGGATGACGAGGGTATATGCATACCAGAACTGGAATGCCGTAAGTATAGCTGCGTAGTTGCTTAACCGATTTTCTATTATTTTCTAACAAAATACTTAACCGCAGCTTATTATTATTTTTTTTTTTTTAAATTCCCGCGTATTCTAATTACTAACTTATCTGCATACTCTGTGGGAAAAGGCCTGATTGTTGTTGATAAAATAAATAATAATTCTTACCCATTTAAATTACTATTTTTCTAACATAGTTGATGACCCAAATAAGTTGATTTTAATCTGGGCTTGGTTGGAATGACGAGCTCAGTTATTTTTTACATCAACCCCACACAGAAGGCTCTGGGGAAAATAATTTCCCTCAGTGCCTATGTCATCTTTTGGAATACTGTGTGAAGGGTATATTTAAGAAAAAGGAAGAAGTAAGTCTTGCCGATGAATCAATCCAATATTGTATTTGCACGCCTTTCTTGAAAGAATTGAGTTTTTATACAGACATAACTGTTTATAATATTATATTAGGTCTCAATGGGCGAGTGGTTAGAGGCATTGTATCGATATGACAGAGATCATGGTTTCGATTGTCAGTTGCAATTGCAACCTTGTTTTATGCGTCTCTTTTTGTGTCATGTTTCATTTAGATTTGTTCGTATTACCTTCATCTTCAATTTCTGAGATTCCTCTACCTGAGGGAGTATGGCTACTACCCGTGGCTCTATCCTACTGACTTTCTCTTGGGCATGCTCGGTATGAACCATCTACGGATCAGAAGAGATGTGCATATTGTATCACACTTCTTCAAACTGATTCGTGGATGGTTTGAAAATCCTACATCATGGAGAGTATTAGCCTCTATGTTCCTGATGGTTATCTCCGTCACCGACACCATAGACTGTTTTACCTCCCGGCCTGCAGGACTAACTTGCCTGTAGGTCATGCTGGTGTGGAGAGCAGTCTTGCTGTAGAACAGAATTAATTCGGATATTGACATATTATTTAGCATCAGTGAAGCTGCCTTTGAAAGGTAAGCTCCATTGATGCTGTTATAGTTGATACACCGCTTACTTATTATGTAATACCATTTAATAATTGTACTTAAAATCGAATTAAAATGTAATTTTGTAATGTTTTTAAAGGATTAAACTAATTGAATTGAATTCAATGATTAATGATATTTTTTAATGTTACAGCTGAAATCTGTGTGAATCCGAATGAGGAATTCAAAAAATGCAGGGCGGACCAGTACTGTACCGGCATTTTACAAGGCGGAGAGGTCATCCTACCTAAACCTGACGTGTGCAAGCCCAATTGCAGGTGCAACGAAGGGTACGTCAGGGACTATAACAACATTTGTATTCTGCCAGGAGAGTGTAAGTTAATATTTCTAAATTAAGACAATGTTTACTCTCGGAGCTGGAGCTGGGCTAGAACTATAGTTTTTGGAAAGTCGTGTAGATAGTGAACTTTTAACAAATTAACACATAAATATTTTATCAATATCGGAATAAAAGTGTAGAGTATAAAAATCAAATCGTGCCGCCCGCCCGTTGTTCATCCGACAATCTTCTATAAATATGAATTGATTTATTCCTCTTTTAAATTCCGTGACTTTGGACTGGCTTATATTAAACTCATTCTGAATATACATTTGGTTAGTTCTAGACAACAGAGACTGTTGATTTTCCATGCCGTTAGAAATCAGCATCGCATCATTACCATACAATAGTCAACATAGTTTACGACTTCTCATTTCTGCACTTCAAATCAGTTTTTTCCACTTTTAAAATTGTTACTTATTATTCCAGGTTTCAAAGAACCCGATACTAAGCTGGTAGACTGCCCCGACCCTGAAGCCCTAGTATGAACTCTGTACGAGAGCTTGCTAATCCTTAGGCTGTCATTGCAGGAATGGATTTGTGAAGAACAACTCTACTGATGCCACCTGTATTGCGTTGAAAAATTAAATTATCAATGTAAAGTTGACTTCAATTGAATAATATGACTTCAATAAAATAATAAAATATAAATAAACAATTTGAGTAAATTACTTTGTTGTGAAATCTAAAGATCTAGATATTTATCTGAGCAGTTAGACATAAATTCTGTTGTACTTAGTGTCGACCCAATATGTATGGGATTGGTAAGTATGCATTCGTAAATATTTGGTGGATAGGAAAACTCAATATAAAATCCAGCAATTGTCCTTCTAAATGTTACCACAACCGGTATAATTGTTGCAAGATGTCATTAAAAGTTAATGTATGCTCATTTGAACCTCAGTGTAAAATAATTCCTCAGATAGGGAGGATTGTTGTATATACAATATAACCAACACGCAGAATACAATATGGTGAATTTATATTTGAACATACCTATTTCGAGCGTCCAGAATCTGGCACACTTTGTGGCCGTAACCGCGACATGTGATCTCCCTTTTTCCTAAACTCCAATCTGGCCTCATGTTATGTTTAAGAAGCCTAGGTTTAAAGTATTGGGGAATAATTTAAATCAAGTTGCATTAAATAGATTTTCCCTAACAACACAATTGTAATAAACATAGTTCTGGGTCTGATCCTTGGGCTGTGGACTTAGTTGTTGTTCCGGAGGTAGAATATTCCAAGCCTTAGGCCCTGACTGTTTTCGCTTAGGTTCCATCAGTCTGCCTATGGCTGATGATATTGGTAGCCTAATTATTGAAGGCTCTAGAACAGTGTTTTCTAGAATGCATAGTTTTGAGATATAAGGTGGAGCCATTTCATTGATGGATTTAAACACCACGCAGCACTATTTGTAATGGATTCTTTTAGGGCATTTGAGCCAGCGAAGCTATATATATTTAAAAAAATTATGTTTGTTTGTTTGTCTCTTATAGACACCAAAACTACCAGACCGATTTCGTAAAAAAATTCAAAGTTTGTTAGAAGTCGTATTAAATTCGATATACTTAATCCAGTTTTTTTATACTAAAAATATGATATAGAGTAGCGAATGGTAGAAAAAGACGCATTATCTGTGCACTGAATAATTATTTATTTATTTATATACTCGTATATATACGCCTACAAAGGCTTTTACATAAAAGTGATACACGATGCAGTGTATATAGGAGAATATCTGTGTTATACAGGAGATACTGACAATAAAAAAATGTAATCCATTGTAAAGAAGGAACAAAATACACAATTGTAAAATTGTGATTACAAGTATAGTGAGAAAATATTAAGAAATAATTAAAAAATATGAAGCAATATTAGTAAAACGTTAGAGTAAAAAAGTAAAAAAAGAAATTACAACAACACTACATAAAAGAGAAAGCATTAAAACTAATTTACCAACCCTACTCTAAATTGTAAGATTCGACAAAGTGTTGGTAAGCCACTGGAACGATTTCGGTCGAAAAATCGACCACTTTTATTTTTCTGCGATTGATATCGGTCCAAAAATGGACCGATTTTTCTACCATTCGTAAAATATTTATTGTAATTATTTAAAACGCTTCCTTGGCCAGCTACTTGTTTTATCGAATAGCTGATAATATATTCTCTTTGTCTATGAACTTATCCGTTGTCTTTGAAGTGATATTTAACGAGTTTTCGCGGTTTTATAAGGCGTCCTGTCAAAAAACAAAACCATAAATTTTTAACATTCACGAAATTTTGGACTCTTCCTAAAATGCCGTAAGTAATTAATTTATTGGGTTTTTAACGCATAATTATATATTTGTGTTATTGTGATTGACTTATCTATCTTTGAAATGCGTTTTTAATTAGTTTGTTTCTAATATATTGTTTTGGTTGAAGTTTTTGTGTAAGAATACGTCAACTGAAGACGTCATCTGTTTTTGATTTACAATAATGTCTTATATACTGCACTCGCGCATTTGAAATATAGATATTCCATCACAGTGATTCAAAACAAAGAGATATATATAAGTTTTATTTGAATTGGTTCATTATTAATACAGATATTTGTTAACCAATTATTTTAAGTCATATGTCAAAAAGTTGACTCTTTTTTACATGTAAAATGGTGTAAAGCCTTCGTCACACAATAAAAATTTAGTAATTTAGTTGTATAATTAATTAATTTCTTCACTTTTACCAAATTTGTGCAGAAACAAATGTCGTCCAGGGAAAGGGAGCACTCCACGACCCAATAATTATTTTCAAATTTTATATTAGTGCAATATTTAACAAAATTTAAACATTTAAGTACTTACATTAAGTGTTTTCAATTTAAAATATATAGAGTGGTGCTGACTGCAAGAGGAGGCAGAGGAAGAGGGAGAGGTGGGGTACGAGCTGGTGCCAGACTACCTGCACGTGGACGTCAACGCAGAGCTGCAATTGCAGCCTCGTCTGGAGTGTTAGTATTTTTTAATGTTTTTTTATGAAAGTACTTTGCTGTGGCCGTTGAACTCATCATATATTTGTATTTATTTAAACAGCGACCCTGCTTTGCTACTGGTGCGAGAGGATCGCGTCAAGGCCCTAAAGGCTGTTAGGGCCCTGCCTGCTTCCTTCCGGCTAGAGCTGGAAAGCCGAAAATTCAAGAAGCAGGCGGCGCGCATTTTGCTCCCTACCGCACCTCCAAGAAAAACTAAACAAAAGTAAGCAATCGTATTTAGATGCTTGATACAATATTATTGTTTTTTCCTGACAGCGTTCCACTCTTACAGTGATAGTTGGTAAGATCAGCGCTCTGTGCATTTGGCACATTCAGTGCATATTTTACAGAGTTCTAATTTTATTGTTTATTTACATACTGTACTTACTGTTTCACACGTGAATGAGAACAATTTATATGATTTATGTAAATGTTTTCAGAATTCCATCTCCGGAGAGAACAACGTGTCCCTTTTCACAAGGGACGCCTTCACCGTTGCCACGACCCGTACCACCACCGTGGATGTCCACTCCCGCACAGATCCAATCAACGGCTCCCAATGCACCAATTATGCCTATCCGTGCAGCATCTCCCGAGCCGTTACCTGGGACATCGCGGAGTGGGGAACTCTTCTCTCCGGAGGCCCGCTATCACAGCGAGCTGTGGGTGGACGTGCCATTCTACCAAGAATTATCGGCGTTTGGGAACGGTGAGTTTATTTTTTAAAATGTCATACCAGGGGCTCAATATAAAATCAATTATCTATATTTTATATTGATATCTTTAGCACAGTTTCACTGTTGGTATATTGGCAGGAAATAAGCATAGTACTTAAAAATTCCACATAACAAACATACAAAATGTATTGTTGTTATGACGTGGATGCATCATTACACATCTTTTTTTTTCTGTAACGGGTATTGCAGAGTGAGAAATAAGACATGCCGAACTTCTTTGCGAGGATTACATTTGATTCACCGGCTTCTAAACGGTGTAATACAGCATTTTTTTCTTAAATTGAAAAAACACTTTCGCTTCACGGGACTCATTGTGTCGAGCTTCCTAGTCAAAAGCGAGGCTGTATTGGTAGGTGGGTTTTGTAACCGGACAAATTATCATTAAAATAGGTCGCTTTACGTAGTTGGTCACTTTAAACGGATACGTTTTCCTACTAAAAGTTATGAAACCTTACTAGAGTTTACATTATCGTCACTTAAAACAGTAGACCGTTAAATGCAAAGTCATTATATCCAAATTCTACTGTAAATTTGTGTTTTCTTTTATTTCAGAGTCAGACATGGGCAGTAACGTGGACGAGGCAGCTGTACTAGAAGAGTCTGTACTTGGAAACCGTGAGTTATAAAACTAACTAACTTACCTTCACGCCATTTCGGTAGGCAGAGAGGATGAACCACCATGCAACTCGATCTTGGCACACACACTCTTTTCTTCATTCCATACCTACCTGACTGTGCTATTCTGACTCCTGACATAGCCCGCCTCAAGTATTTGATTAACTTTTTATTTATTTTTTTATATGAATACCTCACAAGAGCCTCATCTGGAGCCAGTGAGACTATGGCATCCTCAATCGGGGTATGTTGTGAGGCTGAAGGTAGCGGGGAGGGGAAGGAGGTGTGGAAGAGGGAGGTGGAAAAGTACCTGGCTATTCAGAACTGGTCACCAAACACGGCTAAAACCATTTCAAGCAACGTTTCAATTCTGAATGGGGTCTTACACCAGGGCGATACTATGGGTATCTTCCACTCTGGAACGTGCCGCAAATATAATATATATTATTTTAAATGAATTTTGTGTGAAAATAACACTAATTATTCAAATATAATTTATTTGATTTGATCCCGCGACCATCGTATTGCGAGTCATAAGCCGTACCAGAGGCAGTGGGTTATCGTAATATAGACACATTAAATTAATTTGGGTTTTCTGTTGTTTCAGAAATGGACAGATCGAGCGACGAGGATGACGAAGCGAGTGACGTCGACCACGAAGAGAGCGATGAGGATACCTTCTGCATGCCACCAATACCTTATCATAATATTATCAACGTTTCACCTAACTCCGCTATGGCCATAGACTTTAGTAGACAAGACCAGGTAGATAGTGAGGCAATGCGTTCGATTCTGCCGCCTGAAGGTTACTCTTTCGATTGGTCTAAAGATATCTTACGTTTTACTGGGATAAGGGAGACTTTCACAGGCACGCCGGGACCAACTTTCAATACCGACGAAATGGGCAAACCTGTGGATGCCTTTCTTAAAATCTTTGATGCAGATTTCGTTGAACTGATCGCGAGAGAGACCAACAGGTATGCAGATCAATGGATTGCGAAAAAACAATTTAAGCGTCATGCGCGTACCAATAAATGGGCTCCCACGAATAAAGAGGAAATGTATGTATTCTTGGCAATTTTAATGTATCAAGGTATTAGTCCCCTTCCTGTTGAAAAAGACTACTTCTATTCAAAAAAACTCACCGCCATGCCTTATTTCAGCCGAGCCATGGATTATAATCGTTTTCTTCTAATTAAAAAGTTCCTTCACTTCACCAACAATGAAAGTCTTTCTTCTGATGCACCATTATCTGTGCGAAGGTTACAAAAGATTCAACCCGTCTTGGACCACCTCTCAAATAAGTTTGAGACTTTATACCTGCCCGAGCAAGACATCTCTCTGGATGAATCCTTACTCTGCTATAAAGGCCGTTTGGGATTCGTCCAGATGATCAAAACCAAAGCGGCCAGTGCGGGTATAAAGTCTTACGAGCTTTGTGAGTCCAAGTCTGGCTATCTTTGGAAATTCCAAATTTATACGGGGAAGACCATTTCCAGACAGGCTGAATCGACAAATCCAGACCAGGAAGATATGACGGAAGACATAACGGAAGATATGACGGACGACATGACACAGGCCAACTTTTTGGGTGCTCACAATATCTGCCCAGTTGGGGCCACTGCAAAGATAGTATACGACCTGGCCAGCCCTCTGTTTAACAAGGGGTATACATTAATAATGGACAATTTTTATAATAGTCCATTATTGGCACGATGCCTCAAAAGAAATGGGATGGACTGCATGGGCACATTGCGGTTAAACCGAGAATTTGTGCCCTCTGCATTTAAGTCCCATCTCCGGTCCAAACTGAGGGAAGGTGAGGTTGTATACTCGAACTGCGGGGACCTCAATGTAATGGTTTGGTTGGACAAAAACCTGGTAAGTATGTTGTCCACCTACCATAAGGCAGAAATCGGGGCAGTTGAAAAGTTTGGTACCTGGACTTACAAACCTCAACTCGTACTAGACTATAACAAGGTAATGGGGGGGGTTGACCGAAAAGATCAGCTTTTGTCAGGCTTCCCCATTGAACGACAGCGAAACCTGGTCTGGTACAAGAAGCTTTTCAGGAGACTACTAAGCGTTTCGGTGCAGAATGCGTATATATTGTACGGCTCAAAGCTCCGCAAGGAAAATAAACGCATTTTGTACCGAAACTTCAGGAGTGAGGTTGCGGATGAACTCCTTCTGCTGTTCTGTCGTAGTCAAATTGACACGACTGTGCGGACCATTGGCCTAATAGCTGAAGGAAAGACTCTGCGACCTATCCTGAAAGGCAACCACTTCGTGGTCCGTAGCGGGAAAAAGGTGAAATGTGCCTGGTGCAACATAAATAACATTTTCAAAAGGACCCTTACAAAGTGTGATGTGTGTGATGTGGCATTATGCTATGATTGCATGAAGCCATATCACACTACAATATAGATTTGCTGAGGGTTTTTTTTTATTTCATTTTTTTCTTTTTTGGTTTTTTAGTTATGAAATTCTAATTTATAAATTTAATTAAATTTGTTTGAACATCAATTATGATGGCCTGGATGGCTGGACTTATAATCATTTCTTTCCGCATACTCACGTCTCATGTTATGTTGTCCTCAAAGGTTCTATATGATAAGGTTCGGTGGACATTTAATATGTATATTTCAATTCTGATCATTGAAATATGCATGTTAACAAATGCACAGGTTTTCTCATTTTTCCCTGTTTATTGTACACATTAAATAACTCGTTTTATTTTTATGTCTTAATTATATTTTGTCAATTTTTCTGTAAAGATGCTTTTCCAGATCTAGTCACTGAACATAACTAAGCCAATTCAAGCAATGTTCAATTCTGAATGGTGGTCCCTCACCAGAGCGATACTCAGAATCTCACTCTATAGCGAGGCACAATGATATTATTATGTATTGATTTTCTTAAATTATGAATAAACCAATAAACTGAATACATTTTTATTATGACAAAAGGTGTAAACAATGTTTAAATCAATATACTGCTCTTTCATTGTAACCATACAACTGTAATATTGATTTTAAAGGATATTAGGGCTTAATAAATAAATCAATTATTGGTTCCATCAATTATTTTCCCTCCCCCATTTTTTTTCGATACCTTTGCGTTTAGATATAAAATTATCACTATGATTTTATTTGAAATTCTACGGTCATACAAAGGTTTGATATATATATACAAATTTATCATCATTTTACATATTCCGATTTACCCTATGTAGATTGACCTTAAGGTAGCTGTCAGAAGTGATTTTTGGTCAAATATTGGTGAATTTCATCAACTTTCAAAGTATCCCCCTGAAATATTGGCAATGTTTATATCTATGATATATATCTCACTTTAAGCCTTATTTCCTCGTTTTGCACGTAATATAAAAACATGGTTACAAATCTCCAGTTCTAATTTACAATTATTTAAAAAGTAGCACCATGATTTTGACATCGTGAAATAGGCTCTCTGTATAATTCATCAAATGAATAAAATAAAGCCAACACGGCGACTATGCTTATTAATAATTGTAGACAGTTAATGTATCTTCCTAACGTTATACCAGTTTTTGTGGTAAATTTATTATATAATATAATACAGTGATTTCAATTTTGACGCGTCACGCACTCAAATTTTACAAAATTATTTTCTGACCAAACTTTTGAAGAGATCTTAACATGCAAAAAAATATTTTTCTATTACATTCTTGCATCTGTGATTATCAAACAGGCCATAGAGAACATAAAAACGTAGAAAATATTCAATAAAGATTTTTAAAACTGCCACTGGCGGCAATTTCAAATCACAAAAACGCAAATTTCGCGCATTTATAAAGTTTAAGATTTTTTAATAATTTATCTATCAATTCTAAAAATATAGAATAATTATTAAAATATAGGTGAATTCATTGGCTGTATAGCACTATAATCAGTTTTATGTTTCCGTATTAAAATTCGGAGGTTTGATTTTTTTAATGTTGGCGGAAAATATTCAAAATCGTCGCCAAAAAACCGCGAGCAATCGGAGAAAAAAGTTTTTTGACGCGCGATCGTTCGAGTGGTTATGCTTAGCTCGATATAAAGAGTCAATAAACAAATCAATAGCACCCCCATACTTGTTGCCCAGATCATACATCCTAATGGTCAGTGAGTGTGTCTGATAGTTGGTCGAGTATGTATTACAGAAGAATGTTATATTTTGTCTTGTATTCCTAGTCGTCACATGTAGTTTAATAGTGTTGGCAGGACTAGTAGGATGGCAGGACTATCAATTAAGTTGTTAATGACTCTGTGTAACACAACCAGGTCTGAAATAATTCTCCTGTCAGACAGTGTTATTAGATGCAATTGTTAATAAATGCAATGACATAATTAATGTAATCAGAATTCTGAGCTTAAAATTTACGTACTTTAGAAATTTGTGCTGAACTCTTTCTATATTATTGGAGTGAACTTTATATAAAGGGGAATAAGATGCGTTGTCAGTAGCAATATGGTATAGAGTAGGGAACGGTAGAGAGAGTAGGGTAAGCTCAAAGAAGACACGAATCAAATAATTATTTGTGGTAAAATGAGACGTAACTAATGATCGAAGAAAGATGTGAAAGGAGAATATATGATATGGAAGTACTGGCTGAAGAGATCAGGAACGCTCAAGGAAGACATGGCACGATCAAGTGAATCGAATGCGGCGGCGAATGATGAACAAAGAAAAGGGGTGAAAGAAGAATGTATGACGTGGAACAGAATAGTAGGAGAAGTCAAGGATGCCCGAGGTAGATATTTCATTTTCAAGTGAAACAATATGTACAATAATTTTATATCAGTTTCAAGGTACATTAGAATTCACAAAATCAAAATATTACCTCTAACTATTTGAAAATCCTCAAGCAATGCCGAGTACACTTCAGATAGTAGTTTATAAAAAAGGAGTGGAATCAAATTTTACAATTCTATTACTATACTGTTTTTTGAACTGAACCGTCCCATTAATAATCTTTTGTATCTCAATTGAAGATGTCCACCGACTGGCACAGTTATTAGCCTCCGTTAGTTTTCTGGGCAACGAGGAGAAAGTACATCATCTGTGAAATGTATACAATGTACGAATATCAAATAGGAATATTCCTGATAAATAATTAAAATATACGTAACACAGTTAATCAATTTATAATGATGCATTCATATAGTTTACGAATGATGTATGATGCAGTATACTTTATTTCACCAGGAAAACCCTTTAGAGAATTTGTTTATGATCACAGTGTTAATGGGAATCAGGGGAGCTTGGAGGGATGACCTCTCTGCCACTGCGGCCGAACTGGTGTACGGCCAGCCACTCCGCCTACCTGGAGAATTCCTTGTTGCTCGGCCAGCGAACGACGTCAGCACCAGCGATTTCCTCAAAGAGCTGAGGCAATATTTTAACCTAAGACCGGTTGAAGGTTCCCGACATGGCGAAAGAAAATCCTTCATTTTTAAAGACCTTCCCGCAGCTACCCATGTGTTTCTAAGGGACGACACCGTAAAGAGCCCGCTTCAGCAACCCTACACTGGCCCTCACCAAGTGGTACGCCGGAACGAAAGAACGTTCACCATTTTAAACAGAGGCAAAGAGGTAACGGTGACTATAGACCGCCTCAAACCTGCGTACATTGCCCAGGAAACTAAGGAAACTACGCAAGGAATAAGTTCAACCCTTCCTTTGCCCGCTACCAACACGGATCGCACTCATACGACCACACATTCCGGTAGGCGTGTTCGTTTCCCGGACTACTTTAACGCCTAAAGGCACGTTCAACCCTAAACGCAGACCTACGCGTTTTGATGACGAGGAGTGCTGTAGTGATCAGTTAAGGCACCACGGAGCATCATGCACCCGACCATCTCCGCACAAGCGCGGATAATAGTGCCACCATGGTTATCTGAGTGTATCTTCAGCATGTGTTGTGAACATGTGTTTTGCAAATTTTTTTTTTTTTTTATGAAGTGTCACACTTAAAAGACGTTCGTCTCCAAGCTATTTCTTCTATCGCAGCCCTCAGCAAGCTGCTGGGAAGGGGGTGTTTGTAGCTTCGAGAAAAATCTAGATTAAATAATTAATAATAAACCGCTCGACCTACTTAGTACCTACTCCCGAATTATGTACCTGCAGTCCAATCGCATCGTAAACAAAGTAACCTACGTACTACAAGACCTACTTGTCTAACGACAACAATAATATCGCAAGTCGGTCTTACACATTACGAGAACTCGCCAGAAGGTTCGAGTCTACGGCCTAGGCATAATTGCCACGCCGTCGAAAGTTCGCGAAATGTCCGGATCGAGCGAGTGGCCTCGATTTAGTTGCCATTTAACTACCTGCTGTTGCCATCGGCCGAACAATATAAATAGGCCCGACGCACATTGGGGCGACTTCATGTAACGCGTTGGCTGAAATTCAGAAAATCAAATGTTCTTTACAATGAAGCAAGTATGCTAGTTTTGAAGTTCATTAAGTGTTACATAATAACTCCTAAGTGTTTTGCCCTAATCGCGATACTGACGGGAAGAGATCAGTTTAAACTTGACCTTTGTGCGGGTGACTGTGTCAGTTTTCGAAAGCGCGTAAATTTCAATACTTTTCAAGTTTATAAAAAGCAAAATCTATCAAGTGTACAGATCCAATTCAATATGGATACGACGTCTTATGGTATGTACTTTAATTATATTATAGTAGTTATTTATATCCTCATACTATATGTCATAAATTTAAATTAAAACAAACACCTATTTGAATGAAATATTTTCTTGTAAATATATTAAACATAGAGATATATAGTTTAGAGTTCCACGAGATCCCGTCATATTTTAATTGTTTTTATATAGTTTAGTATCTTAGCTACAAGATTTAATTATAAGTAGTTGCAAGTATGCACAACTTTTTCAATTATAGTACTTGAAAGTGAGGACTATCAGTTTTCATAAAAAACAGTTGTAGTCTAATAATCAATTTGTTTTGTTTTAGATACATTTTCTGGCGTGGTTCTTACGAGATTCGAATTATACATGATTATGAAGAATTCTGGCGTTAAGAAATTTGACGAAAAAGTAAAATTCCTGAAAAAACACCTCTTAGTACTTACTCATTGTCAACTCTTTAATCAAAAATAACTTTTTAATGAAATAGCTGCATTCTGTTCTAAATTGAAAACCAAACGGTTGAAGTGTCACAGAATCCATGACTTCATTTTATTAAATAATGAAAAATGGCTCGAAAGCCTCGTTATGTTTAAGAATTATAAACCTTTAGCAGAAATAGTAAAAACGAAAAGAGGTCGACCCACACTGTCATTTGATATGTCGTCTGAGCGTACGAAACGTCATAAAACTATACTATTGCGATCTAAAACATCTAGAACTGAGTTAGCCTTTGCTACTCACATGAGTTTTCGGTTGGCAGGTAAAGCAGCAACATCGACTGTAGTCAAAGACGTCACGTTAAGTACGCCAACCAGAGCAAATAAGTACAGAAAAGCTTTTACCGATAAAACCCAAAACAAAAAGATATTGAGTGGTGATGAAGCACTTGCTTTGATTGTAGATGCCAAAATTAGTCGCTACCAATACAATTTAATAAGAGAAAAGGATAAAGAGGTATTTCCTTCATACAAAATTGTACAAGGAGCTAAGAAAAAATGATACCCATTAAGTGAATTCATAACGGTCACGGAATCTTCAGCGGAAGTGAAATTGCAACAATTGCTGGATCACACTGCTGAGCGTTTAATACAAGTTCAGCAGCCGGACAATGAAGACAATTTCAAAAGAAGTACTGAAAATGCTAAAGACACCAGACCCTAATACGACTAACAGGAATGATTCGATAGTTGAATCAAGTATTGATGACGATAGTATATTGTCACAAGATGATGAAGACGATTTATTATGTGTATAACTGTCAATAAATAGCACGAGAAATAAAGTGAGCATTTTGACTGATTTAATTGATCTTTTATCATTCAATTTTATATTTTTGTACTAAGTATGCGTGACTTTTCGAACATTTTTTTTCACTTATTTTTATCAACATGTCTATACGGAACTAAAAATCTAAAAAGATTTGATGTCATTGCAACCACTGATTTGATGCCAACTTTCGGGGTCATCGGCCCCATTGTGCGACGCAGCGAGCATATTATTAGTGTTCAGTATTCAGTATTACCGGTTCTGGCTGGTACACTGCCGATTGACTTGGAAATTAGGGAAGTTTTGACAAAAAAGGCATTGATAAGAGGTAAGGCCGCTGTCCACCTAGGAGTCGAACTGACACCCGGTGGAGCGGTGTCCCTTCCTGGCTTATTGAAAGCCATGCGAGATAGAACGCTGAGTGTATGGCAAGAGCGATGGGATAGGTCGACGAA
Organism: Hesperophylax magnus; assembly: GCA_026573805.1. Lineage (NCBI taxonomy): Eukaryota > Metazoa > Arthropoda > Insecta > Trichoptera > Limnephilidae > Hesperophylax > Hesperophylax magnus. Next base: position 499,453 of record JAIUSX010000191.1, on the reverse strand, counting down.
GGGTAGATTGACTTTCTCTTTCTTCCCTTCAGTTAAAAGCAGAATTGAAGGGGCGCACATAAAACTGGATCACTATATGACGCAATTGGTGTCCGGTCATGGGGAGCTCAGGGGGCGGCTACATAGTCTCGCCTTGTCTCCTCATCCGAACTGTTCATGTGGTGACACTAACCAGACAGCCGAGCACATTCTGTGGCACTGCGAGTTGATGAAGGATGCCCGAGAGGAAATGTTGGATGGCTTGAGAGGGATTACAAGACCGGCATGGAATGCCGATCTCGTGTTGAATAGAGAGAATTTTGAATGCTTCAAAAAGTTTGTAAAGTCCTGGGTAGAGAGATGGCCTGTGCTTAGAGTTGCTGATTTAGATTAAAATCATCTTTGTTTCATGTGCCAAGCGTATTGTTCCTGTCACTCCACGGTTACTCCTCTATAACAACTTTAATATTGTTTATGCGCGATTGCTTTGTGTTTTATTTTTATATACCTACTCATTGGATTTACTTTCTATGTTTTGTGGCATGATCGCAATGCATTTATTATGTTATTTGTTTGTTTTATTTTTTCTTATTCATTTATTGTGTTTATTGGCTTTTAACACCGTTTTTGCCCGTTCTTTACACTGTTTTTTTTTATGCTCATTCTTCCTTTTATTTTTGAATTTGGGCCTTATTTATTCATTAGGAACGCGTTGATAATGATAATACTGTTTCTTTTTATGTTTTAGCTCTTTAATACTATGTTAATCTTGTTTTCCCTTATTTTTTTTCTATTATGAACGGTCAATTTGTTGTTGATCACAACTTATATTCTACGATTGTTATTTGTCTTTTTATTTGTTACTAACAAATTGGTTTATGAATAGGTTTGTCGAACTGAACTCTATCGTACTGTGTTGTTCAGTTCCCCACCATGGGGGCGGATAGACTCTGTTCCTGCATCCAGTAAGGTGACATTAATCCGGTGCGGCTATCCCACGAACCACGGGTGCCTCCCCTGGCATCATGAGCGGGCCTGGGGAATGTTTGCGCGAGCCCGGTCCCCTTCCGTCCTGCCTCCGGTGACCTGAGGCTCACTTCATTCCCTAGGGTCTTTGAGAGTATCTCCCCCCCCCTCCCCCCATTTACATTTCTTCGAGGGTACTCTCGGAAAACTGGCTAAGGGACGCGGGTGCTTGGGATCGTTGTGGCCAGGCCGCTTGCCACGCTCATTCTTGCCGGGACTGCCCCGTGATAGTGGGGTAAACTGCCCTCGATACGCGGCTTGTATATTTTTATGTTACTAACAATCATACATGCAGGGACATTGGAGGGTCTAGAATCGTTTTAAAATAAATTTAGCTTCTTTTTCCAAAAAATTAGAGTCCTGACGTGTGTGGCTAAGGAGGTTAAACAATCAGTTTCCTCACACAGCCGTCGGGAAAGGGTGGGTCCCCTCCAATGTTCAGTATTTACTATCGTCGGTTGCACCTACTTACGAGTACTACGACCTAGTTCCGCGAGCATTCATAGTATTTGTGCATACTAAACGTAAAATACTTTGATTGTAAAATCAGCTTTCAACTTATCAATAAACGCTATACCTGAGTGAGAGATCTTTTCATTTATACACCACGATAACCACATTACTGTAGATAAGTAACTGATCTGACAAGTTACTGATCTAGATCTTACTGTAGATCAGTTACTGATCTGAATAGTTACTGATCTAGATCTTACTGTAGATAGATTACTGATAAGATTAGTTACTGATCTAGATCTTACTGTAGATACGTTACTGATCTGACTAGTTACTGATCTAGATCTTACTGTAGATTAGTACTGATCTGACTAGTTACTGATCTAGATCTTACTGTAGATAAGTGACTGATCTGAATAGTTACTGATCGAGATCTTACTGTAGATCAGTTACTGATCTGACTAGTTACTGATCTAGATCTTACTGTATATAAGTTACCGATCTAGATCTTACTGTATATAAGTTACTGATCTGACTAGTTACTGATCTAGATCTAACTGTAGATCAGTTACTGATCTGACTAGTTACTGATCTAGATCTTACTGTTGATAAGTTACTGATCTGACTAGTTACTGATCTAGATCTTATTGTAGATAAGTTACTGATCTGACTAGTTACTGATCTAGACATTAGTGTAGATCAGTTACTGATCTGACTAGTTACTGATCTAGATCTTACTGTAGATATGTTACTGATCTGACTAGTTACTGATCTAGATCTTACTGTATATAAGTTACTGATCTGACTAGTTACTGATCTAGATCTTACTGTAGATAAGTTACTGATCTGACTAGTTTCTGATCTAGATCTTATTGTAGATAAGTTACTGATCTGACTAGTTACTGATCTAGATCTAACTGTAGATCAGTTACTGATCTGACAAGTTACTGATTATCACGAGAAGTCTCAATATTTTCGTATAAAAGCTATCAAAGTGTTAAGTAAAATATCGGAAAAATTTTTTTAGATATCCGTGATTGTAATGCAAAAGTTTTAGAATTATCAGACGGTATCGAAATTGCCAGATATCATTATAACATATTTGTAATTTAATAAAAGATTATCTGGAAATCCGCGCCCGAACATATATTCGTTCGCCGTTCCTGTCAATTTATTCGTAACAAATGCAATCCCGTTTTTACCCTCATTTACAAACAAAATGACGAGAATACTCCGTGTTTATTTGAAGGTGTGAGAAGTGGCGGTATAAAGAACTCGAAAGTGTGTATTTGTGTGTACGGCGATAACGTTAAAAAATGAAAATGAACCCTCATGAATATATGGATTCTGCAAAAGGGGCCGCAGATGAATTGAATATGAATACAGAAAAATAATTAAAAACCGAAATAATGAATTAAAAAATTAATACAAATTACACAGGTCTGCGAATTTTTTTTCTTTGAAATAAGAGGCAATTCCCATGTTTTTTTAGTTGCTGAATTCGGGAAAATTTCATCAAGTAAGGTTTTTCCGCAAAACGCAAGATACTCTGGTATTGTCTATCTGAAGACGCAAAACGGGTTTATTACCAAAATATATATTTTTATTAATTCCAACTTATTATAAACTAATGTTATGTTTTATAGACTGAAACAAAACATTTAGTAACTCATGACGATAAAATTAGTAAGCATTGAATCATATATATATATATATGGGGATTTTCCATAGTAACTATGATGAGAGAATGCCGGAATTTCCGAGATGCCCAATCCCTTCCGTGCCCTTTCAATTATTTATTTCTGCTCCAACTTTCGTAACATGCGTTTCAAAAATGACTTCAAGAGATTGTGTAAATTATTCGGAGAGGTTTTGTTATATTTGTGGTGAATTTTTAGTGAAAAAACAACAAAGAAATATTAATGATTTTGTTGAAAAAGTGTATTTTGGTGTGAAGATAGGGGACCAGGACAAATCTTGGTCCCCGCATACAGTTTTTTTAGGATGTGTTGAAAGACTGAAAATGTGGTCAAAAGCGAAAGTTAAATCTTTTCGTTTTGATGTTCTCATGATCTGGAGAGAGCCTCAAAACCACAATGATGACTGCTACTTTTATTCGTGCAATGTGCAAGGGTATAGAACCAAAAAAAAAAAAAAACGTAATCTGTGACCCAAACATGGATTCGGCACTCCGCCCAGTCCCTCACGGACCTGAAATTGTTACACCACAAGCACCCCAAAGCCTAGACGATTTGCCACCATCAGAAAGTGAATCAGAAGAAAGTTCTAGTGACGAGTTTCAAGTCGGCGACTCCAGTGGCCTCAAAAATTTTCTGAAGCTGAATTAAATGACCTGATCCGAGATTTGGGACTCCTAAAAGAATCTGTGAGTTACTAAGTTCTAGACTGCAAGAGAAGATTATATTGGCACCTGGAACTTCTTTTGCTTGGTATAGAAATAGAGAAAAACATTTTGATCCTTATTTTTCTCAAGATGGTGAGCTAGTCTATTGTTCAGATGTTAATGGTTTAATGTCCACGTTCAAAGTTCAAAATATAGCTGAAAATTGAGGACTGTTTATTCCTCAAAAAGAAGTATACAAGCTGTTTTTCTGCACAACGGGAATAAGTACGTATCAATACCCATTTGTCACTCAGTGCATTTGAAGGAAACTTATGGTAACTTGGAATTGATCTTGGATAAGTTAAAGTACAAGAATTCGAGTGGACAGTTTATGGGGATCTTAAAGCAATTTTTATGATACTTGGTCAGCAAGGTGGTTACACACAATTTCCCTGTTTTCTTTGTGAATGGGATGATCTTGCTAAAACTCAACAATGGAACTAGAAAGTGTGGCCGGCATAAACATTAAAGGTTGGAGAGAAAAACGTGCACTTTGAATTTGGTTAATCTTAAAAAGGTCCTTCTACCACAGCTCCATAAAAAACTTGGCATGATAACGCAGTTTATGAAGGCATTGCCAAAAGATGGCGAGATATATAAATACCTTTCAAGCAAGTTTCCTGGTCTGTCTGAAGCAAAGCTGAAGAAGGGAGGTTTTGTTGGTCGTGAAATTCTTAAACTGATGAAAGAAAACAACTTTGAAAATATGATGAACGATGTTGAGAGGTCAGCTTGGAATTCTTTTAAAGATGTAGTTTATAAGTTTCTAGGGAATCAGAAGGACCCGGAATTAAAAATATGTTGTACAATTTTAAAAATCTGGGATCCTCAATAGGTTTATTTTTTGAACTCCCGTTTGGATTACTTCCCGAAAAATCTTGGTGCAGTTAGTGAAGAGCAAGGTGAGAGGTTTCTACAAGATATCAGGAAAATGGAGAGAAGGTATCAAGGTCGATGGGATACAAATATAATGGGCGACTACTGCTGGATGCTGCATAGGGAAAATATAACGTGCCACAAACGAAAAAGCACAAAACTTCGGAATTAAAAAAAAAACAGATTTTATAAAGATTTATAATTGTTTATAGTGTAGGTAAAAAATGTTATGACTTAAAATTAATCAAATTTGTATAATTTTATATATTTTTTTCTTTTGAACATTCCCTACAGAAGTAGTGTAAGGCGAGTTTTGCCTATATTTTAATTTCCAATTTCCGGAAAATCCTTACGTGATGGGTCGAAATGGATGGCATTCTCGAGTTCAGCATACCGAAATACATATAATTCAACTATTTATATTTAAATAAAATAATTAAAATGTCAATTTGCAGACCTGTGATATTAGTGACAACGAGAAATATTGAGGACACATAAGATAATATACAAAATAGAATTAAGGAGAAGATTAACTTACGCGAGGAAGGTGTTAAAGTGATCGGTGTTAGTAAAATATCAAAAATTAGATTACTATTATGATTTTTGACAAAAGAAGATGCGAAAAAAAATAGTACATTCATTGGAAACGAGTTGACAGGGATTAATACCATTGAAGTTAAGAAGAAAAAACCAACAATGATACAGGCATCAATAATGACTACAGCAAGGATAACATATAAATATCATATTAAACAAAATGAGCATATTAAGGCTTTGATAGTTGGAAAATCCCAAACTGAGATTATATTAACCTTTCCTTATCTGTGGTGTGTATTTACTAGACATTGCTTCTAATAACTTTAATAACTCTTTAAATTTAATAAATTCTGGGTTCAGATGTTAGGATACATTTATGTAATGAATTAAAAAAATAAAATTTTACATAGTTTTCAAATTCAATTAAAAATCGTAAACAAATACATCAATACAATCAACCGTGTAACACAGCTATGCTAAGAGTGTGCGAGGAAATGACACGCTATTGATGTCCCGCTTTAGTTAGCTATGCTTGAACATGAGATATCCACACGATACCTACGATACATGACCATCGATACCTACGACCGCATAGCTGTGTGTGTGCAGGCCGCCAGCCAGTCGGTCGCGGACCGTTGTTAGATGTGGACCCCTTGCACGTTTTTTTGCATCTGCCGATCGGTTTTTCATGTTTTCAGCAATAAAATTACAATAATTATTACTTTTGATATAAAATATAATAAACATAAGCGATTAGCTACGAATATTCATATTTTTCCGATATTAAATCGCTTATTTTGAGACGTGTATTGACTACAAAGCACCGGAACGAGTGGATTTTTTTAGCATAGTAAGGGAAAGGTTAAAAATGTATTTAAGTATAAAATATAATAGAAGTGAAATAATATTTATACGCATTGAACCGTTTATATCATTGTCGTGATGTTTTTTTAAATATGGTTGGTGAGTTCGAAGAAATATCAATGTTAAAATTTAGGCAAATATTATTGAAGGTATGAAGTGCACTGTTGATTTTCAACTCATTATGTTGAATATTACTGTATGTAATAGTAAATGAGGGCAGAAGTAAGCGTTCAAAGATGGTTTGAAAGGGAGATATATAAAAACCAAATGTTAGAGGGAGTGCGCTAATATTGATAAGACTATACAAATCAGCGAAAATGGTGAAAATATCTAGACGAATGCTTTAGTTGCATTTAAAGATACGCTGTGAATTTTTTTATGCCTTGCGTTGCCAGATGTCCGGTTTTGGACCGGACAGTACAGTTTTTTGAACGGCTGTCCGGTACATAAAATTTTGGAAAACCGGGCAATAGAATGTCCGGTTTTTTTTAAAATACGCGGCATATATACCTCACTCACGAGATAATTTACAGAGCAAAAGTCGTGAGCGATTCTGGCGGGTAGTGTTTCCGTTTCCAATGCCTTCGGAGAAATAGTTTTTAGCGTAAAGGATTATGAATACACTGACGAAAGAAATCTACTAGGTGCGAATATCGTAAAATGTTATTACGTAAATGTAAAACGTAAAAAAGAATTATGTGTTTTTTTCAACTTAAATGTCAGTTGAACTGAATTTTAAGATACAATTACAGGCAATAAACGATTATAAAGCAGTATCATCTCAATGCTTATCAATAGCAATTATAAATAAAAGTTTTCAAGTTTACTAAGTTTTTCATTGTGTACACCCTCACAAATTTTCGGTAATTTTCTCTATTTGTTTTGGCCAAAAAGAATTTTTATGATAATCAAAGGAACCATTGATTTTCGACAAATTGTACCAAAATAAATCAAAGATCAAATCATTTTTATCAAAGAGACACACTTTGATAAAAAATGTTCTTTTTTTATCTGGACCATCTGGCAACCCTACCTATAACATATTAAATAACGGAACAAAACGTATTTTGTATAATTTGCGGAGCATTTCAAAAGCCTAGAAGTCTTTAGTCTCTTGCAATTATTTTTCTATTATTTGTAGTAGTTTCACGTACAAAGCTTAAAAACACATTTTATGTACCTACTTAGTTGGTCACGTCTGCCCACTTGTGTAAATAAATGTTCATAAATAAAATGATTCAAGGCATGTCATTCTCAGATTTTTTATGAACATGCATGATTAAAGAATGAAGATATTTTCTTATCACAAAGTGGAAATATTGATTTAAATTTGATAAATACATTTTCGAAAGTAGTTTTTGAGTGTGCCCTATGCCCAACTATATTTGAAGACAACAATTGTTTAAATATCTCAATCACAAACGACAATGAATCTCAATCCCAAATGAAGCAGCTCGTTTAAACACAAAAAGTAATTTAAAAAAAAATTAACGTGTTCAGCATTATAAAACTGTATTAAAAAATGCACTACTCAATTTTAAAGAAAAATATGAGTACCTTGCTGAACAACACACCTACACTACAAGGACAAAATCCTTAAATCTACTAAACATTCCAAAATTAAATACATCTTTCAGCCAGAAAAACCACTATTTCTATGCTACATAATTATATAATGCCCTTTCTATTGAAATTAAATACACCATGGATATAGAAAAGGTTAAAAAAGACATCAAATTATGGCTAACTAAACATGAAGATGAGGAAATCATTAAATTTATGAAGTAACCCCAACGCAACCTACACACAACAAACATAAATACTTTTTGCTTAATTTATTTTATATTTTGTGGGAACCAACAAATTAGAAGATGAGGAAATCATGATCAACACACATACAACAACCTAAAGTCCGCCTCGGAACAGGAATACCTAGTGAGGAGGACTGAGAACAAACTACATCACTTTATATCTTTATGTTACTTAATATTGCATCTTTTTAATTTACTTTATATTGCCGATAAATAAAAAAAAAGAACTTTCACAGAATTTGAAAATCATCTTTGAAATTTGGTAAATTATGAAATAATGAGAAACCACCCGTCCTTAGTGCAAGGCCTATGATGACACTAGCACTCTCAATACAAGTTGACCATCTTTTAATAATTGTAACTGACGGTTTGTGAGATCGGCGCTTGGAATATTTGCTTCGATTATGGCGATTCACTTTAATTTCTGCAATGTGTTATTTGTTAATTTGTCCGTAAATTATAATTTTCAAATCTGATGGAAGGTTTTGTGAGTGAAACGAAAAAATATTAATACAAGGAAAAATAGAGTTATTTTTTTTCTTTACGTGTATTCATGGCCCCAATTGAAGCTGTGCGGCCCCAATTGAAGCAGTCCGCTCCGGTCGCCAAATATTCAATGCGCGAAGGCGTTGAAAATACCAATATCTAACAGTTTTAACACATTGCCATTGAGATTAAATTTCACAAAAACGGCGCTAAGCAAACATACAAATCATCCGAATATAATTGATTACAGTGATCACCTACCTAGACGTCTACTGGTTTTGACAAAGGACTTAAAAGACAATATCTCAGATCGTTTTACCGCGTAAGGGATCAATTGAAGAAAATAAATGTAATGGGTGGCCGAATGTAAATATTGGTGGCTTAATTAGATTGTTAAAGGAAACAAGACAAGCGACTGCTTATAAAGATTGATTTATTACAGAATTCTGAAAACTGTTAAATCACCAGGCCTCAACATTAAAACTTCAAAGGTAAAGTTTTCTAGCAAACATTATAGCGACTTCATGTTTGTGACAACCTTTAGTCGTCACGTTTTTGATATGTTTTGCTGAAACCTATTATTGACAACAAACACAGTTGGTGGAAAAACACGCAGAATAATACACTAATTTTTAATTCCCCACCTCTGAAGAATGTTTGATGATATATTCAATCATTTGTTAAGGTGTTTTCTGTGAGATCAGGTAAGAATAAAGTGCTACACCTTTTCCAAGTTCCTTCTAGGTGGAGTATATATAAAAACAAATTCTTCACTTTTCCTTTTATTATCTTCGTTGGTGGGATTAGTACTCATCCATCAATGCTCTTCACAAACTGCGGTTCCTCGCCATCTGCCTCCAGGCAGTCCTCAGTCCTACGTGTCATGCTCCAATCCTCTTCCATACAGTGTAGCCAAACGCTATAACCCTTTAGCATTTTAAATACATTTACATTATCTTTGCTTACCAACAAGCATACTTAAGTACTCATCGAAATATCTAATTTTAAACACGTTGTTCACCTATTGTTTTAAGTGTCTACAATATGTTTATAAATATTATAAAAACCTCATCTGTTTTTCTCTATTCATTAAGATTGAATAATTACTGTTTTTTAATATAGTGAAATAATTTAGTAATAAAATACTTAAAAAATGAATTTTTAAAAGAGTTATAAATTGACGTAAGTTGATAAACGAAAAAGAATGAATATTGCTAATTTATTAAAATCTCTTAAAATTTCTAAGAGTTTACCAGGAAACGCCCTGCAATCACTAACTATTTGAGGAGATTTTCGATAAATTAGCAATGTTCAGTATAAGCAATTTTCTTCTGTGTACCTATGTTGGTCAGAACACTTCCTCGGCAAGGAAGAGGTACTGGGTTCAATTCCTATCTGCGAATGAATCTTTTTTCAATATTTTCGGTTTCCAATTTTTCGTTTGAGTCGTTCATGTTATCTTCGATGGTTAAATAATTATTTTTGTTGCAATGTAAAACCTTTTTTCAGTGAATTTCCACCAAAATGAAGTCAGCGACCGTTCTGTTGTTGGTGGCATGTTCCATCGCTGCAGTTTCAGGCGGCTATTCTAAACCTACAAAACCATGTACGTAACAATTCATATTGTTTTTCTTCCCCTTGTTATTTTTGGGTCAGGGGTTCATCGCTTTAACAAGGCGTTTTCAGAAGTCCTAGCAAAAACATGAATAGGTACCTGAAAAAAGATTTATTCCTAAATTATTTATTTTTGTTGTGTGGGCCTCACTTAAAAGGTCAATGCTATTAGCGATCCGCGATGTAAATTATTCCGGGCGTTCCAATTTTTAATGTGTTTCATCTTCCTTTTTCTTGTCTGTTCTTCCCCTGTGCATTTTTGGCGGGGGTTCATGTGATCATAATTATTCCGGCCATTCCAATTTTTTATGTGTTTACAAATTAGATTAGTTTTAGACAAATTTGAGTTACAAAACAACCGCAAGCTAAGTGGTCGACTCCTGATGACTTCCGATACCGTCTACTGACAATATATTCTGTATATCTTCAGCAGCTTGACCTCCACAAGATCTCCTCTCTTTACCATAATATAGAATAAGTTAAATTTGTTACACGTTTTGTGTTGTGAGTTTTAAGCAAGCATTTGTTTTCAAATCGACATCAACTTTAAATGAAAATTTCCAGTCAGAAATGCATAAAACGCGTGAAGCACATTAATAATGATATGTTATTATAAATATATTTTTTCCATTTAGCTGTTGTAACAACAAAACGACCTTCTGTTTGCACCCCAGGAGAAAGAAAAAAAATTGGCTGCAACACCTGCGTTTGTTTGGACAATGGGCAGTGGGCTTGCACCAAGATAGGATGTCCAAAACCTACTCAAGGTACAAACATTTTACAATAATTTATTCATAAGATCTCAGACATGTACTAGACAAGGACAAATTAAAAAAAGTTTATTATGCTATAGTTCAGTATCTACTTTCGTATAGTATAGTGTTCTGGGGTTTCTGTCTGAAGACTATTATAGAACCACACAATATTGCCCAAAACCTGATTCTCAAAGTTATAAACAAGTTAAAATCAGATATCCTACACAGTTAATTTATTATCAAAATGAAATATCATGAATTTATAACAATTATTTATCACACAAACGCTTTGCAGATTTTTTGACAGTATTAGTTTTGCGAAAAGAACGCAGCAAATTCATACTACAAAAATTGGCTCTGGTCTGAACTTTATGGCATTCCACACTAAATCTTTATTTGCTCCATTTTTTTTCAATAGTCTTCCAGAATACATCAAGTCGTCAATTTTCTTGTGTACTTTTAAAAATAATGTTAAATTATCTGTACTAGCCGAGGATTGCTTACATTTTTATTCATCTTGGTCCTTTTACATTAATGGCATAATATCCTCTACATGTATATTTTTTCAGCCTTTTCCTTTAATAATGTTATTTTTTTTTTCTTCTCTCCTTTTTAAAATAATAGTTTATTATACTTTTTTTACAATCAAATATCAATGTATATCATGGTCACGCTACATGTTTACTTATTTATTCTGTAATGCGATCGGATGTCACAAAACTACTCAAGGTACAACCATTGTACAATCATTTATTCACATACATAGACTATGAATCAAATTAAGTGAAACAAAATTTAATATTCTGTCCATGTCCACTACATCGCCTCAAAATAAGTAACATAACAAACCAACGCATGGTTTAAGAAGTTTACAACACAAGTTATTGTAGAGTGTTCTGTTGTAGAGAGGAGTTCAATAATTGTATATAATAACGATAATAACAAGAGTCCAAAAGCAATGCTGATAGTTTTCAAAATTAATTTTTGAGATAGAATTATGTAATAAATTGGCTAGAATTAGCGTAATAAGAATAAATTAGTAAGAATATTGTTTTTTCAATATATAATACGTCAGTTGTTTTGGTATACAGTGATATTGGAACCGCGGAAAAATTAACTGTCAATAGACCCTAATTAACAATAAATTATCTCGAGTTATGGAAAGGAGACATTGGACAACCGATCATAATTCCACTCTGTTATGACATCTTTTTCGCACTGGACGTCAGTCGAACTTTGGTTCGGTAATTGAATATCACATAAAGGTGTCAAAAAAGATCCCGATGAAACGATAGGATGGCTTTGACTTGTTATGGTTAGGTTAGATTAGGTGAGGTTTTTGCTACTTATTGTGAAAATCATTCATCCTTGTTGTCTCATTTATAGCCTCCACGACTACAAAGAGACCCACAGTGTGCACCCCTGGAAGGAAATCTCCTTGTTGCCAGTGCGACCCCTCTGGTCACTGGATGTGCACATTTTCCATCGGGTGCAATGCAGCGCCTTCCAGATTATATTGAAACCAACAAACAGAAAATACGTTGATGTGATATTTTAAAAAATTTGCATACAGATTACTGGACCCATTAGGTCAAATATTAGGTTAGTTGGTGATTCCTTGGCAGCGAGATTATTGAATTTGTTTGTGGAAAGAATTTATTATTTTGAGAAATGAGTCTAATAAAATTTCTTTCCGTACCTGTCCAAATGCAAAGAACATCGTCAACGTTTAGCTTCAAATAAATTTGTTTTCAATAAATTTAATAATAATATGAATATTAATCACCAATTCCAGTGGCGTAGAGTACTGTATACAAATAACTTTTCTTCTTTAAGTGTAAAAAAATTCCCTCCAGAAATAAAGCCCGCTTTTTATACTAATAATAACTTAGGTAAATACTTAATTAACAATTATTATTTTTTGGTAAACTAATGTTTTTAAGACAAGATTTTTTATGCATAGCACAAAGGGTAACAATTATTTTACAAGCAATAATTGTTCGCCTGAAACACTCATCCACATTGAAAAATCTCCTGATAAAAGATACATGACGCCAACGGGACTCGAACCCGTGTCCCTTCGATTTCCGGTCGACAGCTCTGACCACTGAGCTATGGCGGCTTATCTCTTACCCGCGAAATTATTCAATATATACTAGTGTTTCATTCAACAATTACTGCTTGTTACATTTTTCACCTGAAAACAACCAACTTTATTTTATATGAGAAAGGCATTGTAAGTGCTAACTCTCTCACTAGATGGCGTCGAGACAAATTGTCTACATTTTTAGGTGAAATACTTGAACTTGTCAAATATTAATTATTATTTTTTGGTAAACTAATGTTTTTAAGACAAGATTTTTTATGCATAGCACAAAGGGTAACAATTATTTTACAAGCAATAATTGTTCGCCTGAAACACTCATCCACATTGAAAAATCTCCTGATAAAAGATACATGACGCCAACGGGACTCGAACCCGTGTCCCTTCGATTTCCGGTCGACAGCTCTGACCACTGAGCTATGGCGGCTTATCTCTTACCCGCGAAATTATTCAATATATACTAGTGTTTCATTCAACAATTACTGCTTGTTACATTTTTCACCTGAAAACAACCAACTTTATTTTATATGAGAAAGGCATTGTAAGTGCTAACTCTCTCACTAGATGGCGTCGAGACAAATTGTCTACATTTTTAGGTGAAATACTTGAACTTGTCAAATATTAATTATTATTTTTTGGTAAACTAATGTTTTTAAGACAAGATTTTTTATGCATAGCACAAAGGGTAACAATTATTTTACAAGCAATAATTGTTCGCCTGAAACACTCATCCACATTGAAAAATCTCCTGATAAAAGATACATGACGCCAACGGGACTCGAACCCGTGTCCCTTCGATTTCCGGTCGACAGCTCTGACCACTGAGCTATGGCGGCTTATCTCTTACCCGCGAAATTATTCAATATATACTAGTGTTTCATTCAACAATTACTGCTTGTTACATTTTTCACCTGAAAACAACCAACTTTATTTTATATGAGAAAGGCATTGTAAGTGCTAACTCTCTCACTAGATGGCGTCGAGACAAATTGTCTACATTTTTAGGTGAAATACTTGAACTTGTCAAATATTAATTATTATTTTTTGGTAAACTAATGTTTTTAAGACAAGATTTTTTATGCATAGCACAAAGGGTAACAATTATTTTACAAGCAATAATTGTTCGCCTGAAACACTCATCCACATTGAAAAATCTCCTGATAAAAGATACATGACGCCAACGGGACTCGAACCCGTGTCCCTTCGATTTCCGGTCGACAGCTCTGACCACTGAGCTATGGCGGCTTATCTCTTACCCGCGAAATTATTCAATATATACTAGTGTTTCATTCAACAATTACTGCTTGTTACATTTTTCACCTGAAAACAACCAACTTTATTTTATATGAGAAAGGCATTGTAAGTGCTAACTCTCTCACTAGATGGCGTCGAGACAAATTGTCTACATTTTTAGGTGAAATACTTGAACTTGTCAAATATTAATTATTATTTTTTGGTAAACTAATGTTTTTAAGACAAGATTTTTTATGCATAGCACAAAGGGTAACAATTATTTTACAAGCAATAATTGTTCGCCTGAAACACTCATCCACATTGAAAAATCTCCTGATAAAAGATACATGACGCCAACGGTACTCGAACCCGTGTCCCTTCGATTTCCGGTCGACAGCTCTGACCACTGAGCTATGGCGGCTTATCTCTTACCCGCGAAATTATTCAATATATACTAGTGTTTCATTCAACAATTACTGCTTGTTACATTTTTCACCTGAAAACAACCAACTTTATTTTATATGAGAAAGGCATTGTAAGTGCTAACTCTCTCACTAGATGGCGTCGAGACAAATTGTCTACATTTTTAGGTGAAATACTTGAACTTGTCAAATATTAATTATTATTTTTTGGTAAACTAATGTTTTTAAGACAAGATTTTTTATGCATAGCACAAAGGGTAACAATTATTTTACAAGCAATAATTGTTCGCCTGAAACACTCATCCACATTGAAAAATCTCCTGATAAAAGATACATGACGCCAACGGGACTCGAACCCGTGTCCCTTCGATTTCCGGTCGACAGCTCTGACCACTGAGCTATGGCGGCTTATCTCTTACCCGCGAAATTATTCAATATATACTAGTGTTTCATTCAACAATTACTGCTTGTTACATTTTTCACCTGAAAACAACCAACTTTATTTTATATGAGAAAGGCATTGTAAGTGCTAACTCTCTCACTAGATGGCGTCGAGACAAATTGTCTACATTTTTAGGTGAAATACTTGAACTTGTCAAATATTAATTATTATTTTTTGGTAAACTAATGTTTTTAAGACAAGATTTTTTATGCATAGCACAAAGGGTAACAATTATTTTACAAGCAATAATTGTTCGCCTGAAACACTCATCCACATTGAAAAATCTCCTGATAAAAGATACATGACGCCAACGGGACTCGAACCCGTGTCCCTTCGATTTCCGATCGACAGCTCTGACCACTGAGCTATGGCGGCTTATCTCTTACCCGCGAAATTATTCAATATATACTAGTGTTTCATTCAACAATTACTGCTTGTTACATTTTTCACCTGAAAACAACCAACTTTATTTTATATGAGAAAGGCATTGTAAGTGCTAACTCTCTCACTAGATGGCGTCGAGACAAATTGTCTACATTTTTAGGTGAAATACTTGAACTTGTCAAATATTAATTATTATTTTTTGGTAAACTAATGTTTTTAAGACAAGATTTTTTATGCATAGCACAAAGGGTAACAATTATTTTACAAGCAATAATTGTTCGCCTGAAACACTCATCCACATTGAAAAATCTCCTGATAAAAGATACATGACGCCAACGGGACTCGAACCCGTGTCCCTTCGATTTCCGGTCGACAGCTCTGACCACTGAGCTATGGCGGCTTATCTCTTACCCGCGAAATTATTCAATATATACTAGTGTTTCATTCAACAATTACTGCTTGTTACATTTTTCACCTGAAAACAACCAACTTTATTTTATATGAGAAAGGCATTGTAAGTGCTAACTCTCTCACTAGATGGCGTCGAGACAAATTGTCTACATTTTTAGGTGAAATACTTGAACTTGTCAAATATTAATTATTATTTTTTGGTAAACTAATGTTTTTAAGACAAGATTTTTTATGCATAGCACAAAGGGTAACAATTATTTTACAATTTATTTATTTATTTATTTATTTATTTATTTTTTTTTTTTATCAAAAGAAAGTACATATTACATATTGGATGCTTTGCCTGTCCAGCTAGGAAAGTTTCCCGTTCTAGGACAGACAAATTGACATGTTTAGCTCATATTATTACTGAAATGTACGTAATTACATAACAAAAACCAAAAAAGAAAAAAGTTTCATTTTTCTCTGAAACTAAGTTGTGTAATAAAGAAAATGTATATAATAAATATAAGTACACATACATTGTTTTGTGAGAAGTAGAAAAAATTAATCTGGTACCATATATTATAATCGGATTTACCGAATTAACCTGGTAACATAAAATATTAAAATTTACAGAGTATGAGGTAAGCGTTGTAACTAGAATGTGTAATAAATTATGTGCATGATTGTTTTCACTGAATTAAAACATGAATTCAGAACAAATTATATTATACGACAATACGAATATACACCGCGCTCATTTCTTGAACTACTGCTAAAATGTAAAAACAATAACTATATATATAGATAGAAATATAAACTATGAAACATAAACTATGAATATAAATACATAGTACCTGATTTAGTGCTACTTTGGTGAAATTGGTGCATTACTTCGTGCGCCATATTGTGTTATGTATTTATTATAAATCATTACCGTAGTAGGTACCAAGTGTCACACAGAGTTAGTGTGCGAAGTACAAATGTGATACGCTTTACAGTAGTGATGTACCTAATGAGCAGACAGGCTTCAGGGGCGCATAACCATAAATCTTAGGTTGAAAAACATCAGAAGGTATAAAAACATCAGAATGGATGTCGAAACATTGCGGAGCAATATCAGAACTCAATGAAGTGTGGTAGGAATTTTGGTCTAGTGATCAGGAAAGTTTGGTGATTTTGTTTAACAGTTATACAGCATACGTTCACTTTCGACTCTCCCTAAGTTTAGAATCCAATCATTGACTAATTTACGCAGGACGCTTCCACTTTTCAATTTCCAAGAACCGGGTATAAGGTTGAACATTTTTGGACCTAGGTAAGAATATTGTCTTTGAGCAAGGGATGTCATAGTAGCAAGTGGAACTATTGGATTCCTCCCTGCATGTCGGGTGTTGTGATAATGTTCTACGGAGGGGAAGAGGTGACGATATTTTTGTGTGTATAATATAACTTTTCTTATAAATAGTTGCCTCACATCCAGAACTCCTATCTCTTTGAATAAATCATTACTGGGGTATCTAAATGGTTTTTTAAGTATGACCCTTAGTAGTGATTTCTGTGCTTTGGCTAAGGGGTCCAGAATTGATTTGGTACATCCTCCCCATCCTAAAGATGCATATTCAAGTAAAGAGTTGCACATGGCATAGTACATTAGTTTTAGATCTTTTGCGCATAGAATATTTCTAATCGCCATGAAAAGATGCGTGAGTTTTCTGACCTTTGTGGAGATTGAATAGATATGTTCATTCCATCTCAGATTCTTGTCTACAATAATTCCTAGATATTTTATGCTATCCACATACTCTAAGGTATTGCAATTGCAAGTGTTTGGGTCATTGCAATGGTGTATAATAATTCTTTGAGTTTCTCTTGGTTGTCCCGCTTGAGTTGCACTGAAGCAAATGAATTTAGTTTTGTCAGTATTGAGAGTGAGAAGATTATTATCTAGCCATTGTTTTACCTTGTTAATACCAATTTCTGCATTACTATGAACTTTATTCCAATTTTTGCCTTCAAATAATAATACTGTGTCATCGGCAAAGGTGATAATATGATCGGCAAATGAACTGTTACATAATTCATTTATATAGATATTGAATAAAAGTGGTCCTAGAGTGCTTCCTTGAGGTACACCAAAGTTTATATCAGCCGGATCGCTTAGAGTATCGTTAATATTCACTCTTTGGCTCCTATTTTCTATATAACTACCTAACCACTTAAGTAGCTGACCCTGAATGCCGATGCGCTGTAGTTTTTTCAAGAGAATTTTGTGTGAGATAGTATCGAACGCTTTGGCTAGATCCAAGAAGAGCGCAATGCATTTTCTTCCTCTATCTATATTGTTGGAGATGATTTTCGTCAGGTTTGTAATGGCATTTTCAGTGTTCAATCCTGGTCTGAAGCCATACTGTCTATTGGAAAGGATATTGTTTTTTTCAAGGTAATGACTTAGACGATTCTTTACAATTTTCTCAATAATTTTCGAGATTGAATTGAGCAAAGAAATTGGCCGGTAATTGTGTATCTGCGATTTATCTCCATTTTTGCGAAGCAGTATAACAATAGAGTGTTTTAAATGATTTGGAAATTTTCCTGAATTGAAGCTTAGATTGGAAATATACGCGATTGGAGTTGCTATGAAGGATTTAGTAATTTTTAGCAGAATTGATGAAACGTTATCAGGACCACAAGCATTCGATGACTTGAGTTCGTCAATTATATTTATGACTTCGTTTGAAGTTGTTTGGATGTTTTCTAATTTATGACCGAAATTAGAGATTTTTAACTTAGCGAGATCGGATTCTGTTGTATTAAGATTGTTGAGAATTTTTTTCGCAAGTGTGACTCCCACTGACGTGAAATAGTTATTGGCAAAATTCGCAATGATTTTTGGGTCTGAGGTGTTCGCGTTATTGATGTTCAGTGATTTAATATCGGAAGATTTATTTATTTTTGTTTTAGTTATATTGCGAAATGCTTCCCATAAACGTTTTGGAGTACAGTTATTTTCGTAAATTATTTTTTTATAATAATTTTCTTTGGCCGATTTTATTAGTTTTTTGCAAAAGTTCCTATAATTTTTGTAATGAGCTTGTACTATAATATTTTCAGGGCACCTATTCGCCTTTTTATGAAGTTGGTTCCTAATGTTAATCGATTTGATAAGGCCAGGGGTGATCCATGGCGTAAGTTTTATTTGTTTATGTGGTATAAGTTTATTGCTTGTATGTTTAGAAATATATGAATGTAATTTAGTGATAAATTCATTCATCGATGAGTCGGCATCAGTTTGGTCTAGAACATTTTGCCAGTTTTCTGAGCTCAAGTCTTCAATTAAGTTATTATAGTTTATTCTTGCAACATGTTTAATTTTAGCAGGATTAGGAGGTTTGTTTTTAAGGCAGAGTGCTGTTGTATAGTGATCTGAGATTGTAGAGTGAATGACAAATGAGTCAACATGGTTAATTTTTTTGACGTTGATGTGGTCAAGACAAGATTTACTCATGCCCTGCTCACGAGTAGGGCTAATAATTGTCTGAATGAACCCATTTTCAGTTAGCAAACATAGGTAATCGTTGGATTGGCGGTGGTATTCGGTAATTGTATTGATGTTGAGGTCGCCTATAATTATTTGCCGTTCTATATTTTTTGAGCTGTTGATAATTGATTGGAGTGAATTCAGAAAAGTGTCAATATTTTGAAAAGAGGGTGATCTGTATATTGCAAAAATACATAGATTATTATTCAATACAATTTTCAGGCAGTTGGCTTGTGATAAGAAAATTTCATCAACTTGAGATTGAAGTCCGTCTCTGATGTATACAACGATCCCGCTAGACTTATTAAGATATATGTTTGTGTGGTGTTCAGAGTAATTGTGAATAACTTTTGAGGTGTAATCTTTACTAAGCCAGCATTCCGATAAAATAATAACGTCGAATTGGTAATTGAATTGATCCAGAAAAATTAAAAAATCGTCAATATTAGAAATGCTTCTTATATTTTGGTGTATAATTTTAACGCCGTAAGCACACCATTTATAGTTATTTAGATTGTTCATATCATCAATGACATTCATGTTAAGATCTATGCCGGAATCATTTCCGGTATCATAATTTAATTGAATCATAAGTATGTGTTGGTTGTGTGTTGTATAGAAGTTGGTTCCCGAGTAATATATAATTAAATGCGATTCCAAATGTAGTTAAAATGGTAAATGTGCTTAATATAAATAATATAGTACAAATGTTGTAGTTAGATGTAGTACTATTAATGAGATAGCAAGAAGTAAAAACAAAATGGTAGCAAGAATTGCTTGATATCAAATGAATTAGAAAACGGTAGTAAATTATACAAATATGAGTAATATATAATAATATGGTATAAATAATGTAATTAGATATAGTACTATGAAAGAGATAGCAAGAAGACAAAACAATAATAATAATAAAAATAAGGTAGCAGGAACTGCATAACATACATAACAAATGAATTCCAGAAGGGTAGGAAATGAAACAAATATGGAGAAATATAGAGCGAGACATAAATGCACGGGTCAAGACATACCTCGAAGGAATAGCCATTAATTCAAATTTATCAAAGCGCAGCCAAAATGCTTTCGTCTGAGATAGCAATGGCATTAGTTCCCTCGTTTTTACGAAGATAAATTTGCCCCCGTTTAATCCAAAAAAAGCGATATTGTTTCTCCTTCGCCGCTGTTCGTGTCTTGTACCACAGCTGTTTACCGCGAAATGTTAGTTGTTCTGAAATGAAGATCGGCGAGCAGGAACCAGCTATACCGATGTTTGAGGTGTTCAATTTGTCTTCTGGATTCTGTTTGTTTTTGTTGAAAGTTTTTACGTCTGTTAACAGGTTTTCTCTTGCTATGTTCGTTTTGAATTTAACAATGATTTCTCTCGGATGACTCTTGTTGTTTTTTTTTGCTGCGCGATGAATGGAATCAATGTCCTTTGTATCAGTGGAGGACTTTGTTGTTTTGCAGATATTGAAAAAAACGTCTTGCAGATTTTCTCCTTTGATTTCTGGGATGCCTCTTATTTCTATGTTGTTCGCTTTGAGTTCCCTTTCCTGCATGTCCACACATTTTTCCAAGACATAAATCCTAGCTTCCAGGGTTGAGTTCTTTTTAGTGAGTTCATCATTTTTTAGTTCGATGTCACGGATTCTAGCCATGAAATCCTCATATTGAGAACTCATAAATTGAATACTTTCAAGTATTTTGTTATTCTGATCTAGAATATCATTTTGTGTTTTTTCCAGATTGGATGTCTTGTTCATGACTAGATCTTGAATATCTTTAAGATTTGTCGGTGTCTGAGCGGCGAGCGCTGAACTAATATCCGTAACTTTTTTAATCTGCTCCAAAGGTTCAGTATCACTGATTGTCTGCAAAGGGCTAGCAGCGCCGGGCTTGGCTGAATTGCAATGCTTGCAAACTTGTTGAGATCGCCGTTCTTGATTAAGTCGTCGATATGTGTTCTCAATAATACCTCCGCAAGCCAAATGAAATGCGCCTTTGCATGCGGCACACGTGAATTTTAACTCATCAGTACGTAGAGTTACTGAGCACACTCGGCAATGCATCTTGAATTAATGTTTTTTTCGTACTACCCGCGTAAAAGCAAATTGTATTGTTTATAGTTTTGCTGATTTAATTCGGAAGGAACTTTAAATCACTCGGATATTATAAAAATTATTTTAGAACTTTGTAGTACGAACACGTAACACTCCGAGTAGCTTTTAATTTGAGCGTTATAGTTTTTAAAATACAATTTACTACGGAGCAAGTTAATATGAACTATTCACAGGTATAGAATATTGTTGAATGTGAACAAGCAATAATTGTTCGCCTGAAACACTCATCCACATTGAAAAATCTCCTGATAAAAGATACATGACGCCAACGGGACTCGAACCCGTGTCCCTTCGATTTCCGGTCGACAGCTCTGACCACTGAGCTATGGCGGCTTATCTCTTACCCGCGAAATTATTCAATATATACTAGTGTTTCATTCAACAATTACTGCTTGTTACATTTTTCACCTGAAAACAACCAACTTTATTTTATATGAGAAAGGCATTGTAAGTGCTAACTCTCTCACTAGATGGCGTCGAGACAAATTGTCTACATTTTTAGGTGAAATACTTGAACTTGTCAAATATTAATTATTATTTTTTGGTAAACTAATGTTTTTAAGACAAGATTTTTTATGCATAGCACAAAGGGTAACAATTATTTTACAAGCAATAATTGTTCGCCTGAAACACTCATCCACATTGAAAAATCTCCTGATAAAAGATACATGACGCCAACGGGACTCGAACCCGTGTCCCTTCGATTTCCGGTCGACAGCTCTGACCACTGAGCTATGGCGGCTTATCTCTTACCCGCGAAATTATTCAATATATACTAGTGTTTCATTCAACAATTACTGCTTGTTACATTTTTCACCTGAAAACAACCAACTTTATTTTATATGAGAAAGGCATTGTAAGTGCTAACTCTCTCACTAGATGGCGTCGAGACAAATTGTCTACATTTTTAGGTGAAATACTTGAACTTGTCAAATATTAATTATTATTTTTTGGTAAACTAATGTTTTTAAGACAAGATTTTTTATGCATAGCACAAAGGGTAACAATTATTTTACAAGCAATAATTGTTCGCCTGAAACACTCATCCACATTGAAAAATCTCCTGATAAAAGATACATGACGCCAACGGGACTCGAACCCGTGTCCCTTCGATTTCCGGTCGACAGCTCTGACCACTGAGCTATGGCGGCTTATCTCTTACCCGCGAAATTATTCAATATATCAAAGAGAGTCAAATACTGTTCTAATTTTCCTCCCCATTAATAATACAGATGGTTCACACCCTGTTATTGCATGAACGGTATTTCTATAGTCTGTTAAAAGTAACATAATTTTTCTTTATAATCTGTAGGAAATCTATTAAATTTACAATTTTTTTTAAGAAAATTTTTACAGGTTTTAACAGCATTCTCAGCTTGCTTATTGCTACTCGGGTGGTTAACTGGACTAGTGATATGTTCTATCCCATTTTTCTTACAAAAATTTTCAAAATCCTCAGAACAAAAACATGTACCATTATCACTAAGTAAAGTTGCTGGAAAACCAAATTGTGAAAATAACCTTTGAAGTGCTTCAATATTTTCTTTTGAAGACAGACTGTTTACTTTCAGACACTCGATCCACTTCGAAGAAGAGTCTACCACAACTAAAAAGTTTTTATTATGTAAGCTACCATGATCAATATGCACCCTGAACCATACTTCAGGTTCATAAGGCCATACTGCTAATGAACTCTTTTGTGATTCTGGTTTAATTTCTAAACAATCTCTACAATTTTCTGTTATTTTCTCCAAATCTTGATTAATTTTTGGCCACCAGACAAAGCTTTTTGCAATGCTTTTAGTCTTAAAAACCCCTAAATGAGATCTGTGTAACATATTTAAAACTTCTTGTCTTAAAGACTCAGGAATAACAACTCTATGTTGATATAAAATACACACATTTATCAATGACAATTCTAACCTTTTTTCCCAGAAAATTCTAATAAAATTACCATTTTGTGCCTTTTTTACTGATGCTGGCCAACCCTCGATAAGAAATTGTTTTACTTGACTTAACATTTCGTCCTTTTCGGTCTCACTTCTTATCACGTCTAAAGACAAATTAAACCCGTTATTTTCAAAATAATTAATGTAACCAGACTCTATATTATCTTCACAGCTAACTTTTTCAATCGGACACCTGCTCAAAAAGTCTGAACAATTATTTTTCGACTTTACATATTCAATCTTAAAATTGAACGATCCTAATATAACTGCATAAAGTTGTAATCTTGAGGACGCAATTTTAGGAATTTCTCTATTCTGACCGAAAATTCTGACCAAAGGCTGGTTATCTACAGCTAAAATAAATTCTCTGCCGTACAAATATTGATAAAACTTCTTAATCCCAAAAATTATAGCTGTTGCTTCAATATCCAAAATCGAATAATTCTTTTCCGCTTTATTTAAAGTTCTGCTTGCGAACCCTATTGGTCTTTCTACGCCATTTTTAAAGACGTGGATTAACGTTGCTCCGACCCCATTCATACTCCCATCCGTGACAAGTTTCAAAGGAATATTCTCGTCGAAATGCGTTAAAATCCTATCCGAAGTTAATATTTTTTTTATTATCGCAAAACTGTTTTCTTGTTCCGTACCCCATTGAAACTTAACATCTTTTTTAAGTAAATCGTATAATGGTGACAATATATTTGCCATGTTTGGAATAAAATTACGATAATAACTAACCATACCAAACTTCTCAATTTATTAAAATCATTAGGCGCTGATGCATTTAACCCTTAAATGCATGACTTTTTTTATTTAAAGAAAATATCAATTTTTGCATTCTTTTTATAAATTAAAAATAGGGAAAAATAAATTTAAAAATATTTTTCCATAAATTCTGTTCATTTTGAGAAAATTGTTATTATATCATATTTGAAACACTATGCATCCACGTCTTAAAAAATGCTCTTACCTAATGTTACAAAAATAATTATCAGTGAATAAAGCGAACTAATTTATGACTTATACGTAAAAAATGAAGACAAATAAAAACAGGGGAAAGTATTAATTTAAATGAAATGACGTAAAACAGTTTTTGTTCTTAATAAAACATAGAGGGACTTTGTACTTTTGGTAGTGGCAGTACGTCAGACCATTGCAGGTAGGAAGTCGACACCTCTGCCTCTTTTCGTGCCATGTTGGCCAATGAGATACCTCATCGCTTCTTATGTCTTTTGGTGGGACATTTAATTTTGGGCCTTTTTTCTTCTTTTGTAAAACGGGCTCTAAACTTCCACTTGGCCAACCAGTTCGTTTGTTGGTAAACTTAGAGTCAACGGTGCATAAAGGTCGAGCAATTAGGGTTTTAAATTGGGCGAGACGCATAGTATTTTTTGTATTGGCATTTTTTTGATCTTGTATTCTTCTATATAGAAACCAAGAATTTACTATAGTCATATCAACTAAGTGGTATAGCACCCTCATCCCTCATATACCATCTATTGCTTCTCATCGCAATTTTATATCTTCCCATCTAGTAAGTCAACTCCTCCCATATGTCTGTTGTACTCTATTATACCAAATGGGCAGTTAACTGTGACCTTAGTTTTCTTTTTTTGTCATAACGTTCAACAGTTTTCATTGGAGTTCCCCTGCAAAAGACGATAGTAATGTGACCACCTTGTTATCCTTCCAAACAATATTAGACATTTCAACGCCTTGATACGATCCATTAAATTCCGAGCTTGTTCCTCGTGGAGCATTTTTCATTATTTTTTCATCTGGTAGCTTACATTCAGGGATTCTATTCCTCCTAACTGTCCCAAGAGATTGTGCCTGTGCAAGCCAAATGGCTTAAAAGTTGAATTTAGGTGTAATAATTGTCAAAATAAAGCCTGTGGTTCAAGTTTTTTGGTACTACACGACATAGATGCACAATAATATTTCCACAGGCTCCCAAGTCTGGTTCACTTTCAAGTCTTGGCAAGCGATTCTCTTGTCCAGAATAAAATTCAAAATTATAAGCGTAACTAGATACGCCACTCAATACAAAAAGTTTAGAACCCCATTTGTGGGGTTTCATGGGCATGTACTGTTTCATATAACTTCTTGCTTTAGTTGAACATATTTGTTCATCAACACAAATATATTTTTCAATTGGAATTGATGCAAATCTTTGATTTTAAAAAGACGATTATGAGCTGGATTTTCTCTCGGTAAGTGTTTTGTCGTTGAAATGAATAAATTGACGTATTTTATCAAATCGGTTGACAGTCATTGTTGATGCTATTGGTTCAAAATACAAATCACTGGACCAGTGGGACCGAATATTTGTTCCACGCATCAAAGAAGAATAAATACATATTCCGATAAATGTATGCAAATCAGTCGTAGTAATATTTGCAGGTCTTGAAACATCTTTTTGCAGAGCATAGAGATTTGACTGTTCTAGTATTTTATTGATAATAGCATCTGTAAAAAAATATTTAAAAAAATCGAATGGGGTTTCCAATTCCATCACATCCGAGGGCAATTGCCTGTTTCCTGTAAATTCCATGTCGGAGTCTTCAAGCTGCAGGTTTTTTTTCTCCACAAAATTGACGATTTCTAAACTTTTGAAGTAGACGAAACGGGCGTTGTCGTTGTAATATCAGTTTGGCCACTTGATAAAACATTATGTAGATTATCACCGTCAACATTATTTTGTAGATGATTCTCAACGTCCCCGTCTCCCAAGTAGATATCCTTAGGTTCACTTTGATCAACTGAATCGTAATTTTCTACGGCGCAATAATTTTCATCAGCTATACTGTCATCATCCGTAAAATCCATTCCATCGTCACTGTCAGATGAGCGATTAATTATTTCGTCCAACTCCTTTTCGGATAAACTCCTCTTTGCCATTTTGAAACTACGTCATGCTATAATTAGTAATGACTAAATACAAACATAATACTGTTTCGCTCCTGTGAACCACTGTAAACATAAATCATGTATATTGAAAAAGCCTTTTACGGCGTCTAAATAAATAAATAAATAAAATATGGTCTCAGTGCATAGTGTTACATATATGATATAATAACGTTTTGTCAAATTTAGACTTTCAAAATACATAATACACATAAAATTTATATTTAAAACACATAAACGTACCTTATTATTTGTGAAATAATATAATTACGATCCAACACGTCGAAAAAACACTAAATTTTGATATAATACTGGACATAAAAATGCACACAATCTGTAACCTCCAACTCTCAAGTTTAAAATCAAAATTTAAAATTATTGTGTAATCTATTGTAATTTTTCGACAACATTATTATGCAGAAATAATGTAAAAACAATACTGTAATACCAAAACCCACAAACAGATGTCAAAATGAAAAAAAAATAAAAAAAAGCTAATTATATCAGATGTGTTACACTATGCAGTTAAGGGTTAAAATGGCTTCTTTATTCCGCTGACACGGTTGAATCCCCTGTTCACTTATTTTATAACCTAAAAACTCAATAAATTTTAAATTGAATTCACACTTTTCACTATTCACCGTTAAATTACAACTTTTTAACCTCTAAAACGAGACACACGTTTTTCTCTAAGTCGTCTTCATCTTTTCCTATCACAATAATATCATCCAAGTAGAACGTCATGTTCCGTAATCCTGATAAACAATTTGTAAGCTCACGTTTTCGTGCATTAACTCAATACTGCTGAATTTATTGAAATAACACTCTTCGGGAATTACGCTACAATATGCTCCAGAATCTAACATTATAACGGTTATGACTACATAAGCCACGTTGCCGCCATTTATAACGGGAATATTAGGTACAAGGCACTTTGTCGCCAATGAACCATGTTTTGAGGTTAACAAGTGTAGAAATAAAAGAAAGCGGAAAACGATTCCAAGAAAACAATATTTATTCCTAAAATTTAAGATAACATGAGAACTCTTTAAATCAATAGTAAACATCTCAGGGGTGTGCATCATCCGAAGAATAGAATGCACGGTTGGAAAATTTAAAATTACATTGAGAGGTTGACAGTAAGGTTGATGACATTAAAAGTTAACTGACCTGATAAACGTAAAAGGGCGCCAAGCAGTGCAATTCAGCATTGCTAAAATTTAATGAGTAGAACGTTGGATGACTAAGGTAAAATAAACTACTGCGACGTCATCGTAGCTCGTAAAATATGTCGACCCATGGGGTGGTTCGAAGTCTTCCCTTCCGTCACAACGTCCCGGAACCGCAGCCTGTTGAATACCGAAAACGGCCGCGTTCGTGAGTTCGCAATCCAGTCTCCCGTTGTGGCGAAGTTGCCCTATTTCAAACAGCCGTAAATCAGTGATGGGAACTGATTGCTGTAATAGCTCTGTAGCGGGCTAGATATAACTGCTACAACATGAATTTATTCCATCGAGTGAAACTTCTATATAATACGGCTCAATACTTAGTACATCACCAACCGCTCCATCCGATAACAAAGTATTCACGTTTTTACGTGTTGTTACTCGTTTACATTGTTTTGCTAAATGATCCTTAGTACCACAAATTTTACATACATAATTTTTGATTCTACATTCTAAAGCCGTGTGGTTATCATGTCCACAAACCGTACAATTACGTTTTGAAACTTGATGAGACGGTGAACGTGCCCGATTATTGCTACCGTTTCGCTTGACACTATATCCATCTCTGTTTTTCACATGCGTATTAGGTAAGACACGACCTCCGCTGACTTTTACATTAGCTGAAACTCTGTTATCAGCTGATTGAGATTGAGTTGAAGCGACAAGTTCAATACACTCTGCTACTTGCACACATTTTTTGAAAGTATATGACTCACTATCGAGAAATAATTTTTCTCTAATCTTACCGGGTTTACAACCTAATACAAAGAAATCCCTTAATTTCTCTGATAAACTATTCCCGAATTTGCAATTGCTAGAAAGAGACTTTAAACTAACAGCGAAATCGCGAACTGATTCGTCATTCCTTTGTTTAGCTGAATAGAACTGCGATCTTTCTTCAAAAAAACATTTTGTCGTACAACAATATTCACTGAGCTTAGATATCAAATCTTTTAAATCAACCTCTGTTAATTTTTAAGGAATGCACAAATTTACCAGTAGAGAAAAACAATCATCTTGCAAAGCATTTAGGAAAAGAGCCCTTTTTTTAACATCCGATGCGTACTTTTCATCATTCACAAGAAGGTACTGCTCGAGATGGATCTTGAAGTTCTCCCAGTTACCGTCACGCAAACTGAAGGACCCCAATCCTGACTCCATGCTTCCTCTGCCCAGATGGTACCCACAAGACAAGAAAAGAAAAACAGAAAAAAACTTTCCAATGAGATTTCTCCGCTCTCCAATCTGCTCCCTGGACCCTCTCAGGAAACCGCTTCTTGACCCTTGTTGGCTGGATGGCTCTTCCCAGACCGCTCCTAAGACCTGGTTACACCGATCCTTGACCCTCGGTGCTGCTGATGGCTGCCCCAGACCACTCTTGTGGCCCGGACCCCTCCGATCCCTTGACTCTCGGAGATGCTGCCGCTTGACGCCCTGGACCCTCCCGTGCTTCCCCCTTCTGAGAAGCTGGCTGGCTCCAGTGGCTTCTTCTTCTTCTTCACTCCTTCCAGTGAAGAAACAATAATTTCGGTCCGACTTTTTTTTACCGACCCGAACAATATGTTGCAATCCGATGTTTCCGACAATATCGCGTATTTTTTTTTGTGCGAAATCTCGCGCGTCGATTCTTTTAATCGATGTTAACTTTTAACGATTTCCGTAGGCTGCGCCACTGTTATATGCAGACTTGGTGGTACTTAATAATTGAACGCGTATGCGGATTGAACGTTTATTAACAATATAGAAGTGATTGTCTACTACTATCTTCTTAGCTGTCGGTTGATAAAAGAGAGCGAGCAGATGCATCCATCATCTTTTATACATCAATCTGTCATCTCGCTCTTACACATTCAAAAAGCAGGCGTACCACCTAAAACCTTTCTTACAGCTGTGTAATGTTTTTAATGTTTTACATCGGGTATATATTTTGGTAAGTAGCCCTCTCCCGCGCAAAACGAATCGCTGATTCTACCTTCTCACTTCGTGAAAAGTAATGATTTCACCCGTCTGATTTGCAACTTCTCGAGGTACTCAACCCTTCAACCTTATCGAATTAATATGTAACTTTGTGTCAATTTTTTGTTTCGATAGTAATTAATTCATTGAAGGATCTTTTTAATTGGTTGTGGTTACTTTGGTTCTTTTAAGATGAGGCGTGTTACATTCTGTATGGTTTTAAAATAAGACAATGACCGACTTCCCTGATTTTAACTACCTTTTTCCTACCTTGTTTGCTCGCCAGAACGTTTCCGGTTACTGCAGTCGATGATGTGCTAATACATTGGGACAACTAAATGCAAGTACATGAAATTCTCTTTAGACAAATTCAATTCAAGATGCACAAGATTCTAGGTTAATGATTTGACTATGGATTGTTAATTTTGTGAGTTATTTCTACGAGTAGGTTTTTTTTTTAAGAATGGCTAGAGACAAAACATGTGTTGCTTACGGTTGGTCTCCGTCCAAATCCCATCCATCAACGTGGCCAGCTCGAGAGCAGCAAGGTTGATGGTCCAACCCCATCTCCTCCAGAGGTTAATTGAATATCGCTCAGCGACAGGTGAAATAATGACATGTATTGCCTCCTGCCAGAGGGTGATGAAGGTAGGATTCCTTTGAATTCGGATATGTAGGTCCTTGGTGGTAAATGATGATGTTGATGATGATGATGATTGATAAAGATTCATCTTATACCGTTAGGTACAAGGAGCTGCTCCGGTCCGGTGGCCATGATAGCCTGGTGTCAGGAACCACTTGAGGTACGTGGGTGGCGCGAGGTTTAGGTCGCGTCAACCTCCCCCAAATCAATGATGAGTTAAGCTCCGCCAGCATGCCGAAAGTTAGGAATCCACTCTACTAACCTCAAACATA
This sequence comes from Hesperophylax magnus, assembly GCA_026573805.1. Lineage (NCBI taxonomy): Eukaryota > Metazoa > Arthropoda > Insecta > Trichoptera > Limnephilidae > Hesperophylax > Hesperophylax magnus. The sequence goes on along the minus strand of JAIUSX010000191.1, from coordinate 469,056 downwards.
AACATATACTGAAGTGGTTTGCATCAGCAACGTCAGGAGTTCGGGAGTCCCGTGAACACCTCTCTAGTTTACGCTTGTAAGAATAAGTTAGATCCAGCTTCAGTTTGTTCGCCTTCGCCTCTGCAGTCACGTTACTCCAAATAGCTCCTGGCTCCAGCCTATACAGCTTCTCGTTCCAGTAGAGGTAATGACACATGTTTATCATATGTGCAATACAGAACATACTTCAAGTCTTTTGTCCACACTCAAAATAGTCATATCAATATTTAATTTGGATGAAGGCACCCATCCGACATAACGAATGTTTCCGGGACGAGAGGTCTTACTCCATTTTCAAGTCATGGTCACTCGCTCTATCGTTTGTTACCTTCCGTCCGCTTCAAATATCAAAGAATGGTAGAAAATGGTATCCTCGACTTCCGGCGCTAAGAATCAGGGATACAAGAATTATCAGGTCTTGAATCTGAAATCATCCGATCTCCGTCACCTCAAACGGTTTCAGTCAGAGTCAATTCCCAACTTATTCTAGATGACTTTTTCTCCTATAGTTGGGTAAATATTTATTGGATGTGACAGGAAGGCTGTTGGAAGATCGTCGAAATAATTTCATATTTGTCACGATCCCTTCGTTCTGTCAACGAGAAAATCTCCCCCATACGTCAGAAAAGGATAGCATAGCCATTATCCGCTTTGTTTCTTCGGCTACCAAGCTAACTCAAGTAGGAAAGCCAATTGGCAATCTTCGTTCCCTTCTATTGGAACTCCGTGAAAGCGTCCTCTCACCAGCTGAAAATACTCAGAACAGGGGTCTATCCAGGGTAACCATCTTAAGCTGGTCCTCCAACACCTTCTACAGAAACCGATGCTTTTACGGATAACTCAACCACATCAAGAGCACGGGAAAGGCCGGTGCTGCCCTACTGAAATAGACGCTATCCTGGTATCCAGGGTTCCAAATTTGCTAACACAAAAAGTCCCTATTAGACAAGCCAATTACCAATTTCGATTCCTTCGCTTTTGTCGCTTTGATAAGATAGGATAGCCTACGGAAAAGTCGTACACTTTGTCCCAAGCCAAACTTATGTGAATGAAAATCTCACTTGACAGAATAGGGAAGCCAGACAGATGCATTCTCTTGGCGACTACTTTCAATCCGCTGTGTTAATTCCGTGAATAACTTTGGTAATACCAAATTTATTGAATGTCCAAGGAGAATACGAGAACTTATTGTTAAATAACAGATACTAAAGCATATAATCAACCGTTAGCCGGCTGACCGAATCGATTGTCCATATCATATAAGACATCGCATAAATATAATAGTTTATATTTTATGAATTTTTGAAGCATCATTAAATCATATTACGAAATTACGAAAAATACCTAACTCGTAACCCAACTAATGTCTATTGTTCAATAATCTGCCGTGTTAAAAGTAACCCGCTCGTCGTCCCTTTTGCAATGGCCTAGACCCGGTCCGTTTCGACACAATATGTGATTTATGACCCCTTATTGTAGAAGGGTCCGGACTAAAAATTCTTCTGTTGAAGATTTTAACATAATTACCTAGTATTCAAGTTAAATACCCTTACTTCAAAATAAAATTGTATTATATTGTTTACCACGTATTGGAACGTTTTTATCTCTTTAAAAAATCCACAGGAAATGAGGGTTTATAATAAGATTATAATAAGACTTACCAATTCATCATCTTAGTGCATTCCAAATAATTTTAAGAAACAGCTACACTCACATGCAGTAAAATACTCATGGTGTAAGAAAACCACACTTTCTACACTAAATGATTTTAGCCGCGTTCGTGTCCCGACGATGAATTCTTTGTTGACGCGTCTCCCAACTTTTAATCGCCTCGACTATATTACAACGCTGACCGATCCTGGCTATGCTCGACCGACTTTGAATTCCCCCTGATCTTCACCATCTGCATCTCCTTGCCCGTCTTCCAACGCTTTCAAACCCTGACTATCTTGACTCTATTTGACCGTCTCCCAACGCTTACAAAACTGACTATCTGACCGTCTCCTTGCGTTCCTCAATCTAGACTCCCTGACTAAAACCCTCACACTCCCCGACTTCCTTCATCTCCCCTCACCCCCTCGTCTCCTCCCCCAAATCAACCCGCCCTAATTACCTAATTTATGATGCCGAATTCTCAAAATTTCGTGTGTTCAAGGACAGAATTGCACTAAAAAGACCACACATACTGAATGTCCGAGAATCCGTCACATTAATTTCAATCGTTTCAAAACCAATAAATTGTTGCTTCTTAAATAACTTGTCAACTTCTTAGTCCCAAGGAATGAAACTTGATCCCCTCAGTTCAGTGGCGTGTCGGCCTACCAGTTTTTTAGCCCGGTTTATAATTACCTTTACGGTCTAGGATGTATAAAATATCTTTTATTTATAAGTTTTATTTTTAAATCTTCTTGCAGGATTTTAATTTAACTAAGCAACTTCCAAACTCGTCCTGTTAAAATGTTATTTACCTCGCTCGTCATAATTATAATTCGTCCAAATCCTTAGAAAAATTACTTAACTATATTCAACGGCGAATTTCTTACTTACTAGTCACTTAGTAGCATTGCTTAGCGGAGTTTAATTGTTTCTTATTGACTTTGCTAGGGTTTTTTTTCTATCCGCCCCAACCTGCCAAACTCTTGTTACTGCACTGGAATAAGTCTGAGAATTCAAAGAACCATCACGGAGGTCTCTGACAATGCAGTGCATGTTCCTATTTTTTTTTTCTATCATTATAAATTCAAGCACTTGTTTTTTTTTAAATAGCTTTAACGCCAACATCTGGTAAGTCCCTATTCTGTGAAATCAAGTGAAAAATTCTTTCTCACCATAAAAAATCAATAAGGTAGGTGTTGCCTTTCGTTAGGCCTCTCTGATTGGTTGCATCTTATCTTTAGGCGTAGATAAAAAAAAACGACACGCCCCGGTTCCCTCTAGTTCCCAGCTTCATTCTTAATGTCACCTCTGACCACGTTTTGATTGGAGAAATCAGAATTAATTAATTCCTACAATAAACGGAAAAAAATTTATCCCAGGGCAAGTTCATCACAGCTGTTAATATTAATATAAAATAAAAGTGGTGGTTTACAAAGTGTATTTTTTCATTTAATATAAAATTCATTGTCATCGACAACAAGTCTATCTGCAGTGTTTCAGCTCGATCGGATGTCAGAATGTGGGTTACTTTCCACTTCCAAGATCTGCATTCATTAATTACCGAAAACAAAAGTAAAATTCAATTAATGTTTTTAAAAAGGAAGTCATTAAATGACTGTTCATCTTTAAACAGAACTACCCTAGTTGGATGAGGGTAGGGCCGGCTCTGAGCCCAACGACGCCTGGCGCGAGTTAAATGTTGGTGCCTTGGCAACTCGGCGCCCGGAGCGGACTGCTCCAATTGCGCCCACATTAGCGGTTGATCCTGGATGAGGGGCTTATGTTTAGCTTTTAGTAATAAATTAAAATAACAAATAAATTTTTTATCTGTAGAATTATGCACGGGACAGCCAGAGGTAGGGCCGTGTAAGGGCTTCTTCCAAAAGTGGCATTTCCAGGGCACCATTGGCGGCGCTGGCAACTGCACCATGTTCGTGTGGGGCGGCTGTGAGGGCAACCCGGCAAACAGGTTTGACTCTGAGAAAGAGTGCCTGCACCAATGCATAGGAGAATCGTGTGAGTACTAACAAGTCATATTACTAAACAGTTGCATTTCCTGGGCACCATCGGCGGCGCTGGCAACTGCACCATGTTCGTGTGGGGCGGCTGCGGGAGGAACGCGACCAACAGGTTCAACTCGGAGCTCGAGTGCCTGTACCACTGCATAGGAGGGTCGTGTGAGTGTGTCATATTATGAAATTTACAAGTATACAAGTACAAGTCCTTAATACGGTCATTTACCTACTTAACGATAACTATAACTAATTATCCGTTATATTTTAAAAAATGTTTCATTTCTATTGAGGAATATGGGTTACGTTTCCGTTCCATAGCTTCTTACTTCCATTGATATTGTTAAAAAATTATATAACACTTATCCGTTTATTGACAACAATCTGACTCCCACAACTGAAGTACACAGCTCTCTGAACTGAAGTGCCGAGTTCTCTCAACTCAAGTCTTCGTCTGCTGCTCTGTGTGTTCTTCTTCCGCTCCTGTTTCGTCACTCCACCTCTCATTTCCCCCTCGTCCGTAGTTAATCATTCCTTTTATGGGCATGATTTTCGGTAAGCGCTTACCCTTCATTATCGTCGATCACCATTTAATGTGATCCTTCTGAGTGCTCGTGTCCAGGGCATTCTTTACACTATATTGATGCGTGATCAATGTTGAGGTGAATTTTCTAAAACTAACAGCACAAATGTCATGTTTCGTTATTAGCTAGTACATCCTCCGTGCCCACTTCTTGGGGGACACAGTAAAAACACCTGCAGGTATAAGTACCTCAATTAACATTTGTTATACGGCCGCATATCATCTCTGCATACGTAACCAAGGAGGCTTCTTTAGAAAATTAAGTGTCCAAGTGATGAACTGAAAGATCAACTGTAGGGGAATCATCGTGGTCCTTTGAGTTATATTGTGGTATGGTTTTTTCGGCGTTACCCGCATTCGGCCCAATTCACATCGCTCATCATTTCGCGACACCAAAATATTATACCAGCAGCGGTAGAAAACGGATATTTTACACAGAACACTGAGGTATCTTTATAATAATGTTAGTTGTTACAATGTTCTCTATCAAAATGTTCTCAGCAAAAATGTTTAATTTTAACGGATACATAACATTTTAATTTTTTTGTTCTTAGACAGCGGTGCCATCATTTCGGAGCCACCAAAGGTTTGTATCCCGGGAACGACAAAAAAATTGGACTGTAACACTTGCTCTTGCACTGAAAGTGGGCAGTGGATTTGTACGCTGATAGCGTGCCCAAAACCAACTAAAGGTAAGCCATTTTATATTTATTTATTTATTTATTAACGGACGTCGTCCAAATTACAAAATAATAACACGAATAAAGTAAAATGAAAAATACAGGATAAGACAAAGTTACGTGAAAGCAAAGACATATGGTAGATATAATATAAGAAAATAAAGTGACGAGTCGAATCAAGTCAAGAATACGCCGTGGGTCAGGACCACAGGACACTTATAATATTCCGTCACTCGTTTAGCGACTGGCAAAAATCATTCAGACTTATTCCAAAAAAGTTAAGGTTTTGACTTGAGTTGACCAGTCTACACATTCTGGACAATGGTGAATTATATCTATAATTTGTCGGATATTGAAGGGAATGAGTGTCAGTAGAGAAGGTGAATCAATAATACCATTTATAATTTTGAAGAAGAAATATGAAATGGAATATTCCAACTTTAATTATTTGTTTTTTTGCGTTCTTGCGCTGTTTGAAAAGTCACCTGCGATACATGATCAATCCAATACATTGTTGAACACTTTAAAGTGACTACTTAAGCAAGAAGGTGGTGATTAGCCACAAGAGGTAATTGAGGTTTTGTCAAAGGTATATTAAAGATTTTACGTTGTTTATTTTCTAGAGCCCTTCGCAAATATCAAGAACAGTACGATAGGTAATCAGCCAAAAAATCAAAAATCACTAAAAAGATCGACCGATCAATCAATCAATCAATAGATCATCCAACTAATTGCTCAATCAATAAACAGATCGGTTTATCAATCAATCAATCAATAGATTGACAAACCAATCGATCAATAGATTCATCAATCAATCACTTAGTTCGTATCAATCAATAGATCAATTTAACAATCAATCATTTTATCAATCAAATGATCATGTGATCAATCGTTAATCAACAAATAAATCAATTTATCGTTGAATCAATCAATCGATAAGATAATCTATCAATTAATAAACAGATCAATTGATTACAACAATCGATCGAACGGTAATTCTATAAATCAATCTTTCAACCAATTAAAAGAATATCTAATCAATCAATAGATATATCAATCAATCGATATATCAATCAATCGATATATCGATCAATCAATCAATTAATTGCTCAATCAATAGATATAACAATCATCTAAATGTCAATTAATCAATCAATTCATCAATCAATCAATCAATCAATTAATTAATAAATCAATAAAAAAATCAACTTAAAATCTATAATCAATAATCAATCAATGACGGAAATAGGTAATATTTACAACAAATGTTTTTAGTTAAGCGTAACAGCGAAAAGGCTTTTATTTAAATGGAAAATTTAAATTAAGACGCATCATCAACGAGTCAGTAATTAGTATAACTAAAATTTGTTGTTTTAGTTACGACTACTACTAAGAGGCCAAAGGTTTGCACTCCCGGAACTAACAAAAAAATTGACTGCAACAAGTGCGTCTGCTATTAATACTTGATTATGTGTCAATAAACTAAATATCTTTGACTTCAGCCCCTCGAACCAAGAAGCCTCTGGTGTGCGGCGCTAACGAAGTAAGGGAAGAATGCTACAACCCATGTCCTTCAGATAAATGCGCGGACATCGGCAAGCTGCAGAAGTGTGTGGTGATTGAGGAAAAGGACTGTAAGCCAGGCTGCAGATGTGCTCTACACTTCAGGAGGAACAGCGCTGGGGTCTGCATTGACACTAGAAAGTGCCGTGAGTAAATGATTGATCTTTACCTTACCCAAACTCACCTTAAAAAGCCTAAACTAACCTAACTTAACCTAACCCATCCCAACCTAACCTAAACTAGCCTACATTATAATGCTATATTTGTATACATTGTGGTAATGAAACGGATAATGAATGGGTTCTCATTAATACGTAGAAAGCACAAACAGATAAACACCATAAACAATTCTAATGATAAATAAAAACATATGTTCTGAACATCAATTACAAAGTTTTTGAAGTTTACAAATCGAAAAATGAAAACTTCATATGCAGGGTTGTACTAGAGACAATCTAATTTATTTAAATATTAATCTGAAGAGGTGTACAAAACTTTAAGGTGATATTGTTAAAGTATATGATGCGATGTCTAGTAATTGATATAACTTTCAAAATAAGTTAAAGGAAAAGTTCATCTTGAATATTAGACTTTAAAAAAATTCAATAGTTCTCTCTAAGATACTATCTAGGTAACACACCTATTTAGTCAGAAACTTGGTGATTTAATCACTTTAAAATGTAGCTGCCAAAAATATGGAGAAATTAGTTGCAAGATGTTAAAGATATTGTTAAAGATAATAAGATGAGATTGTTAATTCTGAATTTAAGATAAATCATATACAGGTCCCAATAAGACCCAATTGGCGAGTATCAAACTTCTGTCCCATTAAGATAAGACATCCTGGATTCGATTCCTATTTGTGACAGTTATCTTTGATTTTCTGTATCTTGTTCTGTTTCATGTTACGTTTAGATTTTTATTACATATTATATTGTTGTTTAGTAAATAATATTCCCTTACGTGTTTGATGTGCCGCCATAATTAGCCTGGCTCCTGTGATAGTTGTCGTCCTGCCTATACCTATAGCAACTCATATATACACAACCTTTAAATAAATATGGAAAAATTCTTCATACAGCGCCCTCAATGTGATTTTTCACAAAGCCTATGGGACGATGGGCTTACTCTGTTCGTCGGAACTACCATAGAAATGTTAATCCAGCTGTCAGCTTAGCTTGCTGTCCATGTTTGTAACGAGAATTGGGGAAAGATGTTATAACCCGTAATCTGGTCATGCATTCATCTCAAGGTCGATCGATACTCGCATATGTATTCTGTGAAAGACCATGTTTCAAAATCGAAACATTGGACAATGCATTGTCCCTTGGACAAAAATACAAACATCAACATTCGAATTTATGAATTTTGATTTTGCTATTGTAAAGATGATGAGTCAAAACTGCGATGGCATTAATCTACTCTAATGACTTCATTGGCTAGTTATGCGCACTCAACTTAGGGATTACCAACAGCGATCACATTTATCAGTTGCATTTTAGCACTTGAGTAAGACGCATCGTTTATACGCATCGTTCAAACTACAATGGAATCTACTGGCCTAGGTATGTATTTTGAAATTATTTTTATATTATGTAATTTTTTTTGGTTGTTTTGTATTGTATCCTCAAAGTTGTCACCTAAATTTCAAGCCTGATTAATGCGTTACTCAACTTTGAAGGCGTTTTAAAAATATCTCCGAATATCACCTCGTGGTTTTTTACGATTTATTAATGGTTAACTAATAAAATTTTATATCCCAAAAAATTGAAGGATTTTTTTTTTTTTTTTTTTTAATTCTATCAAAAACTTCGAACTCGCAGAAGTGTTCTTCGAAAGCGAAAAATCCAACAGACACCTGGCTGTTTTTCAGAAAATATGTATGCTTATGAATTTTACTGACGTCGACGATGAAAATCGGGACAAGATAATGCCTTTCAGCAGACTTTTTTTGAAATTCAACATTTTGCTAAACGACATTTCACGCAATCGAGAGAAATTTCGTGCACGCAATAAGACTTGGCTAAGCCAACAAATACAGTTACCTATAGGTAAGTTTTTAGATTTTCACGGCCAAAAGCATTTTTGTTGTTTGTTTTTGGGGTGTTATGCCGTGTTGCGCTAACTCTTTCTTTAGCCGACGTTTTGGACAGCGTTGCAGTGTCCATCATCAGGGCAGATCCGGTAGATCCGAAGATGTGACACATCAACGCTGTCCGAAACGTCGGCTAAAGAAGGGGTTAGCGCAACACGGCATAACACCCCAAAAACAAACAACGAAAAAAGTTACCAATAGGTTTAAAAATTCTACCAGACATAACCAATCAGCCTGGACCAAGTTGTACCTGCGGAAGACTCCTCAAGCCATTCGAGGAATCTTCGCTCAAGACCAAAAAAAGCCGCGTATCGGAACTCATGCCTGGAAGAAAATCAGACGAGCTTTAGTTTGATGCGGATGTGGCTAGGGGTACACCAGAGAAGGATGGGACGTCTTCACCAACTCCTCATCAAGCACTAGCCCTATATCTCGATCTAGATCTATCATAAATCAAATACAAAGTGTTCAGAGCTGCAGTAAATGATGTGGCACCCAAACTGCTTTCCAAGTCTTTACCAGCTTAACAAAACAAAGAATGTTCTCCTGCCATCGTTAATCACAGTCACTGAAACTTCAGCTGAAGTTGATTTACAAGAACTTCTAATTTGGAGGTTACGTTGGAGGAGGGTAGCGATAACTTTACATTTGTATGTAAATGGGGTTTTGATGGAAGTTCGGGTCACAGTCAGTATAAACAAATATTCACGGATGCTTCAAGCTTTGAAGAATATTTGTTTCTGATGGCATTGGTGCCATTAAAGTTGTTTGATCTAGATTCTGAACGAGACGTTTGGGTAAATCCAAGACCATCATCGACACTCTACTGCAGACCAGTAAAATTTATTTACCAAAAAAAAATCGCAGAGCGTGTGCGCAATGAGGAGAAGAAGATGAATGAGAACATCAGTAATCTGCAAGCTCGTGACCTAGCTATCGAGAGCGGTCAAAGATGTCGTGTTAGCGATGTTGTTCACTATGATGGATGGTAGTGTGAGCAACATTTTATCCGGTACAAACTCCACGTCTAAGTGCCTAATCTGTGGAGCAACTCCAAATGAGATGAATACGGAAAACGTGTTGAATCGTCTACCTAATACTGAAAACTTTCGATTCGGTTTGTCCACCCTACACTGTTGGATTAGATTTTTATGATTAGAGTGTATTTTGCACATAGCCTACCGACTACCTGTCAAATCCTGGCAAGTTAGGGGGGAGGAGCAGAAGAAAATTGTCGATAACATAAACAAAAAATTCAAGCAGACTTTCAAAAATGGGTTTGTTAATAAACAAACTGATGCCAGGATATGGCTCTATAAACACAGCGAGGCGTTTGTTCCAGAACCCCGATCTCAGCGCAGAAATAACGGGTATTGAAAAGGAGCCAATTGTGAAATTTTTTACAATTCTCAGAATGCTCGCAAGCGGCTACCACATCAATCTCGATGGTTTTAAATTATTGTTAATCAGTCTGTTTGGCTGGTATTATATGCCTAGCAGCGTTCACAAGGTGCTACTTCACGGGTGTGAACTAATCGACGCATTTTCCTTGCCAATAGGACATTTATCCGAAGATGCGCTAGAGGCGAGACATAAGGAGGTTAGAAAAAATCATATCCGTAAATGCTCGAGAGAAAGCTCCAACACAGACCTTATGAGAATATTGCTCTTGACTTCTGAACCTCTCTTATCATTCAAAAGGAATATAACTACAAATAAATGCGTAATAATGGATGGAGAGGTTCAGAAGTACATTAAACAAGTAAAAAAACCTTCCGCCGCATCCAGTCTAAACCTACATCTAGATTTAGAATTTAGTAGCGACCAAAAATCTTCGATTCGGATTAGTTGAAGATCCCATACTTAAACTTATATCACACATACCAATCATGTACATTTTTTTCTACTTTCTCAGTGCAATGGACTTACTTCAACATAATATAATACATGTAACTATCGTATAATTAATCACTCAATAACTACAATAATGTACTGTACACTCCTTTTCCAACCTCAAGCTAATGCTTTCTTCGAAGAGTAGTATAAAAATATTATAACATAGAAAACCAATGTAAATCGTATTTTATATGTAATTATCTATTTAATAAAAACTAATAGATAAAGAAATATATCTAAGCTAACAAAATTACTAATATTTATGAAATGTGTTTAATTGTGTACAAATATATATATTGTTTATTTTTAATAAGCAATTACTTTGTGGCTCGTCATAATTTACAATATTATGTATATATCTGTCAATATTTTGTATCATTGGTTAGTTTTAATATTCTCCTGACAAAGGAAGGGTGCTTCCGAAACCGGTAGAGTACAATTAAAATTAAAGTGGTCTAAAACAAATTTATATCTTTTATTGTATATTTATTTTTAATATGCGGGAACTAACTATGAAGCTAATGACTCAGATTTAGAAAAGTGCCTTTTTTATTTTTTTTATTCTACGCGTAACCGGAGTTATGATTTTTGTTCTCTCCCCCATACACTTCAATGCACTGTGCGTTGCTTGAAATGGCTTTATTCACATTATGATTAAATAGCCATATACCTCAAAACTTCCTTCATCATCATCTTCTTCCATTCTGTACTCTCTTTAGCCACAATTGGGGATACCGTATTAATTAAAATGTGAGCCTTGAGCAACCCCCGTTATAAGAGTCTTGCATCGCTGTACAACGTATACTAAAAATATACACATTTCTAGATTGTATATTCCTCTTCAAGTTTGGTAAAATATGTACCTGTATCATTTACAATCTGCCAAATGTCATATGGGACATAGATAACAATAAAACTTCTACCACGGACAACATCAACCATGGTTCTCATGAGATAATCGAAATGTCAAATTTTCTAAATCTACGACAGTTAAACTATGTACTCAATATTTATTCTCGTCTTCTCGACCTAGTTTTTTCAAATTTTTTATTTGTTAAAGTATTCGCATCTATTGAATCTAATACTCCCAATAGACAAATATCACCCCCTCTACTGATCGAATGCAACAGTTCAATTAAAAAAATAAATCCATCGGCATCAACAAAATTGAATTTCTTCAAAGCCGATTATAATCAAATCACTAACCTTTTATCTTCAACTGACTGGAACTTCTTGGACTGTGAAGAAAACATAAATGAAATGGTAGATAAAGTTTACTCAATTTTAAATAAATCTATTTATTCGCTTGTACCTCTCTCAAAAATGTATGTACATAACTATCCAAAGTGGTTCAGTAACGATCTCATAAAAATAATTGGAGACAAAAAAATAGCTCATAAAATCTACAAATCAACACGCGATCCTATTGATTACGCTAAATTTAACGAACTCAGAAAGTCAACCAAAAAAATGTCCAAGCAATGTTATAAAAAGTGCATCGACAACTGTGAAGAATTGGCTCTTGCCAACCCCCATAACATCTTTAAATTTTCAAAGTTACTTAACAACAATGACTCCGGTATTCCCTCTAACATGTATTTAGATAACAAAACGGCCGATAATTCCCAAGAAGTTGTTAATCTGTTTGCTGAATTCTTTAGTAAAATCTATGCTTCTACAAACAACTCATCAATGCCCGACGCCACAACACCTAATAATAATAACATCGATTTGAATAAATGCATATTTGAAGAACGTGATATAAGAACCAAATTAAAATCGCTTGACCTTAACAAATCGGCTGGTCCTGATAACATTCCACTAATCTTTTTATCGAAATGCTCATCAGTATTGACTTATCCTCTAACTGAACTTTTTAATTTGTCCATAAAAACTGGAATTTTTCCGAAAAAATGAAAAACAAGCTTTCTGTCTCCAATATTCAAGAAAGGTGATAAATCTGATATATCCAACTATAGACCTATCTGTATCCAGTGGTCAATCCCGAAAATACTTGAATCTGCCCTGCTCTCTAAACTCTCGCCTGAAATCAATAAAGTAATTTCACATCGACAACACGGTTTCATAGCAAAAAGATCTTCTCTAACAAACTTAATGATATATCAGGAATATATAACTAATTCCATGAACAATCGTCTTCAAACAGACGTAGTGTACACAGACTTTAGTAAGGCTTTCGACAAAGTCTCACATAAAATTCTTTTAAAACAAACTAAGATCCCTAGGTATAACTGGGCATATTTTAAAATGGTTCGAAAGCTACCTTCACAAAAGAAAAATATCACTAAAAATCAATTCACATTTTTCACATCACTTTGAAATCTTCACCGGAGTCCCACAGGGGTCACATCTGGGCCCAGTGTTATTTTCCTTGTTTATCAACGACATAACTACCATCTTTGATGGAGTTATGATACTTTTATTTGCGGACGATTTAAAAATTTACAAAACAATAACTAATCATAATGACTGTAGCGTATTGCAATCAAATCTTGTGAGGCTACAAGAGTGGTGCACCCTTAATGAACTGTTTCTCAACATTGAAAAATGTCAATCAATAACTTTTACCCGAATCGAAAATCCCATTATATATCAATATAGCATCAACAACAATTTCCTAAAAAGAGTCGAACAAATTAAGCACCTTGGTTTATTATTTGACAGTAAATTGACTTTTGTTCCTCATATAAATGAAATAACCAACAAGGCCATGAAATGCCTGGGGTTCATTCTGAGGACGATAAAAGAATTTAAAACAATTAATTCCTTCAAATTGCTTCATACTGGGTTGGTAAGAAGTAATTTGGAGTATAACTCAGCAATCTAGGCTCCATTTTATAAGACTCATCAGCAAAAAATCGAAAGAGTACAACATAAGTTTCTAAGGTTTATTAATTACAAACTTGGAATACCAATCGAAGAACTTAATTATACTTGTCTAATGGAATTGCTAAACCTAAGCGATTTAACTACAAGACGCACAGTGAGTGACTTATTTTGCCTTTTCAATATATCAAATGGCAACCTGGACGTCCTCGATTTAACGAGCTTAATTGATTTGCGTATACCTACCCGTGATACCCGTTTAAATGCTCTATATTTTGTTACCAAATCTGCCAATAATTACTTCGTAAACTCTCCAATTCAAAGGCTTCATACACTTGGAAACAAATATAGTTCAATCGATGTCTATCATTTCCAATCGGTTTCCAAATTTAAAACCAAAATATTACAACTTTTAAAATAAAACAATAAACATCTAGCTATTGCACCTCTTATTGAATTATTTCCTCAATATCGACAAAACAGGCTTATACCTACAAACTATCATGTTAAGATTTGCTTTTTGCTTGGTTGTATATGTCTAATGGTGAATGTTATATATATATATATTTTTTTTTATTTTTTTATTTTTTTTTTTATTTGTTTTTATTTATTTAAGTACATAAAACAGGCATGGTTGTTATGATGCAGGGCTAGACTCCTTTTGTTTTAATATTTTATTCATTAATTTATTCTGCATCATCACATTTATCCTCGCCGATTCTCTAACCTAGTTAGGAACTGGGCGATTGTCGCTGGTATTGGTTTTGGTAAAATTTCGAATCAGAATTTAAAATTTAAAATCTGTACCGGGCGGAAACAGAAAAAAAACAAAACACTTCCTTGCCTGCGGAGAAACCAGAGTGGGCCTGATCTCTCGGCAGACGACAGTCACAGTTTTCCGGAGTGAAATTGTTTGGGAATGGTTTCCCTTTAATTCGGAGAGGCGAAGTCTAATCTTATATGCGGAGATTGCATAATAAAATCGTATAAATGGTGTAAATACGAAGTTCCATAATTGAATTAGTTCCGTGGCTCGTTCGTTTATTGTAACCACGCGGGATCATGAATCGCAAAGGGAGTCAGACGTGTGATCTGCTTGAATCTGACCCATCCTTTATGGGATGAAGAAGCCAGTGGCTTAAAATATTGTGCCCGGTTCCCGGAAACCTAAGGATAGTATTCTTTCTCGCGGTTTGGCACTACGTCGACCGCATTTTCACCAGGGCCGTATTGAGGCCTATTTTTCCTTACATAAAGGGAATCCTCGCCAGGATACACGGATGCGACCGCGGGCACCAGATACCTCTTCCTCAGTCGCCAGATTACACATTTTCCTGCCCCGGACAGTCGCCAGGAGGCGGAACTGAATCTTCCTCTTGCTCCGGCTGGAGCCCCTAGGAGCTCAGCCTGAGGAGGTGCTGCTCCAGCTCGAGTAGGATGTTACTTAATTAGCTAGATAGTTAAAGCGTGGTCGGAACCTTGGGGGTAAGCTTATATCTAACTTTTATTATATTGTTTTCGTTATAACTCACACGGTAGAGTGTGTAGTCTTTATTGTATTCGAAATAATATACATTCCTGTTACATCAAAATCTTCTTTCCTTGACTCTAAAGTACACATTGTAACTTGACACATTTCTGGTTTCGTACCCAACCCCCTGAGAACCCTGGGATCACAAACATTCTTGTGGGTATCTAATCCTCAAGAATTGGCGCTTCCAGTACTGGATAAAGTTTGTGATTCCACATTCATTATTATAACCTAAAATGTCTGGTGAGTATTGTAGGCTGCACGTAGCAAGTAACCATAGCAACTACTCAACGTAGCAATTGGCGACCCACTTAAAACACGGCTATAAATGTGTCAGATTATAATTGTATAGGGTACATAATTCATTTGTTCACATTGAGGCTTATAAATCTGTATTGTTAAAATAACCTAAAATATTGCTTTGTTTTGAATTGGTATCATTCCGTCATGTTGGTAACAACATTTAAAATAACCTCTTGTGTCAAATTGACAGCGGCAAATCATAAATATAACCTGCAATTATTGCATTGTTTTGGTAATCGACAGTAATTATTATAATACTACGAACAAGTATTTCACAAAAGTGTGGGATATTATGATCCCTTGAAAAATATAAATTATTATGTTAGATACTCGACAGCATATTCCAAGTTTTAATAAATAACATGTACTTGTTAATTGATTGTTTACGCTTCGTTGGAAGAACGTTAATATTTAGCGCGAAATAAATAAACGGTAAATAAGTAGTCATGCCTTAACCTCATATATAATGTTGTATTTCCGTCATTCTGACGTTTCGAAATACTATAGATGACAAATGTTTTGTTTACACTGGTATGTCAATCTGTCATCACAACAGATAATACTATGAATAACAAGTGGGTAGTGTTGTTTATTATTGGAATTAAATAGACTTTCTTCGACATTAATCTTGTATCTGTATATCAGATTCATGTAATAACAATGTTTATTAATGGTGAATATTATATTGTTATTATGCTGTTCACGAGTAAATTGCATCGCCATTGTTTCTTCGCAAACAGTTCCATAGAAGTTTTAGCATAGATGCATAATTTGTTGTACACAAAAAAAAATTCCATAGATACTCCAGCGTAGATGTGAATTTGTCAACATTTTAGTCGAAAAATTAATTTATGAACTTCAATAGGTACTTACTATACTTGGAACAACCGATTAAGATGACATACTTAACTAAATTTCATCGATTATTTTTATTGATTTAAAAATTGTATTTTTCAAAAGTTTCTAATATATTTTTTTTAAATAACGATTCAAATCAAATATACGTTTCAAATTTAACCTCGAGTATATAGACGATTATCTCGAATTTGGATTTTATTACCACTTTTATAAAAATAATTTATATTAACATTATTTTGGTTTCAATTCAAAACTATAAATATTTCATGAATGTTTTTTTTACATTTATGTTTTTCAATGCTAAAAACATTCATCGAACGTCAATACGCTTTCGATTATTTTCGAGATAATTCGAGTTTTTCATATTAGAACTTCGCGTACAATTTGATAAAAATGTCGACTCCAATTGCAAATATTAACAATGCCTCTAAAGAAGACCTTACTAAGGAACTTACAACACGATCTATCGAACCAGCGTCCACCTTTCACGCGCTGCGTTCACAGGCGCGCGAGTACAATAAAACGTTAAAATTAACAGCAATTACAGAAATGGATTCGTCAGATTCAGATTCAGAGGAACTAAATACTGTTAAAAACCCAAAAATTATTAAACATACAAAAATTATTTATAAAGAATCATCATCCACAAATGTTACTAATTGGAACATTAAATACGACGGGAAATCGAGCGTAAGAGAATTTCTCCTACTTATTGAGGAAAAATGTAGAACCAGGAATTTTCCTCAAAATAAACTGGTGCGCGTTTTCCCTGATCTTCTGGATGGCCTGGCGTTGTTGTGGTTCAGATCCATTTACCACCCAGAATTGAAGTGGGACGAGCTATCAAAACTTTTAATTAGCCAATTTGAAGCAAGCGACCTTCAAACCGATTTAAAAATAAAACTTTTTAACATGTCTCAACAAAAAGGAATGTCAGTACTAGAATTCACGCTAAAAATGAAAGCACTAAACAATATGCTCGAAACAAAACTTCCCGAGCAGGAACTGCTGCGGCTAGCAATGAAGGCCTTGCTACCGATGTATTCAAATCTATTAGTGTCTAGAGACATATTTACTTTTGAGCAATTAACAACTTATGCAGGTAAATTAGAGTCATACGCATCACCGCCTGAAGAATTTGCGACATCGTCTACATTTTCAAAAGAATCCAATGTGCACAATAGCTCGAATGAAACGGAGAAATTTGTGCATATTAGTGAAAATTTTAATAATAATAATAACTTTAGACGCACTGGTTATACCCAGAACACTTTTAAGCAGTCGTACAACAATAAGAATAATGATAAAAGGCGTAATTTCGGTCCATCAAATACTGGATACAACTCAAATAAACCATCTTCGTCTTCTTTTAATAACGGTAATCTTAATAATCAGGGAACTTCTAAAACTTTTTATAAGACGCCTATTTGTCTTTATTGTAAGACACCGGGACATGTCGTGGCCGACTGTAGGAAAAAACCCGCAGTCGCAGGAAATCCTAAAGTGGGAGCTATCAATGACAAAGCTCATAATAAGTCAAAAAACTAGGTCGGAGTCTCTCTTGCTACAAGCCGTCCTTGGCGCAGAGGAAAAGCGAGTGGGAGAGTTGGCTCCGAATAGTTGATAAATTTCTTTCATCACCATCAACCGGAACAGTGGGCCCGCTGCCACGGGAGATGGCTATTGAAAATGATAACCGTCCTTATACTTATGTACATATTATAAATAATTTTTACAGTGGAATGCTAGACAGCGGCGCTTCATTGTCATGTCTAGGAGGCAATAGTTATAAAATTTTTAAGGAATTAGGTATTAAGTTAGTTAAAGTTAAGTTTAGTGTTTATACAGCGGACGGTTCAAACCAACCAGTCTTAGGGACAATGTCATTGCCGGTCACGTATAAATCATCCACAAAGGAAATTCTTTTCTACGTCATCCCGACATTGTCGCCATCAATTATTCTAGGAGTTAACTTTTGGAAGGAGTTCCACATCGCACCGGAACTGTTTTCGAAAGTTACTCTTCCTGTTTCGGAATGAAATATTAGTGGGTTGCGGGCTATTCAGCCAGCCTCATCCCTAACTATTGAAGAGAACAGGGAACTCTCTAAAATAGTTAAAAAATTCGAGTCTATTTCTTTTGAAAAGAAGGGGTTAGGTCTAACACACTTAGTTAAACACAAAATAATTACAACAGGATCACCCATCAAACAGCGGTATTACCCTCTTTCACCCGCACGGCAGAAACAATTAGAAAAAGAAGTTGATGAAATGCTAAAATTAGGGGTTATTCAACCTTCTCGTTCACCATGGTCCAGTCCTGTAATAATTGTAACAAAAAAAGACGGAACAGCTAGATTTTGCCTTGATTCTCGAAAAATTAATAACGTCACGGTACGTGATAGTTATCCTCTTCCCTATATTGCGCGTATCCTAGATAAACTTGGCGGTGCCAGATATGTTTCCTCGATTGACCTCTCCAAGGCATTTTGGCAAATAGCCTTAGACAAAAAATCATGTGAAAAGACAGCATTTGTTGTTCCTGGGCGGGGCCTCTTTGAGTTCACTCGCATGCCGTTTGGTTTGAAAAATGCTCCTAGCGAATTACAAAGACTAGCGGATGCATTGTTTGGACCTGATTTCGATGATAATGTTTTTTGCTATTTAGATGACCTTATATTAGTATCGGAAGACTTGAAATTACATTTAAACTTGTTAAATCGGGTGTACGAACGTCTAAGAGACGCGGGTCTCACCATTAACTTAAAAAAGTCAGAATTTTGTAAAGCCAAGCTTAAATACTTGGGCTATATGGTAGATTCCCAGGGACTTCGCACTGATCCAAGTAAGATTGATAGTATTAAAGATTTTCCTATACCGAAAAATGCTAAACAAATTCGGGCATTTGTTGGCCTGTGCGGTTACTTTAGACGGTTTATCAAGGGATTTTCAAGCATTGCAGCTCCTTTAACAAGTATTACTGGTTCAAAAAACGGAATTAGTAATTTTAAATGGTCACCGGAAGCTGAATCCGCATTTATTGCACTAAAGCAAGCACTTACTTCTGCCCCAGTTTTAAGTTGTCCAGATTTTTCGAAACCCTTCGCTATACACTGTGACGCAAGCTCCGTAGGCATTGGGGGGGTATTAATTCAAACTATAGATGGACAGGAGCACCCTATTGCTTATTTTTCAAGATGCTTAAACGTTCACGAACGTAATTATGGAATAACTGAGCGTGAACTTTTAGCCGTACTAGACTCCGTTACACACTTTAGACCATACATTGAAGGAACTCATTTTACAGTTGTAACCGACCACTCAAGTCTAAAATGGTTAGGTTCTCTGTCCAACCCCAGCGGTCGTCTCGCGCGTTGGAGTTCACGCCTATCCCAATTTTCGTTTGATGTAATTCATCGTAAAGGTACTCAACATATAGTCCCAGATGTCCTTTCGCGAATGGATCTTGCCGAAATCTCGATTATAGATTCAGAAAATATTCAAGATGAGTGGTATCAAAATATTTGGAAGGGTTGTCAAGAATTTCCCCAACGTTTTCAGAACTTCCAAATTCGGGAAAACGAACTATTTCATCACACGAAGGCTAGTTTAGCACTGTGTGAGGACACTGCGTGGAAAAAAGTAATTCCTAAAGAAAAAAGATTAGACATTTTAAGTAGTGTGCACGAGTCTATTCGATCTTGTCACCCCGGCGTTTTTAAAACTTATAAAAAAGCACAATTACGGTATTTTTGGCCAAATATGTACAGAGACATTAAACAATTTGTAAATCGCTGTACTGTCTGTAAGGCGCATAAAATCAGTACGGCCTCACCTAACGGTATTTCATCACATCCTAAAAAAGTTACACGTCCAATGCAGATGTTATCGTTGGATTTGGTAGGCCCATTACCGAGAAGTTACTCTGGTTTTACCGTCATTCTATCCTGTGTCGATGTTTTTTCAAAGTTTACCTGGCTGTTTCCGCTGCGCAAAGGTACCGCGCAAAGCATTGTGAAGAATTTAGAAGAAAGTATCTTTCTTGTACATGGCGTACCGCGCACCATTGTTTGTGATAACGGCCGTCAGTTTGTATCCAAAGAATTTAAGGACTTATTAAATAATTATAATATACAACCTCCGTTTTATAACTCTTATTATACCCCTCAAAACAATGTGGTAGAGAGATATAACCAAACTTTGGGCACCGCATTATCGATATTAGTTGAAACAGACCACCGTAATTGGTCAAAATTCTTACCACAAATACAATCAGCTATGAACAATTCCGTAAATTGCGCTACGGGTTTTACACCTTATTTTCTAATGCATGGTCGGGAGCAAATATTAGACGGTGATTTGCATCGTAACCCTATAGCTGACAAGGAATCTAATTCACAAAATTGTACTAGTCAGAGAATTTACGCACAAAAATTAGAAGAACTGTCATCAGTTTATGAGCAAGTCTCAGATGCTTTACTAAAAGCTTACCAAAAAGGAGCAAACCATTATAACATGCGGAGAAAACATGTTAGTTTTCAAGTCGGAGACAGAGTTTGGCGTAGAAATTTCGTCCAATCAAACGCTTTAAATTACTTTGCACAGAAACTAGCTCCACGCTTTGTGCAAAATATAGTCGTGAAAAAAAAATCGGACTTAGTGTATACCTTAGCGGACATGAAAGGAAAAGTATCTGGCGATTTCCATATAAAAGATATCGTCAAGTCGGACAATGTTCCGGTATAAATTATTTCGCACATCAGTACCTCAGAAGGTCTGGCCATCTTTCATGAGGACTGATATTAATACTAATAAAGAACTTCGGTTCTTTTGTTTTATTTTCTACGCACAGGAAACTTCACCGGCCTGATCAACCGAGTTGAAGAATTCCCAGCGTTCTGACAGTCTTAATCCTGTCCTAGGTTCATTTCAGAAGAAATGTTTTAACTACTTCGCGTGGGCGTATTTATAATTTTAATATTGTTATTCTTAAGTTACTCCCTTACGCCCATAACAATTGATTCCGGTATTAATGCTCGAATTGAATGGATTAGAAATAAACCTTATTAGCAATTGTATTTTCTAACTAAAAATAAGTATACAATAGGCTCAGGTGAACAAGTGAATAGTCATGTAATTTGTTATAAATCTTGAATTTTGAGTTACACGTGCATAACAGCATTGTTCGTGTACCTCAAAGTAATTGTGGTAAAATATTATTGGATAATATATCCTAATAAGTATTATTTATTTGTCTATATCTTGAAATGCAAGGATCTATAATCCCACTGTTCCTTTCGTTTCAAGATAGTCAAAATAAGGAAGCATTGTTTTGTAAGTTTTTAGATTCTCACGGCCAAAAGCATTTTTGTTGTTTGTTTTTGGGGTGTTATGCCGTGTTGCGCTAACTCCTTCTTTAGCCGACGTTTCGGACAGCGTTGCAGTGTCCATCATCAGGGCAGATCCGGTAGATCCGAAGATGTGTTGGATCTACCGGATCTGCCCTGATGATGGACACTGCAACGCTGTCCGAAACGTCGGCTAAAGAAGGAGTTAGCGCAACACGGCATAACACCCCAAAAACAAACAACAAAAAAGCATTGTTTTTACTATATATGCATAAATACTGCTTGTTCTTGTTTCATCATTTATATTTGAAGAGATATTATGACATTGCCAAATGTCTCGACGGGTACTAGTAATTAATTAAAGACTGCACCAAGCGGTGCACATAAACTTTAACCTCTTCATAACGAAAAGAGCTGTTCGCTATCTTGCTGATGAAACAAGATATATCTTCCTTATTTTTTCTTAAGTCAAGTGAAAAATTATAATGTGGAACGATGTCCCACCACCGATCCTTTCACATTTTAAGCCACTTCTTTCATATTATGATTCTTGAATCTGATTTTTCTGTATTTTGTCAAGATCAGAACATACGAAGATGTATTGAAACCTTCCGTAGGTTCTGACCTAGGATTAATCTATAAATGTTAATTTTATTTGTTGCTGATTCTTTGACTTCTCAACAGTCATTTCTGTATACACACTTGTTGTACTTGTTACAAATATATTTTTTTTTAATTTTAAAATTGCATTGCATTAAATCTTGCTACCATGTAAGTAACCTGGGATGTTCCTTTCCTATTGTTTTAGAATTTTTATTATAAACTCTAAGTTTATTATACATAATTGTTGTTACAGTCCTGCGAGACTTATTATTAACAATTTTTTTTTTTTTTTTTGAACAACAGTTTACAGAGAAAACCATAAGTTGTTTCATAAAAATATCGATTACGCCTTCGTTACTGTTGGACGTATACCTAGATCACTGCACTAATAATAGTTGCATATCACTTAACCCGATTGCACCTTCTATATTGATGGCTGTATACTCTATTACTTTGGCTCCATTCTTATGCGATGGTTGTTGACTGCTTAACACTCTTGTTGAATTAAGATTGTGTATTTTGATTAACTGCTCTGTTCTCTTATGGACACCCCCATACGACCTAGTTAGATAGATTAGGTAGAAACATCGACAAAGTGTTTTCTTATCTCCTATGGAGAAGTAGAGTCAGTGATAAGTGAGGGTTGCTATGCTCCCTAAAAAGTGTTGCCTGACGGGCTTATAACCCTATTTTGGGTCAGTGATGCATTATCGCATTTGGTTGTATAAAATGAATGTGATAGACAGTCAGATATTTGGTTAGTTATAAATGTGGCGTTTGTATTATTTAAGTCTTACTTTTATTAATTATGTACTAATTATTTTTATAAATGTAACGTCAACGGTTGTCCATGACGCTAAGTCAATTAGTCTTCACCCAGCATATTCAAGCTGTGGGTGTTGGCGGATCCCGTTCACGTAACATTAGTTGTTATGTTTAGATTAAGTTTTTTAAGTTTAGTTCCTACAATATTATAGTTATTTAAGTAAGAATGGCTGCACCGCAATCCTGTTCATCCTGCCTTACGTTCGATGAAGTGCGACCGGATTTGCGGCACGCCCATTCGCTATTCTCACTTTGGTTTAATTTTGTTATATGAATACTTCCTATTGATGGTTATTATTATCTACTGGTATTTTATTGATCACTTTGTTTTTTTTTCTGTTGTAGTAGACCCTTGGACCGACCTAGAAAGAATAGGGTTAGGTTATTTCGACAATTTTATATGTTTGAGGGCAAACATTTGGTGGCGAGGGGGGTAATGTTATGATGCAGGGCTAGACTCCTTTTGTTTTAATATTTTATTCATTAATTTATTCTGCATCATAACATTTATTCTCGCCGATTCTCTAACCTAGTTAGGAACTGGGCGATTGTCGCTGGTATTGGTTTTGGTAAAATTTCGAATCAGAATTTAAAATTTAAAATCTGTACCGGGCGGAAACAGAAAAAAACAAAACACTTCCTTGCCTGCGGAGAAACCAGAGTGGGCCTGATCTCTCGGCAGACGACAGTCACAGTTTTCCGGAGTGAAATTGTTTGGGAATGGTTTCCCTTTAATTCGGAGAGGCGAAGTCTAATCTTATATGCGGAGATTGCATAATAAAATCGTATAAATGGTGTAAATACGAAGTTCCATAATTGAATTAGTTCCGTGGCTCGTTCGTTTATTGTAACCACGCGGGATCATGAATCGCAAAGGGAGTCAGACGTGTGATCTGCTTGAATCTGACCCATCCTTTATGGGATGAAGAAGCCAGTGGCTTAAAATATTGTGCCCGGTTCCCGGAAACCTAAGGATAGTATTCTTTCTCGCGGTTTGGCACTACGTCGACCGCATTTTCACCAGGGCCGTATTGAGGCCTATTTTTCCTTACATAAAGGGAATCCTCGCCAGGATACACGGATGCGACCGCGGGCACCAGATACCTCTTCCTCAGTCGCCAGATTACACATT
Source organism: Hesperophylax magnus (assembly GCA_026573805.1). Lineage (NCBI taxonomy): Eukaryota > Metazoa > Arthropoda > Insecta > Trichoptera > Limnephilidae > Hesperophylax > Hesperophylax magnus. The sequence continues at coordinate 445,086 of JAIUSX010000191.1, read as the reverse complement.
TTCCTGCCCCGGACAGTCGCCAGGAGGCGGAACTGAATCTTCCTCTTGCTCCGGCTGGAGCCCCTAGGAGCTCAGCCTGAGGAGGTGCTGCTCCAGCTCGAGTAGGATGTTACTTAATTAGCTAGATAGTTAAAGCGTGGTCGGAACCTTGGGGGTAAGCTTATATCTAACTTTTATTATATTGTTTTCGTTATAACTCACACGGTAGAGTGTGTAGTCTTTATTGTATTCGAAATAATATACATTCCTGTTACATCAAAATCTTCTTTCCTTGACTCTAAAGTACACATTGTAACTTGACACATTTCTGGTTTCGTACCCAACCCCCTGAGAACCCTGGGATCACAAACATTCTTGTGGGTATCTAATCCTCAAGAATTGGCGCTTCCAGTACTGGATAAAGTTTGTGATTCCACATTCATTATTATAACCTAAAATGTCTGGTGAGTATTGTAGGCTGCACGTAGCAAGTAACCATAGCAACTACTCAACGTAGCATGGTGCCCAAGAATTTACATACATGGATGTTTAAATACATAATAACAACAAAAATAGTAACAAAATGAATAAGCTACATATGAAGAAGTAAATAACAAATAAGAATGGGTAAAAGGTAAATACAAATGTGTTCATAAACGATTTGTTATTGTCACACCTGAACTGGTGAGACACTGATTAGGTAGGTACAATGTTGCTTCTCATTAAATAAAGGGTTTCATCACAATATCAGCTTAATATGATTAAAGGTAATACATTTTTTTGAAGTGTTTAAATTGGTCATTAAAAATGTCTATTACATTATTAGAGCCATGTATAATGTTATAATTTCTTAATATTCGCGGTACAGGGGAAAAATATCCTGTATTTGTGTGGTAGGCTTTAATATAGAAATAGTCGTTCATCCTCCTTGTTGATTTTCTCGATGGAATATTGATGTTAATTTGGGATAAAATGTTTGGTGTATCAACTGATGCATGTATAATTTTGTGTAGGAGCAGTACGTCAGAAAGTTTACGTCTGACCGTCAGTGAGTAGTTTGTAGTGCGGAATTCGGTCATTATATGTTCCAAATTGACCAGATAAACCTTCACGATAAGCAATTACACGGGTTAGTTTCCTTTGTATGGATTCAATCCTATAATTATGAATCTCATAATTGGGAGACCAAATTTTTGATGCATATTCGAGAATACTTCGCACAATTGATTTATATAATGTCAAAGTTAATTCTGTACTTTTAAAACAATTTGTGATTCTGAGCGTTAATCCTAATACTTGTGATGCACTTTTTGAAATTGTATATACATGTTTATTGAAGCTTAGTGGCGAGTCAAATGTCACGCCTAAGTCTTTGATTGAAGTTGTGTTTAGTAAAGGGATATTGTTAATGTGATATGTGTTTGAGAATTTATTAATGTTCTTTGTGAATGAAATTACGGCACATTTGTTTTCATTAAAATATAAATCATTTAGTGTACACCATTCATGAAGTTATGATAAGTCTTTTTGCAAATCGGTGCAATCTTCTAATGAAGTAATTTTTTTTTACAACTTAAGGTCTTTGGCAAACAGGAGATATTTTGATGTTTTTATTCTTAAAATTATATCGTTTATAAAGATTAAAAATAGCAAAGGTCCAAGATGCGAGCCCTGCGGAATTTCCGACGTTGCAGTAAAAAGATCCGCGGAGTACCCCCCTACAACCACTTGCAGTTTTCTTTCTGTAATCTAACTTTCGAACCATTTCAAAGTATTTCCATTTATGCCAAACATTTCCAGCTTCTTGATGAGTAATGATTGATTTAACTGGTCAAATGCTTTGCAAAAATCCGTGTAGATGGCATCTACTTGTAAACGTTTTTCGATGCTATCGCGGATGTACTGGGAGTATTCGAGAAGGTTAGTTGTTGTGGAACGCCGAGGGAAAAACCCGTGTTGCTCAATGATAATATATTTATTTATTTTTCGGAATAATTTTATTGAGTAAAACCTCAAATTGTAATATTTAAATATTGAAGACAATATTAGTGATTTTTAAACGAAAATCTGAAACAGAAAAATCAGAAAAGGAAACGGTCACATCTGGGACTCGAACCCAGGACCCTTGTCTTTTCGGGACAATGCTCTACCAACTGCGCTAATGGGACCCTATCCTCCTCGGTCACTTTTAACTGTATCATACTTCGAATAAGAACTACCAACATTGTCTTCATTTTTTCACCGCACATTTTTTATTGGCAACTATCTTTATGTATGATCGCAAGATTCAACCCGAACTAAATGCAATCCAGACAGCGTCTTTTTAGATAAACCTATCTTATTTTTTATTTTTAATGTGCGACATCTGTTGACTTTTCTGCAAGTCTAGAATGAATATTTATTTTTCGGAATAAATTTTTCGGAATAACTTTATTGAGTAAAACCTCAAATTGTAATATTTAAATATTGAAGACAATATTAGTGATTTTTAAACGAAAATCTGAAACCGGGTTGAATCTTGCGATCATACATAAAGATAGTTGCCAATAAAAAATGTGCGGTGAAAAAATGAAGACAATGTTGGTAGTTCTTATTCGAAGTATGATACAGTTAAAAGTGACCGAGGAGGATAGGGTCCCATTAGCGCAGTTGGTAGAGCATTGTCCCGGAAAGACAAGGGTCCTGGGTTCGAGTCCCAGATGTGACCGTTTCCTTTTCTGATTTTTCTGTTTCAGACTTTTGTTTAAAAATCACTAATATTGTCTTCAATATTTAAATAATATATTTACTTACATGAGCTAATAGACAGTCATATATTATTGACTCAAACAACTTTCCTATGCAGTCAAGCTTAGAGATAGGTCTGTAATTTTTTATATCGCTCTTACAACCTTTCTTAAATATAGGTGTTAAGAAAGCCGTTTTCCATTTGACTGGAAAAACAACTTCTTGTAATGGTTTGTTATAAAGAAGGCTAAGTGGTCTGGCAAGAACATCTCTGCACATTTTCAAAAATATTGGCGGGATTCCATCAGGACCTGATCCCTCATTGGTTCTCAAATTCTTACACTTGACTTATATCGTTAAGGGCGAAACAATGATCATACCAAGGCTTTCGTTACAGAAATCTTCAGATATTTGTGGTGAATTGTTTGCATTGTGAGGTTTATAAACAGATTGAAAGTGCTTAGAAAAAAGCCCGCAGAAAACTTGACCTTGGGTAGTTTTTATGTCATTTAGGTGCATCTCTTTTGGAATATCGGTTGTGTTTTTATATTTGCTTTTTGCAAATTTCCAGAAATCATTCGGGTTAGCTTTTAAATTTTGTTTGATTAAGTCTAAATGCTTATGATAACAAACTCTAATCAGATTTTTTGTTCTGGTTCTAATCAAGCTGAATGATAAATGATCTAGTTCATTACCATATTTCTTATATTTTTTATGAAATTTGTTTTTTTTCTTTATCAAACGAATGAGATATTTTGAGTACCACTTAGGAAAGTGATTTTTGTTCGTTTTGATGGGAACATGAGAGGAGATAATCTGGTAGAGTATACTGTAAAACTGATCGACAGATTGATCAATATTTCCCTGATTAATGAATTCCCAATCAATCTCACGAAGAACGGTATTAATTGAATCAAAGTCGGCTTTATAAAAGTTTGGTCTTGGGGCGTTACGGGTTTCTAGATGTGGCAGAAAATTAAAAAGAACATTTATTTCTAGAGCAGGGTGGTATGGATCTTCTTTGCTTAGTGGAGATGAAGAACGTATTACTGATATGTCTTCTTTATCTGATAAAATGAGATCCAATATTTTGGATTGGTGATTCACTATTCCGTTAAATTGTTTAAGATTACAGAATGATAGTGTATCGATGATGTCAGAGGTGATTGTATTTGTGTTTGTGGTGAAAGGTAATAAATTGTTGGTTTCATCGGTAATCCAATGAATTTTAGACTTATTGAAATCGCCAAATATTAAGATGTGTTGGTTTGGTGTTGTTAGGTACACATTCCTAAGATTGTTTAAAAATGAGCTTACAATAGATTCTTCTTCAGTTGGCGGTAGATATACGGTGCAAACATTCAGTTTGATACTCCTGTTATTATGGTTTATATTGAGTTGGTATATATTATTGCTTTACTGTTCTACATTTATAATCTTCACAATATTTTTTTATATAAACTGTGTAAAATGGCTGACCGATCGCCCTCGATTTAGCAGGCCACTACAACCTGTCAAACGCAGTATATTTGTTAACAATACTGCCAATAATTATTTCGTTAGCTTTCTAACTCAAAAGCCTCATACACTATGTGTCGAATTGTATCATGTTACTGCTGCCACTACCTAGCATTTACATATAAACTTTAAATTTCTTATTAACTAATTTAAGTCTGTATAACTTAGGAGCAGGAATATTCTTATTTTTGTACTATTTACTTGCTATTATAATATGTCAAATGGATATGGTTATATGTATTTTTACTATTACTTTTGTGAACTTGCAATCTTCAGAATATTATTTTTTTATGAACTATGTATGTAAAAGCCCAATGGGCGTATAAATAAATTTGTTGATTACCGTAGCGGCACCTCGCCAGTGCAAGTCAGGAGAGTTCTGGGACAACAATTGCTCTGTACATATCACTTGCAACGACGAACGCTGCATCAGAGAGCCGGGGTTTGCGTGCAGCATGATGGTCCCTCGGGAGTGCATCCCCGAATGTCAGTGCAAGGTTAACCACTGCAGAGACGAGAGTCAAAAGTGTATCAAGAAAGGTAAATTAAAGGTTTATAAGACAAGGTTTTTATGTATACTAAAAAAGATAAATATAGGAAAAAAATGTAATCAGATTATATGTTAAATAATGTTAGTATTAATGGAACATTGCAGGCTGCAACGGAGACCCAAACGCAGTTCCCGTAAAGTGCGGGGACCCTTGTCCAGTCACCTGCAGGAACAAGAGCATCTACCCTCGGGAGACTTGTGAACTTCCCTGTGAAGAGAACGGCTGCAAGTGTGTCTCCGGTTACGTCTTGGATGACGAGGGTGTATGCATACTAGAACTGGAATGCCGTGAGTACAGCTAAGTAATGGCTTAACCGATTTTCTGTTATTTTCTAACAAAATACCTAACCACCGCAGCTTATATATATATATATATTTTTTTTTTTTTGAGAAATTATTTCGAAAATTCCCGCGTGTTCCAAGTACTAACATCTCTGCATACTCTGTGAGAAAGGTGTGATTATTGTTAATAAAATAAATATTTATTCTTACCCATTTAAATTACTATTTTCCCAACCAAGTTGATCACCTAAATAAATTGATTTTAATCTGGGCTTGGTTGAAATGTCGAGCTCAGATTTTTTTACATCAACCCCACACAGAAGGCCCTGAGCAAAATAATTTCCCTCGGTGCCTATGTCATCTTTTGGGATGCTGTGTGAAGTGTATTTTTTAAAGAAAAGAAGAAGTAAGTCTTACCGATTATTCAATCCATTATTGTATTTGTATGCCTTTCTTGAAAGAATTGAGTTTTTATATGGACATAACTGTTTATTTATATTTATTTTGCAAGCACTGGCGAAAACAAATAATTTGTCTAAATATTACAAAGCAAAACCTTACAAAAAGCATATTTTAATCAAATAAATAAACTAACGTCATCTATGAACAGGTAGAATATAAAGAGTGTCGCGTTAAACCTTAATGCATGGTTTTATATAATTTGTTTAAAAAGGAACAAACAAACGACAAAATGAAAACTATTCCTGCAAAGCCTGTAATTTATTATTGATAAGTCATCCTGCGCGAGTATGCATGAACCAAAGCATGACTAGAAGAAATATTAGAATTTTAATAAATTAGCAATTGGCGATAGTTTTAAATTGAATAATGATGTATAATTTTATCCGAATATCTTTTGAAGGTACAAACTCATGGGCTCCGCTGTGAGTGCCGCTGGAGTGAAGGTGTAGAGAGATAAATAAACGTTTTTAATTAAATCAACTGCAATGGTCTCCATCACACCATCATTACGCCATCATCAAGCCATCATCAGGCCACCATTACACCATCGTCACGCCATCATTACGCCATGATCATGCCATCGTCACGCCATCATCACACAATCAATGAAACATGTTAAGGATAATACTGTTATAGGTACTGAGTTGAAATACGAGATCGACCAAAATCAAGTTAAAAAATCAGGTCACAATGGCCGCGAGGTAAAAGGCATTGTATCGATATGACAGAGATCCTGGTTTCGATTCCTAGTTGCAACCGCAACCTTTTTTTATGCGTCTCTTTTTGTTTTATGTTTCATTTATATTTATTAGTATTATCTTCATCTTCAATGATTTATGATATTTTGTTACAGCTGAAATTTGTGTGAATCCGAATGAGGAATTCCAAAAATGCAGGGCAGACCAATACTGTACCGGCATTTTGGAAGGTGGAGAGGTCATCCTACCTAAACCAGACGTGTGCAAGCCCAACTGCAGGTGCAACGAAGGTTACGTCAGGGACTATAACAACATTTGTATTCTGCCAGGAGAGTGTAAGTTAATAATTCTAAATTAAGACAATGTTAACTCTGGAAGAAACCAAATGTTTGTATTACTAGCTGGAGTCACCGGCATCTATCAAATAATCATGTAGACAATTACCTTTTTCTTATTTTGATGTTCAAGTGTGCAAAATGTCTCCAATCTCGGTGTAAAACTGTAGATTTGTAACAATCAATCCATGCTGCCGCTCGAAGTCTTAAGTGTTATCTCCGATGTTTATTTTTTATACTTTGAGAAATAAACGAAGAATCAAAAATACAAGAGAACTAACAGAACACAAATATGTATAGCAAAAATAAATACCATAATATAAATAAATAAAAAAAAAACAGAAAGCACATAAAACCATTCAAATTTATAGCATAATGAACAACAGAAAAGCTTTTCATGACAAGAAACAAAACACACACTTTTATTGACTTTCATATAGTTTCAAATTGAAAATATCCACTTTTAGCATCATGTTATTGTATTTATTACAAAGTCTGTTTAAGCAAGAGTTTTGTTTACAGTTTGATTAAATTGAATCTTATTTAGCAACCCCGATTGATTAATTACAATTAACCATCACGCAGTTTCCCCGTAGAAACAGGCATAGAAAATGGAATTAACCCTTCTCTCGATATTAATATCAGCCATTATAAATACACAAACTCATCCACTTTCTTCAAGTATTCTGCATTGACAACTATATAGTACACCGTTTCTTTCACCACTGTGACTTTTGACTTACTTATATTCAACTTATTCTGCATACGCATTTGGTCCTAGACACAAGATGCAGTAAATCTTCCATTCTGTTAAATCGAAGTGGAACTCCACACCACTATATAACAGGCAACATAGTTTACGATTGCTCATTTTCGCACCCAATCAGTTTTTTCCACTTTTCACATTGTTACTTATGATTCTAGGTTTCAAAGAACCCGACACTAAGCTGGTAGACTGCCCAGACCCTTGAACTGGCCCGAAGCCCTAGTATGAACCCTGCACGAGAGCCTGCTATTCCTTAGGCTGTCATTGCATGGATGGATTTGTGAAGAACAACTCTTCTAATACCACATTGTATTTCGTTACAAGATTTAATTATTAAGAAATAGTTGACTTCCAATTGAACATTAAAAATAAAATAAATACTCTGAGTTAGTTATTTTTTGGTGGATCGACGACCTTTGCACATCTAGTTACGTAGATGAACAGTAAGACCGAAATTCTGTTGAATTTTGTTAATATTCCAAGCACTGACACTTCGAAAGCGCGATCTCCAAAGTAAGTATTTAGTTTGCGCTAACGTTTCATCAGCTTGCCTTTAGCTGATAATGTTGCTGATCTATTTTCCTCGTGGCTTATGTCGTCTTTGGAATCCTGTGTAGAGGGTTTTTTTAATGAAAGGAAGGAGAGAAAGTTCTTGTAAGGAACAAGGTTTGAGGGATGTTGGGATCAGTTACGGATATATGAATCTATCCCTCCCACTACGGCGCAAGGCGATGGGTCAAGAGAGACCTGTTAGAGAGGTCAAAGAGTCTCCCCAACCAGCCTCTCCCGATCTGGCACGCTGCACAACTGGTGGGAAGGTGCATCCTGAACACACCTCACCCAATGAACCCGGGCGGTACGCAAGCCCGCCTCCCGAATTGCATAATATTTGATTGCCTCAGATCAGTGATTTTCAAAACGCAAAGTACAGATATTTATAGGTGGGGGCATTTTATTGATGGATTCTAACACCGTGTAGCACCTTTTTACTGGATTTTTTCAGAGCACTTACGAATAGCGAATAGTTGAACAATGAAAAGGAATGGATTTTTAATGTAGACAACTGGACTGTCCCAGCAACAATCTTTTGTATTTATTTAGTGATAAATTAAAGATTTCTCCTGACTTGACATAATTATTTCCTACCATTTCAAACTTTTAAAATTGTGTAATATTTGTTGTGTTGATTGGTGCTTTGATAAAAGTGTTTCAATTTTTTTATATCACAGAAATAATTTACCGTTTGTTTATGGTATGTTTTTAAAACTATTGAACATCAATAATAAGAAAATAACAAAAAATACAATATGAGCAAACATTTTATTTATTAAAATATCAATTTACATCATAAAGTATAAGTACCGCATTACCAAACTTGCGCAAGAAATTATATATACCAAAGATATTTTTTTTTAATTTTAACGTGAGAATTCCAAATTAACACTGAGAATTCATAATAAAATAAGGTTTTTTTGGAGTCGTTGTTGAAATTCTTTTCTAATTCCTCTTCTATTCGACTGGAACAACAAATAATCAAGTTATAAAGTTATTAAGTAATCAAGCAATCAAGTTATCAAGATATAAATTTATCAAGTGATCAAATAATCAAGTTATGAAAGTAATCAAGAAATCAAAGTAATCGAGTAATCTAGTAAATAAGTAATCGAGTAATCTAGTAATCAAATAATCAAGCAATAGGGACTTCCAGTCTGCCTCCTCCTCACGTCTTTCCCAAGGTCCCGTTCGGAGGCTGGGAGCGATCGGATCTTTTGAGTGGCAATCACATTTAAAAAAAAAAACAATAAATCACTGTTAGAAAAATAACCAAACACTGAGATAAATAACTTTCTTCTTAGATTGTCTCCACAAAGAAGGCTTTTAGGAAAATAATATTCCTTATGGCCTTAGTCATCTTTTGAGATGCTGTGTGGAAAGTCTTTTTAATGAAATGAAGGAGAAGAAGTTCTCTGAAGGATAAGCTACACGACCACATTGTGAACTTCAAGCCTGGCTTCCTGTAATGTTTCAGAAGAAAACAGGTGTTTGATGTGAAGCATCTTTTGGTTCTCCTGGGAGGGTTATTATGATTCTTCGGCTCTTTCCGCTCGGCCGCCAAAACTCTGTGCGGTATATTTAAACATTAATTCATCACAAAAATTATGATGACTTAATGTTTTTTTATATTTTTTTCATGTTCATTTTAATAATAATAAATGAGTTGATTTAATCAAAAACAAAAAGGATTGTTTAATTTAATTTTTCCTTTCTTCAATAATAACAATTTCGTTAGTTCACATCTGCCAGGCGTCCGAGATTGACTCACGTTAAATAAAATTAATTTTTACTATAGACTTACTGAGACATACGTAGGGCCAGACGCAGGAGTTATCCCAGAACCTGACCATACCGTTGCGGCATCGGCAACCTTCCACGCAGAATGCAGGTGGTGGGGGGTTCGCTTTTTCTCCTTTCAGGATTCCAGCGCAATTCTGGTCTTCTTTGCAGGGTCGCCAGATCTCGTTCAATCCACACATTCCATTTACTTCCAAAAGAAAAAAAAAATGACTTAATACTTAAACATGCTAAGTTCACTTAAAACCTGTTGACCTGATCGACAATCATTCGTTGGATATGAATAACTCTGACAAATGATATTTGGGGTCGAATTCAGACTAAGAAAAAACTATATCGAATGGAGGGTAGGCAATTTTAGATAAAGCTCGATAGACGATATGATATATTTTTATTTATTTAAAGAGTATAACCAAAAACAATCTGGGAGTCAAGAACGTGGTTTTAACCCTAGATAACTAATCGCTCATCGAGGCGACGACGCGCTACTCGGCGAAATTCGAAATCACCTACTTCCCCCCTCTCCCCACCTTGACTTTCATTTCCTTCCTAATTTGAGTAAACAGTGCAGCACGTGACGCGATTGCGGCCACACGCATACTAGGGCGTGCCTTATGACCATCTCGTCGTCCGCTGGACGAAAGTTTTCTTATAACAACAATTTTTATTTTTAAGGTACGTACATTCATATATTCTCATATTTATTGTTAATGTTGGCGAATCTTCTACAATAGAAGCTCCGGTTCCATCTACGTCAAACGTGCCTAAAATTAGCTACCTGTGTCCATCCAAGGCCCGGAGGATGATCAAACACCGTTGCATCAGATGTAGAAAGGTTATTTGTAGTCCACATAATGTTGACATGTGTGGTCACTGTGTAGACTGATATTAATTTGTTCATTATAAACCTTACTTTTGTGCCATGTAACAAGTTCCTATCTTAATTAAATGATTTATTTCTAGTGTTTTATTGCGTAGTCCACTCGACGAAAGTGTAAATACAATGAAACAATGAAAACAGTTTAGTTATCTAGGGTTAAAAAAGATGAGAGGGAACGGATCGATGTTCAATTATTATCATTTGAATAAATCAAGTAATTACTTCACCGAAAAAATGGGGATTTATTAAAACCATGGTATTTTTAGAAGCTATGGTTCGAGACTTACCTAACTGGGCGAGGGTTGAGACGACCACACAGGCATTGAGCACAAAAAGGAATTTCATGATGATATCCTGAAATAAGAAGAGTGATTGATTAAAATAAAAAAATCACAACCATCACTTAGACTCTAGCGTACACCTTCCTGGTTAATTATGAAAAGCTTGATATCTTATACCTGCTTTTATTTACGGAAAATTATAATAAGAAGATTTGAACAGTTGAAATGTGCTAAAGTGCCAGTAGAGAAATCCAGAGGGATGACTATAACGAATTATGCACATAAAAATAATGTTCAATGAAAAAAATCTATTACGCTTTAAGTCATTCTCGTATTGAATATGCGATTATAGGATGGGTGTCTGCTGTATCTAAGTATATACGAGTACAGAACCTCAAAAAAATCAATTAGGAATCATAAATACTATACTGAAAGTACCCATAAGGACGCCTTCGATTAAAATGTTCAATAGTTTTGATGTACCAAAAGTACATATAAAAGTACATATGCTAAAAATACACCATTGAAACTAGTCAAAAATACTGAATCCTCTACAATACCACGTATTCATCAAACTATTCGTAGGTCAAATCGGGCACATTCGGACGAAGAAATTATATTTAATTAAGAATAAAATCTTGCTAAAAGAGTTTAATGAAAAAACATTAAAAATGACACAGAAAACTAATAAAACAGAAATGAATAACTTTAGTCCGCCTCAGCACAGGTCACCCTAGTGAAGAGGACTAAGGGGGTATTTCACTATCTCTGATTGTGTTCTGACTAAGCACTAATCCGCGGATTAGTCATTTTTTCGTTTTCACTATATCTGAATAACGCTAACGCTCGGGTTAAAGTTCGATTTGACTAATCAGTGCTCGAACTTCACGTTAGGCGCTATTCCTCGAATCAAAGATGGCGTCAAAACATTCCGAGTTTGACAGCTGAGAAATGAGTCGAATTTTGTAGAATGAATTTGAATGTTTGTATGATCCATCCTGAATTATTTGATTGTGTTCAAAATAAGAAACAATGTATTAATTCGACACGAATCTATCTAAAATGACCTGATAATTAACATAACATAACCAAAAAAATGCACACTTCGCGGTGTGCGGACTGTGACGCATGACAGCCGTGGCAGTAGATGGAGAAACTGCAAACATTTTGCGATGTTGCCAGACTATTTCGAGTGTTATCTATCCGGCAGCTCGAAACAATGGTGAAACGGTCGCCGTTGAATAACAAAGTTATTCTGAACTTTAAAGCCAGCCAACGGATAGCTATTCAGATATTTAGCCCGACATAGTGAAATACCCCCTAAGACATAACATTTACTAAACATATATTGAATATCATATTTTGTACGAGTATTTACAATTGTTTGTATTTCTGTTTCTCTTACCTGTGATCTCTTCAATTGAATCAACTTTACACAATTGCAGAAGGTTTTATATTCTGAAGAGTATTATTGATCTTTTATGTAACATGCAATGTGCTTTTACGTTTGATTTATTTCTCGATCAAAATTGGTTAACAAATATTTGTATTGCAAACTCTGTGTTTCGGAGAAAATTGCAAATGATCTTACTAAAAAACGTTGTGAAAATTTTATTCAATTTATAAACGACCGTGTATGTAAAAACCGTACTAATAGAAACTGTCATAACATAGTTCGCGGAAATATACATATATATATATATATTGCTTATCCAGTTTGTTTATCTGTTTGTTTATCTGTTTATTTATCTGTTCAACTTAAAATTATAATAATTTCTCCTCGAATTTTCAAGGTATTTTAAATGTTCTATATATTTCATAATTTTGAAGATGTCGTTAAAAAAGAATACAATTTTAGTAACAAAATAAAATTACCCATTGGATTTTTCATTCAAAATATTCCATACAAAAATACTTAGAAAGTGCAATATTTTTATATCAACCATGAAAAAAGTTGAAAACCAAAGCTTACCACAAATATTTTTGAACAAAACGTCGCAAAATTTCAGGGAAATTAAAATTAAAAAAAAAAACATTCGTTTTATTTATAGTGTTTGCAAGAAAACTGTCACCTCACTTTTCATCTCATTTATACAAAAAGTATGTTAAAAATTTTTGAACTTGCTTTTATTTTCCTGAAAACCACATAAAAAAACTGAAACGTTCAACACACTGCTTGCACATTTAAAAACGTTTATTTCTTCGATACATGGTTACGAACATGTGAATAAGGCATTTATTTTATAAAAAAGAACATCACTTAGGAGAAGTTTTTGTAAAATATAGACCAAGGCTGCCCAACCTTTTTAACAGTTGGGCGAAATTGACGATTTTGAATCACTGGCGGGCCACTGAATACCTGACGGTTCCTATTTCCATGGGGGGGGGGAGAATTTCTATAAAACATAATTAGCCTAAATAGCGATAAATCGCCTTCGTTAGCAACACTGGTGACCGCGCGCAAGCTGCATTGTTTGTTTTACCGCGGGCCCGCGACACTTTTTCAAATTGGCGGATTGGCGGGTTTTTTGAAAATGGTTCACGCGGGCCACTTATAATTCGTTCGCGGGCCACATTGTGGCCCGCGGGCCTGGGGTTGGGCAGCCTTGATATAGACCATAAAATTCCATTTGAATAATGGCATACCCTTTTTAACATAACTTTATGACATAACATGAAAGTATATTTCACAAATGCTATTATTATTCAACTACTTGTCTAAAACTGACGAAAAATAACACAAATAAGTTGCAAATATGTTGAATAACACGAATATAATAGTAAATCTGTTTTGGAAGTGGTTTTTTCTTTAAAAGGCTGCTTTCAAAGACTTTTAGTAAAACCATATTTTTAAAATTTTTAAGCAAAGAAAGATGCTGGATTATTTAAGGTCAGCAGGTGCTTATAAATGAGTACAATTGTTTTAGTATTTCAAGTTTATTTTCAAATGGTTTTCAAAATTAGATTTTTTAAATACTGACATTTTTTCGGTTGTAAATACAAAAAGCCTTAAAAATTTAATTAATTTGGTAGACTGACAATTATTTCGTATATTTACTGCTGTGTATCGTTCCATTTCAGAGAAATATGTATTTTCCGCGTGTGTACGTGTTTGCCACCAGAACTTGATAGCATGCATTGTAATCAACGAGTCGGTCTGCCAAGTTTCAGCTCGTGGATCAAATTCTGTTTCCAAGGCTAGCATTAATTTATTAAATTCAAATTGGTGGCAATCACGCATCTACACGCAGCTGTATACGCATTTCTCTGAAATATGATGACATTACAGCAGTTAATATCCGAAATAAATGTAGGTCCTACGCAATTGAGATTTGGCTCAGTTTTTAGCGCGGTTGACTCCAGTCCCTGGGGAGGAAGGTTCAATCCTCAGTGAAACAAAATATAATCTGTTTTTTTTTTTAATCAACAAAAGATGTACTTAAACAGTTTTGTTTTATACGTATGGATTTTTTGATTAATTTATTTGTTTGATAGTTTGTAGCGGTTCGGTATATTGTGCTGCTTAGGTCTGGATGTAGCCAATGATAAAATTTCTGTGACAACATGTGTTCAAATATTAGTTAATTATCTAAATATTTGATGTATTAATGTACTATCAATTTTTCATATACGAGGACCATCCAGAAAGTAAGGTTAAAAGGCTCCTCAAGCTGGGGAATTTTTTTCTATGTAGGTGCACCTGGGGTGTCAGGGGAATCCCAAAGGTGAGTTTGTTTGGTCCCACGTATTTATTACAGTCACAGTAAATTCTCCCGATGAAGAGGACGTCAGGCACTCTCGCCACCTCCTGTCCGTGAGAGATCCGCGTGAATTTTTGTATCTTTTTGCACAGGAGGGAGAAAATGTTCTGGACGATATAGTGACGGAGGACCAGGCATAAGTATGTCACTATACCCCTGAATTCAAAAGCCAATAATTTCAGTGACGTCATTCGTCTTCCCCAGCCATCAAAAAGTTCAAAACGACTGACAGTCAGAAAAGTCATGGCATCTGTTTTTTGAGACCATAAGGGTTTTTTTGGGTGGATTGTATGCCTAAAAGGACTACCATTAATGGAGAGGTTTGCTACAATACTCTAAACGAATTCAGAAGAGCCATTAAGTACCACAGAAGGGGAATGCTGAACAGCCTCCAGTATGACAACGCTAGGCCACAGGAGCTGCTGACATCGTTTGGATGGGATATTGGCATAGAAAAGCTGTTGCCTTGACTGCAAAAATATCTCGATCCCGACGGCGATTATGATGAAAAATAGTTTCATATATTTGTGAAGTATCTTGCGAATTTCAATTACATAAAAGCATTTTTCGATCCTACATAAATGGATAACCTTAACTCTCTGGAAGACCCTCGTATTTATAACAATCGAAACAAATCCACTGTCAACCGTTCATTGCCCGAGTTTTCTTTTCTCAACGAAAAAGTTATTTTAACATAATAGGTTTTCCAATAAGAGGTGTTATTTTGATATTCAATCGTAAAATATCAATGGTTTTGTTGCTTGTGTGGCACATAGCGCCGTCTTGTTGAAAGTAAACGTTGTCCAGATCAATACCATCTTATTTCGGCAATGAAAAATCATTAATCATCTCTCGATAGCGCAATCCATTCACCGTAACTGTTGCTCCAGCCTCATTTTCAAAAAAGTAAGATCCAATGACTCCGCCGGACCATAAACCGCACCAAACAGTCACACGTTGAGGATAAAGAGGCTTTTCAACAGTAACTCTTGGGTTTTCCGAGTCCCAGATGCGACAATTTTGCTTGTTGACGAAGCCACCGAGGTGGAAATAGGCCTCATCGCTCAAGATGATTTGCATTTGATTCACTCAAGTGAATTTTAATAATTTCAATGCGTTATTGAAGCGTGTATAGTTCCATTTTTATCAATAGCGTAGTTTCTACTTGTCAAATGTTGAAGAATTACAGCTTCAAAAGTAACATCTACCGAAATAGCGGGCTATTCAAAATAACACCTCTTATGGGAAAACCCTGTATATTTTTTAAATATTTATTACTGAAAATGACAGATTTTCCTTAATTACTTTAATTTTTTTCATTATGTTGCTTTTTTGGTTAAAGAAATGTAAATTTTTCGCCTTATTATTATATAATCTAATGCGATTATCTACATATATATATAACATTATTCATATTTCATAGACATGTTAGGCACTTATGTTATAGCATCTTAAAAAAATATTACATATTCCCATCTCAAAGTTATGTTAGGCACAAATCTTAAATATATAACATTATCCAACCTTAAATTTGTGTTAGGTACTTGGGGTTATAACATCTTAAATACATATAACAATAACTTCTGACAGACACGTTGTTTTAATTTTTGCTCTTGACAAATAATAGTGAAATACACGGAATAATATTGAATTGTGAATAGCAGTTGAAACTACAGATAGTAATAGTGTTATATCTGCGTTTCTATGCAGATTTCGATGTTGGGAACTCTTTGGAAAAAGTAAAAGGATCTTTAATATAATTGTGTTAATTTAGCTTACAATTAATAGGACTGGATTAAGCTACACTGTTCAATCCCCGTTGGTTGGTAATTCTCTGGTTCAAGAAGCTTGTTCCTTGTCAATATCATCTTACAAGTACTTCTTACACTATAGCAACATCTGACGGACTCTGGATTAAGCTTTATAACTAGCGCCATCTATCGCTTAAATACTCAACCTTATTACAATACATCACAGATAGTGACACACAAGACACAGGCATCGGCAAAGTTCTCACACAATTCCTTAGTAATACAGTTATAAGGCGGCCGCCATACTCGCTCCGGGCTCGGTCAACCAACGTCATCATAAACCATATAGACTAGGATCCCCGTGCAACAAACCTTACGTCATCGAGTACACAGAGAAAACTACTTGAGGTAAGAATAGACATTTAGTAAGACTTGAAAATAGTTGGTCTGCCTCTTGGAGGGTTCCGCGCAGTCATGGAAATCGTAAACGATTTTTTTATTCCTCACCTACTGCTGCGTACCTTTATTATTGTATTTTTTAAAATAGTAAATGTCCTCATTATACCCCGATCAAATATGGCGATTTTAGTTAATCAACTTTCTGTTGAACAGCACTCGAATCGATAAGTGTGAACAGTTGATCACATTTTTAGCTGAGCGGCTAAAATTGAAAGCCGTTATACTTTTGCTGTTCAAGTGTGAATTGTCGTTCGAGTTTTACACCGAATCGACACGTCATTGTTACAACTCGCTTGCTATTTTTAGTTCCTCGCGTCCTCTGGCGAAAGAAAACATTTAGGCTGGCCGCATACATACGTTTTTCGTATTCGATTTCCGAATTCGTTTTCCGTATTCGGACATCCGAATGCACGGAATCAGTAGAAAATACATTAACTACCGCACACGTTCGTTTTAGTTCCGAACGGAACAAATTCCTTACGCACGTTCCGAATGCGAGCCGGCGCGTTCGGAGAAACCGAATGGAAATAACCTAATGACGTCATGTGGAACGCAGCTATTGCATACAGTTTGTTTGTGCCGACGCAAACGTACGGAAATTTCCGTTCGTAATTCAGTGTTGCCAACGGATCTTGACCTAATATCGCCGTTTCTCATACATAAGGTAGCGTAAAGTAGCCGAATTTGCTGTTAGGTGGGACATGTATAAAATTGATGTTTTTACGTGAAAATAAAAATTTCGTGGGGGGAGGGGGTGGCTAGAGAATTTCAAAAAGATAAAATTTTTCCCCAGAAAATAAAAAAAATTCATGGGGGGGGGGTGGCTAGAGAATTTCGGGACATGTTTAAAATTGATGTTTTTGAAGTAGCTTAATTGGCGACCAGTCGCCTTTTAGATTTTTTCGGCGCCGATTCTCGCTCTGAGTAGCCTAAATGGCGATATATCGCCCTTGTTGGCAACACTGGTACTGACGTTTATACATTCCGAATGAAGAAAAACGAACATTTGCGCTAGTCTCACGGAATTCCGAATACGGAAAACGAATTCGGAAATCGGAAAACGTATGTATGCGGCCAGCCTAACATTAAGGAACATTTTCGTGAAAAAATATGTCTGTAGTGGTCGGATAACATAATGTTCAGGTTTATTGACCTCTACCAAAGCGATGCCTGTCTTTGGGATCAAAAACAAGAAATAGTTTAAAATAAAATTTTTAATAATATATTATTATTTTCAAAAAGGGACACAGAAAAGAAAATAAAAATAATCAGAACCATGTACAAGAAGGATTTAGGATTGATATTAGTATTTCCAGAGTGGAAGATACTCTTTGTATCACCCTGGTGAAAGACCACCATTCAGAATTAAAACGTTGCTTGAAATGGCTTTGGCCGTGTTTGGTGACTAGATTTTAAGGGCCAGATGCTTCTCCACCTCCCTCTTTCCCATCTTATTTCTTTCCTCACTACCTTCAGCCTAACAACATACCACAATCGGGGATTTCATTGGGAGCAGTTGGGGCTCTTGTGCGGTTTCATATAGAAAGTAACTAATGAAATCAAAATAAAGTGGAGACTTGATAATGAAACTCCAATACATAATTCAAAAGAAATACTATTTACCAGTGTAACAATAGTTGAATTATGTAATTTATTCTAGGTTTGTATAAGACCTGGCATAAGTCAAAGTATGAGGTGTCTATGATAATAGTCAGTAGTGAGTTTATTGTTACCTACAAAAATAATTGTACTTGGAATAGCTGAGTAGGCATCGCAGCTTGGCATTAACAATTCAGGGCTGCCAGCGATTCAATGATACTTATAAATTATAATATAACAATATTGCAAAAGCCATTTTAAATAAATAAATATCAAACAAAACAATGCCCCTGAGAGGAGGACTGTTACAAGCATTTCATGTTCTTTAATGTACACCAAACTCCATCTTTTTTAAGTATTGAAGACAATATTAGTGATTTTTAAACGAAAATCTCAAACAGAAATATCAGAAAAGGAAACGGTCACATCTTCTTTCCGCAAACTTCCATTATAAAAATGTGTAAAGAAAAAAATAACACAGAATATCAAGAATTTTACAAACTGATGAGAAATGGAAATCAATTTATTACGCCAATCTTTAAAACAACTCAAATGCAAAACCATTATATTTACCAAGCCATAAAAAACTACAATAATCTCCCTTCCGAATTGCGCTGTATTACGAACCAACAAAAACAAATAAATAAAATCAAACTTTTTTTCCAAAAAAACTTATATTAAACAAAAATATTATTATATATTTTACACATAACATAATATTATAACATTGAATCTAAGTAAGAATCGTGGCTCCCTTATCAGGCACAAGAGCTCCTCTTTTCTGATAAGGTATACATGACCAATTATGAACCTTAATATTATATTTTGCAAAATATGTATGTATTAATGTAACCCATATGATCTATATTAAAATAATAAAAAAAAAAAAAAAATCTGGGACTCGAACCCAGGACCCTTGTCTTTCCGGGACAGTGCTCTACCGACTGAGCTAATGGGACCCTATTCCCCTCGGTCACTTTTAACTGTATCATACTTCGAATAAGAACTACTAACATTGTCTTCATTTTTTCACCGCACATTTTTATTGGCAACTATCTTTATGTATGATCGCAAGATTCAACCCGAACTAAATGCAATCCAGACAGCGTCTTTTTAGATAAACCTATCTTATTTTTTTTATATTAATGTGCGACATCTGTTGACTCTTCTGCAAGTCTAGAATGAATGAATGGAATCTTTTTTTTAACAGATTAAGAAAATATTGTACATATTCAAGGTGTGTTATTTCCAGAAGAAAATTTTCTTTAATAACTGTTTGTTTCTTGTGATCTTTTTGTTACTCTACATTTATATCTTGTTGAATTCAAAAATTTAACCACCAATTTTTTAAAATACGAAAAATCTTTTTTTGTCAGATTTTCCCATGCGAGAATGAAGAATGAATTGAAAGTGCATAATTAGACACACATTAACATTTATTTTAAATGTTTATTATAATTATTTACAATTTCAATAGTTAATCTTATCTTTTTTACGATTGATAATTTTACACTGACCTTTGTCATTTATTAGCCTAGGCTTTTACATTTTTGCGTTTTTCAACTTCACAACTTATGAACTAGGTACATAAATATTTTTATCCTTAATTGGACATTTAAGAGGAAGCTACAAGTCAAAAATGTATATACTCTTGGTATACCTTATATTGTAGGTAATGGCATTACAATCGCTTGACAAACGGAGACTAGAAACGTTCGATTTCGAGAACAAAACTTGTTTTTATTTATTTTGTAAATAATTTCATAAGAAAGCAAAAAAGTTAGTCAAGCGAAACTGTCACAGATAATCTTAGCTATAATACTGTATTTTTTTAAAGTTGTTTCCTATATGCTTTCAAACATTTCTATTGAAAAAATATTTTATCAGTAGTTTACATTTATATTTTTTATTTAGTGATTTATTTTTTTATTTATTTTCTACTCAAACGAAACGATAGGAAAACCTTCAATTTATCTAAAGCATAATTTTTCGTATTTCAAAATAGTGATCAGTGCCAATGCCAACTTACGTCATGTATTGGCCAAGACCTATGCGTATTTGGGTGATTTTGCACAAAAACAGCGCTATAAATTCATCCAAATATTATTATTATTATTATATTCGCGTTTTACATGAGAATTATTTTTATGTAACAATACAAAACATGGAACATATAAATTATTTTCCTTTACGATACGAGAGATCTTATATAGGTAATATTTATCTCTTAACAAGTAGGTCAATAAGAAAACGGATTATAACTTTAAAAACACAGATTTTTATCATTTTTTTATTCGTCCTAATATGGATTTTACACGTCACTTGGATTCCAACAGGACCAAAATTAGGTGTTTAATTTTTTTTTACATTAGTATATTCATCCTTAGTAAAAGTTGCTATCCTACCCAAGCTGTCAAACCCTTAAATTAAATATATCATTCCTGACAGCAGCATTATTGTATTGCCTATAATGCATGCTAATTACACTTTTCTTATTGGATTTACATTATTCGAAATCTGTTTTATACCAAGGGACGAATCAAATTTAAGAAAGTGAATTCTGATAAAAAAAACCTTGTACTGTAGTACCGCCTAGAACAAAATGTTGCTTTTCCTTTCCTAACCACGCTCATTAAGGAATATAAATATATATTATTAAAATAAATACCGGAAAGTCCAATCACGTCCTAAATTCTGCTACTAAATTTCGCGAATAAACAATTAGTAAATGTTAATTAGGTGTTAAGAGGAAGCTACAAGTCAAAAATGTGTACATTCTTGGTATACCTTATATCGTAGGTAATAGGCATTAAAATCGATTGACAAACGGAGTCTAGAAACGTTCTATTTCAAGCAAAAAACTGGTTCTTATTTATTTTGTAAATAATTTTATTAGAAAGCAAAAAAGTTAATCAAGTGAAACTTTCACAAATGATCTTTGCTATAAAACTGTATTTTTTAAAAGTTGTTTCCTTTATGCATTCACACATTTCTAATGAAAAAAATTTTTTTTTAGTTGTTTGCATTTATATTTTTTATTGAGTAATTTATATATTTATTTGAATTCTAGTAAAACAAAGCGATAGGAAAACCTTCAATTTATCTAAAGAATATTTTTTTGTATTCATAATGTACACCAATTCGTTATAAAGATGAATCAAAATAGTGATTTGGCATTAAGCTTCGCCTTAATCTCAAGTGACCTACCTACTAGGTAAGTATGGCACTGTATATTTATCTACTTCCATGTTCCAGAAATGCTTATTTCTAATAATAAAATGTAATAGTGTATTTCATCACCTCTCAAAAACAGTTCTTAGTTTTCGGATATGTTTAGAAATATTCCATTTATTTGAATTTAATCGCAATGCAGAAATACTCTGACATTCTGACAGAATACGTTAGAGGCATGAAGGATGAGACAATGTTAGGGTCAAAAATTTTCGTCTTTTTAATGAAAATATTTTTGTCAAATAACGACAAAATACGTCAAAACCATCAAAAACAGGTAAGTCGATCTTATGCGATGAGTACTGTAACAAGTACCCTAATGAGAACACTGAGGAGTAACCTGATGGAAGTTACCTTGTTCTGAGATATGATATGGGTGTCAAAGTTTAAAAAGACAATTTTTGGTTATCTATTTACCGATTTCTGATTGTGAAGTTGAATCTCGAGTAAGTTATGGTGTGTAAACTTGTTTTAAATCAAATTATTTAAATAGGATGTAACTTATAATTTTATAACACACCCAAACGTGCGGACATAACAATGTGCAAAAAGCCAGGGCATAAGGTTATTACTACATTTCCCTAATGCCATTCCAAGATAGGGTTCTGTTCTATTACAATATATTCATTTAAACAATGGTTAACTGTTGTGTTCCCACAAAACAGTTCTCCAACTCTTCGTGGAAGGAGATTTTAAATAATAGGTTCTTTGTGTTAAATCAGAGATTTATTAATACTTCGCGTATAAAAATGGTGACTCGATAGTCGACCTAACTAGAAGCTGGCTAAATGAGATCTGAAAACACCAAGTTTGTCTGGGAGCATTCCCACTGGCCCTGGCGACTACTGGCTACTAGCTGCCATCTTGTGGACATCGAAGCAAGCTCTATGCACTGCTCTGTATGAGTGCATCTGTGAAGCTCTTAATTCCCAACAACAATTTACACAAGATTATGAACTTCAACATTAGAAAATGTTAAATATATTATCACAAATCGTCCTTACAAACTTTGACACCTCAAAACATGGTAAGGCGACGTTGGAACCATATCCAACTAAAGTAACGAACTACACAGCGCCTTGCAAACACGATCAACTGTCAGATACAAACAAAATGGCAATTGCAAAAGGTTCAAAATTCTATTCGAATCATATTAACTAAAAGGAACTTTAAAAAAATTGATGTTGACTTCGTTATACAAGTATGTATTTACGAAAATAAAATACAGATGGCTCTGAAAGTTATTTTGGTTTTTAAAAATGGTTTTGCATCCAAATGTAATTTTTGAAAAAAAAAAATCATTTAGAACCTTGTCTAAAGTGATAGAAGAATTCATAAAATAGATAACGTTGCAAGTACATAAGCGATTGTTCCTTATAATAGACCAGCGTCATCAAATAATCATGATTCAAAAGAACTCTACGGAAATGACCCAATAAAAATTCTTTTATATGAAAGATACACTATCATTATCATTAAATTAAGTATTTTGATAAACAAAAGATATTTATGATTACGAGATCACGAAATTAAACATGTGATCTTAGTTAAGAATTTAATGCAGGGATGGGGAACCTTTTCGCCGTGGAGGCCATTTTGTTGTTGATAACACCAACCGCCGGCCGCACGACTTGAATAGCGCCGTTTTTGTTCAAAATCACCTCAAGGGCGCTGTTCAAATATATAATACATTTCAACAATGATCTATGTTATTACTTACTATATATGGAGATAGTATACAGTACAATACTTACCTTATAGGTTACTTGAGATAAACACTTAATTAACATAAACTGATTGTTTATTAGCGAAATTAAGATACAGGATTTCGGACATAATTGGAAAATTGGATATAACTGGACTTTCTCTCAGGAATGATATATTTAATATAAGGGTATGACAACTTAAAAATGTAAGTTCTTAGTTTAGACCTGAATTCTGTTGGACTTGTTATGGATGTTAGTTCCTGAGGGAGTTTATTCCAAGCCGTCGGCCCCGATGTTCCGAAAGTTCGATCACCAAACTTATTATTTGGTCTCCGCTTAGGTTCCATCAGTCTGCTTACAGCTAATGAGGGGGAAGAGGGCATCGAAGCAAAGCCAGCAGTCCACAATGGCTGAGTAGTGCTAATAAGGTATCAACATCCACGATGTAGGCATGGAACTGGCAGAGGAAGGATGAAAGTTGACAATAATATCTGTAGAAATATAATAGCTGTAGAAATAATATCTCTGAGACATGTTTATGGTAAAATCATGTATGAGCCGAGAAACGTCGAGATCGATAAAGAATACAAGGCTGAGCATGGACTGTCTCGCTGCAGCAGCTGGTCCAGTTTCTTCACCACCTAGGATCTTGCTGAAAATTATCCATTTTCTATCTTCGTCGAACGTCACAGCGGTGCTTCCAAGGTCTGGTATCTATGTGAGGATATTGTGTCAGCGCTTTATTAGCAGCAGACACATACCTGGACGGATGACGAACCTCGTGCTGGCACTGTTGGTGGACGCGGTAGACTCTCGCTGCAGCAGCTGGTCCAGTTTCTTCACCACCTAGGATTCTTGCTGCAGAGTCTCCAATTTCTATCTTCGTCGAACGTCACAGCGGTGCTGCCAAGGTCTGGTATCTATGTGAGGATATTGTGTCAGCGCTTTATTAGCAGCAGACACATACCTGGACGGATGACGAACCTCGTGCTGGCACTGTTGGTGGACGCGGTAGACTCTCGCTGCAGCAGCTGGTCCAGTTTCTTCACCACCTAGGATTCTTGCTGCAGAGTCTCCAATTTCTATCTTCGTCGAACGTCACAGCGGTGCTGCCAAGGTCTGGTGTCTATGTGAGGATATTGTGTCAGCGCTTTATTAGCAGCAGACACATACCTGGACGGATGACGAACCTCGTGTTGGCACTGTTGGTGGACGCGGTAGACTCTCGCTGCAGCAGCTGGTCCAGTTTCTTCACCACCTAGGATTCTTGCTGCAGAGTCTCCAATTTCTATCTTCGTCGAACGTCACAGCGATGCTGCCAAGGTCTGGTATCTATGTGAGGATATTGTGTCAGCGCTTTATTAGCAGCAGACACATACCTGGACGGATGACGAACCTCGTGCTGGCACTGTTGGTGGACGCGGTAGACTCTCGCTGCAGCAGCTGGTCCAGTTTCTTCACCACCTAGGATTCTTGCTGCAGAGTCTCCAATTTCTATCTTCGTCGAACGTCACAGCGGTGCTTCCAAGGTCTGGTATCTATGTGAGGATATTGTGTCAGCGCTTTATTAGCAGCAGACACATACCTGGACGGATGACGAACCTCGTGCTGGCACTGTTGGTGGACGCGGTAGACTCTCGCTGCAGCAGCTGGTCCAGTTTCTTCACCACCTAGGATTCTTGCTGCAGAGTCTCCAATTTCTATCTTCGTCGAACGTCACAGCGGTGTTGCCAAGGTCTGGTATCTATGTGAGGATATTGTGTCAGCGCTTTATTAGCAGCAGACACATACCTGGACGGATGACGAACCTCGTGCTGGCACTGTTGGTGGACGCGGTAGACTCTCGCTGCAGCAGCTGGTCCAGTTTCTTCACCACCTAGGATTCTTGCTGCAGAGTCTCCAATTTCTATCTTCGTCGAACGTCACAGCGGTGCTGCCAAGGTCTGGTATCTATGTGAGGATATTGTGTCAGCGCTTTATTAGCAGCAGACACATACCTGGACGGATGACGAACCTCGTGTTGGCAATGTTGGTGGACGCGGTGGACTATCTCGCCGCAGCAGCTTAACTTAACTTAACTTTATTTTTGTAATATTTATATTTTTTGTAATACCTGCATCAACTGTAAACCGCCCCTGAGGTGATATCAAATTGGCCAGTATTATTATTATTATAATGATTAAGATTGCGAAAGGCAAGCTCAAATGGTTTGGGCATATAGAGCGAATGAACGAATAAAGGAGGGCAAGAAGATTATATAACGTGAACTTAAATGGTAGATAAAGTCGAGAACCCCCTAGAAAGACATGGCACAATCAAGAGAACTAAATACTTGCGTCGGGCCAGGACATGACGTATGGAATGAGTATGTGCCAAAACCGAGTTTTTTGGCGGTCCGTCCTCTCTGCCTACCTCTGCGAAGAAACGGCGCGATGGTTAGTTGGTTATTTCTTATATCAAGCCTTATCTAAAAGTTCCTCCCCGGCATTCAAGATCTCATCTCTTCTGAATTCGTCTCCGATCTTCATTATAATTTTGGAATTAGCCTATTTAAACAATATTAATACATAAATTCACCTTCCCTCTCTCCGTAATTTAAAGATAATTCAGAAACATTTCAAATTTTTTTTTAATTCTGCGTTCAATTTTTAGATGTGACCGTGTGTTTTTCTGTTTAAAATTTTCTTTTGAGAGTGGCTAATATTGTCATCAGTGATTTGATATTACAGTTTGAGGTTTGACTCATTAAGTTACTCAAAAATATATATATTCACCTTAGACTTGCAGAAAAGTCAACAGATGTCATAAATAAAAATAAAAATTGATACATTCATCCAAGACACTACCAAGATCGCATTTAGTTCGGAAAGAATCATGCGATCATACATAAAGATAGAACTCAATAAAAATATGCGATATTGAAAAATGAAGATAATGTTGGTAGTTCTTAATCGAAGTATGATCTGGCTAAATATAACCGAAGGAAATAGGGTCGAATTAGCTCAGTCCTAAAGAGAGTGGTAAAGTCCTTGGTTCGATTCACAGATGCGACGGTATCTTTGTCTGATTGTTCTGTATCAAATATTCGTTTGAGAGTCGCTTATATTGGTTTCAATGATTAAATACTACAATTTGAGGTTGTACTCATTAAGTTAATCAAAAACTTAGAAACTAACTAACTAACTAATCATCACGCCGTTTCCCCGCAGGGGTAGGCAGAGAGAACGGACCGCCAAACAACTCGGTCTTGGCACACACTTCTTGCCTTATTCACATTCATACATCGTCTCATACATACTCTTCTATTATTCTGACTCTTGACATGGCCCGACTCAAGTATCTAATTAACTTGATCGTGCCATGTTTACCTCGGGCGTCCTCGACTTCTGCTACCATTCGCATTTGCATCATATATCCTCCTTACACTCCAATCTTCGCTCATTCGCTCTACATGCCCAAACCATCTAAGCGTCCCTTTCTTAATCTTACTCATTACGCTTACATCAGCCTTGCACTCTTTGCGGATCTCCACATTCCTCACACGATCAAACATGGTTTTACCACACATACGCCTCAGGGATCTCATTTCAACAGCATTTAATCTACTTTCATCCTTTCTTTGCCAGTTCCATGCCTCACTTCCATACATCAGGGTAGGTACCAGCACTCTATTGTGGACTGCTAACTTCGCTTCTTTGGACATTTTTTTGCTAGCGCCAACTTCGTTCAGTCCTCCATGAACGGAGTTACCTGCATTTACCCTTGTTTCAATATCTCTGTCAGCCTTCCCATCTCTCTAGAACATAGTTCCTAAATACACAAACTCGTCCACCTGCTCCAAGTATTCCTCATTCACAGCTATATTGCACACTGTTTTTATCTTAGTTAATAATGCTTAAATAAGTTTTTTTAACCTTCCAAACACGTTTGTTACCACTGAATCCAAAATTAATCATCTAACACGATAAGGGGAAATGATTAAATTTGAATAATTCATTTATTTTCTCCGCTTATATTAGTATATAATATGTATTGTTCTTAGGCTACTGTTTCGTAGAAATTCAAGTGTGACAAAGTCATAAAATGGCGATTCGGCGCCATATTGGTTTTTTGACCTTTAAAGTTGCTGAAAGAATTACATTCAGACTGAATCAATGGCAAAGCAGTTCCAATTTTGAAAATGACAATTAAACTTAATTTTAGTTCACAATACTGTATCATGGTTGGTAGTTTCTCACTTGTCTAAATTTATTATTTAAACAACAGTTCCAATTTTGAAAGTGACACTTAATTCAAACAGAGCTTCACGGACAGACACACAACTGATGTAAGTATTTTCGTACGTAAATACGTTGTGTTTTTAGATCAGTTGTGTATTTTCTGTTTCAGTCCGTATTCGGTGTTATTTATTTTCAATTTCTGATCTCCATATGAACTTTTTTAATGAATTTTAATGGGAGTGAGATTTTGTTGTAGAATTTTTTTTAACCGTATGTTGTATTTGTGGTTGTTTGTTGGAATTGTTTTTGACCTTCAGATTTAGTGTTTCTAATCTATGCTTGTTTGTTTTTATTTACTGTCTTTTGTGTTGGTTTTAACGATTGTAAACGCGTTTTATAATAGAGTTGTTTAACTGTTATGATTTTAAAATTGATCAAAATTACTATAAATGACGATTATGTTATATATAAGTTAAAAAACAATGATTTTGTCTTTATTAAAGTTAATGATTGCTTTGTAACTTATATCTATCAAATATTTAGCGCAAAAACAGTAACCTAACAATATATCACGATACAACAGATATGAGGTAAAAAATAAAGCAAAAATTTGATTATAAATTGAATTAACGAATTATTTCTTAAAATCAAATTTCAACTTCTGACATGATGCACTTACGACACGTTTTAGTAAATAAGATAAATGACACAGGTACCTACTTAAATAACTTCAATTGCATTACTACCACGTATTTTCCAGTATTTGAACAACATCAAGTGTCCTGTTGATATTTATTTATTTATTAAAGCGGAGACACTGTACGAATAGTTCCCGTGACCACTCACTAAAGCAGAGACGCTGTACGGATTGTTCCCGTGAGCAGTCTGGTCATGGGCCCATTTTGCTATATCCCAATTCACCTCACTACTTAGAGTGTGTTCCCAGGTGCCATGAGAGTCCCTGCTTCCGGCGTATACATCCCCTGGAGGATTATGTTACGTTAAGGCCTCTCCCATTGGAAGTCTCCCTTTGTTTTGGTTCCTATAAAGCCCTGGTCGGAGCTATTCGAGAACAATTTAAAGCCGCGGGTAGTGGGGAAGATGTACGAAAAACGCCAAAACCTACTTAAATTTTTAAATGACATATCACATTCCATGTAATCAATTACCCAAAATAATCATAAGCCATTATAACTGCATTAACAACACAAAAATTAAATTATAATCGTTTATTATGCACCACGTTGCTTACAAATCTTTTCAAAAGTTTGTCATAAAAGATAGCTGTCAGGCAATTTCATCTCACCTAGATTTGGCTTAAATAACACTCATACAAATTGGCAATAATACTCTGTTCATTACTTTTTAAGTCCACGCTAAAGAGGGAAGAGTCGACGTAGGCGATCGAAGCTCTTCTCTCCAATCCCATTGGGTTACCAAAAGGCCCATAGTTCTTGTTGTTGTTTGAGTTGTCCAATTTTGGCTAAACAATTAGAGTCTAGGGAAAAATAAGGTCCACTCCAACAGAGTGCTGGGTAAATATTAATACTGGGAGATGCGACCCTGTTTCTCGTAGGCATCATTCATGCAACTATTCCCCAGTGTCATTTAGCCATTGGGATTGCTATTATTATGAGACTTAATAAAAATCTACGTGTTTCTTTGCCAATCGCTCTAAGAGTACTGTATTATCAGATGGGGAAGTGCAAATAACTATTTCCTAAAATCACCAATGAAAACCCAAAAAGCAGTAATGAAAATTATTCTCGAATTCCTTGTAAGAACTAAATCTTCAACACACTTAACTATATGTAACCTACACAACTCTATTCAAAAACAATACTACAAAACACAAGGAATAACAGCAAAAACGTATAATAAAAACACTAGATCTCAGGGACAAAAACATATCCAACAAGCAAATAAAAATACAACATTTGGGTACAAAAGCTTCTTGTACTATGGTACTAAACTGTACAACAAAATCCCACTTTCATTCAAAACTCAAAATGTTTTAACATTTAAATCTCAAATAAAAGGCTTGTTACGAAACATAGGGAGATCAGAATTAGATAATATACTGACACCAATTACATACTGAAACTGAATCCACTCAACTGAACAAAAAACACCATGCAACATCTTCTAAAAGCCCAAAAAAAGGTAATACGTATCATTAACAAGCGACCTACAAGATACCCGTCCACTCGACTCCTCGACTTCCTCATGGTTCTGGTTTTTTCCATTTAAGGCAGATAAAATCAATCAGGAGATGCCTTCCCTCTGATGGAGCAAAGTCACTCATAAATTCGTTCGTCGTCTCACGTATGGAATATTGCAATAGTGCATATGCCGGCCTACCTCAGAAACAAATCAATAGAATCCAGTCAGTTTTTAATGCTGCGGCAAGAATGATTTTTGGTGAATCTAAGTATTGCCGTATAACCCCACTTCTAAGGGATCGCCTTCACTGGCTTCGATGCCCCGAAAGAATAGAGTTTAAGATCTGCTTAATGACCTTCAAAGCATTGCAAGGAATGGCGCCAGCATATATATCGGAACTATGTATCCGACAAAACTTAAGTAATAGACAGCTTACTCTAAGGTCAGCAGATCTAGATGTTAGTAATCGTCTAATCGAACTTTCTAGGTCAAATCGAGCTGTTTACTATGATCGTTCTTTTAGTGTAACAGGCCCTCTCATCTGGAATAGACTTCCCTCAGCTCTTATTAATCTCCAGAATTTGGCTGAATTTAAAAGAGCTTTAAAAACAAAATTATTTAAAAAATCTTACCATTTATAAATTTTAACTTCTTTTCAATATTTTATAATAAGCCATATTCTAAAACTTCCGATAATTGTTTGGTTTCGGTTGTCTCCTTATTGTACCTTTTTAAAGTGTCTGCTCAGAAAATTCTCATTTCTGAGCACAAACTGCCTCCTGTTTTATGTTATGTTTTAGTTTTAATATTCGTGTTTTGTCCTGTCCTACTGTTATTGTTATTCTAAGTTTTGTCATCACTTTGTATAAACAGTGTATTTAGTGTTATAATATTAGATCTGTATTGGGTAAGGCACACTGTAGGAATAATTTTAAGAACCATTAATACTGAATTACCATTTTTTTAAAGTTTGTTATACGAGTAGTTAAGCGCACTTGAAGTGAAATGACACTAAACTGCGCTATATAAATTCCATGTTATTATTATTATTATTATGGAGTATAAGGTCTTAAAATTTTCGCTAATACATTTCCTGTTCAAATATAAAAACAAAACTGTTTTACAACACAACTACACCACCAGAACAATAACCAACGGTCACTACAAAGTACCTTCACTGCATACCACGCCATCTCAAAGACAATTTTTCTTCCTAGCTCCTAAAATCTTTAACCTTATCCCTGAAAACCTAAAAACCGTGAGTCAACTCCATTCCTTTAAAAAAAAATAACGAAATGGATCCTTACACACGGAATACATTACAACTACAATACCCATTCATTCTACACTCTATCAATTTAATCACCTTTCAGACAAAACATAATATATTCTTATTCCCTAACTTAGCGGTATAGTATGTACATAATCAATTAGTGTGATCTATTTACTAATAATTTCTCAAATGTTTCATCTTCTTATAATTCTCTAACTTCTCCATCCTCTTCTTGCAACCCAAACTAGCTATACATCATTTTTCTTTTTTATATTATAGTAATGTATAGATTCTATTTTTTAAATTTTTTTTTTATATTAACTCCACACAGGAGGCCCTGAAGAAAATAATTTCCCTCAGGGCCTATGTCATCTTTGGGGATGCTGTGTGGAGGGTCTTTTTGTGGAGAGGAAAGAGTGAACATGGGTCTTGAAGAGTCCCATGTTGTAGGAGGGAGGAAACACAGAGGCCGGCAGTTCGTTCCACAGCCGAGCTGTTGAACTTAAGAACGAATCGTAGAAGCGACCCGTTCTCATGTGACAAATGTCAACCGTGTACAAATGTTGGGCGCGCGTTTGGCGTGTATCCCGACTATGCACCGGTGCCGAAGGGATCAATGACGCTAGTTCCTCAGAGCATCTTCCATTGTAATACCGATAGAACAAGGACAGCATACCTACCTGACGCCTGTGCTCTAAAGATTGCAGTCCGTTTGTTAAGATTGGGGAATCTATCAAACGGACCGCCCGTTTCTGCACAGAGTCAAGGTTTTTTTCAGGTATTTAGGGGCTCCGGACCAGAGATGGCTGCCAAATTCGACAGTAGGGCGCACTTGCGATTTGTACAGGGTCAGCAGTTGTGTGCTATTAAAGTATCTGCGGGCCCTGTACAGTACGCCCAGCTTCTGAGAGGCCAGCTTTACTCTGGCTTCGATGGAGCCCCCGTACCTGAGCTGGTCACTTATAGTTACACCAAGCATATCAATGGAAGGCCTGTTCGGAAGATTGCTTCCGTTGAAGGAGACTAGGTTATCATTTAGATCCCTTTTAGACGTAATCAGACAGGATTGGGTCTTTGAAACACTAAATTCGACGAGATTATTTTTACCCCAGGAGGAAATTACTCTCGAGATAACCGTCCATTCTATGCTTCAAAGCCCTCCGAGCCGTTGGAGTTTGTCCTCAAACTGTAAATATGTAACTATGTCCGCAAACTGTAAAATTCACCCGCCATAACACAGGGTCATCCCCAGCATGGAGGGTGAAATATAACAAAAAACCACATGTACTGTCTAAATCAATAAAATAAATAAATTAATATATTTATAATAATTTATAAAAACACCATTTAATATGTTTATTATATTTTTTTTGTAAAACGTAGATGAAATCCTCTGTACGGGAGATCCCATTGAAGAAATCATAATTTCTATTTGTTACAAAAAAAAAGGAAGATGTAACACATGTATTATTATTATATTTAAAGAAAGGAAGATAAAACACATGTATTATTATTATATTTGTAGGTCATGTTTCAATTTCCTGAGCGATTGGTTCGTCGCACTTCCTGCACTTGTCATTGTTGATGACAGAAGGCAAATACAAATTTCACAATTTACAAGAAAAACACGTGAGTAACCTTTTATTTGTCATACACGATTTATCATATTTAAACACTCTGAATGTCTCGTTCAATTTTTTCTCCATTTCTTTTTTTTATTTGGTTTAATATTTTTATTTATTTGTCTTTTATCAGCCCATAGGGCTTTTATACTGGGTACAAATGAATACATTTTTTATACAAGTATTATAAATAAATAAAATATTATTTCTTATATCATTGCAGGAGAAGATAATACAAAACAAATCTAAACGAAACATGAAACAGAACAAGACAAAGAAAAATAAGATGACGGTCACAACTAGGAATCTTATTATCTTTTGAATTTGGTGGGTATTACATAATTAACCTTTTGGAAAAAATCTTTAAGTGATACTGAAAATCCTATCAAAATTCGTTGCATAGCTTAGAAGAACGAAGCGCACAAATAGACAGATGCGGATAGCGATATAATAAACGTATACTTAAAATCAACAAATTAAAAATGATTATTACTTGATTTTGCATTAAAACAAAGGGAGACTTCCAATGGGAGAGTCCTTACCGTAACAGGATCCTCCAGGATCGAAATCATTTCCAGCTTATCAAATTTGGATATGATATATATATATATCAAATGCATAAATATATCCATCTGCAGAAGCCAATTTCACGACATTATATATATTTAAATATATACTGGGAAAATGAGAGTACCGTCAAATACTAGGTAATAATTTGGGTATGGGAGACAACGTTGTAAAATATCTTCTGAAAAGTGTAGAAACTTCAGGAAATCATATTGTTTATTTCGATAACTTATTTAAATCGATCCCACTTTTAAAATATTTAAGTGATTCTTTGTTTTTCTGTACTGGTACGATAAGAGAAAATCGACCAAAGAACATTGGTACTTTAAAATCGACCAAACAAATGAATAAATTACAACGAGGGGAATATGATTATAGATTCGAAAAAAACAATGAGATACCTGTTTTTCGATGGAAAGATAGTGCTGTAGTTACAGTGGCATCTAATTTTGATAAAGTAGACTCAATTAAAAACGTATCTAGGTATTCAAATATTAAAAATAGATATATAAATGTCACTCAACCCAGCGCTCTTACCCAGTATTATCGTTTTATGGGAGGAGTTGATTTAGCTAATAATTTCTTTTCGCGTAATTTTAAAAAGCATTCACTTTGTGGCTCATCATAATTAATAATAAAAACACATAAATTTGTTTTTGACCACTATAGTTTTATTTTCACTCTACCGGTTTCGGAAGAACCCTTCCTTCGTCAGGAGAATATTTAAAGTTTTAAATATTCTCCTGACGAAGGAAAGGTTCTTCCGAAACCGGTAGAGTGAAAATAAAACTATAGTGGTCAAAAACAAATTTATGTGTTTTTATTATAAATTTCTTTTCGCACTATAGAATAAGGGTTCGTGGTGAAATGTGGTGTTGGGCCATATTCTCCAACTTCTGTGATGCGGCACTTTGTAATGCATGGAAATTATATCAAATGGTTCATCCAGAAGAAAATATGAGCCTTTAGAATTTTGGAAAAAAGTGTGGCCACCGCCCTCATGAAGTCGTCAAAAGTACCTTCTTCTTCTATCGGCAGACCAAGTAGATTTGCGACAGCATCAAGGTCAAGTATAACAGGGAGTAGTCATTTTTTAAATAAAGGAGAAAATAGAAAGAGATTATATGTCATTCACAAACATAATATATGTGTCCAGAGTGTAATGTGGCATTGCACCAAAAATGTCACGAAATTTACAATACCGGAAAATAATGTTTATTGTAATATTTGTGTATGCTAATTTCTTATTAGTTGTTACATTTTTTAAATTTTTTTTATTTTCTTATTGGGTATTTATATACAAAATATCAAAATTCTTCCAATTCTGGTCACGGGAAGAGATAGCGGTTAAATATGGGCTGAACCGTTGGATATCTTTCAATAACTGATAAGATAATGGGAGTACCTATTTCAGAAGTAAGAAAACTTTGTTTTTGAAAATTTAGTCACAAATAATGTAATAATGACATATTTAATAACCTTAACGGGAATGGTTGTTAAGTGATTTTCGTTGTATTTTTCATTGCAAAGTCTAAAAAGGCGTTAATGAATAGGACAGTCCCAACATGAGAATGGTTTTTCTCTTCTGTAAACATGAAAATGGTATATTATTTTTATTTATTTATTAACCTTGATATCTGAAGAGAACATCATATATTAGAGATCGAATAACGCAGGAATATTCTAGATTAAGGCGAACCAACGAACAGTTAAGAGTTTTAGGGTGATAATATTATTAAAGTTAGAGGTGGAAGAATGAGATTTACTTAACATGTTGTTAATGTAATCACGAAAAGACATTTTGTAATCTAAAGTGACATCAAGGTTCTTAATAAACAGATTACTTAATGAACAGTAGAAAAGCAAAGATTATGTAGTTGAAATAAAAAAAAATAATTGGTTTGATAAAAATGATATTATTTTGCATTTGTCAACATTTCATTAAATTTATTAATGTCTAATTAAAAAGAAAACAATCTTGGAAAACAAACAAAATTAATGTGAGGATATTATGATCGTCTGCGGCAAGTCAAAAGCCCGTGTGAGAAAAAACACCAAAGATATCATTAATAAATAAGTTTAAAAGAAGTGGAGCTGGATGAGATCCTTAGGGTACGCCAGACGTTACATCAATGTTAATATATTCAAAGTTATTTATTTTAACTCTTTGCTTTCTTTCTCTCAAGTAAGACTGAAAGAAAAATAATAATGGATTTCTTATACCGTTGGCATGCAGTTTGGCCATACGGATTGAGTGGTTAACTTTATCAAAGGTTTTAGAAAAGTCAATGTAAATAATATCTGCAAGAGAGTTGTCTTCAAGAGACTTCTTTGACAATGGTATTAGTAAAGGAAAGTATATTAGTTGTGGTAGGTTTAGCAGATCTAAAACTTGTTTCCTGATTTGAAAATAGGTCTGATATAAGAAAATTTCCAAGAGTCAGGAAATATGCCAGACGAATGAGTTATATAAACAACAGATTGGCTTGGAAATAATAATTTAAATTCTTTTAACAATATTTGAGGAATACCATCAAGACCAGTTCATGTTTTGCTGGGGAGGTTCTTTAAGGAATTGAATACATCTATAAGTGTGATTTGATAATTATTTAAGTCAATAGTATTAGCATAGTTGAGTGGAGGGATGGTGCACGGGGTATCAGAATAGACGGACTAGAAGTGTTTAGCAAAAAGGTTAGCAATGTCAAGACCGTCTGTAGAATGATTTTCATTAATGAACAAACTAGAAGGGAGATCATTATCAATACTTTTTTGTTTAACAAACTTCCAGAATTCTTTAGGGTTAAAAATATGTTTTTTTTTTAAATAATCTAATATTTTTTACATTAATTACTTATTCTTAGGGCAAACATTATATGTACTCATACTTTTTATTACTAGCTATAATTTTAGAGCAATTTACAGAGACATCAACTCAACTGTGCTCAGAACATACTGACTTTTTGCACTTATAGCACACTAATTTCGACATTCTCTTTTTTGTAGGAGCAAAAAGTGCAGTATATACGTGTTTTGGGCTCTGGTTCTCCTGCCTCAAACTCCTTACCTGTATCAGTAGGTTTTACGAAAATTTGGCTTATATTTTTATATTATCTCGAAAAGATCTCTTCAAAGTCGGAGCTTCAAGTCTCATTTCCATTCAAGGCTTGACCGAATCTGTGCTGAGTTTCTTAATAAATTCTCTTCTGTTCAAGGATGTCTGATTGTTCTCGATCGTGTTGTGGCCATAAATTACAGCAGGATTGATAAAAGCCATGTTAAAGATGCCATAGAATACAGCTATTGACCATCTACTATTTTTGCGGCTGCACGACATTGAGGAGTACATTTGATCAAATTAATCTACTCCTCCTTTTGTTTGGTTGTAGAAATAAATCTTGTCTGGTTTGCTACTTGAATTATTAATGATGTTATTTTTATCACAAGAGGATAAATGGTAAACCATCAAGTGTCAGAGGGCTATCAAAACAAAACGTAGAACTGCCAACAGGTCGATATCTCGAGTTCTTCAATTATTCAGGGATTTCCCGTTTATTTGATCGAATAGTGCCCACTAGAATTAATTTGTAAATTGAGCTGGTCCTCGAGAGGTGTGGACTATATTCATAGCTGAAGTTCTATGGGATGATTGAACCTTATTAGTTGACTTAGCTTAGTGACACAGGTAACGAGGAGCTAACTTCAACCGTTAGAAAGAGAAAGAGAATTTTAGATTGCGTGTACGCATAGTAGGAGTAGAAAAGCTTCTAGGGTAAATTAACTAATTGCATTCACCGGCTGCTGTTCGTCAATCAGCAATAACAAATTCAATGAATTGACCGATAAGTGTAATACCGCATGATATATTATTTTATGGGCATGATTGTCTGAAGTACTGTGTTGTTCATTTCCCCACCATGGGGGCGGATAGACCCTGTTCCTGCATCCAGTAAGGTGACATTAATCCGGTGCGGCTATCCCACGAACCACGGGTGCCTCCCCCGGCATCATGAGCGGGCCTGGAGAATGTTTGCGCGAGCCCAGTCCCCTTCCGTCCTGCCTCCGGTGATCTGAGGCTCACTTCATTCCCTAGGGTCTTTGGGAGTATCTCCCCCCCCACCCCTCCCCCCATTTACATTTCTTCGAGGGTACTCTCGGAAAACTAGCTAAGGGACGCGGGTGCTTGGGATCGTTGTGGCCAGGCCGCTTGCCACGCTCATTCTTGCCGGGACTGCCCCGTGATAGTGGGGTAAACTGCCCTCGATACGCGGCTTGTATATTTTTATATTACTAACAATCATGCATGCAGGGACATTGGAGGGTCTAGAATCGTTTTAAAATAAATTTAATTTCTTTTTACAAAAAAATTAGAGTCCTGACGTGTGCGGCTAAGGAGGTTAAACAATCAGTTTCCTCACACAGCCGTCGGGAAAGGGTGGGTCCCCTCCAATGTCTGAATAGGAAAGCTTTCAGAGTAAAATCGTTCAATGACAGGCCTATTTTTAGTGTGTTTCATAATAAAATTAATTTGAAATTCTTTCCGATCTTTCTGTAATACCAAAAACGTTGGATAAAGCATAAGTCACGGAAGAGTACGCGAATTTGTCCAACATCCAGTCTCCTTTATCCAATATCCAACATTAACAGGAAGCTACAAGCCAAAAATGTGTACATTCTTGGTATACCTTATATTGTTGGTAATAGGCATAAAAATCGCTCGACAAACTGAGTCTAGAGACGTTCGATTTCAAGCACAAAACTGTTTT
The DNA here is from genome assembly GCA_026573805.1 of Hesperophylax magnus. Lineage (NCBI taxonomy): Eukaryota > Metazoa > Arthropoda > Insecta > Trichoptera > Limnephilidae > Hesperophylax > Hesperophylax magnus. Next base: position 407,138 of record JAIUSX010000191.1, on the reverse strand, counting down.
TTATTTATTTTGTAAATAATTTTATAAGAAACCAAAAAAGTTAATCAAGGGAAACTGTCACAGATAATCTTAGCTATAATACTGTATTTTTTTTAAAGTTGTTTCCCTTACGCGTTCATACATTTCTATCGACTAAATGTTTTTTTTTAATATTTTTTATTGAGTAATTTATTTTTTATTTGTATTCTACTCAAGCGAAACGATAAGAAGACCTTCAATTTAACTAAAGCATATTTTTGTGTATTCATAATGTACACCAATTCGTTATAAAGATTAATCAAAATAGTGATTTAGCATTAAGCTTCGCCTTAACAAACAATAATTAACACGTTATCAATTTGTCCAATATCCAAATTAATAACGTGTTTTCTGCGTAATTTTAAACGTTTAGAACGTATTTCACTTAAAAATAATTAATCTCCATCACTTTAAATCATTTTAGTAGTCTTACAATTGAGCTAATTTCATTTTAAATGCGGTTTTCGTAAAACATAACTTAACTGAGTGACTCAGTGATTGTGAAAAGGTTGCCGATAACGATTATAATGAAAACAGGGTTTCGATACTTTTGGATTCTTTTCACGAGCTATGTGCTCGTCCACGGAAGTGTATTTAGCTGTATGAGATTTTTATTTCTTTTTGAGTATTTTTTGTGCGTAATGTTTCTTAATTGAGTGCGAAAAATAATGGCCGATTGTCCGGACAACGGTGGTAAGTAATTTTTTAAATATTTTATTAGACCTAGATAACAAATTATTGTAAGCATATTTATACTCGCCTGAAATATAAATACATTTTTTTTTTTGGACATTTTTTATATAGTTATAAAAAAATTACATTTTCAAACCTTTTAAAAACTTATTTCTATTACAGGATACTTTCCAGTACATCTTAAACTTATTCTTTATAATATTTAGGCATAACCCACAAAAAGCAGCAAGATTTTTAGCTTCTTTAACATCTGTCAGTAATTCAATAAAAATCTTAAATCTTTTAAATTAGAGATTGCTTTTGGTTCCCGATAAATTTGTTTTTGGCAGTCTAAAATCTCCACAGCTTCTCGTGGGGTAGCCATGTATTCCGAAATTAAAATTAACATTCTTAAACACGTATTTCGGGAGCATTTTATTTTTTTGCTTAAATATAAATGTTAGGGTATTGAAAATTATTCGTTGTCTCACATTTAACATTGCTAGTTTTTTCTGCATAATAATTATCTTACAATACCAGCTTCAATTCAATACTGCTCGCAAATCTCTATTTTGAATTATTTGCAATGCCTTTATCTGTGTTTGATTGCACAAGAAAAGGACACTAGAATAGTAATTTAAATGATATGCTACTATACTATTATTAACTAATTTACTTGTATTTAAATCTAATTTTTTACTTATTCTTCTTAAAAAAGAGAAGATTGAGATCTTTGAGTAGATTGTCTATTATAATGCCCAAGTATTTGATTTCCTCTACTTCCTCCATTTCTTCGTTGTCTATGATAATTTTACTGAGTCCGTTGAATTTTTTACCTGTTACCATGTATTTAGTTTTAATTTGATTATCTTTAACCACATAGATATTTGATCCAGTTCCTGTAATTTCTTATTAAATTAGCTTGATATAACAGTATTTTAAGCACTGCACTATATCGTTGATGTAGTAATTCATTTTTTAGACTCTCCCTCTATATTTTGTCTCCCTCTATATTTTGTTATATATATGCACACATTATGTACTTCTTGTTTAGTATTAATTTGTACCCTGATGATGCTTAAGTAAAGCGAAACCGGTCGGTTCTTAAATTAATAAATATTGTGGTTTTAAAACAAAAAAGTATTTTATTTTATTAAAATAGATTCTATTTCCCTGGTAAACCATTTTTTTTCTATGATTTGACTGTTGATATATTGCTAAAATAGTAAGTCAGTCCTAATTTGGAAGAGTAGATACTCCGAAAACATTTTGAAAATAATAAGATTCTAGAAATTTTTGTTTAAATGCCAGATTATTCTTGCAATGGCCCTACCTGATTTAACCTGATAAGACAGAGAACCGCGGGACAAATGATAATCCCTAAAGTCAATAAAAATACGGCACAACACCCTTACACATACGCGATTAAATGTTTTTACAAACTCTCCAAAGAAATACAAGCTTAAAAAATTTGACAATTTTAAGAATAAACTAAACATACACTGTAGCTAAAACTAATTTTGCTTGTGTGGTATATTATTGTGTAAAAAATAAGTGTTTAAAATATATGCAAATACACAGGAATTTTCTTTTAAATTTTTTTTCTGTAAAATATATTTTTATTTTAGCACACGTTTATGATTCTAAAAATTATATATACGGTAGTATTTCGAAAATTATGTATTCTTAAAACTACACTCCCTCCCTAAACACGAGTTATTCTCAATTAGGGATGTATTTATTAACAGATTGGAACATATGTTATGTATTTACCTATATGAAGATCATCTGAAATAACATACTGTTTTACATCGTTATTGAACGATTGGTATACTTTGTTATTACTTGGTAATTTTCTAAATGTTAACCCTCTGTCTGCCTTCTTCTTCTTCAATGGCGCTACAGCCCATTTCGAGCCTTGACCTCCTTTAACATGAGCCTCCACCGCCCTCTGTCCTCGGCCGTCGTCTTCCAATCTGCAACATGGAGTAGTCCTCAGGCATCTTTCCTGACATCGTCCTCCCATCTCAGCCTAGGTCTGCCCGCCTTTCGTTTGCCTCCCGGGTGTCCTGTTAGAACCTTCTTTGGTACACGTGTGCTTGGCATTCGGTGCACATGTCCGGCCCATCTTAGTCTTTGGAGCCGTAAATGAGTAGAGAGTCTGGGAGCTTGGTAGATGACATATAGCTCCTTATTATGGCGGATTCTCCATGCCTCTCCCTCTCGCACCGCTCCTAAGTTTCTTCGAAGTACCTTTCTTTCGAAGGTGTCCAGCCGTTCCGCAGACTTTGCTGTTAGTGTTCCCGCCTCACATCCATAGGCCAAGACCGTTCTAATAATTGTTTTGTACAGGGTTATTTTGGTTTTCCTATGGACGTTTCGGGATTTGAACACTGGCAGCAACGCGAAGTTGCTGCCAGTGTTCAAATCCTTACACTTACTGATTATCTTACTTACTTCTATCAATAAATGTAGTATTTGTTATCACTTTGTTAATAAAAAATGCAACTGAATTCAATTCACAGAATTCAAAAAACCAAATTCACAGAAGCGAATCGAATTCAAATAATTGAAAGAATTCGAGAAATAAAAAAAAGGATTCAATTCAGAGATTTAATTGAAATCTAAATCTAAAGAACAGAAATCTAAATTCTAAGAATTGATTTCAAATATGCAATTCAATTTTTCTAATGAGGAAATTACAAATGTGTTTTATTTTGTAACACAATTCTGCAACAAATTTTCTCTTTAATTTTAGGTGTAGAATATATCAACACCAGCGGAGCATCAGAGGAAGATATATTATGCCTCTCTGAGCTTGACCTTCGACGAGAAGATCATCGTAAGCTGACCCTTGAGCGGTTCCCCATTAAAAAAGAAGAGGACGATATAAAACGAGCTGCTCGTGACGGAGTCTACTACAATTTGAAAGGTAAGAACCTGTGTTGCGCTTTTTGCGAAATAGAATTCAGAGACTGGGAAGAAACTCACCAACTTGCAGAGCACAAGACAAATTGCCTTAAAGCTTTACAGCAACCAGTTGGAAACGTGCCATCAATCAGTGACAAAGAAAAAGAATTATACGAAAAAAAGAGACCAGCAAACTCTTTCTACACTTCTAAAGTAGCTCGCCGGCATTCATTCAGGACCTGGCCGAAACGTATGAAACAGACACCGGAAGACCTCGCAGAAGCTGGGTTCTACCACGTCAAGGCTGGCGACAAAACAATTTGCTTCTTCTGCGGTGGTGGAGTGTCCAACTGGGAAGACGAAGACGATCCATGGGAAGAGCATGCGCGTTGGTTCAACAATTGTCCATACCTTAACTACAAGAAAGGAGGAGAATTTGTAAAAAATGTAATGAAGAAATACTATCCACCAAGGAAATCCCTCTATAATCCGCAGCGGTCTTCAGGAAGTGAGGAGACAAACAGCATTAAAGAAGAACTTATGGAAGTGGATACAGAAGCAGAGGTTAACAAACACATATGCAAAATTTGTAACAATGCTAATGCTAACGTTATCTTTGTGCCTTGTGGTCATTGCCTGGCTTGCAAGGACTGCGGCTTAAAAATGTCAATGTGTCTTATTTGTCGACAACCAATTGAGTCGCTATTAAAAATTATATACGACTAAACTATTATTAGTCACTTGGGGGTAAGTGCGTCTATTACGCGATATTTTACATAATTGAGGTTAGGGATTTACGTTACCTTTAGTGCTTATGTAGGTACGTTATGACTTCTGTGGAATATAAGAGAAATTATATTCAGAGTAGATATTTAAATAAATTTCTCATTGAAATCGTTCGATTTTGACTCGCGTTTCCCCACATCACTAAATGCAACAGGGTCCATTATGGCGTGAGCCGCATTTCTGTAGCTCTTAGATTATTGTGTAGTACTATTTGGAGTTGATTTAGGTTGGATCGGGTCAAATTCTCCATTAGTGATTTTTCGTTATACGTCATCAGCGAACGTCGTCTCGAGAAATTTGTCGAATGTTTTATTTATACGTATTCTTGAACGTCGAAGGGGAGAAAAGATGGTTATATTAGCGGCCCATTTCTCCATTTCTCGATGTTGCTGAAAGTCTGAAATGCCAAAAACAAAAGGTCACCGCGTTATTTTTATACTCTCCTTAATTTCGATATGTAGAGATGAAGAACGGGATGGGGGTATTATGAACGGAGGCACAATAACTACCAGCCGACGCACTAAGCCTTTGTTGAGCCAAAAATTTCTGACAAAGTCTTCGTTTGTCAAATTAGCGAAAGAATCGAGCCTCTTGCGGAACCTTCTTGTTGGTCTCAAAGCTGATGTTTCTGAACGTAGAGATTGTGTATTACATTTCAAATCACCGATAAATTAGCCATTTTATGGCTTCTTAAAACAACTTTGTAAAAATATACGATGTTTGTCCTTCGAAGAGCGCGCGGGAAACGATCTTAGTTTAGGTTAGGTCAAGTTATGGCGTATGGCGTCAAAGTATGTATTTTTATTTTTTTGGTTTATTTTAACACTGCTATTTAACTCTTTATACCTTAATTGATTGAACATGATCTGGGAAGAGTCGTTTTTATACAATTCTTCGATTATCTTTGTTAGTTAGAGTTTTAACGAAGGTCGTTGACGGAACATTATACACGTACTTATCAAAACTGATTAATGAAAGTTAAGTCGTATATAATTTTAAAATCGAGCAACCAAAGCTGAAAATTCTAACTTAGCCCTTATTAGAGGCCAAATTAAAATTATTCTGAGCTTAATATATTATTAATTCTTCATAATAATATTTTCCTAGCATAGATACGTAATAAATACCCTAAATTGATGACGAAAGTCGTTTATCATACAATATTTAACATGAATTCATTAATCACTACTATTTGCGCTATTATAATATTTAGCTAGATTATATCTGTTGGCAAGTCACCTTTTCTGAATATTTTTATCCTGTTTAAATGAAGTGTTTTCTATTATTTTAGCATTCTATGCCTTAAGAAAATTTCAGCTGTATCACATTCAATGTCGTTTTGTATACATATTGTCGTGTTCTTAAATGTAATACTAATATTCGCCTATGTACCACTGTGTACTTATAATCTCATGTATCACATTATTGTAAAAGCCTTTTATGGCGTTTAAAAGCCTTTTACGCAAAAGAAAGCGTAACGCCGCGTGCAAATATTCGCAATACAACATGCAATGCAACAAAGGTTACAACAAATTACCAAAGTGTTTTGGACGTTTTGTAACTACGGAAATTTTTGTTTGTATATTTTATTTTATATATTAACGCCCTTTTTAGGTGCTTTTTTATAGGATTAGTAAAACCTATACATAACTGAAGTGACCAACTTGTTGTAATTGTTTAGTGATAACGACGACTCGTCATAATTACATTACTGTTTATATACATTTCTAGATAAGTAATTTACCAAGATAAACCGGTTTTTAAAAAAATAAGGATATAAAATAATTGGGTAATTTTTTTTAGTTTTAATATTTTTATTTCTATTTTCTTCAAACAATCTGTTTTTTTTTTATTTCTTATATGTTTTATATAATAATATACATTTTTTTTACAATAATAATTTGTCCCTTATGTTTTATTATTTGTTCTACACATTATTTTATTGTTATTCTTACATTAATCATGTACGACTACCATAATACGCGCACGAGCCTAGTATGGTAGTTTTTAAAATCACCAAAAATGTAATCTTTTAAAATTAATAAAATAAAATAAAAACATACAAAAAATCTCATTGTTTTTTTCTTTCTAATATCGTTTAGTTCACAGTTCTAACCATTACGGTAAGGAAGACACAACGATTTCCATGAGCTGTTCCTATTAGCGAACAATTGACTCTGTGGGTAATAGCTGTTTGTTCCCAAAACAGAACAAATTATGCCTGAAGAGTTAAGTAATATTAATCACTATTATTATATCCCGATTTTACGTATTTGCAGAGTTTACATATATATGAAAGATTGGCAAGTCTGAAAATGGTCATGATAGGCTGAACTCAGTAACAGTCAATTAATAAAAAAAAATAATTAATTTGTTTCGATAGATATATCATAAAAAATCCATAATATTGCAAACATTATTTTTAGTAATGATATGTTTTTATTATTATCAGAGTCAAACCCATTTAAAAAAAATAAATTTTTAAATGAAACTGAAACAAGAGTCCCAGCTGCCCGAAATCAACGGAATTACGCCATCCCCAGCATGGAAATGGAGGGGGAAAGGAGACAGAGAAGAGAAAGGTTGGTAATTAGGTATACGAAAGATACACGGAGAAAATAATATTAAATATTGCTAATTTATTAAGAATTTCTTCAAATGATCCGGTTGAAAACGGAATTGCAGGCCCTTAACTTAATTCTGCCACATTTTTCTGTTGCATTATTATTCTTCTGCAGATTTGGGTTGCAATTTAAAACAAAAATTATTTCATTAATTAATCTTAGACGTGTGTGATAAAGTTTTTAGAAAGATATAAAAGAATTGACAATGTTTGGCAAAGATAGTATAATTATGTATATTTTAAATTTAATTATAATAACTCACAAACAAAACATCATATTTATCTTAAAAAATTCGAAAATTGTACAAAATAATTTTTTTTATCGTATTGAGTCGTATAGTTCCTATCTACGATAAGTCCACTATTTTCCAAAAATGAACTAATGATGCAGTTTTACTCTAGCGGCTCTTTAGCACACTAATCAAATATCAATGAGTTCAAAACGGCCGTAAAATCCTACGAAAAGTGGATTTAAAAATCGCAATGAGTTCCAAACAACGATAAATCCACGGAGCAGTATGTTCCAAAAGCCGATAAGTCCACCGCTCGTGCAGGCAGCCAATGAACGAGAAAGATTTCGTCCAGGCAGCCAATGGGGGGGAAGCATTTCTCAAATTCTAACATGGCCGCTGAAGCAGTTGTTTTGTAAAAGTGTCTGCCTTTTTATACGTTTTTACAGCTAAATAATGTCCGATCTAACCACAAATGTTGTTCAAGTAGCGGGTAATACATCTAGAAAACGAGTTATCATCAAGGAATCTTGCAAAAAACACGTGGATAGCCGTAATAGGTCCTTAAAAAACTCCTATTTTGAGTGGAATCATTCATTGAGGGTCGGCCATTACTGGGTGATCTCAAAACTTCTCAGCTCAGTTGTTTTTAATAATTTTAAAGTTTGTATTTATTGTTTTCCAGTTTAATTTTTATTACAGTTTTTTTTATTATTATTTCTAAGAATAAGTAAGGTACACAATACTATTAACAAATTAACAAAAGTTTTTATTTTATTTATTTATTTCTTGTAATAAGTAAGGTACATAATATTATGGGCCAATTAACAAAAGTTTTTTTAATAAAAATAATACACTTGTTTTTGTTTAAAACCACGAGTTTTTATTAAGAATTAATAATTGAAAATCCTCGATTTTTGTATGAAATATCTGTTTTTGAATTTATCGAGATGAATACAAAAAAAAATTATCAAAAAAAAAATTATCATCATAAAATTGCTACATTTCTTTCATCATTTTAATAATAAATAAATAAATGTTCTTTAATTTAGTTTATTCGCACAATAGCTTTTGAATTTATTGTGATAAATACAGAAAAATTGTAATCACAAAATATCTGCATTTCCTTTTATATAATATTTTTGTGTTTTGTTCTATAATTTAGTTGATTAGCACAATAGTTTTTGAATATTTTGTGATAAATACAGAAAAATTGTAATCATAAAATATCTGCATTTACTTTTTATAATAATATTATGTTTCATTCAATAAATTGGTTTTGTTTAATTCTTAAATATTGCAATGATTATTTACTTTTGGAGTACAAAAAATATTTTGTTTATTTTTTTAGGAAAACAATAAAAAAAATTTTCTTAGGTTTTTTTTTTGTAAGCACATTCTAATCCATCGTATTTTTTTGTAAAAAAAAAAAAAAAAAAAAAAAATTTCATACATTTGTATTTTATTTAATTTTTCTTCTATGCACTTTTCTTAACTAACTTTTATTAAAAAAAAAATAAAACATTAAATATTTTCTTTTCATTTAAATCATTTTTTTGTTGGCCCTATACTTGTTATTCACATTTCAACGGTTTTGAGAAACAAACACCGATAAGTACAGGCTGGTGAGTTCCTATATACGATTAATTTGACAGTTACTTTCAAATGCCGATAAGTCCATCATTATTTACGTAATTACTCCTAAACTATTATGAAATTCATGGTTTTATCTTATTATTTACATCCGTAGTTTGACAACAAAGCCCACCTAATAAATAATTCTCTAGTTTTTATTTAAAAAACCTTGTAATTAAAAAATATTAATTTGCCAACATTTCACGAAAGTGGACTTATCGTAGATAGGAACTATACGACTCTTATCACCGCACCTTGAGGTGATTTTCTCACGAAAATGGCGCTATACAAACAATTACCAATCACTATTATTATTTCTCTTTTATCTGCCGTTATTACGGTTAACAGAGATAGTGTTTTTTACGATAGATTAGAACTGATAACGACATCACTAAATTAATAACGAATGAATAAAACTCACATGGATACTTTCAGAATCGCCCTGATAAAAGATTCAACATTTAGAATAGAAACTTTGCTTGCTTTGGCTTTAGCAGTGTTTCGCAACCAGATCTGAATAGTCAAGTACTTTTAAACCATCCTCTTCCCTATCTCCTTTCCCTCTCCACTGCCCTTAAGAATCGCAACATACCACAATTGGGGATTTCATGGTCTCACCGGCTTCTGACAGTTAAGGCGAAGCTTAATGCTAAATCAATATTTTGATTAATCTTCATAACGAATTGGTGTACATTATAAATACCAAAAAATGCTTTACATAAATTGAAGGTTTTCCTATCGTTTCGCTTCAGTAGAATACAAATAAAAAAATAAATTACTTAATAAAAAATATAATTGTAAACTACTAAAAAAACATTTTTTTAATAGAGATGTATGAACGCGTAAAGGAAACCACTTTAAAAATACTGTATTATAGCTAAGATTATGTGTGACAGTTTCACTTGATTAACTTTTTTGCTTTCTTAAAACATTATTTACAAATAAATAAAAAAACAGTTTTGTGCTTGAAATCGAACGTTTCTAAACTCCGTTTGTCAAGCGATTTTAATGCCTATTACCTACAATATAAGGTATACCAAGAATAAACACATTTTTGGCTTGTAGCTTCCTCTTGAGCAGTTGGGACTCTTGAACGGTACTCACATTCATACATGTTTTAAATAATCTTCCTGGTGTAAGATCACCATTCAGAATTGAAACATAGATTGAAATGGCTTTAGCCGTGTTTTGTGACCAGATCTAATCCTAATATTGTAAAGAAATACATTGCGAAAAGCATATTTTAATAAAATAAATTAATGAACTCCATCTTTGAACACGTGGAATATCACTAGCGTCGAGTTGAACTTTTTTTACAAGAATTCCTCCTTGGTTCAAACGAAACTAACAACTAAAATAATATATTATATTTTATCAAAGTCATGATGTATAAATATTACTGTTACCATTGATTATTACGAGCTTTTTATTATAGTTTGTTATTCCAACGATAGATGGCAAAAAGGTTCAGAACATTGGTTGAGGAAATTATGTTTGCGACATACCATAGCTGTCGCTTAGAACGGTTATATTTCTAAATATATATAAAGAACACAATTTTAAACTTTTTTCCACTTGTTTTTATTTGACCGTGACCGGTTTCAGCCTGTTAGGGCCATCTTCAGACTGGTACAATTTTTGTCTTAAACTAGGGTTTATATACATAGGCAAATTACTCTGAGGGGAGGGCTTAACATAGTAGGTTGGTTTGAATTATGAGGGGTTTCTCGTGAAATATGATATTTCCCAAATAAGTATTGTTGAAACCGGTCACGGTCAAATAAAAACAAGTGGAAAAAAGTTTTAAATTGTGTTCTTTATATATATTTATAATGGAATTCCACCACGAAATAACAGTTTCAAATATTAAAAGGTTATATTTCTATTGTATTTACAATAATTTTAAAAGTTATTTCATAATTTAAAATTATCTACCTAAATTATAAAAATTAATTACTTTGAGATTATCCATACAAATTAAAATCTAACAATAATGTAATTTTTTTGCACTGGAATAAATTGATTATTCAATAAAACGAAATCAAAATTTTGAAATGTTAAAAATTTATAATATAATTTATTATATAAATAAATGTTATTTTTAATTATTTTGGAGGTTTTTCTGGCTTTATCTGTATAAGTAATAGCAATTATCGCCGTAGATTTATATATTTTCTCTTCACAGTGTAAAAGATAAAAGACATGTTTTTCAAAACTTTTGTCCTGTATTTGGATTTGAATGATGAAATATTTCTATAAAAATATTTTAAACCTTAAAAAAAATAAGACAAACATTCCCGGTTTACGAATAACCTGTCAATATTTGAAAATATTCAAGTACCACTAAGCAGCAAGAACTGCGTTCATTAAAATGAAATCCCTCTTCTGCAATGATAATATCAGCTTAAAACTAAGGCAGAGAATGCTAAAATGTTATGTGTGGTCGGTCTTGTTGTATGGATGTGAAACATGGACCTTGAAAATAAATACCATGAACAGGTTAGAGGCTTTTGAAATGTGGCTTCACCGGAGAATACTCAAAGTCCCATGGACCGACATGATCACCAACACAGAAATTCCCAGGCGGGCTAGAGCAGAGAGAGAACTGCTTAGATTAATAAAAATCAGGAAAATTTCATATCTGGGTCATGTACTTCGAGGGGAGAAGTATCACTTGCTCCAGTTAATATTGAAAGGCAAGATAGAGGGTCGCAGAGGGCCTGGTAGGAGACAAATGTCTTGGCTGCGAAATATACGAGAGTGGACCGGCATTAGAAGTGTGGAGGAGCTATTCCGGGCAGCGCAAGACAAAGAGACATTTTCCAGAGTGATCGCCAACGTCGGGGGGACCTGATACGGCACATAAAAAAGAAGAAGAAGTACCACTACAGTAAGCCGAAAATGTTGATTGTGTTGTGATGGAGGACTGTTGCGATGCCAACTCAGCCACTATTCAATATAGTATTCAATCACGGTCAGTTACTGTGTTACCCAACCATAACAAAATTATTCAAATCTTGAATACGATGTATGTATGTTATATTTATATTAAAAATTTGAATAAAGATACGTATTTGTTAGGATGTGGTTTCATTTATAAACTCACAAAAATAAATCTACTTCAAAAATTGTTCCTAAAAAGCCGAATGGTTGGCCTACTTACCATGCAATTTTTTTAAATACATAAACTAACAGGAAACCATAATTTCTGCACGTGTAGGCATCAACTAAAACGAGCAATTAATCCTTACAGTATTACTCATAAAGGTTCCATAACACGCAGCTGCAGCGCTGGTATAACTTGCGGCATAAATAAAGCACCCACTAGAATGATAACTCCGTGCTTTTGGTTCCCAGCAAGTTGGTCCATTATTTAACCATATATACAGGGTGTATCGGCACTTACCCGACAAACTTTAACCAGCTATTCCTTAGCACATTTGGAGTAAAAAATGTTACGGGCACTTTGCTGTCCGGTAACACTTTTTTTTAATAAAAAAATTATCATTCATATTTTCACCACATGTCACCACTGTTTTATACTTTGTCACAGTTTGAAAACCCATCTGGCAATATTTTATTCGAATTTCGTTGAATAATATACGTACGTACCTACATTGGCGCGCTTTTACAATCACAACGAAATGGCATGGTACCATTCGTCTCATTTTTAACTATTATTATTTAGTGTGTATGAAAGAGCGAAGACGCTTTTTGACACAATTGCTAATAACAGCTGTTGAACACGAGAAACAATGCCAATGACAGTGACGGAGTGTGGATTTTTTTATAATTTTTTATTGTGTTACCGGACAGCAAAGTGCCCATAACATTTTTTAATCCAAATGTGCTAAGGAAAAGATGGTTAAAGTTTGTCGGGTACGTGCCGATACACCCTGTATATAAGAAAAGAGATTTTCTTTTAATATATTGTTGTTTCATTTTGGTTTTACTTTCTCTCTCCCTCTGTATGTATATATAAAGACACATTTTCTATTATTGATTAGTTTAATTTTGTACACTGACGATGCTCGAGTGAAACGAAACCGGTCGGTCTTAAAATTAATAAAAAATCGTGGTTTTAGACAAAAAATATTGTTTTATTTCATTAAAATATTATTGTCGTAGGTAGTTCCAGACGTCGGTAGCCCATAGACAGGTAGCTCGTATTGTTTACCTTTAGCGAGACAATCTGGATGAATCTACGATCGCTACAAAACCATACCCATTTTTAAAAACACAGACTTAAAAAGGTTAATTTTCCCACTATTTTTAATTTTAACATAAGCACAACAGAATATTTCTTTCCCACATCTGAAATGTAAAATTCCAAGAAAACATCTAACAGCCTTGTATTTTATAATCACAATGTCCTTCTAGGATTAAAAAATATTTCTCTTTAATATGTTTTTAGTGTCGGTTCGTTTTACTTTTGTTATTTTCAGAAGACCCTGAATATATTTTTTTGTTGCTTAAAATCTCCCAAATTGTATTGCCCTCAGCTTCAAAGACCGACTCTATTGCTTTCTGAGTGTAATAATTGCAAGGATGCCGCTAACCTATAATAAAATAAGTGATTGCAAATTGCAAAATGCAATCCTAAGATAATGTCAATAAATTCCCGTTGTTAATATCACGTTCCTTAAAAATTATTGTTTTAGGCTAAGAAAGAATGTACCCCACACGAGAACCAAGACGTGGGAGAAAGCAAGGTCAAATTTTTATTGTGTTTTTTTATTTATTTAAAAGGGAGATGCCCCGAGTATCGTGACTCAGTCAGTCGGTAAGGTCAGGCAGTCATGTAGAGTCTGTTATCGAGAGGCAGTCTTGACGATCAGTCTCGAAGAGTATAGGCTGTCACAAGTGGTAGAGAGTAGTACCATTACTGATACCCTTAATCTTAGAGTAGGCTGTGACAGTCGTCTATCAGAAGTGGTAGGTAGTGGAATTCCACTACTGGTAAATTAGATCCTTAATCTGGTACCTACCAGTAAACTTCAGCAACGGCTGATAGTCATTAATATTTGTGTTTGAATTGTATAAAATTAATATGTGCTGAAAAGAAGAAGAAAAAAGTGTTTTTCTGACTACCATAGGGTGATCTCGTACAAAGATCGTAGAAACAGCTTCCCTCTTACGGAGACTCAATTGCCTGTATGAGATTTTTATTTAATCCATATTTAAGTAAAAAATATTATTTTTTTGGTAAACTAATGTTTTAAGACAAGAATTTTTATGCATAGCACAAAGGGTAACAATTATTTTACTGCTTTACAATTATTTTTATTGCTTGTATCTTCACCAAAAAATGTAGACAATTTGTCTAGACGCCATCTAGTGAGAGAGTTATCACTTACAATGCCTTTCTCATATAAAATAAAGTTGGTTGTTTTCAGGTGAAAAAATGTAACAAGCAGTAATTGTTGAATGAAACACTAGTATATATTGAATTATTTTGCGGAAAAGAGATAAGCCGCCATAGTTAAGTGGTCAGAGCTGTCGACCGGAAATCGAAAGGACACGGGTTCAAGTCCCGTTGGCGTCATGTATCTTTTATCAGGAGATTTTTCAATGTGGATGAGTGTTTCAGGCTAATAATTATTGGTTGTAAAATAATTCTTAAATAAAGAACTTAACATAATACTTGGTACGTATAATTTTACATTTAAAATACATAATACAATAAAAGAAAGAAAAAACAGTTTTGATGGTACAGATAGCATAAAAATAAAAGTACTGATTGATAATACGTAAGATACAAGTGAACATTAGTCATTTACAATAAGGAGATAATTTACAGATATAAAAAAAAAACTTTTAATTGTTGACAATCTGGTCAAATTATTCGTTTCCCCGTCAAAAGAGAGTGTTTTATGAAATTTTAATACTGACTAACTTTCTGTAGCATTCGGTCATGAGTCATGCCGTATTTAAAGGAAATGTTCTTGCTGTATTCTGAATGACTAATATTTTTCGCTAATATCAGGAAGTAAGCATGCGGTCACTTTTTTAACACAGTAATTTTTCTCACTGAAGGTGATTTTTTGAAGAATTTAATTCCTTATTTTACTAATATAATCTTAGTGAAGAGTGATATAACAGCATAAAAGAACACAATTTAAAATTATCGTAAGAAAAAATTGTAATTATGTGTTTTTTTTTATTAAAAAAATATATTAAAGTTATATTTTATTTAGTTATTAAATAACATTTTTTTTTCTTGCATTGGTATTTTGATAACAAAATTTTGATTTCACATACAAAACAGTACAAACATATAAAAAAGGGAGGTTAAGAAGAACGAACAAAAAAAAATTTATAACCTAAAATTTTCACTTCACAACATTAGGATGCAACTCTCTACACATTGCAACGTTTTGAGCTGCGTACAGATATAATCGCAAAGTAACACGCAATACGACAGAGGCTGAAACAAATTATATTATTTTGATATTTTGTCAACTTGAGTGCAATTCTCCTGGAACCGAGAATGCAATATTCATATACAAGCAAATAAAATAATATTAAATAAATTGTGAAGGTTCTATGTTTTCAAATGGGTATTCCAGCAATTTTTTTCAACTTCAAAACTCTTTTAAATTAAACTAATATGCTTAATTTTTACAGAAATATTTTATCTGACTTAATAAATCTGTTTAAAATACTAAATAATGCATTTGATGGTCCAGAATTGCTCGTATTGAGAAGCTTTCAGATTCCACTTCGTAATACTAAAAGTCGGGATTTATATTATTGCAGAAATTTTTGACTAATCGCCATTATTATGTGTATTTCTCATTGCCCTGAATAGAGGAAAATGATAATTTTGCCGAATCAGTGGACATATTCAATTTATCACTAAAAAAATATAACAAGTTGTTCACAACAGTTTATTATTCCTGTTTAAATGCACCGAAAAGGGCATAGATATATAAAATAAAATATACAAACAAAAATTTCAATAGTGACATGACGTCCTAAACACTTTGGTAATTTGTTGCAACCTTTATTGCATTGCATGTTGTATTGCGAATATGTGTCTGTACGCTTTCTTTGCGAGTAAAGGGAGTTAAATTAATTGTTAAGTTAGAATATAAGATAAATTTTAGAAATAATGTTTCGACATTTTGCTAAGAAAATATCTGTTTTTTTGATACATTAGAAAATATTACCTCGCCGAAGAATACAACCCATAAAAACTTAACGATACAACCAGCGTGACTAACAGAAATCGTTTTTGGCAATTCTCAACCCAGATGCAATTTTATTTCGTTCATACACACATTTTTAAAAATGTCTTTTTCTTTCATATATGAACAATGTTTGATTTAAGAAATCACTGGAAACTTTCTTAACAATTTGATTATAATTTTTTGAGTCCGAATAGATCTGAAGGAGTCTGAATATTATTCCTCCTATTGACGCCATAACATACCTACATAAGCTCTAAAGGTAACGTAAATCCCTAACTTGAATAAATGACAAAATCTTAATTGTGTAAAATATCGCGTAATGTGCGTTACATGTGACCAACAATAGTTTAGTCGTATATAATTTGTAATAGTGACTCGAATGGTTGTCGACAAATAAGACACGTTGACATTTTTAAACCACAGTCATTGCAAACCAGGACATGACCACAAGAAACAAAGCAAACGTTAGCATTGGCAGCGTTACAAATTTTGCAAATGTGTACGTCAACATCTGCTTCTGTATCCTCTTCCATGGACTCTTCTTTGATGCCGTCTGCCTTATCACTTCCTGAAAGCTGCTGCGGATTATATAAGGATTTCCTTGATGGATAGTATTTCATCATTACCTTATTTATAAATTCTTCTCCTTTCATGTACTTAAGGTATATACAATTTTTGAACCAATGCGCATGCTCTTCCCATGGATCGTCTTCGTCTTCCCAGTTGGACACTCCACCACCGCAGAAGAAGCAAATTGTTTTGTCGCCAGCCTTGACGTGGTAGAACCCAGCTTCTGCGAGGTCTTCCGGTGTCTGTTTCATGCGTTTCGGCCAGTTCCTGAATGAATGCCGTCGAGCTACTTTAGAAGTGTAGAAATTGTTTGCTGGTCTCAATTTTTCGAATAATTCTTTTTCTTTGGTACTGCTTGGTGGCATGTTCCCTACTGGTTTCTGAAAATCTTTTGGGAAATTGGTCTTATGCTCTGCCAAATTGAGGTAGAAGCCGTTGCGTGCATCTAGTTTTACATCGTCCTCTTCTTTTTTAGTGGGAAACCGCTCTTGAATCTGAATTGTGTTAAAAAAAAATTACATTTGAAAATTAATAACGTTTTAAAATTTTTGGTTTTGATTTGCTCATCAGAAACATAAAATTTTTCAGTGCCTAGTGTATCATACGTATCCAGACATCCAGAATTTTTCAAGAAAATTCATATTTACGTAAAAACTGCAAACTCAAACCACGAAACCGCTTGATACCGTGTCGCCGACACAATTGGAAATCTTTACATCATAATTACTCAATCAAATGATGTGCTACATGTGATTAATCAAGATTATTACATAATGATATAACAGCAGAACCTGAAACACATCTGAAAATAACCATCCACTACCTCACTCAGAGCCACTAATCCACGAAATGACCACCGCTAAGGAAGCGACTCAGTATTTAAGTTGACCCCCCTCCACTACTCCCCGGATGGAATTCCATGATGGCCGCCGACTTCAACAAAGAACAGCACAGCATATTCCATTGGGATTTTAATCAAACAATGATTACAAAATTCAATGTGACTATTTGTGATAACATCAGACTCAATTTACGGGAAAATGAAGGAAAATATAACCACGGAATAAATATCAACATCAAGAAATGATTATATGCTAACATAATAACATGAAAAATTATACCTAAATATTTTTGTTACTCTTTGGGAAATGTTCAAACCAAAGATATTTAACTTCAAACCCAATATGAAAATTTGTATAATTTATTATAAAATAAATAAACGAGACTGGGAGAGATGGTTTTGGTAGATTGAACTGACTCGGTTAAAGGTTTCATATTCAAATATAACTTTCCTCTCAATAAGCTAATTGCGGAGAGGAAAAATACCTAACCAATTTACCCCTCACTAAAGAGGAAAAAACTCCTCCGAGAGGGCCCGATTTGAAAACTTCTATAAATAGAGAATCGAATTCCATACAAAGTCAGTTCAACAACTACTTCTGAAAGAGAATCCTCTCTCCTGAAGAACCATCTCCAAGTCTCCAAGTCTCCAAGAAATATTTTCAAGTGTTTTATTCAGTATTAAATTCAGTTTTTGCCAGTAAAAAATTCTTTTCGTCAGCTCAGATTTGGACATAAATTCCTCTCTGATCTTGGCTTTAAACTTCACTACAAACCTCTGCAATATCCACTAAGACTGAAACGCTGACAAGTTTACCCAGCTACCTTCGTATTTACAGTTATTGTACGGACGGTAAATTGTCTCGTACACCAAGTTTAATTATTTGAAATCATTTCTCAAAATTCAGTTCCTAGAATTCAATTCTTTTAATAGAGTTCTCTGAATTCAATTTTTATTATTGATTTTTGTTTAAACATACGTGGATAGTTACATAAAATATTGAAAACTGTACGAAAAATATTGTTATAAATGTACGTAATTAAAACAAAAATCCCACAAAGGAGAAGCCTGTGTGTGGGTATCATATTATTTTTATCTTATTTCCATGGTTTAAGTGGAGATACAATATCAAATATAAATTTAAGTTATTTTAAAAGAGTTACTGTACAGATGAAATACAAGAAACTAAAGCATGAAATATGTAAGAGTTTTAAAATAACACAAAAATAAGGTAAATACTAGTTTTTAAAGAAGACATCTTAAAAAGTGAATTAGCAGACAAAGCATTACAAACAATAAAATAAAATATATGCTGTTTTTTATGTACGTGAAATAATAAAAAATAATCTATCTATGGATATAAATGTTACAGATAGCTTTGCTAAGACTTATAAGAAAAAAATTCTTTGTATTCAATTATTTGAACTAAGCTTTTTGAATTTAGATCTATAATTTCATTTCTTTAAATTATATTATTCGAATTCAATTTTTTTCAATTCACTTCTATGAAATTAATAATTTGAACTCATTTCTTTCAATTAAATGAAACGAAAATACTTTAAGTCACTTATTATTATTATGGAAATCTTGTATTGTTATGAAAACTCTATGTAGATAATTTTAATGGAGGAGGATTTTATATATTAATAACCTTTCCTCTTCACTTGGTCGTGCCATGTCTTCCTCGGGCGTCCCCGACTTCTGCTACCATTCACATTTGCATCGTATATTCTCCTTACACTCCTTTCTTCGCTCATTCGCTCTATATACCCAAACCATCTAAGCGTCCCTTTCTTGATCTTACTCATTACGCTTAAATCAGCCTTGCACTCTTTGCGGATCTCCACATATTTACCACACATACGCTTCAGGGATCTCTTTTCAACAGCATTCAATCTACTTCCATCCTTTATTTGCCAGTTCCATGCCTCACTTCCACACATCTGAGTAGGTAACAGCACTCCATTGTGGACTGCTAACTTCGGTTCTTTGGACAATTTTTTGTTAGCGCCAACTGTGTTCAGTCCTCCATTAACGGAATTACCTGCATTTACCCTTCTTTCAATATCTTTGTCAGCCTTCCCATCTCTCTAGAACATACTTCCTAAATACACAAACTCATCCACCTGCTCCAAGTATTCCTCATTCACAGCTATATTGCACACTAATAAAGACCATACTTTTAACCGTGATTAAAAGTATGGTATTTATTCATTGAAGTCTTACAGAAAAATGGAATAGGTTTAAGACTAAACAATTTAAAAGCTCTGGAAATTAAAAAAAATCGGTAAATTCAAATGTTGAAATCATTAATAACCCATTAAATTTAACTGTCAGCCCATTTTTAAGTATGTTACCCATTATTTCACTTATCCCATATTCCCCTTCCCCACCTCTCTCCCACAACCGACGCACTGTCCCACTCTCTTTCTTTTCTCTTTCTTTTTTAACAATATGCGTATACATGTCACAGTCAATGTAATAAATCGGGATTTACATGTACTATCCAGACATTATTTATAATTTCTACCCAATTAAGACAAAGTGATAATTGACACAAAATAAATAAATTACATTAACTAGGAATTTTATGTAATATCTTCGAAGACTTGAATAAAGTAATAAAACAAGTAAGAATGGGTAAAGATTATAAAATTATATTTCAATTTGCCTTTCATTTATAAGGTTGAGATATTATAGGTTAGGTAAGGTTGGGTTGGGTTAGGTTAGGATGGGTTGGTTATTTTGGATTAGGTTAATTTAGGTTGGGTTATTATAGGTTAAGTTATTACAGGTTAGGTTGGGTTATTATACGTTAGGTTAGGTTGGGTTTTTAAAGGTTAGATAAAGTTGGGTTGGGTTATTTTAGGTTAGGTTAGGTTGGGTTTTTATAGGTTAGATAAGGTTGGGTAGGGTTCTTTTTGGTTAATTTAGGTTAGGCTGGGTTATTTTAGGTTAGGTTAGGTTGGGTTTTTATTGGTTAGATAAGGTTGGGTTGGGTTCTTTTTGGTTAGGTTAGGTTAGGTTGGGTTATTTTAGGTTAGGTTAGGTTGGGTTATTATAGGTTAGGTTAGGATAGGGGGGTAACAAGTCATTTTAACCGTATTTATTATTTTGGCTAACTTTGACCTGATATTATGAATAATATCCGGATAAAGTGATTTGTATTACCTGTCATTATGTATAAATCTATATAATCACTATGACTGTAACATATATATGTGTGTGTGTACTTCTGTATTTAATGGCACAATTCAAGTATAACCTCTCGTTAAATTAATAAAAAAATCATAGGATATGCATTTATGGTAACAAGCTATATAAATTTAATGTACTTTCAGTAGATCAGGTTCGGAAATAATCATCAGGATTACTCGAAAAACAAAATTAAATTCGTGTAAATGATTTGCGACAAAATCCCTACTGGGGAGTGTAAAAAACTTAATAAATTACTTTCAGATTTACTTACCAAATAATAGACGAAAAACTAATTTCACTTCTTATTGTTGCACGTAAATTTCTTCAAATGATTATTAACTATATGTAGTTACACTTATAATAATAATTGCTCCAGAAACCACAATACATTTAGCACAGAATCTATTTAAAAACAATTTAAAATTGAATCACATAAATTATTTATTATAATTTCAAGCTAAGAAGAATTAATTTTAGTACACTTATAATTTATTCGCGTTCTGTAGTTATTACAGTTTAGCATTAGCACAGATGTAGGTAATCAAATGCAGGAGCGTACTAGTTCATCACTTAATCACAACTGCTTCGATGAGTGGTACAACGAATGATGACGGACTGAATATTTTATTTTTTATTTATATATCGCGTTATAATGTAGTAGATATAGATAATGAAATATCTTTCAAATGATTGTGGCGGTCTGGAATTCAAGAATTTAAAAATAAATCAATCACTTCTTCATTTATCTTGCTTTTAAGATAAATTATGACGGGATTGGGGCTATTGTGATCTTCGGCTTCCTGTGTGTCAAGTATTTGCGTCAATGTTCCGTTTCCTAATCATCCATATCTCGATGAGTAATTTTCGTATCCGTTTTACAAACAACAGTATTATTAATTTTATCAACAGTAATCCATGTCATAATTACTGAATGCTCTAGAAATGAGATCCCTGCGGCGTATTTGTGGTAAGACCATGTATGATCGTGTGAGAAATGTGGAGTTCCGCAAAGAGTGCAAGGCTGATGTAAGCGTAATGAGTAAGATCAAGAACGGGACGCTTAGATAGTTTGGGCATGTAGAGCGAATCAGCGAAGAAAGGAGTGTAAGGAAAATATACATGGCACGACCAAGTGAATCAGATACTTGAGTCGGGCCATGTCAAGAGTCAGAATAATAGAAGAGTATGTATGAGACGATGTATGAATGTGAATGAGGCAAGGAATGTGTGGTGTGACCGAGTTGTTTGACGGTCCGTCCTCTCTGCCTACCCCTGCGGGGAAATGGCGTGATGGTTAGTTAGTTCATGTTATAAAATACTGGATAAAAAACAATTATTCTTTATTAGTACTGATTTATTTTTTCAATTCTTAAATATTTTTTTTTTATATTCCCACTGTACCACCGAAATAAAAAGATTTAATTATTATAATTTATTAGTATTATAAATAACTAACTATTAATATTCACTGAATTTGTAAAATTTTGGTACTTCTCTCGTACGGTATTCAAATAAACTCCGAAAATCAAGCAAAGATTCGAACCCAATTGTAAAACTAAATTGCTAACTTTGATAGTTACATTACTATATATATTATTTTTAATTAATGTATATATATATATATACATTTACACATTGTAACATATTCTATTACACGTCAATGAACCGTAAATCAAATCCACAATAAATTCGACAGTGAAGAGCTCATTCAATTGGTTTTGAATAAATCACGGGAAAAAAGTGGAATGAAGGAACAGCCTACCTCAGCAATAGGGCTGTCGACGAACTTGCACTGTTCACGGGGTGAAATTTCCTCCGAAATGAGAAAATCTTTAATATGATTTTGATATTTAGCACAAAGCATTTAAATAATACAACGAGGACACTACGATTGCACCTTCTTGCTACACGACACGAATTCGAATGCTGTACTTGCGACAATTTACAATGCAACAAAAATCTTCTTATTTTCAAGTGTGGGTAAGACTGTTTTTAAGGAAATAAATGGATAGTAGGTATGACAGTAAGTATATGATGGGAAAACTGGTAGATATTATCCAAAACTGTTTCAATACTAAACACAAATGCTAATTTGTATATTATCATATGTTGATGATTTTGAAAATTAAAACATTTTTTAAAGGTTTTTTAAAACCTTTTTGCAAATACCTATTTGTATATAACTGTAATAATTAGTCAACGGCTATTTTTAGGTGAACACTCACTTATAAAACGTTCGAAACCGAATGTGATCTTTGATAAAACCTTATCATACCTGTACATTTTACAATACGATACAATCCAATCTCTGGACATAAAAACGTCATAGAGTTTTCAGTACTGAATATTGATTATATTATTATCGTGCGTGAATCACAGAACCTTTGTTTTTGCATAAAAATACATAGAACTTTCTGAAGTCTGATATTACCACCTAATTTTCATAATTTTCTGATGCAAAAGTTATTTTAATGTATTTATGAAACAATGATGCCTGAGTCTGTAACTTGTCAACATGGACATTTTTTACTTGAAAATAAAACTTTCTTTGGAAGGTAGCATCTACCAAAGCAAGAAAAAATTTAATTAAAAATTATTTCAACCATTGGGCAGAGTACCTAGGATCTAGGTGTCATATGATTTCCTCCAAAATATAAAGGTTTTGCACCGGAGGAAAATGTTGCTTGTGTGGTGATGGAGGATTTAGCCAGCTGAAGAATTGAACACACAACGCCTGAGTGAGACCCAAACGCGATGCCAACTTAGCCACTGATCGGTCCGATATATATGATTGGATTTATTAATAAGCATCGATGTTGTTTTTGTTACAGCATCTTTATTCGGTGTTGCAGAGATCAACGTTTACGAAGGCACATATCCGGCTTGAAGGACCAAACTGTGGAAATCAAATGGAAATTATGAATTTAATAATATTATTAAAAAGTATTTTGTTTATTTTATAATCTGGAACCCTCTTCTATCGGAGGTTGTCTGTCATCTGTCTAATCCTTTGATTATTTTCTAATTTAGTCATTATTCCCCTTCTAACGACCCTGTAATTCTTTAATTGACTCCCACAACTCCCACCCTTGTACGAATACATTCTTTTATCAATAATCATTATTCTTCTGCCGATTCGGGTTGAATTTTTTATTTTATTTACTCTATTTATTAATCGAAGTTTATATGTATGTGCTTACATTTTCCATTATTTTATCAATAATTATCAATGTTCTGCACATTTGCCTTGCTTTTTTTAAAAAATATATTTTTTAAATAATCTAAGGTTAGTCGTGTATGCTAAATTTTTTTGAAATATAAATATAAAAGTTAGAATTATTTGGCAAACATAATACATCGTTAAATATAATCTCTTCAAATCACAAACAAAACATCATATTTATGTTAAAAACATTTTTTACGATATTATGACCGTCTATTTATCTTTTGTCTGCACTGTTATAAAAATACTATTTTATAAGATAGATTACTACTGATAACGAAAACACTAAACTGATAACGAATGAAAAAAACTCCATTAAAAATATAAATACTTTTAGTATTGCCCTGGTAAAAGATTCACCATTCAGAATTGAAACTTTGCTTGAAATGGCTTTAGCAGGGTTTTATGACCAGAACTGAACAGCCAGGTACTTTCACACCATCCTCTTCCCTATCTCCTTTCCCTCTCCACTACCTTCAGCCTCGCAACATACCTTGATTCGGGATGCCATAGTCTCACTGGCTGCAGACATTAAAAATTGATAATTTAGTATAATTCTACTGCCTTTAAATTAAATATCAACTATACTTTTGCCACTAATCTTCTAATAAATGTAATATCTATAATAAAATAGCTAATGTCCAGTGTTTGTATTATAGCGTTCTTTTGCGTTTAGTCGTAAACTTTTGAATAAATGTGGTTATCTGAAGTGACCTGCAGATAAGTATGTTTGTTTTATAAATACTGATGAGGCATGTAAATTTCCCGTCCTCAGATATATTAAAAGCGATTTTCCTGCCTTAGTTATCACATGATCAAAAAACCTTTCTGCGGGCATAGTTACAAAACCCCTAGGAAAAGTCTTTGGGATAGTTTCCTTGCGCCGTTCAATATCAGATTGAATCTACAGTTAAGACGCTAAAATCAGGTTGATTCTATAGTTGAACGCGCTGAAATCAGGTTGATTCTATAGTTGAACGCGCTGAAATCAGGTTGATTCTATAGTTGATCGCGCTGAAATCAGGTTGATTCTATAGTTGAACGTGCTCAAATAAAGTTGAATCTACAGTTGAATACGCTGAAATCAGCTTGATTCTATAGTTGAACGCGTTGAAATCAGGTTGAATCTATAGTTCAACATGATAAACTCGGGTTGATTCTACAGTTGAACACGCTGAAATCAGGATGATTCTACAGTTGAACATGCTAAAATCAGGATAGTTCTACAGTTGAAGACGCTGAATTCGGGTTGATTTTACAGTTGAATACGTTGAAATCAGGTTGATTCTACAGTTGAACATGCTAAAATCAGGATAGTTCTACAGTTGAACACGCTGAATTCGGGTTGATTCTACATTTGAATATGCTGAAATCAGGATGATTCTACAGTTGAGCATGCTAAAATCAGGATAGTTCTACTGTTGAACACGGTGAATTCGGGTTGATTCTACAGCTGAATTCGCTGAAATCAGGATGATTCTACAGTTGAGCATGCTAAAATCAGGATAGTTCTATAGTTAAACACGTTGAATTCGGGTTGATTCTACAGCTGAATTCGCTGAAATCAGGATGATTCTACAGTTGAGCATGCTAAAATCAGGATAGTTCTACAGTTAAACACGGTGAATTCGGGTTGATTCTACAGCTGAATTCGCTGAAATCAGGATGATTCTACAGTTGAGCATGCTAAAATCAGGATAGTTCTACAGTTAAACACGGTGAATTCGGGTTGATTCTACAGCTGAATTCGCTGAAATCAGGATGATTCTACAGTTGAGCATGCTAAAATCAGGATAGTTCTACTGTTAAACACGGTGAATTCGGGTTGATTCTACAGCTGAATTCGCTGAAATCAGGATGATTCTACAGTTGAGCATGCTAAAATCAGGATAGTTCTACAGTTAAACACGGTGAATTCGGGTTGATTCTACAGCTGAATTCGCTGAAATCAGGACGATTCTACAGTTGAGCATGCTAAAATCAGGATAGTTCTACAGTTAAACACGGTGAATTCGGGTTGATTCTACAGCTGAATTCGCTGAAATCAGGATGATTCTACAGTTGAGCATGCTAAAATAAGGATAGTTCTACAGTTAAACACGGTGAATTCGGGTTGATTCTACAGCTGAATTCGCTGAAATCAGGATGATTCTACAGTTGAGCATGCTAAAATCAGGATAGTTATACAGTTAAACACGGTGAATTCGGGTTGATTCTACAGCTGAATTCGCTGAAATCAGGATGATTCTACAGTTGAGCATGCTAAAATCAGGATAGTTATACAGTTAAACACGGTGAATTCGGGTTGATTCTACAGCTGAATTTGCTGAAATCAGGATGATTCTACAGTTGAGCATGCTAAAATCAGGATAGTTCTACAGTTAAACACGTTGAATTCGGGTTGATTCTACAGCTGAATTCGCTGAAATCACCAACTCCCATTTCGATATTCCTATACATTCAATTATTATATAATGTGGGAAATCATTAATACGAGATTAGTGTATTATATTCGGTTACATCCATTATTAAGAGATTCTTAATAAATAAGCAATATTCTATTTTGTAATTTTTTCCGTGAATCTTTCGTATTCCTAATTACCAACATTTCTTTTCTTCGTCTCACTTTCCCTTCCATTTCCATGCTGGGGATGGCGTAATTCGACTTCATCACTTCGGGCAGCTGGGACTTATTAAAATGGGTTAAAGTATTTCTATATTAAATTCTAAATGATGCATTTGAGAGTACAGAATTGATTGCATTGAGAAGCTTTCGGATGCCACTTCATAATACTAGAAGATTTATATTAGTGCAGAAATTTTGGGACTCATTGCCATAAATATGTGTATTTTTAATTTCCCTGAATATCTATGGAGGGAAATAATAATTTTGATGAGTCAGTGGACGACTTCAATTTATCACTAAACAAATACAAAAAGTTGGTCACAACAGTTATGTAAAATATTGTATAAATTTTACTATTCCTGTTAAAAAAACACCTAAAAAGGGCGCTAATATATAAAATAAAATATGCAAACGAAAAATTACTAAGTTATTAATTCAGATAGCGACGTCTTAAGGCGAAGCTTAATGCCAAATCACTATTTTGATTAATCTTTATAACGAATTGGTGTACATTATGAATACCGAAAAATATATTTTAGTTAAATTGAAGGTTTTCCTATCGTACTGCTTGAGTAGAATACAAATAAAAAAATAAATTACTCAATAAAAAATATAAATGCAAACTACTATAAAAAATATATTTTTCAATAGAAATGTATGAACGCATAAAGGAAAAAACTTTAAAAAAAACATTATTATAG
The DNA here is from genome assembly GCA_026573805.1 of Hesperophylax magnus. NCBI lineage: Eukaryota > Metazoa > Arthropoda > Insecta > Trichoptera > Limnephilidae > Hesperophylax > Hesperophylax magnus. Next base: position 379,912 of record JAIUSX010000191.1, on the reverse strand, counting down.
CTAAGATTATCTGTGACAGTTTCATTTGATTAACTTTTTTGCTTTGCTATAAAATTATTTACAAAATAAATAAAAACCAGATTTGTGCTTGAAATCGAACGTTTCTAGACTCCGTTTGTCAAGCGGTTTTAATGCCTATTACCTACGATATAAGGTATACCAAGAGTATACACATTTTTGGCTTGTAGCTTCCTCTTAAACACTTTGGTAACTTGTTGCAACCTTTGTTGCATTGCATGTTGTATTGCGAATATCTGTACCTGGTTTTACGTTTTCTTTGTGTGTAAAGGGAGTTAAATTAATTATTAATTAAGAATTAACAAATAAAATATACATTTTTTTTTCGAGGTTTTATTATTTTTTTATTGATATATAAGGATACATTTTTTAAGTATTAACATAATTAAAAATCGTTTATATTATCTTAAATAATAAACTATTTTTTTATATTCATTTTGCGTATGTTCGGGCGCAAAGTGTTTTTGTTCCTAAAATAATTAAATTAGCGCCATCTATGAACGACCAGCTTATTTATGTATTAAAATACAAACGGCACAATATGGGCAATTAACATAAATTAAAATGTATAGAACTATGAGGAATAAAGAATTCAGAATAAAGTTAAATATATAATATAGGGTATAAAGTATAGAGTATATAGGTTAAATATTATCACCTTACAATAATTGGTCATGCGAGAACCCAAAAATATCTAACGAAATCAAGTACTAAGTTGTTATTATAGATGATCAACTGCACTGGATGGCAGATATCAATTATACGACAAAAAGGCTGCGCAAATTATGCTACATTTTCAGATCTCTCAGATCTATTCTTAATGGGATTGTGGGTTGTGGAGGTTGTGCATTATCAATTCTCCATCCCATGATTTTAACTCAAAAACTATTATTAAGGATAATATTCAAATGTCACCATTCAGAGACACTTTTCAAATACTTTAAAATTCTAGATACTCGTCATTTATACATTATGAATATTCTTATTTACATATGGAGAAAATAAATATGAAAAAATACAACAAAATATTCACACCTAAAATGTATAATTCCTCCAACAATAACAGCATCCGCCCAGCGACAATTCTCTTATATTGCTATCAAGATATGAATTAATTCACTCAATATAGATGCCAGAAAATCGGAAACTGATCATCTTTATATAAAAAAATATTCAGAATTGTCTATTGGTAAAGGGAAGGAACTAGTGCAAAGAATGGCTCGTGTCATTAAATTAAATTAACTGCTCTTTTATTCCATTCTAATTCTATTTTGTGAATAGTGAATGTGTATAGTAAATAAAGAAAAAGACTCAAAAAATATATCAGAAAGATTAAAAACTATTCATATTAATTACAAAAAAATGGTTGACACTACTGATATGTGTCTTGTACTTAAAGAGTCGGTCTAGAATTTGCTGAAAATGTTTTGAAATATAAAAATCATATAAAATATAAAGAAAATCCAGGAGTTTCAATTGTTCCTATTATATATATACTAACCTATAGCATGATGGTATTCTATTTTTCTTATAATTAGTGTAACTCGCTCAACAAGCACAAGAACCAGTTTCTTTATTGGTGAGATTGCGAACATAAATAAATTTTGTAACAATATTAATAACAACCCACTTATAAATATTAAATAAAATTCCATTCTAATTCTATTTTGTGAAAATTGTGAAAAAAAACTTGTATAATGAATAAAGAAAAACTCTTAAAATATATATAAGAAAGATTAAAAACTAATCATATTAATTACAAAAAATGTTTGACACCACTGATATGTGTCTTGTACTTAAAGAGTCGCTCTAGAAATTGTTGAGAAAATATTGTAACAATAATTGTTCAATCTAATATTTCAAATCGTAATCCAAACAAAAATTTATACTAATATTGGTGAATAATAATCTATCTCTAAACATTTATATCTCTTAGTTTAAATTCAATTATGTATTGTATATATCAAAATATGTTTCTAGACTTATTTTTCCTAAAATATTTTTTTTCTTTTTTTTTCGTATCTTTTTTTTTCTCTTTCTTATTTCTTATGTTTAATTACATCTATTATATTTTGTTTTACAACATACTATTTTTAAGCAACTTATTTTTGTAGGTAATTTTTTATTTATTTAATTGTTTTTGTTTTACAGCATTCTATTTCTGTACATCTTAACATTTTAATTTAAAGCCTTATGACTGCCATAATGCGGGCATGAGCCTTGTATGGTGGTTGTAAGAAACACAAAAAATTGTAATCACTTAAATTTTAAGAATAAAGAAAAATTTAAGTATAAAGTTTTATTTACGGTATGAAGTGTAAGGTTAAATATAAAATTAAGTTAATTATGAAGAATAAATTATAAAAAACAAGTAAAAACGGTAAAAAACGTAAATATAAATAATTGATAATAATGAATAATTTTCCAACTATGTTAAACATAAATAATTATCATTTACCAAGTTAGCGATACTGTTAACAATAATATATGTTTAATTACTTATCTATTGATATTTGCGGACAAAAAAAATACGTATCTTTTATATAATAGCAGACTTTAGTGATAATGATGATTTATTACCTAATCTATACAAGCGAAATATTACAATGGATAATTTTGAATTTGCTCCTTATAAGGGAATTTTCAGCTTTGAAGGTTCGATTTAATAATTATATATCTGTTAATATTCATTGATAGATTGATCAGTTTTGATAAATTAGTTTATTAAGTTCCTTCAAGGATTTTCGTTCGAAACGACTATTCCCAGATCATGTTCAATCAATTATGGAAGAGTTACATAAGCAAAATGTAACAACGGGAGTTATTAAATATTATTATTATTATTCCAATATCAGTCGACATTTTTATTCTTAAGTCCCGTTGAAAGCACATACTTTTACGCCATAACTTAATCTAACCTAACCCAAGATCGTTTCCCGCGCGCTCTTCGAAGGACAAAAATCGTATTATTTTACAAAGTTGTTTTAAGGTCCCATAAAATGGCTGATTTATCGGCAACATTGGATGCAATACACAATCTCTACATTTTGAAACAGCTGCTTTGAGACCAACAAGAAAATTCCGCCAGAGGCTCGATTCTCTCGCTAATTTGAAAGATGAAAACTTTTCCAGGAATTTTAGGCTAAACAAAGGCTTAGTGCGTCGGCTGGTAGTCATTGCGCCTCCGTTCATAATACCCCCATCCCGTTCTTCAGCTCTAGATGTCGAAACTAAGGAGAGTACAAAAGTAATGCGGTGACATTTTATTTTTGGCATTTCAGACTTTCACCAATATCGAGAAATGGAGACAATATTCACAGGGCCGATAATATAACAATCTCTTCTCCCCTTCGACGTTCAAGAATAAGTATAAATGAAACATTGGACAAATTTCTTCGAGACGACGGGTAATTTTTCGTTCGATGATGGCTTGTAACGAAAAACTCTTGATCGCTATTGAAAAATTTGACCTGACCCAACCCAAATCAACTCCAAATAGGGCTACACAATAATCTTAGAGCAACAAAAATGCAGTTCACGCCATAATGGACCCTGTTGCATGAGTGATGTGGAGAAATGCGAGTCAAAATCAAACGATTTCAGTTAGATAGATTTTAAAATAACTTGTATTAATTATACTTGTGCAATACCACCCAAAAACTTAACAATACAACTTGTGTGACTAGGGGAAATCTTTTTTAGTGTTTTTCGACTCGGATGTCATTTTATTTCGTTCAAGCCCACATTTTTTTAAATGTCTTTCTCTGTCATATATAAACAATGTATGATTTAAGAAAGAACTGGAAACTTTTTTACTTGCCTAATTTTATCTTAAGTTTGTGAGACAGGTATGAATATTATTCTTCTCATATTCCATAGTAGCCATAACGTACGAACAAAAGCTCTATCGGTAACGTACATCCCTAACCTGGATAAATGACATAACCTCAATTGTGTTAAATATCGCGTAATAGACGCACTTATCCCAAGTGACTACTAAAATTTTAGTCTATATAATTTGTAATAGTGACTCGAATGGTTGTCGACAAATAAGACACGTTGACATTTTTAAACCGCAGTCCTTGCAAACCAGGACATGACCACAAGGAACAAAGCAAACGTTTGCATTAGCGATTTTACGAATTTTTCATATGTGTTCGTCAACCTCTGCTTCTGTTTCCACTTTCATAGGTTTTTCTTTGATGCTGCCTACCTTACAACTTCCTGAAGAATGCTGTGGATTATGGAGGGATTTCTTTGATGGATAGCATTTCTTTGTTAACTTTTATACAAATTCTTCTTCTTTCATGTAGTTAAGGTATGGACAATTGATGAACAAACGTGCATGCTCTTCCCATGGATCGTCTTCGTCTTCCCAGTTGGACACTCCACTCCTACAGAAGAAGCAAAGTGCTTTGTCGCCAGATTCGACGTGGTAGAGCCCATCCATCTTCTGCGAGGTCGTCCGCTGTCTTTTTCATGCGTTTCGGCCAGGTCCTGAATGAATGACAGCGAGCTACTTTAGAATTGTTAAGTGTTTGCTGGTCTCGATTTTTCTAATAATTAATTTTGTTTGGCACTGCCTGATGGCATATTCCCAATAGGTTTCGGTAAAGCTTTAGGGCAATTTGTCTAGTGTTTTGACCTTCGATGTGCCGATCATCGTAAGCTGACCCTTGAGTGATTTCCCATAAAAAAGGAAGAGAATGAAACGAGTATCACGCAACGACGAGCTTCACCAACTGGCAGAGCACAAGACAACTTGCCCTAAAGCTTTAAAGAAACCTATCGGGAACATGCCATCAGGCAGTGCCAAATAAAATGAATTATTCGAAAAATCGAGACCAGCAGACACTTTACAATTCTAAAGTAGCTCGCTGTCATTCATTCGGGACCTGGCCGAAACACACGACAAAGACACCGGACGACCTCGCAGAAGATGGATGGGTTCTACCACGTCAAATCTGGCGACAAAGCACTTTGCTTCTTCTGTGGTAGTAGAGTGTCCAACTGGGAAGACGAAGACAATCCATGGGAAGAGCATGCACGTTAGTTCATCAATTGTCCATACCTTAACTACATGAAAGAAGATGAATTTGTATAAAAGTTAACGAAGAAATGCTATCCATCAAAAAAATCCCTCCATAATCCACAGCATTCTTCAGGAAGTGGTAAGGTAGGCAGTATCAAAGAAAAACCTATGAAACTGGAAACAGAAGCAGAGGTTGACGAACACATATGCAAAATTTGTAAAACTGCTAATGCAAACGTTTGCTTTGTTCCTTGTGTCCATGTCCTGGTTTTCAAGGACTGCGGTTTAAAAATGTCAACCTGTCTTATTTGTCGACAACCATTCGAGTCACTATTACAAATTATATAGACTAAAATTTTAGTAGTCACTTGGGATAAGTGCGTCTATTACGCGATATTTTACACAATTGACGTTATGTCATTTATCCAGGTTAGGGATGTACATTACCGATAGAGCTTTTGTTCGTACGTAATGGCTTCTATGGAATATGCGAAGAATAATATTCATACTTGTCTCACAAACATAAGATAAAATTAGGCAAGTAAAAAAGTTTCCAGTTATTTCTTAAATCAAACATTGTTTATTTATGACAGAGAAAGACATTTAAAAAAATTTGGGCTTGAACGAAATAAAATGACATCCGAGTCGATAAACACTAAAAAAGATTTCCCCTTGTCACACAAGTTGTATTGTTAAGTTTTTAGGTAGTATTGCACAAGTATAATTAACACTAGTTATTTTAAAATCTGTCTAACGGAAATCTTTTGATTTTGACTCGCGTTTCTCCACTTCACTCATGCAACAGGGTCCATTATGGCGTGAACTACATTTTTGTAGCTCTAAGATTATTGTGTAGCCCTATTGGGAGTTGATTTGGGTTGGGTCGGGTCAAATTTTTCATTAGCTATCAAGAGTTTTTCGTTATACGCCATCAACGAACGAAAAATTATCCGTCGTCGCGAAGAAATTTGTCGAATGTTTCATTTATACTTATTCTTGAACGTCGAAGGGGAGAAGAGATGGTTGTATTAGCGGCCCTGTGAATATTGTCTCCATTTCTCGATATTGGTGAAAATCTGAAATGCCAAAAATAAAATGTCACCGCGATACTTTTGTACTCACCTTAGTTTCGACATCTAGAGCTGAAGAACGGGATGGGGGTATTATGAACGGAGGCGCAATGACTACCAGCCGACGCACTAAGCTTTTGTTTAGCCTAAAATTCCTGGCAAAGTTTTCGTCTTTCAAATTAGCGAGAGAATCTAGCCTCTGGTCGAACCTTCTTGTTGGTCTCAAAGCAGCTGTTTCAGAATGTAGAGATTGTGTATTGCATCCAATGTCGCCGATAAATCTGCCATTTTATGGGACCTTAAAACAACTTTGTAAAATAATACTATTTTTGTCCTTCGAAGAGCGCGCGGGAAACGATCTTGGGTTAGGTTAGATTAAGTTATGGCGTAAAAATATGTGCTATCAACGGGACTTAAGAATAAGAAAGTCGACTAATGTTGGAATAATAATAATAAAATGTAATAAACCCCGTTATTACATTTTGCTATATAACTCTTCCATAATTGATTGAACATGATCTGGGAATAGTCGTTTCGAACGAAAGTCCTTGAAGGAACCTAATAAACTAATTTATCAAAACTGATTAATGAAAGTTAAGACATATATAATTTTTCGATCGATTCACCAAAGCTGAAAGCCTTTATTCAGGGGCAAATTAAAAATAATTCATAAACTTCTCGTTCATAGACAGCAAAAAAAAAATTTGCGCCCGTTCATACGCAATTTAAACCAGAATAAATTGTTTTTGTCCGAATATAAACTTTATCATTTTCACAAAGGGTACAATATTGCAGGGGTGATTCAATCCAATATTGTATTTGTATGCCTTTTTATACAAATACAATATTGGATTGAATCCCTATATTTATATATATATACTTTTAAACTCACTTTATTAAATCTCGAATTGTTATAAATTTAATTATTGAAGATAATTTATTCGAAAATTTTAAACAGAAAAAATCAAAAAAAAATACGGTCGCATCTGGGACTTGAACCCAGTGCCTTCTCCTTCCTCTTCCCGGTGCGCTGCTCTTTTTCCGATTTCAAAATTTAAAAAAATATTAATTCTAAAATCAAATATAAAAATGGGAATATTTCCATATTTTAGGACACTATCATTGCATGGGCGATTGTTGAACCAACGCGCATGCTTTTCTTATGGATCGTCTTCGTCTTCCCAGTTGGACACTCCACCAAAGCAGGAGAAACAAAGCGATTTGTCGCCAGCCTTGACGTGGTAGAACCCAGCTTCTGCAATGTCGTCCAGCGTCTGTTTCATGCGTTTCGGCCAGGTCCTGAATGAATGCCGACTAGCTACTTTAGAATCGTAGAGTGTTTGCTGGTCTCGATTTTTCGAATTATTTTTTTTCTTTGGCACTGCCTGATGGCATGTTCCCGACTGGTTTCTGTATAGCTTCAGGGCAATATGTCTTCTGTTTTGCCAGTTGGTTAGTTTCTTCCCAGTTTCGGAGTTCTATTTTGCAGAAAGCGTAACACAAGTTCTTTCTTTTCAAATTGTATGAGATTTATATCGTCCTCTCCTTTTTAATGGAAAATCACTCAAGGGTCAGCTACGATGATCTGTATGTCGAATTTCAAGCTCATCCAGGCATCATTTATTTTTCCTCTGATGAATCTTCCTCGGATGCTTCGGTGGTATTGATCTACACCTTAAATTAAAGAGAAGATGTGTTGGTAAAAACAGAATTATGTTACAACAAAAGAATACATTTGTTAATGTAAACGCTCTAAAATATAAAACTTTTCAGTACGTATTTGAATGATTTTTACTCGCTTCTTAGAATTATTTTTATTGAGTTCTTTGAATTTAGATCTCTGAATTCATTGCTTTGAATTCAATTCTTTGATTTTAATTCAATTCTTTGAATTCTTATATTTGAACTGAATTCTTTCAATAAAATCTTGAATTTAATTTAGTTATTTGACGTCAATTCAATTGTTTGAATTCAATTCGATTGGGTTTTAAAATTTTTATAATTCTTAAATTCTTAAAATTCAATTTACTTCTGTGGTTTTTTAAATTCAGTTCCTTGAATGAACACTTTGAATTATACTTTGTTTTTTTTTTCTTTAATTCAGTGAAATGATTTTAGATCCATGAATTACATTTAGTTCCTTGATTTTCATTAAATTCTTTGAATTTATTTTATATGTTTGAATTCAGAAAATTGATTTTAGTTCTTTCAATCTTTGTAGCAAGGTCGAGTAGTGGCTGATTTAATATTTATATGTATACTTCCAAACAATTACATCGACTGTACCTATCGATCTTCTGCCCCTTATGAATATGTGACGTACGTCATACAGACATACAGCGGTATTCCATACGCTTTGTTAAAAAAATTCGTCAATTACACCAATTATCATACATTCAATAACATTTGTCTAAACTCTAACATAGACGTTTTGACCACCTTGCCCAAATTTAAATATTTAAACAGTATAAACTATACATTGGGCATACGTATACACACATCTATTCATAACATACGTCATCTGGTAATTACTGAGTATACATACTGCATAGAAGACATTACAAGAAAATATATTATAAGTACCCAACATCAAATATTTAAAATTGTTTCATCACTGTAACCAATGTCTTGTTTGTTTCTTAAGTATCAAATAAATAAATGCAGTTGTGTGAATGATATTCTTTTAATTTAATTCCATGCATTTTAATTTTATTCTTTAAATTCAGATATTTTATTTAAAAGAAATTCTTTAAAGTCAGTTATTTGAATTAAAAGAAATTCCTTCAATTCAGTGATTTGAATTAAAATAAATTCTTTGAACTCAGTTATTTGAATTAAAAGAAATTCTTTCAATTCAGTGATTTAAATTAAAATAAGTTCTTTGAGCTTAGTTATATAAATTAAAAGAAATTCTTTCAATTCAGTGATTTGTATTAAAATAAGTTCTTTGAACTCAGTTATTTGAATTAAAAGAAATTCTTTCGATTCAGTGATTTGAATTAAAATAAATTCTTTGAACTCAGTTATTTGAATTAAAAGAAATTCCTTCAATTCAGTGATTTGAATTAAAATAAGTTCTTTGAACTCCGTTGTTTGAAGTAAAAGAAATTCTTTCGATTCAGTGATTTGAATTAAAATAAATTCTTTGAACTCAGTTATTTGAATTAATTTATTTGCAGTAAAATAAATTCTTTCAATTCAGTTATTTGTTTAAATGAAATTCTTTGGATTAATTTATTTGTAGTAAAATAAATAATTTGAGTTAAAAGAAATTCTTTGAATTAAAATGAATTCTTTGAATTATAATAAATACTTTGAATTTGGTAATATAGTTTCTTTTGCGTATTGAATTATGTATTTCAATTCATCGAATGCAGTTATTTGAATTGAATTATTTTATTTTATTTTGTAGAATAAATTAATGAGTACAACCTAAGGTTTTTATATTTAATTATTCCGATTCTTTTGAGAATAGTCATTAAATCGCAGATTCTTTTTGTTAAATGTCCGAATGGAAGATAATCTATGTAAATTAACCTAAAAAAGTAATCTAATCATTATTCAATTTTTAAAATGCCAAAAATAAATGCTTAGAATTAATTTTTTGATGTAATATAAATTCTTTGAATTCAGTAATTTGTACAAAAGAAAATCTTTGCATTCATTTATTTGAAGTAAAATAAATTAATTGAATTAAAAGAAATTTTTTTAATTAAAATAAATTCTTAGAATTTAAATAAATTAGCGCCCTTGAGGTGATTTTGCACAAAAAAGGCGCTATATAAATCATCCAAATATTATTATTATTAAATTTAAAATGAAATTAAAATTGAATTAGAATTCAGTTCTTTGCTTAAAATAAATTCTTTGGATTAAATATTTTTTTTGGATGAAAATTGAATTAGAGTTCAGTTATTTGTTTAAAATGAATTCTTTGAATTCACTTATTTGAAGTATAATAAACTCTTAAATTTAAAGAAATTCATCATTCAGTTATTTAATTAAAAAGAAATTCAGTTATTTGAATCGATAGAAATTCTCTGAATTCAGTTATTTGAATTAAAAAATATTCATTTATTTGAATTGATAGAAAATTTTTGAATCCAGTTCTCCGAATTTAACTATTTGAACTCAATTCAGTTCAATCTTTGAATTCATTAACTTATATTTAAAAATATATATATATATATTACTATATATTTTACACATAACATAATATTATAACATTGAATCTAAGTAAGATTCGTGGCTCCCTTATCAGGCACAAGAGCTCCTCTTTTCTGATAAGGTATACATGACCAATTATGAACCTTAATATTATATTTTGTAAAATATGTATGTATTAATGTAACCCATATGATCTATATTAAAATAATTTTAAAAAAAAATTATCTAAATTCATTTATTGACACTCGTTTTTTTTCAATACAATCTTTGAATTCAATTTAGCCATTTGAATTCAATTAAATTCAAGAAATTCTTTTAATATAGTTATTTGAATTAAAATGAATTCTTTGAATAATTTTTTTTTTTTGTAATAATTCTTTGATTCTTTGAATTCAGTGAATTGAATTCAGTTCCTTGAATTAATACTTTTCATTAAATTTAGCTCTCGGTAAAAAAATCCTTGAATAATTTCTTCAAATTCAATTTAAATGTTTGAATTCAGAGAAATGATTTTAATTCTAAGAATTCAACCTTTGAATTCAATTCATGAATTCAATTTAGTTCAATTACTATGAGTTCCATTTAGTTATCCAAATTGGTATATCCATATCATAGATAGTATTAAAAAAAAATTTTAAAATGTCTTACCTCCAAATTCAACAAAAACTTTGAATGTACATTTCAATATTTGCAGTAAAGTCAAGTAGTAGCTGATGTACCATTTATACAAAGAGTTTTAAACAATTACAAAGCCTAATAAAACCGAAGTTAAAAAATACTCAAAAAGTGGTAAAAATCTCACAAAACGAAATACACTTATGTGGACATTGCTCGTGATAAAACCAGTAGTTTCTGTATTGAGTAACATTTTGCGTAACGTGTTACGAACTCAGTGCTCCGCAACCTTTTCACAGTCAAAGCACGCCAGAGTTCATCAAAAGAAAATTTGTCAGGTATTGAATCTTGGTTAACCTCATTTGTTTTTCTCAAACCTAGACAATTCTATCTCAAAACGGGAATCTTCCCACTGAGACAGACAAAGCAAAAACCCTTATAATGTTAGATATCAAGTTTAATTAATAAAATACAATTTCGGGTTTACAGAAGAGAAAAAACTATTCTCATATTGGTTCATATTAGATATCAAGGTTAATAAAGAAATTAATAATTTTACATTGTCTTGTTTACAGAAGAGAATAACCACGCTCATGTTGGGACCACGCCTTTTATGACTATTTAACCCTAGAAGCCGTATCTACGCCTGTGAGGCGTACACATAATCGTAAATTCTATTTCTCTATCTAACCGTTGAAGTTAGCGCCTCGTGCTCTTTAACCAACCCAGTGGCCGACGGCAGCTCGCCGATGGTACCTGTATCACTAAGGTAAGTCCAGCCATTTTTGAGTTTTTGAGGTATAGTACGACTGCGAGACGTATGTTTAGGCTTTGTGTAACTTTTAACAAAGATTATGTGTTTTTACTTTCGTTAATTTTTCGTCCATTTTATGTTTATTTTGACATTGTTTCAAATACCAACATGTCATGATCTAATATATTAAACAGTAACGATATTTTGAAAATCTTAGACTAAGAAGATAGTCATTCTCTGGGAGAATCAGCTCCTGAAGACGGGGACAGCCAGTTTGGACTACATTCAAAGCGAAGATGAGAATAACTATGTAACTGATGAGGCTTTCCCTTTACAAGAATCTGGTTCCACTGAAGAAGCCGACTCAAAATTTCAAAAGCTGAGCTAGCATCTGATACTGCTCATGCTTCGCAATCTGCCAACTCAGGGCGAATTTATCGTATTCCTGGAAATACTCTTCGCGGTAAGAAAGGACGCGGGATGTTTGGTCAACAAATAAGGGTTAATCATCTCACAGAACTTCAGCTATGAATAAAGTCTGCAACTCTCGAGGACCAGCTAAAATTACAAATTAAATCTAGTGGGCACTATTCGATCAAATAAGCGAGAAATGCACGAAAAATTGAAGAACTCGAGATCTAGACCTGTTGGCAGTTCTAAGTTTTGTTTTGATGGCCCTCTGACATTTCTATCGTACAAGCCAAAACCTGCAATTATGGTTTACTTTTTTTGTCTTGTTGTGATGAAAATGCAATAATTAATAATTCAAGTGGCAAACCAGACATGATTCATTTTTAGAACCAAACAAAAGGAGGAGTAGATTCATTTGATCAAATGTGCGCCCCAATGTCGTGCTGCCGCAAAACTAATAGATAGTCAGTGGCTGTTTTCTATGGCATCTTAAACATGGCTTTTGTCAATTCAGCTGTAATTTATGGCCACAATATGATCAAATAAACTCTCAAATAAAAGAGAATTCATTAAACAATTCGGTCAAGCCTTGGATTCAGACTTGATGCTCCAACTTAAAAATATAAGCCAAATTTTCGCAAAACCTACTGATTCAGGTAATAAACTTCCGGCAGGAGAACCAGAGCACAAAAAACGTAAATACTGCGCTTTTTGCTGCGACAAAAAAGAGAATTTCAAAATTAGTGTGCTGTAAGTGCAAAAAGTCAGTATTTTCTGAGCACAAAGTTGATATCTGAGTAGATTACTATAAAATTATAGCTAGTTATTAAAAGCATGATTATTTTTGGAAAATATAAAAAAAAGTTTTAAACAAATATTCCCGTTGAGGCCATAAAAGACATCATTATTTGTGCGTAAATTTTCAAAAATAATTTATTCTTACATATTACCATACGTGTCCAACACCTGCCATTATCTTATCAGCCATCACCAAGATAACATTAAATGATAACAAGGTATCAATCGCTAATGAGGCCCTATCTCCTTTGGTAATATTTGACTGTATCATACTTCGAATAAGAACTACCAACATGACCTTCATTTTTCTCACCGCACATTTTTATTGGTTGCTATCTTTGTGTATTATTATCCAACTCAAACTAAATAAAATGATAGTGTCTTGGAAAAACATTTCTATTTTCTTTTTTTAATTTTACTCTCCATACCGGTTCCATTGGAGCCGGCTGTGCTCGCGTATGGCCTCAAGTGAAATTTGAAAACGTGACGTCATCATTCTTGTGCGAACTATGTTCGAGGCATCATCGGTTCATTTTACGAAATAACACGGCAAAATGTTGACTTGTGCTAGGAAAACTTGTAAAAATAGATGTGAAAAAGAGAATAAACCCAATTGTCGTATTACTTTCCATATATAAGCATTATTTTACTTTATTTTAAGCATATTCACATCGTATAATATGGATCAGTTGTAGAAACATATACTATCACATCGAGAAACGTCTGGACGCGAAACACAAAGCTGGTTGGTTGCTGGGAAGTAAATTATGAACATTTATAAAAGTGTCTTAACTGAATACTTAAACGAAATCTTCGACTCTGAAAATAGAACCGAATTTTTTTGCCGAATTTTGACTTCGCAAATTTGTTCATAACGTGGCGAGTAATTTGCGCTCCCATGTAAATATGTCTATTCATTCAAAAGCAGATTTTACTTTTAAGAAGTAAATGGTGATATTATAATGCGAGATGCCTATTTACTGTCAGATTGATTTATTGACGAATCACAGTCAGCTTAACCCCCTTCGTTCTTCAACAGTTGATTTTACCCCTCGCCATTATCTCCTCGTCTATTAATTCCTATGTCTGTGGGTTTTACTAATTGTTTAAAAAAAATTGAATGAATAGTTTTTTTCAATATAGGATTGAATTACCTATACAAACTATGTATTCATGAATGCATAAACGAATGATTCATCTTAAGAGGAAGCTACAAGCCAGAAATGTGTATATTCTTCGCATACCTTATTTCGTAGGTAATAGGCATTACAATCCCTTGACAAACGGAGTTTAGAAACGTTCCATTTCAAGTACAAAACTGGTTTTTATTTATTTTGTTAATAATTTTATAAGAAAGCAAAAAAGTTAATCAAATGAAACTGTCACAGATAATCTTAGCTATAATGCTGTATTTTTAAAAAGTTGTTTCCTTTACGCGTTCATAAATTTCTATTGAATTATTTTTTTTTTAATAGTTCACATTTATATTTTTTATTGAGTAGTTTATTTCGTTATTTGTATTCTACTCAAGCGAAACGATAGGAAAACCTTCTATTTATCTAAATCATATTTTTTGGTATTCATAATGTACACCAATTCGTTATAAAGATTAATCAAAATAGTGATTTGGCATTAAGCTTCGCCCTAACGTTTGGAATCTGTTTTGACTAAAATAATTAAATTAGCGGCATCTATGAACGAGTAATTAATTAATAATTTTAAATTTGCCCTTCTTAAGGGAATATTCAGTTTGGTAGTTCGATTAAAAAATTATATATGTAACTTTCATCAATCAGTTTTGATAAATACTTGTATTATGTTCCGTCAAGGACAATCGTTCGAACTCCAACTAACAAAGATGATCTGAGAATCGTTCAACCTTTCTTTTTGATTGTTGAAAATAAAGACGACTGTTGTAACAACGATCATGTTGTAACAAAATAATTGTGATAGAATAAAATGGCTAAAATTAATAAAGACGCGTTGGTGCGCCATTGTAACAAAGTAATAATGATCATTTATGTTAATTATGCCAATTGTGCCATTGTATCAGTTACTATAAGTTAAGAACAACATATACCATAGTGTGAGGTAGGAGTGTGATAGTTAGTATTGAAACAACTTTAAGAATGTCACAAGAAATCATTTGTTGGCAAAGAACCAAACATCAATTATTTATGTTAATAATTACGAATAAATTTAACCAGAACATGAGACATGTTATTTAGGGTTGATAACAACATCTCAAGGTGTGTGCAGCGAACGAAGATCACTAACACAGTTATAATTAAAAATGGTAGCAATTTTATGAGAAATTATGACAAAAGAAAACAACGATTATAATCTGACCAGTTTCATAATAGGGCGCCATGCAACTCATAGATTGGAACTGCAAAACTTATAAAAGATAACGTGATGACCAGCGATTACAACAGCTAGCTAAACAGGAACTATATGCCAGCAAGATTCCTCCCATAATTTTGCCTAAAGCAATCGCTCCAATCCTTCCAGTTGTAAAGTGTTTCCTTGACCGCCGCGCCGCCCGTTTGGTACTGGCTTCCTCGCTGACCGTCAGTGACGCTGCTGCTCCGATCAACCATAGACCGAAAATCGCATAGACAGGTAGGCGGTCCGAAGATAGAGTTATGGATTAATTAACCATAAATGTAGCGGGGCGAAAGAAAACTGCTACAATGCCCCCTGAGCCAAAAGACCTATGCCTCATTAGTCCGAGGTTCATCTGACACCTCATGACACTCAGACTGAGATATCTCCAACAGCCGTAACTTGTAGTGGAGCGAGAATAATGATGGTAGGTAGCAAGAAGCTTCTAAGAAGCAGGCATGGATACTTTAAGATGCAGCAACCCAGGCTTCAGGATGTAGAAGTAAGTCCCGAAGTCCATCTTAGTATAGAACTGTTGCAATCAGTGGAAGACAGCATTGAGCGTTCCCGTTGACTTCAGCGGAAACAGCGTGAAGAAGGCCCAGTATATAAAGAAGAAAGTTGAGTGTTCCAGTTGACTTCAGTGAAAGGGCATGAAGAAGATCCAGCAAATGAAGAAGAATTTTCTTGATGATATCAGATGCCTAAACCTAACCAAGCTGGTGGACACTGTTGATAAAAGATCGAACTTTAACAATAAGAACGAAAAATTACATGCCCTTTTAAAGAAAAGAAATGTACATTCATTAAAAGCAAAGAAACTATGTTCTGTTCACTAAATGGTCAAGTGCTATTCAAGTTGAAAACATATTTAGAGAACTTAGAAAACGATATTGTAATAAGTTATGACAGAAGTTGAACTGTAACAAAAATTTAAACAACAATGCTGAGAGAATAAATAACAAGATCAAAAAACCCTTTGTATTGTAACGTCATGTTGACATTTGACAGATAGAATTTTATGTAAACAACAAGTTGCCAAAATAATAAATTTAAAACTCTATTGATTCAAAACAACTTTAGGATAATCAACATTCAAACCAAAGTGAGAATTGAAGTAATTAAAAAGTAAACTCACCTTGACAATAGATGGCAGTAGTATAATGATTATATATTAATTGAATTGTATTGAAATAAATACAATTTTCCAAAATGTATTCCTCCGTCACCAAAACCAAACTAGTATGGAGACCAAGGAACACCGTTGGAAAATTTAAAAAAAACACCTGATTCGTTCAGTGGTATTCCGAGCTCAAGAAATCTCGAGAAGGAATCAGATCACCATAAAGTAACATTTAAAACACGCACCGCGTAAATGTGTTAAAGCATGTACCCTAAACCAGAACAATCACAATAAAGAGGATCACCTACGGAATGAAATCCATGAAAGGTTCGTCAACTATAAGGTTGAAATTTTCCTAAAAATTCAAAAATATCACATTTTAAGCCTGATGTGGGCTATAATGTTAAAACGTAAGCTAAAAATCCATTATTTTAGTTCACAAACTATAACAAGTCCCAAAGGAATTGCTATATTAGCACACCATCTTTCTAGAAGAAATGAATTTCTGAAAAATATATATTGCTATCATGATGATGATTTGCGCTGTACAAACTTCGTTATTGTTTTTCATATGGCTGCCCTTTAAACAAAAAGCAAAGATCTGATTTACAATTTTATAGCCTTAAATGAATTAAAGGGAAGATATGTTACTGAGACAATGAACTGGGTCCAGTGGACAAACTTGTGATTTACTGCGTTTAGTATCGCACATTAGTCCGTCGGTCAGACAAGTCGTCACCGGCTGGCACAAACACGTCGCTCTAAGACCTATTTTTACTTTTCTGTGTTTTTGAGATGAGCACAAGATAGTCTCGAGCAAAAATTTACTAAAAATCTCCTCAAATAATTGTTAGTCTAGTTTAAAACGGAATTGCAAGCCGTTTTCAGATAAACTTTAATCAAATAAATCAATCGAAAAAAATCTTTATATATCTGAACACGTGTACTACATGCAAATGCATTTACCTTGATAATATACAATGTCTAAATGCAAAACTATTAGAACTTTTATGAACACTTGTTCAGACAATACATTCGTATATTACTGAAAGATTATCAGGAAACACATAAATTTATTCGTTAAGGGCCTGCATTCCCGTTTTCAACCGGATTACGAATCATTTAAAGAGTTTCTTAATTAATCAGTAACATTCGATATTAGTATTATTCATACACCTAATTACCAACCTTTCTCTTCTCTGTCTCCTTTCTCCTTCATTTCCATGTTGGGGATGGCGTAATTAGACTTCGTGACTTCGGGTAGCTGTGAATTTTTTTTTGGGTTTAATATGAAGATATTTATGTATTAAAATAGGTAAGACTCTAATAATAATAAATGCATACAAAAAAATGTTTTCAATTTGAAATTTTTTTTTTTTTTTTTTAATAATTTTATTTTAGTGATTTGTTCATTTAAGTTAAAAAATGACTAATTAATTTTTACATATTAATATTCTATGTTTTTTCTTGTTTTATGTTACTTTTACACAACATCTTGAATTTTTCAATTGGGGCAGACTTTAGGTTTTCCGGCAGCGCGTTATAGTATTTCATCCCTTTATAGAATATACTGTTCTGTGTATTCGCCTTGTCCTTTTTTGGTAGCCTGATGTCATTGCACGTCCTAGTTTTATGTTTATTAATTGACTTGACCGTTACTGGTTTCAGTATATCCTTACCATCTTCAGACTCTCCAATCTTTCATATATATGTAAACTCTGCAATACGTAAAATCAGGATATAATAATACTGATTAATATCACTTAACTAACTAAGGCTAATTTGTTCCGTTTTGGAAACAAACAGCTTTATACTTACCTTGTTCGCTTTTCGGAACAGCTCATGGAAATCGTTGTGTTTTCCTTACCTCCATGGTTAGAACTGTGAACTAAGCGATATTAGAAAGAAAAAACACTGACCTTTATATTTGATTATATACAGAAGTTGAAAGATAAAACCAAAGGTTCCGACTGCGATTTGAAAAACAGTATATTTTTAATTTGTTTCATACGAAAGGACAAAAATTGATGAAGAAATAATGTTGAACATACATTTTTCTAATGAATTATTATTTTTTTTACATTATCAGTAATCTGAAGTCAGTGTTTAGACGATAAAACGTAAGTTGAGCAATATTTAAACTTATTTATATGTGATAAATAAGCATATTTCACCACCATTACAATAAAGTTTTTAGTTTTCCGATACGTTCAGACATATTCCATTAATTTAGATTTTATTGAGAAACGGAAATACAGACAAATTCTCTGACTTTGAAAAAAGAAGTGGTTAAAAGTTAAAATTTATAATTTTTAATTTTTTTTTATTAAGCTGACCTTTATTGACTGAAAATTACACTTTTTTTTAGACAATGTATAGATAGTCCCACAAAGCTGCCACATGGCTGCTTGTCTGCAGGTTCTATCTCAATATACAATTATAATACAATATAAGTCTCCCGTTATATAAAATAAATAACAGACTCTTACATACAATCATAGAACTCACTAAAGCGTCCCAAGTACACTAACACTTTGAATGATAATACGATAACGTACGTTCAAAAGTACATATAAAGTAAGTACATATAATAAAAGACAATATATAGCACACAGATAACACACATTCAAAAGAAAGACAATACGATAACACACATTGAATGTGAATAATATCGTACTGTAGCACAATGCAATAGAATTAAAAATTCTTGTTAACTAAGTGAAAAATGATTTTTTTTTTCTGGAAACAAAAAGCTTTTAAGTGAAAAAAAAAATTCATTTATATTAGAATTAAAACTTTCAAATAATGTCTTTCCTTTTCTTCTTTGTTTACTCTATTTTTTAATAGATATACAGAATTTTCATTTATAAGCCACATCTTTACAGTTTTCATGCTTAAACTCTCATTTTCTGCAAAAGCATATTTATTTTTGAGCTTATTAAAAATCACTGGTACACAGTACTCCAGCGTTCGGCTTCCATACTTATTTGTTATTTTAGGTATTTTCAGCCCTTTTTTCTGTAAGACGTGTGTTGTGACTATGTACCAGTGGTTTATTATAAGTGCTATCGACCCCGTTATCTTTAATGGTAAGGAACCAAAATAAACCTTTTATAGGGAGTAGGCCCTCAGCACAACATAAGAGTTGCACATTGTGTCTTTGTCTATACATATTAGGAGATACAATTTTTTTAATGATAGAGGTTTGCAAATTTTGTACATACTTAATATATGTCATGCTTGTATTTCCCCAGCTTCTAATTCCATATCTAAGAATAGATTCTACTAATGAGAAATATACTAGTTTGAGTGTGCTATGAGGCAAGACAAATTTTAATTTATGGAAACTGTTTGCTAGAGCTCTTAGCTGGTTACATATTTTAGTAACTTGCTTATCCCATTTAAATGTGTTATTTACTTTTGATTCCGGATAAATATACTCGTTGACAAAATCAAATTTCTCACATTGGCAGTTAGATATTATTTTTCTATGGATGCATTCAAAGTTATGTGCGGTTAGTTTGGGATTATTCCACATTTTCAAACTTGGTGATCTGATATACATGCATTTTGTTTTCTTTACATTTATTACCAATTCTACATCGTGTGCCCATTTTAGCAGTTCATCGAAGTCGGTTTGCAATTCTTGAATCGCTATTTGAGGATTTTCATTAGATACTAAAAGTGCGGTGTCATCTGCGAAAATGAGTCTGCGCTCTTTTTTAAATAGTTTCGACATAGCTATGACATATATAATATATAATTTTGGACCCAAAATTGACCCCTGTGGGACACTAGACATTACAAATTTAGATTTGCTCATCTCATTTAATGATACCAAATTTATTTAAATATCCATCTAGGTATATTGCTATATATTTTTCGAGATTTTTTTCCAAAGCAGGTAATAAGGAAATAGGTCTGTAATTATTTATAATGAATGATCACCGCCTTTAAAAATAGGTCTAACAATACTAGTTTTTTATACCTTCAGGTATTTGGCAAGTATCAATTATTGTGTTTATAATATGAGTAATTACTGAGCTCAGTATTTTTGTACATATCCAAGTCAATAAATTGTTTCTACATTTCAAAGTAATATATTATTTAGACAAACATTGATTTTTTTATCACATTAATAATAATAATAATATTTGGCTAATTTACATAGCGTCTTTTTCGTGAAAAAAATACCTCAACGGCGCTGTACACATATATATATATGAAATAATTAATGCTAGGACTACTGACTTAAAATTAGTGACTTACATCTAAGACATATCTTGTGACTTACGACAAAGGCCTATAACTACTGTCTGAACAACATAGTATATATTTACATATGTAGAAACTTACAACTAACATTATCATTAACAATCTAATTTTACTAGCGCCAGAAGAAGAAGGAAGTTCTAAAGCTAAAGATGTCATTGCAGCAAAAATGAATTAATCTTACATAAAAATATATTATTTTTATTTACAATTCTTAAATATACGATACTTAAATGGTACCTTTTTTTATACACACATGGATAGTTACATAAAATATCGAAAAATGTATAAAAAATATTGTAATAAATGTACATAATTAAAAAAAAAATCCCACGAAGGCGGAGCCTGAGTATAAGCATTTTTATCTTATTTCCATTGTTTAAGTGGAGATACAATATCAAATATAAATTTAAGTTATTTTAAAAGAGTTACTGTAGAGATGCAATACATAAAACTAAAACATGAAATATGTAAATGTTTAAAAATAACACAAAAAATAAGGTAAATACTAGTTTTTAAAGAAGACATCTTAAAAAGTGAATTAGCAGGAGAGATATAACCATAGAATAAGGAGAGATATAACCAAATAATAAGGAGAGATATAACCATAGAAAAAGGAGAGATATAACCAAAGAATAAGAAGAGATATAACCATAGAATAAGGAGAGATTTAACCAAAGAATAAGGAGAGATATAACCATAGAATAAGGAGAGATATAACCATAGAATAATACATTTTTTAACAAAACAAATATATACAGTGTTAACAAACTAATATAATAACTAAACGCACAACTAATATTTACAATCAGGCTACAGGAAAGAAAATGTTAACTAATGACTTTTAAAAATATGTATTAATGTGTTTTTTATAGATGGTAAATGGTGGAACTTAAAAAAATGGTCTGTTTTAGTGGGAAGTATTTTTTTTTCATTTAAAGGTTGGCAAAATGCTTTAATAAATACAAAATAATAATTTAGCAGCAAACCCATAAATAAATAAAATAAAGATAATTTATTAATTTATGAAATTTTACGATAAAACTGTTTTTAAAAATATATTTAAACCGGATAATTAAATAAAAACCTCAAATTAATACAAGATACATTCAAAAATTAAAAAAAATGATTCAATAAATACAATTAACTTCAAGAACGAGTCGTAGAAACGATCCGTTCTCATATGAAATGTGTTTTCCGACTATGGCCCGGTTTCCACAACAACAAAAAAATAACAATCTAAGTTACTAACCATCACGCCGTTTCCCCGCGCGGATAGGCAGAGAGATCGAACTCCTTGCCTCATTCACATTCATACATCGTCTCATACATACTCTTCTATTATTCTGACTCTTGACATGGCCCGATTCTAGTATCTGATTCACTTGATCGTGCCATGTCTTCCTCGGGCGTCTCCGACTTCTGCCACCATTCACATTCGCGTCATATATTCTCCTTACACTCCTTTTTGCGCTCATTCGCTCTACATGCCCAAACCATCTAAGAGTCACTTCCTTAATCTTACTCACTACGCTTACATCACATTTCTCACACGATCACATATGATTTTACCACACATATGCGTTAGGGATCTCATTTCTACAGCATTTAGTCTACTTTCATCCTTCTTTTACCAGTTCCATGCCTCACTGCCATACATCAGGGTAGGCACCAGCATTTCATTGTGGACTGCTAGCTTCGTTTCTTTGAACAATTTTTTGTTATCGCCAACTGCGTTCAGTCCTCCATGAATGGAGTTACCTGCATTTCCCCTTGTTTCAATATCTCTGTCAGCCTTCTCATCTCTCGTCATGCTTCCTAAATACACAAACTTATCCACCTGCTCCAAGTATTCCTTATTCACAGCTATATTGCACACTGTTTTCGTACTCTCTCTTTCAAACACCATTACTTTAGACTTACTTACATTCATCATTAACTAATTCTTCATTCATACTTCGTTCATCCTAGACACGAGAGACTGTAGATCTTCTAATTTCAATTCTTACATATACTTATACACGTATAGATTGAATAATTACGGTGACATTACGCAGCATTGTTTAATACCTTTTGTGATATCAAACCACTCCATGTAAAACCATCATTAACCCTACAAAATGCAACGTTTCCTTCATACAGAGACTAAATTGCTTGTGTGAGATTTGTATTCACTCCATACTTGGACAAAAAACTTTAAGAATTAACATAAAACTAGTTATAAATATATAGTTTTACATTTTAATGTTCATAATATAATAAAAGAGAATTAAATAAGTAAATTAGTTTTAACGGTACAGATGGCATAAAAGTAATTGTAGGTACAGATTGATAATACATAGTAAACAAGTAAATATATGAAATTTACAATAAGGAGATAATTTACTCTCAACTCTAAAGTTTTTATAAATCTAGATCTAAGGCAAAGCTTAATACCAAAACACTATTATGATTAATCTTTATAACGAATTGGTGTACATTATAAATACAAAAAAAATGCTTTAGATAAATTGAAGGGTTTCATATCGTTTCGCTTGAGTATAATACAAATAAAAAAATAAATAACTCAATAAAAAATATAAATGTAAACTACTATAAAAAATATATTATCATTAGAAATGTATGAACGCGTAAAGGAAACAACTTTTAAAAAAGACAGTATTATAGCTAAGATTATCTGTGACAGTTTCACTTGATTAACTTTTTTGCTTTCTTATTACATTATTTAAAAAATTAATAAAAACCAGTTTTGTGCTTGAAATATCTATAATCTA
Source organism: Hesperophylax magnus (assembly GCA_026573805.1). Taxonomy (NCBI): domain Eukaryota; kingdom Metazoa; phylum Arthropoda; class Insecta; order Trichoptera; family Limnephilidae; genus Hesperophylax; species Hesperophylax magnus. The sequence continues at coordinate 356,493 of JAIUSX010000191.1, read as the reverse complement.
GACTCCGTTTATAAAGAAATTTTAATGCCTATTACCTACAATATAAGGTATAACAAGAATATACACATTTTTGTCTTCTAGCTTCCTGTTAAAAATGTGACTGCAGGCCTATAACGAATGAATTTAAAGAGTTCCCAACAAAGTCAAATCAGTCAAAAGCGAGTGTGTTATGAGGACGGCGGAACAAATGTTCATACAAATACTGATATTCTTATTAGTCGATATATTCTTAATGACTAATATTTTACTGTAATATGAGGAAGTTAGCATGCGCTCACTTTTTTAACAGGATCATTTTTCTCTGTGAACGTGGGTTGTTGAAGAATTTTATTTCTTCGTGTGAGTACTAATAAAATATTATAAGTGATATAATAGCATAAAATTACACAATTTAATATTATCGTTTAAAGAAAATCATAATTATTTGTGTTTTTTTTTATCTAAAAAAAATTATATTGAAGTTATATTTTATTTAGTTATTAATTTATTTTTATTTTTTTCTTATTTTTTCTTTCTACAGCAATCCCGTTGAATTACAAAACATATTGTAGGACGGGAGGAACTTAAAATACAATGGTGGGAGTTAATAGATACAATTTTACATTAATATTTTGATCACGCATACAAAATAGTACAAAAATAGAAAAAGCTAGGTTAAGTAGAAAAAAATAAATTATAACTTAAAATTATCATTTTGACACAACTCTACAAATTTCAACTTTTTAAGCCGCGTACAGATATATTCGCAACGTAACACGCAATACGACAAAGGCTGAAACAAATTATATTATTTTGTTATTTTTTGACATTGTTAGTAGTCAACTTGAGTGCAATTCTCCCGTCTGGAACCCACAATGAAATATTCACGTGCAAACTATTAAATCTGACGTTTTCTATGTTTTAAAATGGGTATTTCAATTCAGCAATTTTGTTGAACTCCAAACTTTTTTAAATTAAACAAATATTCTTAACTTTTCGTGCATAAAGATTTCATCTGATTTAGTATACCTTTAAAAAATTGTATATCATTCATTTGACAGTCCAGAATTGCTTGCATTGATAAGCTTTCAGATTCCACTTCATAATACTAGAATTCCGAATTTATATAAGTGTAGAAATTTTTTGACTAATCACCATTATTATGTGAATTTTTTATTGCCCTGAATACCAATGGAGGCAAATAATAATGATGACGAGTCAGTGGACATCTTCCATTTATCACTAAACAAATACAACAAGTTTTTCATTTCAGTTATGTATAATTTGAATTTTACTATTCCCGTGTAAAAGCTTATAAAAGGGAATAGAAATATAAAATTAAATTAAATATACAAACGAAAATTTCCCTAGTGAAATGACGTCCTAAACACTTTGGTAATTTGTTGCAACCTTTGCAACATTGCATGTTGTTTTGCGAATATTTATTCGCGGCTTTAAGATTTCTCTAAAGGGAGTTAAATTAAATTAAGTTAATTGTGTAAAATATCGCGTAATAGACGCATTTATCTCAAGTGATTGATGATAGTTTAGTCGTAAATAATTTGTAATAGCGACTCCAATGGTTGTCGACAAATAAGACATGTTGACATTTTTAAACCACAGTCCTTGCAAACCAGGACATGACCACAAGGAACAAAGCAAATATTAGCATTAGCAGTATTACAAATTTTGCATTTGTGTCTTTCAATCTCTGCTTCTGTATCCACTTCCATGAGTTCTTCTTTGATGCTGTCTACCTTATCACTTCCTGAAGACTGCTGCAAATTATAGAGGGATTTCCTTGATGGATAGTATTTCATCATAACCTTTTTTACAAATTCTTCTCCTTTCATGTACTTAAGGTATAGACAATTATTAAACCAACGCGCATGCTCTTCCCATGGATCATCTTCATCATCCCAGTTGGACACTCCACCACCGCAGGAGAAGCAAATTGTTTTATCTCCAGCCTTGACGTGGTAGAACCCAGCTTCTGCGAGGTCTTCCGGTGTCTGTTTCATGCGTTTCGGCCAGGTCCTGAATGAATGCCGGCGAGCTACTTTAGAAGTGTAGAAATTGTTTGCTGGTCTCGATTTTTCGAATAATTCTTTTGCTTTGGCACTGCCTGGAGGTATAATATCTTCTGGTTTCTCTAAAGGTTTAGGGAAATTTTTCGTGTGCTCTGCCATTTGGTTGGTTTGTTCCCAGGTTCGGAATTCTATGTTTCAGAAAGCGCAACGCAGGTTCTTACCTTTAAAATTGTAGTTGAAGCCGTTGCACGTCCTTTACCTGTATAATGGAAGTTTCACACGCTCAAGGGTCACACGTCGAAGGTCAAGCTCAGTAAGTCATAATATGTACATCTTCTTTGGTATATCAATATTCGACACCTAAAACTAAAGAAGATTTTTTTTTAAATTAATTAAAATTAAATTCAATAATATAATTTTTAAGTTCTGCAAGTATTTTTTTGGTTTTTGTTATTGTTACAACTGTTTCGGCTTTCAAGGCCATTTTCAAACTGTTTTGGCCATGAAAGCCGAAACAGCTGTAAAAATAACAAAACCAAAAAAATATTGCAGAACTTAATAATTATACGGAAAAATTAAAAGAAGTTCTACGAATTAAAAACAACAAATAAATAAATAGAAGATTTTTTGGAAAGTACAGAATTGTGTTGTGAAAAAAATCACATTTGAAAATGAAAATGCTCTAATATGTTATGTGTTGATTTTCACATCAGAAAAACAAAAAAATTCAGGGCCTTGTTGAATTATTTTTAATAATTTCTTAGAATTCAGTTCCTAGAATTCAATTCTTTTAATTGAACACATGCATTCAATTCAGAAATAATATGGATAAACAATACTTAAAAAGTTGCAAAAATCTCACACACCTAAATTCACTTCCGTGGATGTTCACATAGCTCGAGATAAAATAATTAATTCCCCTTCTCCGCAATAACACATCACAAGCAACCTTTCCACCTACTGTGGTGGTAGTTGGATATTTCCAAATATTGACAGGTTATTCGTAACCCGGGAATATTTGTCTTGCTTTAAAAAAAAAATTAAAATATCTAAAATGGCAATACTTTTTTGAGATCAATTTAACCTTTTAAATTAAATTCCTCTTTCAACTCTCAATACACGACAATAATTTGGAAAAAATGAAGAAACAAGATATAAATCCAAGACGAAATTGCCATTACTAATATATTTGGCGCAAGTTAGATAATACTATTAAAACCCCAAAAATTTTTGAAAATAACATTCGTCAAATTGAAGAGTTCACAAGGCTTTTATATGAAAAAAGTTTGCACAATACTTAAAGTAAAAAAGGTTAATTATCGATTATTAACTCAACACACAAGGCATAAGGACCCATATCATTGTCACTGTTCACAAACAAATTATGTAGCAAACTTGCCCCTTCGTCGTCTACGTAGATTAGCAAACAAATACAAAAAAAAAATTACATCTAATACAGGGTTTTCCAATAAGAGTTGTTATTTTGATATTCAATCGTAAAAGATCAATGGTTTCGTTGCTTGTGTGGCACGTAGCGCCGTCTTGTTGAAAGTAAACGTTGTCCAGATCAATACCATCCAATTTCGGCCATAAAAAATCATTAATCATCTCTCGATAGTGATCCATTCACCGTAACTGTTGCTCCAGCCTCATTTTAGAAAAAAGTAAGATCCAATGACTCCGCCGAACTATAAACCGCACCAAACAGTCACACGTTGAAGATAGAGAGGCTTTTCAATAATAACTCTTGGGTTTTCCGAGCCCCAGATGCGAAAATTTTGCTTGTTGACAAAGCTACCGAGGTGGAAATGGGCCTCATCACTCAAGATGATTTGCATTTGATTCACTCAAGTGAATTTTAATAATTTCAATGCGATGTTGAAGCGTGTATTGTTCCATTTTTATTAATGGCGTAGTTTCTACTTGTCAAATGTCAAAAAATCAAATGTCAAATGTCAGCTTCAAAAGTAACATCTACCAAAATAGCGGGCTATTCAAAATAACACCTCTTATTGGAAAACCCTGTATAATGTGGCACGTTTATAGTAATTTGAAAATTGATATGAATTAAAGCAGCAATTATGAAGGTTCAAGATGAGCCTAAACTAGTTGGTTTAATATATTGATAATTATAAAAGTAGATATATTTATTATCCTCACCATATCGGTAAGTGTCGCCTTATCCACCATTTGGTTAATAACGCCTTTCTTCTCCAACTGTTCCCTCATCGTCGTTTCAAGTATCGGAATATTTTTATTTGTATATATTCCGCGCCTTGATGACCAAATATGTTCGCTGAGGTTCTGTTTCTTTTTATATCCGATGTTCTGCAAAGAAGAAAAGCAAGGTTTAGAAGATTAAAACAATAATTACCAAGACGAGACATTGCCTTAAAATATTGCCAGAATATTAACGACGTTACTGAAACAGCCGTGCACGAAAATATGCAACGCGCGGTCCTGGTGTATTGGATAGACATGCCGTTGAATTTTCCCTATCAAATCTCTAAAATAATGTGGAAATATTTACGACAAGTATGAAGTCGTGTAAAAACAATATTCGGCGGATGGCCCGAGGTAATGGACGGACCCAAGGTCGACTTTGCACCAGCAGGCCCAGAAAATCCATCTTTCCGTAGGGTTTATTATAATTATTTCTGATGAATATACTATTAAAACCTCAAATGCTTCTAGAGGGATTGTACATTTCTAAAAAGAGGCTACGACAAGAAATATGTTACTTTTTAAGACAAGACAATACCCTAAAATAAAGCTAGAATCTTAACGACCTAAGTGAAGTAACTGTGCAAAAAAATATGCGACGCGCAGCCCTCGTGTATTTAAGAGACCCAAGGTTGCATTTGCCTTATCAAATCTCTAAAATAAAATGGGAACTTTAACGACATAAGACGGACCTACGTGAACTTTGCACTAGCAAGCCTAGAAAATCGATCTTGGGGCTTATTTTAATTATTTCGGATGAACGTATTACTAAAATAATCAAAAATGTTTCTAGAGGGATCCCTCGGGAAGATACTAATTCATCGTCTGGAAATTAAATACAGTGTTTACCGCTGTAAAACGTTTTATAAGATTTTCAAACCGTTTTATATAAAAATGTTTCTAGAGGGATCCCTCGGGAAGATACTAATTCATCGTCTGGAAATTAAATACAGTGTTTACCGCTGTAAAACGTTTTATAAGATTTTCAAACCGTTTTATATAAAAATGTTTCTAGAGGGATCCCTCGGGAAGATACTAATTCATCGTCTGGAAATTAAATACAGTGTTTACCGCTGTAAAACGTTTTATAAGATTTTCAAACCGTTTTATATAAAAATGTTTCTAGAGGGATCCCTCGGGAAGATACTAATTCATCGTCTGGAAATTAAATACAGTGTTTACCGCTGTAAAACGTTTAATAAGATTTTCAAACCGTTTTATATAAAAATGTTTCTAGAGGTATCCCTCGGGAAGATACTAATTCATCGTCTGGAAATTAAATACAGTGTTTACCGCTGTAAAACGTTTTATAAGATTTTCAAACCGTTTTATATAAAAATGTCCGGATATTATTAATCTTAAATATAAATAACTTACATCTACAGGAAGGCAGATAGATTTCCCTCTTTTAACAAACTGATTCTAATCCTTAGTGCACAGGCTTAGTAAACTGGAGGTAGTAATTAGAAATTTAGTAATCTTTTCAACACAAGTGCATTGTTTGGAAATAGTCATAATAATAATAATAATAGAAAATAATCTCTCTTAGGCCCCATGTCATCTTTGGGTATGCTGTGTGGCGGGCATGAGGAGAGGAAGGCCTCAGGGCATACGTCATATTTGTGGATGGTATTTGGCGGGTCTTTTTAAGGGCAGAAAGGCCTCAGGGCCTATGTCATCTTTGGAAATGATGTTTGGCGGATCTTTTTCAGGAGAGGAAGGAGAGAAAATGAGTTTTGAAAAGACTGATATTTAGGAGGGAGAGTGGAGAAAAATAATTAATAAAAGAGTATAGACTCGACACACAAGGCATAAGGACCCATATCATTGTCACAGTTCACAAACAAATAATGTAGCCAACTCGCCGAATCCTCGACTACGTAGTTTAGCAAAGAAATACTGTCTTCATTTTTAACATAACAAATTCGATATTTAAAACATACCTGAACAAATACTTAAGGTCAAAATACTTTTTCTTAAATTTAAGATTATTATTATAGTTTTATATCCAATTGCAAACCACATGAAACCATTGTTTATTATGTTTCTAAGAAGCTAATAGTTTGTAATAATAATACGATTTGGATGATCACCTCAATGGTACAGTAATTTGAATCTGTCAAGTAATTGCCTTAGGTAGATACATACATGAAAATAATAATATATTTAAAAGCTTACCTCGTCAAGTGCCGCAAGGATAGGGAAGTCTAGTGAATCTGGAGATGTTAGTATTTTCTACAGACTGACGTTGAACAGCTCTGTGTGTCGTTCTCAAACTGGGCTCTCTGGATTTTTGTTCTGCAATGAAATAATGTTATAAAATATTTTGTGTTCTGTTTTACTTCGGTCATGAGATTATACGTTTTGTCTAAAAATCTGCGTACTTAATTTATATGTGTTTAAATTAAATTCAAGCAAAATAAAATCAATTCAATTCAATTGTCAGGTCAATGGCTGAGTTGGCATCGCGTTTGTCCCATCCAGGAGACGTACGTTCAATTCCTCGGCTGGCCAAGTCCTCCATCACAACACTGGCAACATTTTTTACTTACTGTGGTGCTAATATGATTATATCAACAAACTAGTCTCAAACGAAAATGAGAAATGGCTCCGACAAGGCTAAGGTCTTGGTTTTAATTCCAAAATCAATTCGACAGAAATTTTTATCTAATATTTCGGTTTCACATTTTTTCTAGTTATTTTATCTTTGATGATTAAAAAAATATTAATAGTTGAAATGCCTTACGTGTAATCCACCTCGATTTGTCTTAGGACGATTTCGGATGTGCCGTTGTCACTTCTTTCTTCATATACCACCGCGTATTTCTTTGACGTTACCTACAGTAATATTTTTTTAGATACATTAATAACAATCACATTTCAACACAAGATTTTAGCAAAGTAACATCAATGAAACAACAAAAAGTTAAATAAAAGCAAACACAACATGTGAAAGATTATAATAACAAAAACTTGATAAAATCATGAAGCGATATCATGCATTTTCCTATGAAATTTTGATGAAATGATTCTTTTGAACAATCAGTAATTCAGACTTAATACTGTTTCAGTCATCTTCTAAAACAGGGCAATTCTAATTACAACAACAAAATATTATCGTTGCTCTTCTTTTACGAGTAATTTATTAATTTATTTTATTGATATGTGCTTTAACGCATTTTTTAACCAATTAAAAATAAACATATATATATAGTTTTTCATGATGTCCAATTAAGCCAATGGTTCTTGACCAAAACATTACTTAATATATTTTGTACCAATTATTTAATGATTTTAACAAGAAATTGATAATTCACTTACCTGGTGAGCATTGACTATTGGACTCCATTCCAGTACAGATAAACACAGACAGAAGACCATCACTGGAAAAAAGGGTTTCCTAGTTCATTTTTTAGGAAATATTTTTTTTATAATACGCTTGTGGGTAAAGTTTTAACTAAATATTATTAGATTTTTTTTTTTTTTTTTTTTTTTTTTTTTTTTTTTTTTTTTTTTTTTTTTTAAAAGAAAGACAAACATTCCCGGGTTACGAATAACCTGACAATATTTGAAAATCTCCTACTACCACCACAGTAAGCTGAAAATGTTGCTTGTGTTGTGATGGAGGACTTAGCCAGCCGAGGAATTGAACACACTACGCCCGGGTGGGACCCAAACGCGATGTCAACTCGGCCACCGACCGGTCAATCTATAGTTTATCTTAAGAATGGCTAGAGAAAGTGTAATAACGTAAATTAAAAATATATGTAGGTAATAAAATAACCTAACCTATTAATTGAATTCATACATTTTTGAATTTCATTATTATATACTATCAGGACAAACGCAGGTGCATGAACACGTGGTCCGATTTTTGTCAAAATATCTTTCTGTCAGTGCCTTTGTGTTAGAAATTTTTTGTTTTGTACTGACTCCAAATATTGTGTTATTTCACATGGGATACGTTAATTGTGTTATTCAATTATAGCATACATCAAAGAAATTCATAAACCTGATATCTTGTATGCGAATATATGTCTGAGAAATTTATATTTCTTTTCATCAAAAACTAGTGTTTAAATACTCGTACTTTGATTTCAAATAATTATCAGAAGTTAACGAATTTTTTAAATATTTTTTTTTGCATAAATGGCATAAAAAGTGAAGTTACCATTTTCTTACAAATTTTGTAAAGAATGTGAAACTTTTTTCTAAATATGGCGTTGTTTCCTTGTTATTGGAGTAAAAATGTTTCAGTAAATTTTTTTTTAACATTTTTCATGTTTGTTATTAAAATTTTACCATTTAAAAATATCATTCATTCTTTGAAATACAAATATCTGAAAGATAATTTTATCCAATTCCCTTTGTAAATTGTTCCATATTGCCTCTCTTTCCCCTATCCATTCTCATCTTTTCACTGTTGCCATTGTCTTTGTCTATTATTTTTTAATGACACCATTATCTATGCTATTATTTCTCTATTGACACCATTGTCTATGTCTATTATTTATAATTAGTATTATTAAAACCCTGAAGAAGTGAGCGTTGCTCATGAAACATGTTGGTATTTAAAAACAATAAAAGTGGTAAAAACTAAGTATTTTATTAATTTCAACAAAAAAATTTACTGAAAAAATTGTTATTAAAAAGCCGAATGGTTGCATTTCTGAGATACAATAACAATGTTAACTATCTAAGTCTAATAAAATAAACAAAAACAAATACTTACCCTCGGTGTGCGTACAAATGGCCATTATATTTCGTATTCAATTAAAAAAACAATTTGGATAAAAAATTCTCAAAAAAATCGCGAAAGTTGTAAGTCGTAACACTTCCGTGGACGTCCACATAGCTCGAGATAAAATGACTGATTCCCTTTCTTCGCAATAACAGTCCATAAATAAATATATTAATTCAGTGCTCCGCAACCTTTTCGCACTCACAACACGCCAAAGTTTTTCAAAAGAAAATTAACCTAATTAGTTTTTCTCCAACCTAGACAATTTCTCATAAAACTCTATGCCTGTCTCAACACAGGAACCTCCCAAAAAACCCTTATAATGTTAGATATCAAGGTTTAATCCCTTCAATTCTCGGAAGGAAACTACAAGCCACAAATATAAAATAATATATACCTATTATTCCAACGAAGGAATACGACGATTGAAGAATTCCTACGATTATCATCTTATCTAAGATAACATTGAATAATAAACTCGCTGTACAATCGATAAATAGTACGGTCCACAACCTTTTCAACAGTGACTACAAAATCAAAAAAGTTTTATACAGCCATCCCAGAAGAACATATTTACAGGGTAGGTATTAAAGCAGGTGGTTTTGGCTGTTTTTTATATTATTTTATAGACAATTTTATAATAAGAGGAAAACAGTACTTTTAATCTATTACGTAATGGTTTTATTAATTAAGAAGTCAGTTAAAAAATCAGGACACTAATTGTGGTTCTACCTGTGTTATTTATCTTATTTACCAAAACGTGCCGTAATATCTTATCTGAAAATTTACATATTATATCTAGCAATGTAGTTTCATTTCTTTTGGCATTCCATAATTATCGCTTCGCACCTATCTTATCAGAGTTCAGGTTCGAAGTCGGAAGATTTTGTCTGATCATTTAATGCAATTGACAGCATGGCGCGCGGGGGAACAAAGAGACTGACGAACGGATTTGCGGCCGGCGCGTTGAGGAATGAATTAGTAGCTTTGACTAGTTTTCTTGTTTGTTTTGAACTGCGGACTTAGTAAGAACTCTATGTTTTATTGCCACGGACTGAAAAGGATATATTTTTATGATTATTTGAATAAGTAAAACTGAGATAAGGATTTGGGATTGAGCGCTGGGACAAAATCGAAATTGACAGATTAGTGACGTGAGACCTAAAAACTCTAGGACTAAGACGTCACAGCTATTATTTCCTTGAAAAAGTGAAAGAGACGAGCTACCCTGAACTCTGAACTAGTTGGCTGACTCGCGGCGGCTTGTTGCTTGGGTTAGGTTAGGTTAGATTAGGTTAGATTAGGTTACAATGATCTACGGGCTTTTATGGTACAAACCAGTCTAACCTTAATAGAACATTATTCATTGAAAAAATATTACTATAAAATAAATTTTAAAAAATTTGTAGGATGGCAAGGCCAAAGGTAAGGAATGAAGAATAATTTCTGTTTGAAATTGAGAATCTGATCGAAAGCGTTATCAGATTGAATTTTTTGACGTATTCTTATTTGTTTGGATTTTAGATTGATAACGAGAAGCATTTACTCGTTATCTGGTAATGATAATTATTCACTGTCAATCCTGTTTCTCCTCATATTTGTATCATGATATTTGATAATGCTAATCTATTGTATTACTTATAATCTTCAAACAATGAATTCTTTTATATATTTAGCTTATAGACGCTCTCGTATCAAATATGAAACAATTTGCGTCTTGCCTAAGTCACAAATATGAATGGCTAGGTTTAACGTTTCTCAGACGATAGTTCAAATTTTCTTGTAATTTTCCTTTAAACTTTTTTGAAGTTAATTAATGTTTTTGGCGTTGTGATTTCATTATAAAACTGAACTTACATAGGTACATAAAGTACACACTTATTATATTTTGTTTAATAACAATTAATTAATATTTTTTTTATTCTACAAGTATTAATTTTAATTATTTTTTGATACTGTAAAAATAAATAAGTCAGTTGATTCACGTGAAGTTTCATTAAATGATTGTATGAGTAAAAACTAATAGTGTACGGAAACTCTTAATAAAAACAGGAAATTGGTGAATCTACATCACTTTTGGAGTCGGTTTTGTTGGAAAACATGTTGTTGATTTGAACTTTCGTTTTTGAATTGAATAAATCGGTCGCTAGGGGGTTAACTTACCAGCGGTTAATTTAAACCAACACCAATTTTTTTTTTTTAATGAATAAGTAAAAAAAAACCTAAATGCTCTGTCCAAAAAAAAATATTTATGTATTACAGAATATATGATGAAGATTCACCAGTTTCCCACTTTTACTACGAGGTTCCGGATACCATGTATAACAGTCTACCTATGGAAACTCTAAATTTCAACCACTTGATGAAAGAATTAAAATTATTTAAACTCTCAGATAGAAGACTAGTTTACAATAGGTGTTTTATTTTTTAAATGATTAGTGGAAATATCGACATCCCTAATATACTGAGCCATCACCTTCAACGTACAAACTAGAAGTACTCGACCGAACATTATTTTTAATTGCAACAATAATATCAGAGCTGAGTCATAAAAATATTTTTTACGACTTCATTACTAAACATTGACTTTTCTCTACTTATATGTTCGAAACAAATTCTCTAAATGATAGTGAAAATCATATCGAAATCTGTTAGGTAGTTTAGAAGAACTAAGCGCACAGACGAACCTGGATGGCAACTATGTTTTATAGTATTTAGAGATGAGGGCAATAATTATAAGTAATGTAGTGAGTACAATGTGTTTTTTATGAAACATTGTTGTCAGAATTTTTCTTGTCTTTTATCTTGAGTAATTCTATTAAAATTCAAACATCATAAGAAAAACAATCACCACAATGTCAGTATTTTTATTATGTTTTATCTCTCATAGTTTTCCAAGACGTAGTTATTTCGAGTTATTGAATTAACAGTCAAACGTCGCAAGAAAAACAATCTTCGCAATATGAAAGCAATTACGATGTTAACCGATATCTTCAAGTACTTGCTTGCCCACTTGAAAATGATAACAAAAATCAATCAGTCTGACAAAATAAGGCAATTAAAAACATATTTAAAATCGTGGTTAAACATTTAATCATTTTTTTTATTTGATGATATTTAGGAAACATACAGATTTGTGATCACATGTGAACAGTACAGTTGAATAAATTTTGCTTTTAATCCCTCCAACGTTTGAGGTTCATATATGACCAGACGTCCATATTTTATAAAACTATTTTTTTTTTTTCTATCATGCGGAAATATTTAATTTTTTAGACGTTAGAAAGAAAAATAATAATTCTTTCCAGTTTGCCTCAAATATTAAGGATTTTATTTATACTGGATGCCATTAAAAAAACCCTAAAAATTGCTAAAATGAATAATTCATATTTCACTCCGCTATCGTAACAATCGGTTTAACTTAAAAAACACTTTGTAATTTTTATTATTTCCTCTGGGTTAAATCTTCCCCACAGGAAAAATTAAACCCTTCCACACACTTTTCCACAAATGATCATCTAGTCAATCAACATTATGTAAGTGCATTATATAAGCAAAATAAATACAAAACAATACAAGAACAACATGTTAACTCACCAGAGATCAAATGGGAAAATAATTCACCGACTCCAGATATTTTCATATCACAGGGTTCGGCTCGTTAGAACTTCTAACAGGGCCTATAAATCCTACTGATCCCTCAACATAAATATTTAAAAAAACTTTCGTTATCCTACATGTATTCAAAATTACCGACTTTTGCATCTTTATATACATAAATTTTTTTATAGATCTAATACGCCTAAATTTTTAATGAGAGAGCTAGGTATAGTGCCAGTAGCCGAAATAACGAATGGTAATATTTTTATAGTCTGAGAATGCCAAATTCTTTTTATTTCATTTCCTAAATCTGTGTATTTTCTAAAACAGATTTTTGAATATTACAGGAATTTGGAATAGCGACATCAATGATATAAGTTATTTTTTTAATTTTGTCATGTAAAACTATATCGGGTCTATTATGACTAATAGCTCGGTCTGTTAGTATAGTTTTATCATAATATATTTTATAAAATTCGTTTTCTAAAAATGAATTTGGTTCGTATTCATAATATGGTACTATATTACGGTAGTCAATCAAGTTATGTTTAATTACCAAATTTTGGTGAATTATTTTTAAAACTTGATTGTGCCTAAATGTATACTCGGACGGTGCTAATATAGAACATCCCGATATAATATGTTCTATAGTTTCCGAAAAAGCCAAACATTTTCTACACAAATTATCAATTTGATTTGTATCTTTGATTATATGCTTTCTATAATTTTTAGTATTAATGACTCTATCCTGAATGGCAAGCATAAATCCTTCTATTTCTGCGCACAACTCTCCAATACTCAACCATTTGTTTGACAAAAATTTGTCAACATACGTTTGGTTGAGATAATTGAAGTGTTTTGCGTGTAAAATTTTATTTGACCAGGAATCTAATAATTCCTGGTTGGGATTTATAAAAATGTTGGCATTTTCATCGTATAAATTTAAAGGTGTAATATTTCTATCTGCCTTGCAAATTATTTCGTGTTTTTCTGAGCTATGAGCTTTCCTATGGAAAAAAGTTCTTAGCATTTCTACCTGATTATGTTTCAAAGAAGTTATTTTGACTATACCTCTACCTCCTAAATTTCTTGGTAAATTAACTCGTTCTATAGCTGAATTTGCATGATGGCAATTAAACTTTGTTAGCGTAGTTCTAATTAATCTTTCTTAGTTATCTAAATCTGTATTAGACCATTTAATTATGCCAAATGAGTACGTTAATAGAGGTATTGCCCAAGTATTTATTGCTTTTACTAAATTTTTAGCAGATAGATTGCATTTTAAAATTTTCCTGATCCTAGTTTGAAATTAAATCCTAATATCATTTTTAATACTAGTATGGTCTAATCTATTTGATTGTGGGTATCCTAAATACTTATAAACCTCATCCCTTTTCATACTAGTAATTTGGAAATTTCTAAATATACTCCAGTCCCCATCTACAATTTTGCCTTTCTCTATATGGATCGTTCTACATTTATCTAAACCAAAAGTCATTTTGATACCATCTGAAAAGTTTTTAACTACCTCGATCATTTTCTCTAAATTTTGTTCGGAATTAGAAAACAATTTTATATCATCCATATATAATAAATGCGGAATTGTACTACTATCCCTTGTATTACCCTTAACTTATATTCCAAACTTGCTTTTAATTAAAATTTTAGATAGAGGATTCAATGCTAAGCAAAACCAATGAGGACTCAATGAGTCTCCTTGAAAAATACCTCTTTTAATTGAAATGCCCGGTATTACTATTTTCTTACCTTTTAAATTAATAAGTAAATTGGTATTCCAAAAGGACATAATATTTTACAATAAGCTAATAATAATGGGGTTAATTTTATATATATTTTATACTTTGATCAGCCACGAGTGCGGGACACTATCGAAAGCCTTTTGGTAGTCTATATCTATATAGCAAGTACCTATGTAAATTACGTTTTCGAGTTTGAATCTGTTTTAGAATTACAAAATCAATAAGTAATTGTTCTTTAAATCCCATATGTTTTCTGCGACAACCTTTTTGTTGTCGAGATAAAATATTTTTTTCATCTAAATGAGCATATATTAAATCTGTCAAGCAAGAGGTTAAAATTTTGTATATTGTCGGTAAACATGTAATGGGTCTGTACTGAGAGGGATTATTAATATTTTCGCTTTTTGGAAACATATAAGTAATGCCCTTAGTTAGAAAATTTGGAAAATTTTGAGGTTGACTGACAATTTTTGAAAGATTTTTTGCCAAAAGAGGATGTAAAGTAGTCAGACGTTTGTACCAAAAATTATGTATCCAATCGAAACCCGTGGCTTTCCAATTATGAGTATTTTTAATAATTTTGGTTAACAATTCAACCGATGTATTAGAAAAACTCATTTGTTCAATGACTGAAAAATTGAGTTGTTCATTTTCTATCCAGGGACTTGACTCGTTATGTTTTATATCTTTACTCCAAATTTAAGTCCAAAAATCGCGCATATCTTATTCAGATGGCAACGGAATATTATTATTCGTAATAATATTGTGTTTATCGTCAAGTTTTTTTTATCTATTATTATTTTTTTACCATACGTATAATTATATTTTTTTAATCTACTAGCTTTTACGCCTAATTTTTGTTTAAATAAATCCAACAAATCATTGATTATATTTTCATTATTATGACTATCAATGGTATAACCAAATTTCATCTACATGTCTCCAAATTTTCCTACTAATTATCATTATTATTATTATTTGTAGTGGTACGCCACTACTTGATTCGAACGGTATTCTAGAAGTTTCGATTTTCTTCCAAACCAGCTTCTTAGATGTTCTTTTATTATTTTTAATTTTTGTTTGGCAATATATACTGGTTGTGCGGAAATCTTTCGTACGCAATTGTGCGGGGGGTTGCGGGTGCGGTGCGGATGCGATATAGACTAAGACAAACAAAACGAATTGAATTGCCTTAGTGTTTGCAAGAGGAAATGAGTAGGAAGGGCCAAAGACTTACCCTGGTCTCGTTCTCCTTAAGCCGCTGGTTCTTTTCTCTTATCTGCTTGCATACAATTAAGGGGCAATTCCCCTTTTTTAACATTAACACTTAACACAAAACAAAAACACAGTGACATTCACTGCGGCGGGTAAAAATGTTTCACTGGACGATTGTGCTCCAAAATAATCACAGCCGAGTTCAACATATGCGGGTTTCAAGATGACACGAAATGTTCGCGGGTAAGATGCAACGATAACACTGATTAACAATACTCCTTGTCTTTGGCCCGGATCACGGAAAGGGGACAAGGGGCAAAGGGGGGTGAAGGGTACACATTTAAGGCTATTCAATTTTAAACCTCACGCGCAACTATCCCCCCCGCCTTGAAAGGGTGCGAAATCACCCCTTTTAAAACCGCATTGTCATGGCATTTATCATATAAACAAATTAACATAACCTACAGTTATCCTAAATTTCCTAACCTAATTGACTAAACCTAATGCTACTATACTACTATTATTGGCCAATACTTGCGAATTCTTCACCAAAATGTGAAAATGACGAAAATGCGTGCAATTCATTCAATTTTCTCTTGGCTCCTACAAAGTAAGTTCCGTTGTCTGAGTATAAATTTGACACAGGACCACGTCTAGAAAGAAATCGTTTGAATGCGTTCAGAAAACATTCGGTGCTCAAACTTGACGCCAATTCAAGGTGTATAGCTCTTGTTGTCAAACACACAAATAAGCAAATATACGCCTTTAGAGAACGAATTCCACGTTCACGTGATACGGTTACCCTTAAAGGCCCGGCAAAGTCTATACCCACATGCGCAAATGGTTTTATAGACTGAATTACACGACAATCTCTATGATCCGCCATTAAAGGTGCAATTGTTTTAGGGCGTAGCCGAAAACACGAATTGCATTTATGTACTCGATTTCGAATTAAACTACGGGCTGACAGTATCCAATATTTTTGCCTCAAAATAGACATTAATAATGCGGGACCCGAGCGACAATGAATTTTATGATAATGATCAACCAACAAATTCAAAACGTGATCCTTTCGCACTATGGGGTGCTTTTGATCATAATTTAAATCCGAATTAACTAAACGACCTCCCAACCTTATGATTCCGTCATTCAAGAATGGTCTCAAACGTTGAAATACGGGTTTACACGTTTTTCCTTGTTGTAGATTTATCAATTCCCCGGGAAAGTACGCTCGTTGTATTTCGCGCAATATTTTAAGCTCAACGAACTCTAAATCTGACCCACTTATATATTTTCGATATGGCAACACCTTAAGAAAACGAAATACGTAAACCAAACATCGTAATAATTTATTCCACGAGGAAAAGCGCTTTGACAGGGTTAGAATATCATATTCTTCTAAACCAGAAGTCATTACTAACGAAATAGACTTCTGTTCGGGTGGCTCATCATGGAAATACACTATACCTCCATATGCCTTTTCGCTGGCATCTGCGAAACCAACAATGGTTACGATGCTACTGGATGTGATGCCAGTATGGCGCGGAATTTGTATTCTATTCAGTGAGGAAAGTTCCTCACAGAATTGCGTCCATATCCTTACAATATCGTCGGGAGGCTCATCATCCCAATCGCATTTGTGTAGCCACAATTGTTTAATTAAAAGCTTGGCATATAAAACGACAGGCGCGATAAAGCCCATAATATCCCATATTTTTGCGACACAAGACAATATATTTCGTTTTGTACAACCTGTTTTACGTGTAGAAGTGACGAACGAGAATAAATCGGAATTTGGTGACCAGTATAAGCCCAATATTTTATGCATGCTTACTTCATCAAATTCCTTTATTGCTGATAAGCGATGCGAATCTGGAATAGATTCCAGAACATCTTGCGAATTGCTGGTCCACTTGACAAGGTCAAATTGGCCAGTCTTCAATAATGCGATTAACTGAGAGGACGTTTCCTTTGCACCCTCTTCAGTTTCCATACTATATACAAAATCATCCATATATAAAAATTCTTCAATAATTTTCTTAGCCTCAGGAAAAGCTTCTCCTTCATCGGAGGCCAATTGCCTGATAGTGCGTAAAGCTTGAAATGGGCTGGATGTAAGACCAAAACAAACGCGGTTAAACTCATAAGTTTTAATATCTTCGCTGGGCGAGAAGCGATACAAGATTCGTTGATATCTCCGATCACTATCTTTCACTCCTATACACAAAAACATTTTGCGTATATCAGCTGAGAGAGCTATTGGGAATACACGAAAATTCATAATTATATTAAATAAATTTCCCTGTAAATTTTCCCCACTATATAAAATATTATTCAACGACACGGAAGTGCTTGTTTTTGCGCTAGCGTCCAGGACTATTCTCAAACTGGTCGTGATTTTATCCTCTCGTACAACTCCATGGTGCGGAATTATGTATGAAGGCAGCTCATTTCCTTCATTTGAAGTGCTGAGAGTCAAATAATCCTTCTCTAAATATTCATTGATAATATTATTATAAGCTTCTCTTAATTTTGGAGAGGCTTCCAATTTACGTTCAAGACATAAAAAACGTTTCTTTGCCATTGCAAATGAATCCCCAAGGGTTGAAACATACCCTTTAAATGTCAAAGTTACTATATATCTTCCATTTTCAGGATCTCTTGTCGTTGTTCTTTGATATATTTCCTCACATTCAGGATCTTCAGGACTTTTAATAGACGGTACGTTTACCTCTTCTAATTCCCAAAATCTTTTGAGACAAATATCATCTGGTTCTTCTAGCATGGCACAACAAGATACGCTAACATTATCCTCAACCCGAGTTGGTGCTGATCCCAAAATAACGTATCCTAGAACTGTTTCTAAAGCATGCAGATTATGCCTCTGAAAAGGGTCTTGAACCCTTTTTGACAACAGGAGATGCGGGAAGAGCTGGGCTCCTAGCAACATGTCAATTTCTCCTGGTTCTCCATATGACTCATCCGCCAACGGTAAGTCATTCAAATATGACAATGAAGGTACATCAACTTTGGCGGTAGGTAAGCGCTCTGTAACTTTATTCACAATCAATGAAGTAATGTTATAATTTATTGCTCGATTGAAACGAGAGTAAATTTCGGTCTGTATGGAGCCTGTAATGGGCTTAGACGATCCTCCAATACCCTTAACGGTGGAACAAGACGGGCATTGATATTCAAAAAATCCTAATTTTCTACAACAATCCCGAGTAATAAAATTGCTCTGAGATGCGCTGTCCAATAAACACCTAACGAGATGTTCATTTCCCTGTGCGTCTATTATTCCCACTCGTGCGGTAGCCAGCAATACAGTACAATGAGTCTTTAGATTATGAGATCGAACAGTTGAAAAAGTACACAAAGCTACATCAGAATCGGAGCAGCCCGGTTTTGGATCATTCAATTGATCAGCTTTCTGGTTTTCAAATCTTTGGGCATTTTGAGAGTCTGACTGCCCCTTGTGTGATGCATCCTGTTCTTCAAAATGTAACATTGTATGATGAAACTTGTCATTACACTTATGACAATTTTGATTTGAATTGCAAGTCCTAGCCTTATGTCTATCACTAAGGCATCTAAAACAGAATCCCTTGCTTTTGATAAAATTGAACCGTTCCCTTACATTCAATTTTTTAAATTCTGAACATTTAAACAAATTTCCGTGCGATAGATTATTGCAAAGTAAACATTTAATAGGCTGACGATTTTCCTCACTACCAGCGCTCATATAGGCTTGCGTCGATATTTGTGACCGTTTTAACGTTTCACTTTTATTTTCCACCGATTCTCTTGAAGAACCGGTTCTTTGCAAGATCTTAACTTGTTCCCGCACAAATTTCACCAAGTCTTCAAACGAGGGGAATTCATTTTCCCGATTGTATGTTTCGAATCCTTTCACCGAGTCCATATCCAGTTTTTTCAATGCAATGTGTAAGAAAATAAAGTCACACAAATTATCTAAATTTACATTTTTAACGGCTGCCACTGCCGACGCAAAATGATCAATGAAGGATTCCAGATTATTGATATTGGCGACAGCAAAGGATTTAAAATCCAAAATTTGATCGATATATGCAGAAGATATTACTCTTTTGTCGTTATATTTATCGATCAACGAGTTAAAAATAATTTCGTAATTTTCCGGCGATAAAATGATCCCGGCAAACGTTGATTTAACACGGTTACTGATTTTTCCCAACAAATAATATAACTTTTCTGAATTCGAAAGTGTATCGTTATTGTGTACGGTGTTAATAAAACTTGAATAAAATATGGGCCAATTTTTTATTTCCCCATCGAAATATGCCAATTCAATCGGTGGGAGTTTTACACTACATTTTTTCGGTTCTTTAACCACCCGTGAAGTGTTTTCCCGATTTAATGATATTTTTCTTTTGATATGTCCGTACATATCGTCGAACTTGAACCATCTTTCAAAATCAGGTTCAAAGTTTGAATCGATTTCCAAATTTAATATATTTATTTGTTGAGATATGTCCTCATACTTACTTCTAGTCAAGTCTAGAGTTTCAACTAACGAAAGAAACTCTTCTAGAATACTAAGGTCGGAAATTTTATTTGATAGTTCAAATAACTTAGTAAGACGTGCATCTAACGCATCTCTCTGAGCCGTCAATAGTTTCAACTTTTTTTCTTTAGTAGCCATTATGTATTTAGCAATAAATAATTAACCCAAATAATTAATTATAATTAAAATAACGCTATAATTTAATTAACGCTAGCGTAATTGATTAAAATAAACAATTCTTCTGATAAGTGTTTCCAAATTAAACTCAATAACAACTGAATTATAATTCTTGTTTACCAACTATTATTAGCGGTCGTTAATACATACCTACGTACTTAACGCTAGCGAAGTATGTACTCGTATTATTAGAATTCAGTATTGCATACAAGTACCTACTTAGAGAATACGATTCCTTGCGTTAAACCAGGTACCTACATACACGATTAAATTATTGTCAACCTATAATTTGCAACGAGGAATTCAATGTAATCCGTTTTTAATTTAGCTATTTGACGGACTAAATTTTAACCCATTTATAATGCAAATGCCATGACTTTGGTACAAATAATGATTATAGATTGCAATTGCAAACGAAAGTAATACAATATAATCCGGTTCGAAATTGGACCAATTTGATGGTTGTGCGGAAATCTTTCGTACGCAATTGTGCGGGGGGTTGCGGGTGCGGTGCGGATGCGATATAGACTAAGACAAACAAAACGAATTGAATTGCCTTAGTGTTTGCAAGAGGAAATGAGTAGGAAAGGCCAAAGACTTACCCTGGTCTCGTTCTCCTTAAGCCGCTGGTTCTTTTCTCTTATCTGCTTGCATACAATTAAGGGGCAATTCCCCTTTTTTAACATTAACACTTAACACAAAACAAAAATACAGTGACATTCACTGCGGCGGGTAAAAATGTTTCACTGGACGATTGTGCTCCAAAATAATCACAGCCGAGTTCAACATATGCGGGTTTCAAGATGACACGAAATGTTCGCGGGTAAGATGCAACGATAACACTGATTAAAAATACTCCTTGTCTTTGGCCCGGATCACGGAAAGGGGACAAGGGGCAAAGGGGGGTGAAGGGTACACATTTAAGGCTATTCAATTTTAAACCTCACGCGCAACTATATACATAGCAACCAAAATGTTCGAGAAGCTTCTTCACCTTATAAAAGCGACAGCATGAAGGAACTAGTCAGTCAGTAATTAGTAGTTCAACAATTTACAAGACTTCGCGAGTGATAACCCGCGCCCCTCCGCTGCGCGCGGGGCGATAAAACCCGGCTTTGCACGGTTCGATCATGGACTCCATCAGGATCAACACAGCGCCCTGCCCCCGGCCATCGTCCCTAGCCAGCACTACACCCGATCACAGCGCCCTGGTTCCAGCACATCTGACCAGCGCTACATCCTCGCATCTAGACCACGCGGCATCCTCCCTGGTCTATGCATCTCCCGTACAACCACCGACCAGGTCCACCGCACCTTTCGGCTACCCTGTTCAACACTGGAGCTCCCGGAAGACCCACGCTCTTCACCAGTTCCTGATAGTCAACGAGTCCGGTCACCAGCAGCGGCGTCGACTCACTGACCTGCGCTTGACCAGCACTTCACCGCCTGCATCCGGAGTTTTCTTCATCGGTCCTCAAGTCATCTCATATACGGCAACCTGACTCAAATAAAACACTGTGACCTTCTCAACATTTTTCATTTCGTGCCTCCTTGCCAGATCCCCAAAGTAATAATCAAGTTATAATAATTTTTAATTATACCTACGACATTATACTTACTATGTCGCCATCCTCGTTTGTCTGTTTGTGCGCTTAGTTCTTCTAAGCTACGCAGCGGATTTTGATAGGGTTTTCACTTTAGCTTAAACATTTTTTTCCGAAAAGTTAATAGTTTAAAATAATATTATAGGCATGGAAAGTAGAGACAAGTCGAGCTACGCCGGGTTTTTTTAACCTTATTTTGAAGATTATGTCCATCATTGTAATACAATTTTATAAAAGAAGATAGTAATAATCTAAACGAAACATGAAACAAAACAAGACAAAGAAAAAAAGTATAATAAGATTCCTAGTTGTGAACGTCATCTTCTCTTTCAATGATATGAGAAATAATTTTTTTTATGTTTTCATTTGTACTTAATATAAAATCCTTATGGGCGGATAAAAGATAAATAAA
Organism: Hesperophylax magnus; assembly: GCA_026573805.1. Classification (NCBI taxonomy): domain Eukaryota; kingdom Metazoa; phylum Arthropoda; class Insecta; order Trichoptera; family Limnephilidae; genus Hesperophylax; species Hesperophylax magnus. Next base: position 334,206 of record JAIUSX010000191.1, on the reverse strand, counting down.
TAAAAATATTATCATTCAAACCAAAATAGAAAAAAAACGTAGAAAAAATATCATGAGATATTCAGAGTGATTAAAAATCGTAAATCGTGTATTATAAACAATAGGTAATTCACGTGTTTATCTTTTAAATTGTGTTTTGTCTTCTGTTATCAACAATGACAAAGTCCAGTAATTTTTATCACCATTTTTATTTTACAATAAAAAGAAAATGATAACGTCACTGGGATATCTGGTACTGAGGAATGAGAATTTACTCCACGTTTTTCTAAAATTTAAGAAGTAATTGTAAATATACTAAATGGTGTTTGTTTCAAAATAATTATAAGTATAAATAGATTACAAGTGTAGGAAGTGTGACGAACCAATGGCCCAGGAAGTGGAAACATGACCTACAGTTATAATAATAATACGTATTGTATTATCTTCCTTTTTGTAACAAATAGAAATTATGATTTATTCACTGGGGAGATTCCAGAACTGCGGATTTCGTCCACGTCTTACAAAAAGTTATTATAAATATATTAAATGGTGTTTTAAAAAAAATTATAAATATATTATAAGGTGTTTTTTTGTTCAGTTGAGTGGTTTCGGTTTCAGTCTGTATTTGGTGTCATAACTTTACCCAATAATGTAACAATAAACAGTTTTGCAATAAACCGCTCTCCAAACCTTAGTAAATCATTGTTCCTTAATTAAATCTCATCTGTCTTATCAAATGTTTTAAGATTTAATCGTAGACCTTAGCTATACAACCAAAAAACTTAAATGCAGCAGTGCTACTATAATATAAATGTTATAATATTCACCTATTATTTTCACAATTTTTTGGGAGTTAAATGATTGAACAAAGGAAATCAATTCACAAGATCAGGGGAATCAGATGGAATTGATTCACTGCTGTGAATAAATCTGCCTTAGTCTAGTGTAAGCCCTACCTATACAGATGTGCAACAAATATAGAAATTAAAAATAATTAAATATAAATATTATTTTTTATTTATGATTTGATTTGAAATTTTACTTTTTCCTTCCCATTGCCAAGCTTGACCATTCCCTTCCCGTATCAAAATGACGGGGCCATAATAACTCAATACAACGGCAATTCAAAACACCTTAAAAGGTGATAAAAAGTAATTAAAAGAGATATAAAACTAGCAAATAAATCTAACCTCAGTAACCCATTTAAACTAAATTATTTTTAAAGATGTGTTGAAATGTCATTTTGAGAGTTATCCGGTCATCCAAGATGACACGACAGGATTATCACTTCACACACTCACTTGGACACATTAAAAAAATATTTAATAACTTTCATCACACTTGTACCCCCAGAGTCATTACCGGAAAACAGAAAAAAACATTTATTTATATTTATTTGCGTCGCCGATGTGTTGACAACATGTCAGCAACGTGTGACTGTGTAGGAACCTCCGCGCATATGTATGGCGGTTGTTCCTAAGATACTTTTATTTATTTATTTATTACACGCCCTAGTGGGTTTTTCTTTAAAAAAAATACAAGTATTTCGTATCAGAGTAAACACTCCAAAATTGATACAATAAAGAAGAATGTAAACATAATGGCAAAAATGAATCCTCACGCATATAATTGAATTTAAAAGATTCAACAAAACAAAATAGTAGAAGCGGAGAAGTTACATGGGTACATAGGTCTATTTGTGTCTAGAAGAATAAAAGTGATAGAATATACAACATTTATACTGATTAGTTTTCAAATAAAATATATCACCCAGATCAGAAAGACTGTGAAGTGTCGGAATCGGAGAATTTTGGTAAGCTAGTGTCCTGGTGTTATTGAAGTAAAAAGGTAAGAAATGTCGGCATGATTTTTTGGGAACATGGATATTGATACATTAAAGTAATTCGGGACAGTCAATTCTTAAATGTAGTATTCTTTGTAACAGATTTAAATCTGCGCTTATTCTTCTTTCTGAAAGTTTCAATATAGACATTTTATTCAAGAGGTAATTGTAATTTGTGTTTTGTATAGGAATATGCAATTTATAATTTATAAACCCTAGAAAATTCCGTTGAATCTTTTCAATGTTATCTGAATGAATATTGAAAAATGGAGACCATTACGTAGAGTTATACTCAAGTTGGCATCTGACAAGGGTTTTTATATAACATAATAAATGTTCCTAAATTATTCAAATCTTTTGCAGCTCTCAAAACAAAGCCAAGAGTCTTAAGGGCCTTGTTGATAATATTATTAATATGACATACTAAGGTGAGTTTACTGTCGAACGTAATGCCTAGATCAATATTTTTATTAACACACAAATTAAATTTTCATCATTTAATGAATATTGAAAAAAATAGGATTACTTATTTTGAAAAAATGAATTAACTGGCATTTATTTATGTTTAATGCTAATTTGTTGAATGAGCACCATTCAAAAAGATATCCAAGTTAGTTTGAAGTGTAATACAATCATTAATGTCTTTAATCTCTTTATAAAGTTTCATGTCATCGGCAAACAGTAGAACGTTTATATCAGTAAATACATCAACAATGTCGTTTATGAATATTATAAACAAAATGGGCCCTAGATGAGAGCCTTGCGGCACTCCACTTGTCGCCGTAAATTCGTATGAATTCGTGCCATTTATTCTCACACAAAGACTTCTTTGGAACAAATAACTAGTAAACCAATTTAGTAAATTACCGTAAATTCCAAGTTTAGCTAATTTATTGATTATTATTTTGTGACACACCTTGTCAAATGCCTTGCTGAAGTCAGTGTATATTGAGTCTACCTGGCACCTGTTTGCTAAGGATGTAGATATAAAAAAAATTGTATTAGTAAATTGGTTAATGTAGATTTAATTGAACAAAAGCCATGTTGGTAGGGAGTTATAATTTTTTTTATGTTTGTAGATATTTTATCAAGTACTATTTTTTCAAAAAAATTAGGTATCGATGACTGGATACATATTGGTCTGTAATTTGTAACATCCGTTTTGTCACCCTTTTTAAAGATAGGAGTAAGAAAACTATGTTTCCATATATTAGGAAAACATCCTGTCTTTAATGATTGGTTAAAAATTACAAAAAGAGGAACAGATAGGCTGTTTAGACATTCTTTAATTAACACAGGTGGAATGTTGTCAGGTCCAGCACTTTTTGTAGCATCTAAAAAATGTACATGCTTTTTAATATCATTAATTTCAATGTGTATTTCAGATATATTATGTTTAGTCTGAGATTCGACGAGAATTTGGTAATTTCATTATTAGGTTTATCCTTTTCATAGACAGACTTAAAATAATCAGCGAATAAATTTACAATATTTTCAACATTACATCCAACTTTTCCATTGAAATTCATAGAAGTTGGAATACCGGAATTATTATTTTTTTGAGAATTAGTATAGTTCCAAAATTGTTTTACATTTACATGAATATCATTTTCAATTTTATCAATGTAATTTTTATAACACATTTTCGATATTTTACAACACTCCTTTCTTAACAATTGTAATTCATTATAATCACTTGACAATCTGGATCGCTTGTAATTTTTATGAGTAATTTTTTTATTGTATGTTAAAGTGATCAATTCAGGACTAAACCAGCTTGGAAAATTAAAAATTTTATTTCTTGGAGGAGCACAAAATTTGCAATAGCATCCTTTAGAATATCATAAAATTTATTTACATTGTTATTAAGATCTGTGTTTTTCAAAAAGGACCAATAATTTGAATTTAAGTAATCAGAAATTTTAGAATAATTTGATTTAAAGAAGTTATAAAATTACTTGACACTTTTATAAACATTGTTGTTAACATTAGAGATAATTATATCCAGAGGAGGATGATAGGCGTCTACAGGTAATAGTTCTTCTAAAGATTTACATACCGTAGCAGAAGTACTGCAGAAAACTAAATCGAGAACACGGTTATTTACGTTAGCGACAGTATTTAATTGTGGGATTGATAAGTAATTAGACATACCTAGTATCTCCCTCTCACTAGGATTAGCAGTAGACATATTAATACCAGATAATTCAGGCTCATAATGGTTCCAAGATACATTTGGTAAGTTGTAGTCACCTATTACAATAAGTTCGGCACTAGGATACTTAAATCTTAAAGTTTCCACATCATCAACATGATTCATATATTGCTGAGAAGCAGAGGAGGGCGGGAAATACACGCATCCTATTATAAACTTGCCAGCATTTTTATTTTCAAGCATCACAAAAAGTTGTTCAGCATCTTGATGTTTGTGTTTAATAATTTTGGAACAAATTTTTTTATTTATGGCAATGAGAACTCCACCTCCTCGGCTCTTTCTACTGTGGAGTATCGGATACTTGCGTGTTCCTGTAGAAGAAGCGCCTAATTCCTCCATCATTGCAAAGACAATATTTTATTACCATAACGATGGCACTAGTAGGACTACAGGTTTATTAAATAATGTCATGTTTTTTGTGACGGGGGAATTTTGTTGATCTTTTAAACATAATTAAGAAACGGCTTCTAATCAGGATGTTTGTTTTTCAGAAATCTGCACAAAGAGGTTCGAGGAATACAACGAATGCGACATGCGGTTCAAATCATGAAGACGTATCCACACCAGATGATTGCGTCAAGGACTGCCATCCTGGTTGCAATTGCATGAATGGATTCGTCTGGAGTACCAGTGCACAGTGCGTTTTGATATCTCAATGCGGTAAGAGATGCACGGGTCTTATATTTTATTTTTATAAAGGAACGTTACTTCCATTTTTTTCCAGCATCAATCGCCATTTGAAATAAATTTTAGTATTATGCAACCACTAACCTAAGTAAAACGTATTTTCCATCTTATCATCATTAATAGTATTATTAAATTCATTATTACACATTATTCTTATCTACGAAGAAAGAATTTTTTCCCTAAAAGATAATCAAAAATCATACAGAACAAATTTATAAGAAAATAAATCACTATGCAATAATGTACTTAGGTCTAGAAAAAAAAATGAAGTTATTATCACAATAATACTAATAATATTTGGATGATTTGTATAGCGCCATTTGTTAATAATATAACGGTTCTGAACGAAACAACGCGCTTGGCTTGACTGACGAAACGGAAGAGGTTGTATTTCATATCACAGACAAGTTTACATTGTTAGAGACAAGTACCTAAAGACATTATATGCTGAACATTATCATTACACCCCCGCTTTAAAAATACAGATATTTTACGCATTAAAATATTACAGTTACGATGCCTAACATTTTTACAAACTTATAATGTTTCGCTGAAGCTAAGCATTTAGTAAGTATGTTTGTTGACATATCCTCAGACGGCAAATAATTTATTAATTACAATTTTATTACTAATTATTTCCCAACAACAATGACAGCGCAAATCAATATGTTTTGATCTGTTATGGAATACATAGTTCTCTGACAACTTTTGACCGCTTTGATTATCATTATCTAAGTTGATAATATACATCTATATTTATTACGATAATATACATGGACTTCGGACCCTTCAAGATGTGTCCAGGAGATTGGTGAAGTCATCAAATTGGCGATGTATGGCTTCATACAATCGACTACTAAAGAAACTGGTGTGGGCTCAAAGCCGTGGTTCAGTCGACAATGCTCCGAAGCAGTTCGACGAAAAAACGCGGCTTACCGAGCCCACAGCACATCTCGAACGCCCGAAAGCAGATCAGCATACAACAAATCGGCAAAGGAATGCAAAAGAATCATTAATAGGTCAAAATTCGAACACGACCTGCAGATCATCAAAAAGCTGGCTGTCTGCCCGCATGGCAGCAGAGCATTCTGGTCGCTTGCGGGCTCAATAGGTCGGAATTTTTGCAAACCCAGTTTGCCACCTCTTACCAGACCTGACGGCTCACTAGCAAACACCGCCACCAAAAAGGCTAACATATTAGGGAAAATGTTTGCGGAAAACTCGACCCTCGACGACGGAGGTGCTGTTCCGCCGTCGGTTCCTCACTGCGGCTTCTATATGAAAAAGCTGAGGATCCGGCATCGGGATGTACTCCACGTTATACGGGGGCTCGATGTTAACAAATCTAGTGGACCTGATGGAATACCTGCCCTGGTATTGCAGAGGTGTGCTGCGGAAATAGTTCCAGTTTTGACAAAGTTCTTCAAAATGTCCCTGAAGTGTGGCACTGTGCCCTCTGGTTAGAAAAAAGTGGTCATTCACCCTATTCCCAAGAAAGGTGACCGCTCCGACCCGGCCAACTACTACCCCATAGCGATCACATCAGTTCTGTCCAAAGTGATGGAACGTGTGATCAACGACAAACTGCTCACATACCTCGAGAAGAACAAAATTATCAACGACCGTCAATACGGATCCCGGCGGAACCGCTCGTGCGGTGATCTTCTCGCGTATGTGACGCATGTTTGGGGGCGGTGCCTGGAACGTCACGGTGAGACCCAAACGGTCGCACTAGACATATCCAAGGCCTTTGACCGGGTCTGGCACCGAGGACTTGTCAACAAATTGCCTTCTTACGGACTTCCCGCATCCCTGTGTACGTGGATTGCTGACTTTTTAAGGAATAGGTCGATTTAGGCGGTTGCTGACGGTTTCACCTCTTCCTCACACTCCATAAATGCTGGCGTCCCACAGGGATCAGTTCTGTCTCCGACATTGTTTTTGTTGCACATCAATGACCTTTTGACATGTGCACCGATTCATTGTTACGCGGATGACAGTACAGTTCATGATAGCTTTTTGTTTGACAAGCCCCCAAAGGGCACACAAACTCCAACGGCTCGGAGGGCTTTGAAGCACAGAATGGACGGTTATCTCGAGAGTATTTCCTCCTGGGGTAAAAATAATCTCGTCGAATTTAATGTTTCAAAGACCCAATCCTGTCTGATTAGGTCTAAAAGGGATCCAAATGATAATCTTGTCTCCTTCAACAGAAGCAATCTTCCGAACAGACCTTCCATTGATATGCTTGGTGTAACTATAAGTGACCAGCTCAGGTACGGGGGCTCCATCGAAGCCAGAGTAAAGTTGGCCTCTCAGAAGCTGGGCGTACTGTACAGGGCCCGCAGATACTTTAATAGTACACAACTGCTGACCCTGTACAAATCGCAAGTGCGCCCTACTGTCGAATTTGGCAGCCATCTCTGGTCCGGAGCCCCTAAATACCTGAAAAAAACCCTTGACTCTGTGCAAAAACGGGCGGTCCGTTTGATAGATTCCCCAATCTTAACAAACGGACTGCAATCTTTAGAGCACAGGCGTCAGGTAGGTATGCTGTCCTTGATCTATGGGTATTACAATGGAAGATGCTCTGAGGAACTAGCGTCATTGATCCCTTCGGCACCGGTGCGTAGTCGGGATACACGCCAAACGCGCGCCCAACATTTGTACACGGTTGACATTTGTCACATGAGAACGGGTCGCTTCTAGGATTCGTTCTTAAGTTCAACAGCTCGGCTGTGGAACGAACTGCCGGCCTCTGTGTTTCCTCCCTCCTACAACATGGGACTCTTCAAGACCCATGTTCACTCCTTCCTCTCCACAAAAAGACCCTCCACACATCATCCCCAAAGATGACATAGGCCCTGAGGGAAATTATTTTCTTCAGGGCCTCCTGTGTGGAGTTAATATAAAAAACATCTGGTCAGTTATCTCATTATGTAAATTAATAAGATACACAGCTTCCCTGCAACCCTCTGTAATTGCCATGTATTCAGCCTCGGTAGTTAAAGTGCTACAGTTCTTAATAACATAAAACAGAAACCTGAGTATGATTTTCTATCAATGGAATTATTTTTTGTTTTGTCTGGACACTTTGAAAATGGCCTTGAAAGCAGAAACAGCTTTAACAATAAAATCCAAAATACTTGCAGAACTTAATAACAGTATTTTTAAATTTGATTTATATTAAAATTGAAAAAAAAATAATGGATTTCCACGAATTAAACAATATTAACTTCAATATAAACATTTGTATATTTACAATACTTAAACATCTTGTCTTTTTAACGTATTTTAATATTTTTTTAGCATATAATCAATGTTCATTATTACGACAGTTATTAAATTGACTAAGGTATTCTACAGCACAGGAAATGTCTGGCCTAGTCAGTACAGAAAAATACATAAGGCTCCGTATGAACTCCTATTTTAATATAGATCATATGGGTTACATTAATACATACATATTTTGCAAAATATAATATTTAGGTTCATAATTGGTCATGTATACCTTATCAGAAAAGAGGAGCTCTTGTGCTTGTGATATGGATTCTGAATTTTTACATCTTGACTTTTTACAATATTTAATTTAGCCTCCATAGGTGTATCAACAGTCCTATACTCTGTCATATTAAATTTATACAACAACTGATCAATATAGTTGTCTTGAGTCAAAGTAACGACTTTATTCTCTTATCAGTATTCACATTTATACCAAGAAATTGATGAATATGCTTTAAATCTTTGATTTTGAATTGAATACTCAAAGTTTCTTTTAACAATTCGTTCTCATTTTTATCATTAGAGAAAATAAAAAAAAACATCCACATAACAAAGTTACAATAGTCCTGAAACCAATCAAATGTTTTGTAAACAAACAGGGCTCCAATTTAATTTTTTTATAACCATTAAGTAACATTACATTATCAACTTTATTATGAGAATTGTTCGAGACCATATATAGCTTTACTCAGCTTAAGAACTTTAACTTTATCATCATTAGAACACTCAAAACAATTTGGCTTTTGGATATATATGGTTTCTTCCAATTCTCCATTAAGTAATGCAGTTTTCACATCTAAATGAACAATATCTAGATTAAGTTGAACAGTTAAATAGGTCAAAGTAGTATGCCGCACTACAGGGGAAAAAATCTCGGTATAATCGATACCACTTTTCCCTATCACACTTTTTTTAAGCATGGGCATTCGCCATTTCCCAAGCAATGTTATTTTCAAAGCACTGTAACTCCCCTTGAACTGCACGCAACCAAAGTTCCTTCTCCGGGTCTCGTAGAGCTTCCTCCAATGATAACTCAGCGACATTAGCAACCTCTTTACGCATATTTGAAAAACAATACCTTTCTGGTTAACACCTTTGTTTCTCAGGTAATGCCTGTACCACACTGCTTGTACCTCCTGTAGAACTGTCTGAATCTTTATTCTCACTTGGCACATATGTAGGATCATTGCTGTTATCTGCGGAGGTAAATAAACCATTTGAATGACTGTCCCCCACTGAATTTGAGATTATTGTGGATATCGCAACCACTGTCTCCAAAGATCACATTGTTACCTTTATTTATTAGTTGACTCACTGACAGAAGATTTGTTGTGGATATCACAACCACTGTCTCCAAAGATCACTTTGTTACCTTTATTTATTAGTTGACTCAATGACAGAAGATTTGTTGTAGATATCACAACCACTGTGTCCAATGATCACTTTGATAACTTTATTTATTAGTTGATTCACTGACAGAAGATTTGTTGTGAGTTTCGGAACACACATAACCTCCCCTACTGTCACATCAAAGTTGCATTTATCAGTATTTGCACGTTACCGGAAAATTTAACAGACACTTTGTTCTAGTTGGCAACAATAATTTCTTTCGTGCAGTGTTCGTAAGACGCATTTACGATCCAGTGTTTTCATTTGTTGTCAAATGTACGCTAGCTCCCGAGTCAACATACCAGTCACATTCTTTGTAATAGCCTCTTAGGAAAACAGCACTAAGCACATTCCTTTGTTTTAGATCCATTTCTGTGGAATTTGTTGTACTTGTGGACTGATTCCGGTAATTTCCCAAATGTTTACATTTGAACAATTAATCTTCGACTTTTACAGATGGCCGCAGCGGTCTTTTGATGGGTTTAAAGAAAAAAATAAATTATTTTGTACAATAAAGTGTGAAATGAAACCTCCATTGCCCTCTACTATGCTGTTTATTTCCTTGAAAAAATTTCCGGTGACCTAAACTAATATCGATAACATAGTTAAAAAAATTACAAAATCCTTTGTACGCTTTTGGTGTTACTTACAAATATCTTGACATTTGTTACGTCTAACAAAGCTACTTATTAGGGTGTCTCAGAACATAAGGAAGATTTTTTTTGTCATGAATTTAAATGCGCATACCAAAGATATTAGATGAACGAGATGTGCTATGAGAGATGTGCTATACTGTGTGGAATTATTTTGCAGAGTGTCGCCGGTTTTGTTCACCAATACTACTGCACACCTTCGCTTACGCTAAGGTATCCGCACTAATACATAGAACAGATTTCTGTGCGTACACGTCCCGATAGTATTCAAAGTACCCTAATTAGGTAGTACTCCGCCTACGGTCCGGCGGCCAACATAGCATATCTCGTTCTTCTAATATCTTTGGCGCATACCCTCTTATTATATTTCATTTGATCCCAATAACTGATATAATAAATAATATTTTGATCAAACACCAGCAACCCGTGCCGACTTGATGCCAAACATATGGTAGAGAGTTAATATGGAAGGATTTTAAACTTTCATTTTTGTCGGATAAATAAAATAAAAAATGCACAAATGTTCAACAATGTAGTATTTTATATTAAAAAATGGTTTATTGATTAAATTTTCTCTTCAAAGTTTGTTTTTTACAGTCAGGATAAATCTTTCGGTGTTCCTAAACGCATCGTTACAAAAATTGTTTTTGTTCCTCTTCGACCGTGATTAAGCCATGAAAATCTTGCATTAACTTAACAGCTCTTTCAGCTGTATCATTCACTACCCTCAGCGACGACACCTTCTTTCTGGTTTCTTGATACGAAGCATTATTTGACCACATCGTAGGGCATAAATACTATAAATGCTTATTGAACTTCTGTAAAGCTGCCATTGAGATGTTTTCATCATTTTTTTCGTGAGCCTTCATCGATTTCAAAAACCACAAGTCCTGGTAAGGTGCGTAATGCTATAATACATTGTAGCCATGGCTTGACATAGGATGTTACTATTAACAGGCAAACGTCTAAAAGTGCCGCATTAAATATCACAGAGAGCTCTAACAACTCTCGATAGTCACCTCCCAGTATTTTGGTTGTCAGTGCATTACGGTAAAAGTCAAGCAAATCATCGATTTCGGAAGCGGTTAGGTGCAATGTGAGATTTTCTCAGTAGCACTGAATTTTATCAACATTCAACGGGATCAAAATTTTTCCAGTTATCTCGAAACTTTTTGAAGAGTGGGATGTCAGGGTTTATAGTCACTTGACTGATTTTTACTTCAAACACAGCTTTTAATACTCTTTTTAGAACTGCGTAAATCAAACGACATCTTACCTGAATGAGTGATTTTCGTTTACTAATAAAAAAAACGAGTAACTACAAGCTCATCAACAAGTCGGCACGTGTTGCAGTGGTACCAAGTAAACGAAATTTTATTTATATGTGTTTTGTCATTATTGAAACAAAATTAGAGGGTATGCGTTAAAAAATAACAACTTTATTTTTTTTTGTGACGCCCTACTACTTATACACTGGATTAAATATTATTAACGATTAGGTTATTGCATTTTTGCAGGGGGAATATAATTTTCTTTTTTGTGTAGGTACGTACGTAAGAGCATGATATTTTCATAATTGCCAGTGATAATAATAATGATTGGATTATTTATGTAACGCCGTTGTCATGAGAAAATCACCTGATAAATGTAATCCTCCGTCGGCGTTCTCGACCTGACATGAACCTGCCGGAATCTTCTATTACTTCTAGAACTGTAATATATATATTTTATCTAATATTTGAAAAAAATATTTTTTTACATGGATATGTATACAGGATATAAACAAAATATAAAACAATAGAAATTAAAGAAGCCTTTCCCCACCATAAAGAGACAATGCTCTTGTGTTTGGTGAGGGAATTCTAGTTCAATTATGTATATGTTAGTATTAAGGTAAATAAATTATTAAGAAACAACACAAGATTTAAACAATATTACTTCTAGATGTAAGTAGTGAACGTATTTTGGACTTATAATAGTTTAAGGTAATGTGACAAAATCACGTTAACATCTCCTCCGGCATCTAGCTCAGAATAATACTTAAATATATTGCTGCTTTTATAATTACCTCTTCAGTCGTGTGTTCTGCCTTCTCGCCAATTCGTGTCGCTAGGGTGGGGACAAGGGAGGTGAATTTAATTATGAATATCTATTAATTATGAATCTCGATTTAATTGCGTTTGTCAAGTTTTAATACTAAATCTAAATTATACTTAGATCTACTTACATTTATAACTTAATTAGTTGTCATATGGTTCGGGTTGCTTCTTCACTATTCACATCGTCATTGTTCACTGTAACTACATACACCGTTGTCGCTGAGTTGGTTCTGTGGGTTTTGCCTTAGTAAGGCCGAAGTCCTAGGTGCCAGCTTCTGCAGTTCTGCAACTCAGGCCCCCCGGCCGCGTCTGGTCACCGCACTTTCTTCGCCTCATGGCTGCGTCTGGTCACCGCACTTTCTTTACCTCCCGGCCGCGTCTGGTCACCGCACTCTCTTTGCCTCACGCCCAGCATTACGTCGCTGGGCGGAGGATAACATTTCTTGAAAATCACTTTCTCTAACTCGACTCTAACTTCTTCATCCACCGCCCAGCATCACATCGCTGGACGGGGAACGCGTGCTTCACCACCACTCCTGTCTCGGTCTCCTCTCTCTCCCGCCTCGATCTTGACTGTCCTCGTTCCTGAGCTCGTAGGACCTGTCGCCCTACCCCGCACTTCTCCTTCTTTCTTTAAAACCCCCGTCTGTCAACACTTGTCTTTGGGCGCCCACTGCGGGACACTCTCAGTTTATAACTCAAATTTATTTGTGACGAAATTTGATTCGTCACAGTAATTTTTTTAATTTAAGGTGAAATTCCTGAATATTTTCGATATTTTTTAATTTTAATGGAAGGTTGTTAAAATAAATTATGCCTAGATAAAGATAGGTATTTTGAATGAGCTTAGTGTTAAATTTTGGGATTTTAATAGTTTTCTGGTATCTTGCTGATGTATTGAATTGCAAGTTATGAGTATTTGACTGTATTTCTTGGTAAATTTGAAGTATTGAATATTTTTGGTACATTTTGTCTACTGTAGGTGCTTTGAAAATTGAAAAAAGAATTTCGGTAGAAAATTTTGACCGTTTTTTCAAAATTACTTTGATTACCAATCTTTGAAGTACTTTAAGTGGGTTCAAAATTTTATTATATGTTCCACCCCAACCAATAATACTATATTGTAATATAGATTGAACAATCGCATAGTACACTCTTTTTAGATTTTCTAGTCTTAGAATATTTCTAAGTCTTATAAATATATAAATACATTTCCTAATCCATTTGACGAGTTCACAAATGTGTGTTTTCCATTTAAAATATTGATCTATATATACACCAAGATATTTGATTTTGGATGTTGGACTAAGGATGGAACAAGTTTGATTGCAGTTAGTTCTGCCATATTTGCGTTGGTGTATTATAATGTTTAACTCTGGATCTGATTTAAATTTATTGATTGAAAATGGGATAAATTTTGTTTTTTCTGTGTTTAAGGAGAGAAGATTTTTATCGAACCAATTTTTCAGTATATTAATATCAGCATTTGCCAAGTTATTAACAGTATTCCCATCCGTGCCTTCGATTATTGTGACACTGTCATCAGAATACGATGTTCTTTTCCCGTTTAGTTTTTGTATGAATATGTCATTAATAATAATAATAATTGGATAATTTGTAGAGCGCCGTTTTTGTGAAAAATCACCTCAAGGGCGCTGTACAATTTATTTCCTAGGATCTACATTTGTTATTTAGACCAACTGTGCCAACACGAGGTTCGTCATCCGTTCAGGTATGTGTCTGCCGCCAATATAGCGCTGACATGTGTCTGCTGCCAAGAAAGAGCGCTGACATAACATCCTCACATAGATAACAAACCTTGGCAGCACCGCTGTGACGTTCGACGAAGACAGAAGATGGAGACTCTGCTGCAAGAATCCTAGGTAGCGAAGGAACTGTATCAGCTGCTGCAGCGAGAGAGACTATCCCGTCCATCAACTGTGCCAGCACGAGGTTCGTCATCCGTTCAGGTATGTGTCCGCTGCTAATATAGCGCTGACATGTGTCTGCTGCCAATAAAGAGCGCTGACACAATATCCTCACATAAATAACAGGCCTTGGCAGCACCGCTGTGACGCTCGACGAAGATAGAAAATGGAGACTCTGCTGCAAGAATCCTAGGTGGCGAAGGAACTGTACCAGCTGCTGCAGCGAGAGAAACCATCGCATCCACCAACAGTGCCAACACGAGGTTCGTCATCCGTTCAGGTATGTGTCTGCTGCTAATATAGCGCTGACATGTGTCTGCTGCTAATAAAGAGCGCTGACACAATATCCTCACATAGATAACAGACCTTGGCAGCACCGCTGTGCAAAATCACCTCATCCTAGTCTATTTTAGTCTCTCTAGTCACTTCCTAGCCATTCATGCCACTTAGTGTATTCTCTCGACCCTTTCAGACTCTTTCCTGGCTCCAATACCTAAATAAAATCCAGCAAAAAAAAATTACAATTCTTTCTATTGTCGTGATCCGACGATTTCACACCTCTGTCTCAGACCTTTAGCATAAGCAAAATCTTGAACCAAAGTCAAAGTGAAGTGTATGTGTGTCATCTGTAACAAAATACATAAACAAAAACAGAAGAAAAAAAAAATTAACATGGATGATAAACAGTAACGGACCCAGAACTGTACCTTGCGGTATGCCGAATTGACTCGTTTTTGGCAAGCTAAACAAATTGTTAATTTTTTCGACTTGAGGTCGTTTGGAAAGGTAAATTTTTACCCATTCTAGAGCTGTACCATTTAATCTAATGTTTCTTAATTTACTTATAAGTTTTTCATGTGATATGCTATCAAACGCTTTTTTGAGATCTATGAAAATTCCAAGGCATTTTAATGATTTATCTAAAGAATTATATACTAGGCTACTCAATTTTGCAATTGCGTCCTGTGTGCTTCTCCCTTCCATAAAACCGAACTGGTTTTTATTAATTATAGCATTGTATTTTATAAATTGGCTCATTCTTTTTTCAACTATTTTTTCAAAAATTTTGCTATATTTGAGATGACTGATATGGGTCGGTAATTGTTTACTTCTTCTGGATCACCTGATTTAAATATTGGAGTAATGGTAGTTTGTTTGTAAACTGATGGTAATACTCCGCTTTCAAATCTTGTACTTATTATATGCAAATGGTTTGGAAATTAGTTTTTTTAATGTTTTTTTAAATATCAACTGTAATTGCATCAAAGCCCGGAGCAGAACCTCCTTTCATACCAGTTATAATAGAAACTATTTAGTCCTCTGTGGTGATTTCAAATGTTGCCATTTTTTTTTTCAACATCAATATTACAGTCTGGAGATGTTATATTTGGGTCAATATGTATAAGATTGGCTAGATTTTTCTCTACGTTTTGCAAAATAGGTGTTAAATATATTTGCAGCTTTTGATGGGTTTTCTTTACAACATGTTTTCGAGTTATCATGATTAATAGCACTGATTTCATTATTCCTGTATTTTTTTTGTCAATTACTTCATTTATCACCGTCCATACTCTTTTACTTTCATTTTCAGCCTGATCCAACTTATGTGTATAATAACTTTCTTTTATATGTTTTATAATATAAGAAAGTTTGTTTTTATATGCTTTAAAATGATTGAGTAAATTTTTATTATTTTGTTGTTGAGTAGTTAATTTGTATAGAGCTTGCTTTTTTCTTACAGATACTATTAAACCATGAATAGTAATCCATGGTTTTATGGGTTTGAATTTAGATAGTTTGGATTTGGGTATTATATTATTTGATGAGTAATTTATGTATTTGGAATTTTTTTCTTCAAATATTTTACAACAAACATTGACATCATTACATTGAAATAATTCTATCCAATTTTCCGATTCTAATTTATTTTTTAATGTATCCATATCAAGTACTTTTTTGAGGAATTATTTTGTTAAATTGATGGCAATATTGGATTGCTAAATTTATGGATAAACATACATGAGTAATGATCAGTAATATTAGTATGAATGACAGCTGATTTTATATTGTGGATATCAGGAATATTTGTAAAAATATGATCTAAACATGAAGGTCGTTGACCTGGAACGTTCCTAGTATATGAATTTACGCACGATAAATAGTTGAGTTCCGCTAATATGTTGAGGTACTTATCTTTATCCATACTAGGGTAGTCGTTTGCGATATCTAAATTGGTATCCCCAACAATAACATTATTTTTGTTTCTAAAATTGAATAATTTTTTTTTTTAATTCATCTATAAATTGTGATATTATTGACATATGCGTACGATAAATAGCAATAATGTTATAATGTTTATTTATGTCCTTAAATTCAATATTCAAAATGTTAACATTTCTAACACTGTTAATCTCTTTAATATTGAGTACATTGTACTGGTTGGATATGATTATTCCGACACCAGAGTTTTTGTTCAATTTTGGTATTGTTGTATAATATGAATACTCCGGAATAGTATGATTCAATTCCCCGGCTGAGTGCGTTTCTGTTAACACTATGCATCCCGGAAAATAATTTAAATGTTTTAATGATATTATTAATTCTTCTATGTTTTTTTCTATGCTTCTAATGTTTACATGAAATAGGCTAAATCCTTTTTCAGGGCAGGTTAAATTGAAATCTTTTATGGATTGACATAATTTTTCTTCTATATACATTTTTTTTATCTAGAGCGTTACATAAAAAATCATCCATTTTAAAGTTTTAAGTTGAAATAAGTGAAATTTATCATATTTATTCGCAGTCGATGCGCTCGCTAGTGATTTGCAGCATTTTTTAAACGCCCGAGTAATTGTCTATATATATCACTGGATTTGCTTGTAAGCATCGATGATTGTTTTTGTTACAGCATGTTTAACCGGTGTTGCAGAGATCAACGTTTACGAAGGCACATATACGGCTTGAACGGCCGATTTGGGTTGCAAACATTTTTATTTATTTTATATTAATCTCAAGTTAGTCGTGTGTGCTAATACCACTCATTTATCAATCATTATTATTTTTCTACCAATTTGGGTTGCAAACATTTTTATTTACTTTATTTATTAATCTAAGGTTGGTTGTACGTGCTGATAATATTAGAAATATTTTCAATTTCTTTATCAATTATTATTATTCTTCTGCCGATTTGGGTTGCAAATTTTAAAATTTAATCTATTAAATTGGTCGTGTGAGCTAATAATATCAGAACCATATGTTTCAAATTTAACACTATTTGGCATACATGATACATCATTAAGTATTTAAAATTTAATGATATTAAATCACAATCAAAATGTCAATCTTTGAGGAACATACTTCTTAAGTCCTTTTTAAAATTGTAAGTAATTTCATTCAGTGTTTTGTTGCAAAGCTGTACGGACTGGTGCATCAGAGATTTTTGGACGTTAAATTTCTTGCTTGTGGGCAATCTTATTTGCTGAGCATTTCTCGTCCCGTTTCCGTGTATCACGTGGCTGTAATTTTCATTTCCTTAGACATCACCCCTATGTTAAACTTATGTATAAAAATAAATACATTTAGATGTACAGTTTCACTGAAATGAAATTTATCTCCTGAATGATTTGATTTTATTGAAGGAAGTGAATATGTAAGTATAACAAGTCATTATGTTTTTGATACGAAAACAAATTATTTGATTGTTGTTAAAACATACAAAAAAATAATAAAAATTGATATTATTTAAATAAAATAATGAAATAATGAAAGATAGCTAAAAAAAGAACAGTAAATTAATAAATAAAACTCATAAAGATACTTTCAGTATCGCCCTGGTAAAAGATTGACGATGGTGCAGAATCGAAACTTTCTAGAAATGGCTTTAGCAGGGTGTCGTGACCCTGTTCAGAATAGCCAGGTAGTTTCAGACCATCCTCTTCTATGTCATTCCCCTCTCCACTAACTTCAGCCTCTCAGCATACCCCATCTAGGGATCCCATAGCCTCACTATCTCCAACGGTTGGGAATACTCTTGGGCGGTATTCACATAAAATATTTATTTTTAAATAAGAAATATATTTATTTATTTAATTATTTATTTAGACGCCGTAAAAGGCTTTTACAATATACATGATTTATGTTCACAGTGGTTCACAGGAGCGAAACAGTATTATGTTAAACAGAATAATTACTGAGAAATTATGTTGAAAATTAAACAAAAATAACATCTGGTATACATAGGTACATTAGCATTTTTATTTTCAATCCGTACAGTAGTTTAGTATTGATATTATTGTTACCTTCAATATTGAATTTGGTTGAATTTGCTGAGAACTAAGAGTTAGCTCTATTGAATCAGGGCTGTCAGTAAGACATCTCATAACAATTTTGGGAAAAATTATAGTTTTGATTAAGTATATAAAATTATTAGATAACACTCTTCTGTCTGATATCTGATGTAAGTGCATTGTTTAGGTTCTGTGATAACTTATGAATAGAATGGTATTATGCCTAATAACATTAATAATTACGACAGAGGTATGTTATTATAGCCTTCTTATAGCTATATTCCGTGCAGTTGAACACATCTACTACTTCTGAGAAAGCATTGCCAACTGCATGCAATCTAGGTATAAGGGAGTTTCTAAATGACGCAGTCCTGATATTGTTATTAAAATTAAAAATAATTTTGGATCGAGTGGTTCTAGTGGGTATATGGAAGGTAATTAGGCTTAATATATCAGGGCTGTCTAAAATACCATTGACAATTTTAAAAATAAAAGTCAAATCGGAAATAAGTCTTCTATCTGAGAGTTTAAGTAGGTTTAATTATTTCATCAAGTGATTGGAATTTATTGATTCTATAGGTAGACCGAGTTTATAGTTAATGTATATTAGGAATTTATGCTGAATTTTTTCAATAGAATCGGAGTGGATTTTAAAGTAAGGACACCAAATAGGAGAATTATATTCGATTTGACTTCGAACAAGTGAGGAATATAAGATTTTTAGTGTTGAAATATTTTTAAAGTCTCTGCCATTTCGGAGAATGAAGCCGAGCATTTTTAATCCTTTTATGGTGACTGTTTCTACATGTGAAAGAAAGTTAAATTTTGAATCGAAAATAATGCCGAGATCGTTAATTTCACTTACAGAGGCGAGAGAAACATTGTTAATTTTGTATTGATAGTTAAGGGGTTGTTTTGTTTTGAAAAATCTTATAATGTGGCATTTACTAATATTGAGATAAAGTTTGTTAGTTTTGCACCAATCTTGAAGTTTATTTAAATTTATTTGAGTGTGAATACAGTCATTTATTGTTTTTATAATTTTAAATAGTTTAAGGTCATCGGCAAAAAGTAGCACTTCAACATATATATATATATATATATATAAACTTAAATTTGTTATCAGTATAACCGCTAAATGGCCCTTTTCATACAAATTTTAATTTGTTATCAGCATTACCGCTGCGTGGCTCTTTTCATCAAAAAATTATATATGTTATCAGTTTAACCGCTGAATGGCCCTTTTCACAAAACAATAATTTTTTATCAGGATAAACGCTGCGTGGCCCTTTTCAAACAAAACTGAAATTTATTATCAGTTTAACCGCTGAATGGCCCTTTTCATAAATTTTTTAATTTGTTATCAGGACAACCGCTGCGTGGCCCTTTTCATACAAATCTTAAATTTGTTATCAGGGTTATCGCGGCGTACCCTTCTTCATACAAATTATAAATTTTTTATCAGTATAATCGCTGAATGGCCATTTTCATACAAAATTAAATTCGTTATGAGGATATTCGCTGCGTGGCCCTTTTCATAGAAAACTTAAATTTGTAATCAGTATAACCGCTTTTTCATCAAAAAATTATATATGTTATCAGTTTAACCGCTGAATGGCCCTTTTCACAAAACAATAATTTTTTATCAGGATAAACGCTGCGTGGCCCTTTTCAAACAAAACTGAAATTTATTATCAGTTTAACCGCTGAATGGCCCTTTTCATAAATTTTTTAATTTGTTATCAGGACAACCGCTGCGTGGCCCTTTTCATACAAATCTTAAATTTGTTATCAGGGTTATCGCGGCGTACCCTTCTTCATACAAATTATAAATTTTTTATCAGTATAATCGCTGAATGGCCATTTTCATACAAAATTAAATTCGTTATGAGGATATTCGCTGCGTGGCCCTTTTCATAGAAAACTTAAATTTGTAATCAGTATAACCGCTGAATGGCCCTTTTCAAACAAATTTAAATTTGTTATCAGGATAACGGCCGCGTGGCCAATTTCAAACAAACCTTTTTTCTTATCAGGATAACTGCAGCGTGGTTCTTTTCATACAAAACTTAAATTTGTTATCATTTTAACCGCTAAATGGCCATTTTCATACAAATTTTAATTTGTTATCACTATAACCGCTGAATGGCCCTTTTCATACAAATTTTAATTTGTTTTCAGGATAACTGCTGCGTGACCCTTTTCATACAAAACTAAAATTTGTTATCAGGATAACCGCTGCGTGGCCCTTTTTATACAAATCTTAAATTTGCTATCGGGATAACCGCCGCTAGGCCCATTTCATACGAAACATAAATTTGTTATCGGTATAACTAATGAATGTCCCTTTTCATACAAATTTAAATTTGTTATCAGGATAAACGCTGCGTGGCCCTTTTCAAATAAAACTTAAATTTATTATCAATTTAACCGCTGAATGGCCCTTTTCATAAATTTTTTAATTTGTTATCAGGATAACCGCTGCGTGGGCCTTTTCATAAAAACCTTAAATTTGTTATCAGGGTTATTGCGGCGTACCCTTCTTCATACAAAACTTAATTTTTTTATCAGGATAACCGCTGCGTGGCCCTTTTTCATACAAATCTTAAATTTGATATCAGGATAACCGCCGCGTGGCCCTTTTCATACAAATCTTATTTTTTTATCAGGATATCAGCAGCGTGGTTCTTTTCATACAAAACTTTAATTTGTTATTAATATAACCGCTAATTGTCCCTTTTCCATACAAATCTTTTTTTGTTTTATCAGGATAACTGCAGCGTGGTTCTTTTCATATAAAACTAAAATTTGTTATCAGTATAACCGCTTAATGGCCCTTTTCAAACAAATTTAAATTTGTTATCAGGATAACCGCCGCGTGGCCCTTTTCATACAAAACGTAAATTCGGTATCAGGATAATCGCGGGGTGCGCTTTTTCAGACAAATCTTATTTTTTTTATCAGGATAACTGCAGCGTGGTTCTTTTCATACAAACTTAAATTTGTTATCAGGATAACCGCTGCGTGGCCCTTTTCATACAAAATTAAAAATTTTTATCAGTATAATCGCTGAATGGCCATTTTCATAAATTTTTTAATTTGTTATCAGGATAACCGCTGCGTGGCCCTTTTCATACAAAATTTAAATTTTTGATCAGTATAACCGCTGAATGGCCCTTTTCATACAAATTTTAATTTGTTATCAGGATAACCGCCGATAGGCCCTTTTCATACAAAACTTAAATTTGTTATCAGGATTATCGCGGCGTGCCCCTTTTCAGAAAAATCTTTTTTTTTTATCAGGATAACTGCAGCTTGTTTCTTTTCATACAAAAATTAAAATTGTTATCAGGATAACCGCTGCAAGGCCCTTTTCATACAAAATTAAATTTTTTTTATTAGTATTATCGCTGAATGGCCATTTTCACACAAAATTAAATTCGTTATCAGGATATTCGCTGCGTGGCCCTTTTCATACAAATTTTAATTTGTTATCACTATAACCGCTGAATGGCCCTTTTCATACAAATTTTAATTTGTTTTCAGGATAACTGCTGCGTGACCCTTTTCATACAAAACTAAAATTTGTTATCAGGATAACCGCTGCGTGGCCCTTTTTATACAAATCTTAAATTTGCTATCGG
Organism: Hesperophylax magnus; assembly: GCA_026573805.1. Lineage (NCBI taxonomy): Eukaryota > Metazoa > Arthropoda > Insecta > Trichoptera > Limnephilidae > Hesperophylax > Hesperophylax magnus. The sequence goes on along the minus strand of JAIUSX010000191.1, from coordinate 312,201 downwards.
GATAACCGCCGCTAGGCCCAATTCATACGAAACATAAATTTGTTATCGGTATAACTAATGAATGTCCCTTTTCATACAAATTTAAATTTGTTATCAGGATAAACGCTGCGTGGCCCTTTTCAAATAAAACTTAAATTTATTATCAATTTAACCGCTGAATGGCCCTTTTCATAAATTTTTTAATTTGTTATCAGGATAACCGCTGCGTGGGCCTTTTCATAAAAACCTTAAATTTGTTATCAGGGTTATTGCGGCGTACCCTTCTTCATACAAAACTTAATTTTTTTATCAGGATAACCGCTGCGTGGCCCTTTTTCATACAAATCTTAAATTTGATATCAGGATAACCGCCGCGTGGCCCTTTTCATACAAATCTTATTTTTTTATCAGGATATCAGCAGCGTGGTTCTTTTCATACAAAACTTAAATTTGTTATTAATATAACCGCTAATTGTCCCTTTTCCATACAAATCTTTTTTTGTTTTATCAGGATAACTGCAGCGTGGTTCTTTTCATATAAAACTAAAATTTGTTATCAGTATAACCGCTTAATGGCCCTTTTCAAACAAATTTAAATTTGTTATCAGGATAACCGCCGCGTGGCCCTTTTCATACAAAACGTAAATTCGGTATCAGGATAATCGCGGGGTGCGCTTTTTCAGACAAATCTTATTTTTTTTATCAGGATAACTGCAGCGTGGTTCTTTTCATACAAACTTAAATTTGTTATCAGGATAACCGCTGCGTGGCCCTTTTCATACAAAATTAAAATTTTTGATCAGTATAATCGCTGAATGGCCATTTTCATAAATTTTTTAATTTGTTATCAGGATAACCGCTGCGTGGCCCTTTTCATACAAAATTTAAATTTTTGATCAGTATAACCGCTGAATGGCCCTTTTCATACAAATTTTAATTTGTTATCAGGATAACCGCCGATAGGCCCTTTTCATACAAAACTTAAATTTGTTATCAGGATTATCGCGGCGTGCCCCTTTTCAGAAAAATCTTTTTTTTTTATCAGGATAACTGCAGCTTGTTTCTTTTCATACAAAACTTAAAATTGTTATCAGGATAACCGCTGCAAGGCCCTTTTCATACAAAATTAAATTTTTTTTATTAGTATTATCGCTGAATGGCCATTTTCACACAAAATTAAATTCGTTATCAGGATATTCGCTGCGTGGCCCTTTTCATACAAATTTTAATTTGTTATCACTATAACCGCTGAATGGCCCTTTTCATACAAATTTTAATTTGTTTTCAGGATAACTGCTGCGTGACCCTTTTCATACAAAACTAAAATTTGTTATCAGGATAACCGCTGCGTGGCCCTTTTTATACAAATCTTAAATTTGCTATCGGGATAACCGCCGCTAGGCCCATTTCATACGAAACATAAATTTGTTATCGGTATAACTAATGAATGTCCCTTTTCATACAAATTTAAATTTGTTATCAGGATAAACGCTGCGTGGCCCTTTTCAAATAAAACTTAAATTTATTATCAATTTAACCGCTGAATGGCCCTTTTCATAAATTTTTTAATTTGTTATCAGGATAACCGCTGCGTGGGCCTTTTCATAAAAACCTTAAATTTGTTATCAGGGTTATTGCGGCGTACCCTTCTTCATACAAAACTTAATTTTTTTATCAGGATAACCGCTGCGTGGCCCTTTTTCATACAAATCTTAAATTTGATATCAGGATAACCGCCGCGTGGCCCTTTTCATACAAATCTTATTTTTTTATCAGGATATCAGCAGCGTGGTTCTTTTCATACAAAACTTAAATTTGTTATTAATATAACCGCTAATTGTCCCTTTTCCATACAAATCTTTTTTTGTTTTATCAGGATAACTGCAGCGTGGTTCTTTTCATATAAAACTAAAATTTGTTATCAGTATAACCGCTTAATGGCCCTTTTCAAACAAATTTAAATTTGTTATCAGGATAACCGCCGCGTGGCCCTTTTCATACAAAACGTAAATTCGGTATCAGGATAATCGCGGGGTGCGCTTTTTCAGACAAATCTTATTTTTTTTATCAGGATAACTGCAGCGTGGTTCTTTTCATACAAACTTAAATTTGTTATCAGGATAACCGCTGCGTGGCCCTTTTCATACAAAATTAAAATTTTTGATCAGTATAATCGCTGAATGGCCATTTTCATAAATTTTTTAATTTGTTATCAGGATAACCGCTGCGTGGCCCTTTTCATACAAAATTTTAATTTTTGATCAGTATAACCGCTGAATGGCCCTTTTCATACAAATTTTAATTTGTTATCAGGATAACCGCCGATAGGCCCTTTTCATACAAAACTTAAATTTGTTATCAGGATTATCGCGGCGTGCCCCTTTTCAGAAAAATCTTTTTTTTTTATCAGGATAACTGCAGCTTGTTTCTTTTCATACAAAACTTAAAATTGTTATCAGGATAACCGCTGCAAGGCCCTTTTCATACAAAATTAAATTTTTTTTATTAGTATTATCGCTGAATGGCCATTTTCACACAAAATTAAATTCGTTATCAGGATATTCGCTGCGTGGCCCTTTTCATACAAATTTTAATTTGTTATCACTATAACCGCTGAATGGCCCTTTTCATACAAATTTTAATTTCTTTTCAGGATAACTGCTGCGTGACCCTTTTCATACAAAACTAAAATTTGTTATCAGGATAACCGCTGCGTGGCCCTTTTTATACAAATCTTAAATTTGCTATCGGGATAACCGCCGCTAGGCCCATTTCATACGAAACATAAATTTGTTATCGGTATAACTAATGAATGTCCCTTTTCATACAAATTTAAATTTGTTATCAGGATAAACGCTGCGTGGCCCTTTTCAAATAAAACTTAAATTTATTATCAATTTAACCGCTGAATGGCCCTTTTCATAAATTTTTTAATTTGTTATCAGGATAACCGCTGCGTGGGCCTTTTCATAAAAACCTTAAATTTGTTATCAGGGTTATTGCGGCGTACCCTTCTTCATACAAAACTTAATTTTTTTATCAGGATAACCGCTGCGTGGCCCTTTTTCATACAAATCTTAAATTTGATATCAGGATAACCGCCGCGTGGCCCTTTTCATACAAATCTTATTTTTTTATCAGGATATCAGCAGCGTGGTTCTTTTCATACAAAACTTAAATTTGTTATTAATATAACCGCTAATTGTCCCTTTTCCATACAAATCTTTTTTTGTTTTATCAGGATAACTGCAGCGTGGTTCTTTTCATATAAAACTAAAATTTGTTACAGTATAACCGCTTAATGGCCCTTTTCAAACAAATTTAAATTTGTTATCAGGATAACCGCCGCGTGGCCCTTTTCATACAAAACAAAATTCGGTATCAGGATAATCGCGGGGTGCGCTTTTTCAGACAAATCTTATTTTTTTTATCAGGATAACTGCAGCGTGGTTTTTTTCATACAAAACTTAAATTTGTTATCAGTATAACCGCTAAATGGCCCTTTTCATACAAATTTTAATTTGTTATCAGCATTACCGCTGCGTGGCTCTTTTCATCAAAAAATTATATATGTTATCAGTTTAACCGCTGAATGGCCCTTTTCACAAAACAATAATTTTTTATCAGGATAAACGCTGCGTGGCCCTTTTCAAACAAAACTGAAATTTATTATCAGTTTAACCGCTGAATGGCCCTTTTCATAAATTTTTTAATTTGTTATCAGGACAACCGCTGCGTGGCCCTTTTCATACAAATCTTAAATTTGTTATCAGGGTTATCGCGGCGTACCCTTCTTCATACAAATTATAAATTTTTTATCAGTATAATCGCTGAATGGCCATTTTCATACAAAATTAAATTCGTTATCAGGATATTCGCTGCGTGGCCCTTTTCATAGAAAACTTAAATTTGTAATCAGTATAACCGCTGAATGGCCCTTTTCAAACAAATTTAAATTTGTTATCAGGATAACGGCCGCGTGGCCAATTTCAAACAAACCTTTTTTCTTATCAGGATAACTGCAGCGTGGTTCTTTTCATACAAAACTTAAATTTGTTATCATTTTAACCGCTAAATGGCCATTTTCATACAAATTTTAATTTGTTATCACTATAACCGCTGAATGGCCCTTTTCATACAAATTTTAATTTGTTTTCAGGATAACTGCTGCGTGACCCTTTTCATACAAAACTAAAATTTGTTATCAGGATAACCGCTGCGTGGCCCTTTTTATACAAATCTTAAATTTGCTATCGGGATAACCGCCGCTAGGCCCATTTCATACGAAAAATAAATTTGTTATCGGTATAACTAATGAATGTCCCTTTTCAAACAAATTTAAATTTGTTATCAGGATAAACGCTGCGTGGCCCTTTTCAAATAAAACTTAAATTTATTATCAATTTAACCGCTGAATGGCCCTGTTCATAAATTTTTTAATTTGTTATCAGGATAACCGCTGCGTGGGCCTTTTCATAAAAACCTTAAATTTGTTATCAGGGTTATTGCGGCGTACCCTTCTTCATACAAAACTTAATTTTTTTATCAGGATAACCGCTGCGTGGCCCTTTTTCATACAAATCTTAAATTTGATATCAGGATAACCGCCGCGTGGCCCTTTTCATACAAATCTTATTTTTTTATCAGGATATCAGCAGCGTGGTTCTTTTCATACAAAACTTAAATTTGTTATTAATATAACCGCTAATTGTCCCTTTTCCATACAAATCTTTTTTTGTTTTATCAGGATAACTGCAGCGTGGTTCTTTTCATATAAAACTAAAATTTGTTATCAGTATAACCGCTTAATGGCCCTTTTCAAACAAATTTAAATTTGTTATCAGGATAACCGCCGCGTGGCCCTTTTCATACAAAACGTAAATTCGGTATCAGGATAATCGCGGGGTGCGCTTTTTCAGACAAATCTTATTTTTTTTATCAGGATAACTGCAGCGTGGTTCTTTTCATACAAACTTAAATTTGTTATCAGGATAACCGCTGCGTGGCCCTTTTCATACAAAATTAAAATTTTTGATCAGTATAATCGCTGAATGGCCATTTTCATAAATTTTTTAATTTGTTATCAGGATAACCGCTGCGTGGCCCTTTTCATACAAAATTTAAATTTTTGATCAGTATAACCGCTGAATGGCCCTTTTCATACAAATTTTAATTTGTTATCAGGATAACCGCCGATAGGCCCTTTTCATACAAAACTTAAATTTGTTATCAGGATTATCGCGGCGTGCCCCTTTTCAGAAAAATCTTTTTTTTTTATCAGGATAACTGCAGCTTGTTTCTTTTCATACAAAACTTAAAATTGTTATCAGGATAACCGCTGCAAGGCCCTTTTCATACAAAATTAAATTTTTTTTATTAGTATTATCGCTGAATGGCCATTTTCACACAAAATTAAATTCGTTATCAGGATATTCGCTGCGTGGCCCTTTTCATACAAATCTTAAATTTGTTATCAGTGTTATCGCGGCGTACCCTTATTCATACAAAACTTTTTTATTTTATCAGGATAACCGCTGCGTGGCCCTTTACATACAAATTTAAGGTTTTTATCAGGATAACTGCTGCGTGGCCATTTTCATGCAGAACTTAATTTTTTTATCAGGATAACCGCTGCGTGGCCCTTTTTCATACAAATCTTATTTTTTTTATCAGGATAACTGCAGCGTGGTTCTTTTCATTCAAAACTAAAATTTGTTATCTGGATAATCGCGGTGTGCCCTTTTTCAGACAAATCTTTTTTTTTTTTTTTATCAGGATAACTGCAGCGTGGTTCTTTTCATGCAAAACTTAAATTTGTTTTCAGGATAACCGCTGAATGGCCATTTACATACAAAATTAAATTCGTTATCAGGGTTATCGCAGCGAACCCTTCTTCATACAAAACTTAAATTTTTTTAGAAGAATTACCGCGGCGTGGCCCTTTACATACAATTTAAGGTTTTTATCAGGATAAATCCTGCGTGGCCCTTTTCATGCAGAACTTAATTTTTTTATCAGGATAACTGCTGCGTGGCCCTTTTCATGCAGAACTTAATTTTTTTATCAGGATAACTGCAGCGTGGTTCTTTTCATACAAAACTTAAATTTCTTATCAGGATAACCGCTGCGAGGCCCTTTTCATACAAAATTTAAATTTTTGATCAGTATAATCGCTGAATGACCATTTACATACAAAATTAAATTCGTTATCAGGGTTATCGCGGCGAACCCTTCTTCATACAAAACTTAAATTTTTTATCAGGATAACCGCTGCGTGGCCCTTTACATACAAATTTTAGGTTTTTATCAGGAAAACTGCTGCGTGGCCCTTTTCATGCAGAACATAATTTTTTTATCAGGATAACTGCTGCGTGGCCCTTTTCATGCAGAACTTAATTTTTTATCAGGATAACCGCTGCGTGGCCCTTTTTCATACAAATCTTATTTTTTTTTATCAGGATAACTGCAGCGTGGTTCTTTTCATACAAAACTTAAATTTGTTATGAGTATAACCGCTGAATGTCCCTTTTCCATACAAATCTTTTTTTTTATCAGGATAACTGCAGCGTGGTTCTTTTCATACAAAACTAAAATTTGTTATCAGTATAACCGCTGAATGGCCGTTTTCATACAAATTTTAATTTGTTATCAGGATAACCGCCGACTGGCCCTTTTCATACAAAACTTAAATATTTTATCAGGATAACCGCAGCGTGGCCCTTTACATACAAATTTAAGGTTTTTATCAGGAAAACTGCTGCGTGGCCCTTTTCATGCAGAACTTAATTTTTTTATCAGGATAACCGCTGCGTGGCTCTTTTTCATACAAATCTTTTTTTGTTTTATTAGGATATCAGAAGCGTGGTTCTTTTCATACAAAACTTTAATTTGTTATTAGTTTAACCGCTGAGTGTCCCTTTTCCATACAAATCTTTTTTTGTTTTATCAGGATAACCGCTGCGTGGCCCTTTACATACAAATTTAAGGTTTTTATCAGGAAAACTGCTGCGTGGCCCTTTTCATGCAGAACTTAATTTTTTTTTCAGGATAACCGCTGCGTGGCCCTTTTTCATACAAATCTTATTTTTTTTATCTGGATAACTGCAGCGTGTTTCTTTTCATACAAAACTTAATTTTGTTATCAGGATAATCGCGGCGAGGCCCTTTTTATACAAATCTTTTTTTTTTTTAAGGAAATCAGTAGCGTGGTTCTTTTCATACAAAACTTAAATTTGTAATTAGTATAACCGCTGAATGTCCCTTTTCCATACAAATCTTTTTTTTGTTTTTTCAGGATAACTGCAGCGTGGTTCTTTTCATATAAAACTAAAATTTGTTATTAGTATAACCACTGAAAGGCCCTTTTCAAACAAATTTTAATTTGTTATCAGGAAAACCGCCGCGTGGACCTTTTCATACAAATCTTAAATTTGTTATCAGTGTTATCGCGGCGTACCCTTATTCATACAAAACTTATTTAATTTATCAGGATAACCGCTGCGTGGCCCTTTACATACAAATTTAAGGTTTTTATCAGGATAACTGCTGCGTGGCCATTTTCATGCAGAACTTAATTTTTTTATCAGGATAACCGCTGCGTGGCCCTTTTTCATACAAATCTTATTTTTTTTATCAGGATAACTGCAGCGTGGTTCTTTTCATTCAAAACTAAAATTTGTTATCTGGATAATCGCGGTGTGCCCTTTTTCAGACAAATCTTTTTTTTTTTTTTTATCAGGATAACTGCAGCGTGGTTCTTTTCATGCAAAACTTAAATTTGTTTTCAGGATAACCGCTGAATGGCCATTTACATACAAAATTAAATTCGTTATCAGGGTTATCGCAGCGAACCCTTCTTCATACAAAACTTAAATTTTTTTAGAAGAATAACCGCGGCGTGGCCCTTTACATACAATTTAAGGTTTTTATCAGGATAAATCCTGCGTGGCCCTTTTCATGCAGAACTTAATTTTTTTATCAGGATAACTGCTGCGTGGCCCTTTTCATGCAGAACTTAATTTTTTTATCAGGATAACTGCAGCGTGGTTCTTTTCATACAAAACTTAAATTTCTTATCAGGATAACCGCTGCGAGGCCCTTTTCATACAAAATTTAAATTTTTGATCAGTATAATCGCTGAATGACCATTTACATACAAAATTAAATTCGTTATCAGGGTTATCGCGGCGAACCCTTCTTCATACAAAACTTAAATTTTTTATCAGGATAACCGCTGCGTGGCCCTTTACATACAAATTTTAGGTTTTTATCAGGAAAACTGCTGCGTGGCCCTTTTCATGCAGAACATATTTTTTTTATCAGGATAACTGCTGCGTGGCCCTTTTCATGCAGAACTTAATTTTTTATCAGGATAACCGCTGCGTGGCCCTTTTTCATACAAATCTTATTTTTTTTTATCAGGATAACTGCAGCGTGGTTCTTTTCATACAAAACTTAAATTTGTTATGAGTATAACCGCTGAATGTCCCTTTTCCATACAAATCTTTTTTTTTATCAGGATAACTGCAGCGTGGTTCTTTTCATACAAAACTAAAATTTGTTATCAGTATAACCGCTGAATGGCCGTTTTCATACAAATTTTAATTTGTTATCAGGATAACCGCCGACTGGCCCTTTTCATACAAAACTTAAATATTTTATCAGGATAACCGCAGCGTGGCCCTTTACATACAAATTTAAGGTTTTTATCAGGAAAACTGCTGCGTGGCCCTTTTCATGCAGAACTTAATTTTTTTATCAGGATAACCGCTGCGTGGCTCTTTTTCATACAAATCTTTTTTTGTTTTATCAGGATATCAGAAGCGTGGTTCTTTTCATACAAAACTTTAATTTGTTATTAGTTTAACCGCTGAGTGTCCCTTTTCCATACAAATCTTTTTTTGTTTTATCAGGATAACCGCTGCGTGGCCCTTTACATACAAATTTAAGGTTTTTATCAGGAAAACTGCTGCGTGGCCCTTTTCATGCAGAACTTAATTTTTTTTTCAGGATAACCGCTGCGTGGCCCTTTTTCATACAAATCTTATTTTTTTTATCTGGATAACTGCAGCGTGTTTCTTTTCATACAAAACTTAATTTTGTTATCAGGATAATCGCGGCGAGGCCCTTTTTATACAAATCTTTTTTTTTTTAAGGAAATCAGTAGCGTGGTTCTTTTCATACAAAACTTAAATTTGTAATTAGTATAACCGCTGAATGTCCCTTTTCCATACAAATCTTTTTTTTGTTTTTTCAGGATAACTGCAGCGTGGTTCTTTTCATATAAAACTAAAATTTGTTATTAGTATAACCACTGAAAGGCCCTTTTCAAACAAATTTTAATTTGTTATCAGGAAAACCGCCGCGTGGACCTTTTCATACAAATCTTAAATTTGTTATCAGTGTTATCGCGGCGTACCCTTATTCATACAAAACTTATTTAATTTATCAGGATAACCGCTGCGTGGCCCTTTACATACAAATTTAAGGTTTTTATCAGGATAACTGCTGCGTGGCCATTTTCATGCAGAACTTAATTTTTTTATCAGGATAACCGCTGCGTGGCCCTTTTTCATACAAATCTTATTTTTTTTATCAGGATAACTGCAGCGTGGTTCTTTTCATTCAAAACTAAAATTTGTTATCTGGATAATCGCGGTGTGCCCTTTTTCAGACAAATCTTTTTTTTTTTTTTATCAGGATAACTGCAGCGTGGTTCTTTTCATGCAAAACTTAAATTTGTTTTCAGGATAACCGCTGAATGGCCATTTACATACAAAATTAAATTCGTTATCAGGGTTATCGCAGCGAACCCTTCTTCATACAAAACTTAAATTTTTTTAGAAGAATAACCGCGGCGTGGCCCTTTACATACAATTTAAGGTTTTTATCAGGATAAATCCTGCGTGGCCCTTTTCATGCAGAACTTAATTTTTTTATCAGGATAAATGCTGCGTGGCCCTTTTCATGCAGAACTTAATTTTTTTATCAGGATAACTGCAGCGTGGTTCTTTTCATACAAAACTTAAATTTCTTATCAGGATAACCGCTGCGAGGCCCTTTTCATACAAAATTTAAATTTTTGATCAGTATAATCGCTGAATGACCATTTACATACAAAATTAAATTCGTTATCAGGGTTATCGCGGCGAACCCTTCTTCATACAAAACTTAAATTTTTTATCAGGATAACCGCTGCGTGGCCCTTTACATACAAATTTTAGGTTTTTATCAGGAAAACTGCTGCGTGGCCCTTTTCATGCAGAACATAATTTTTTTATCAGGATAACTGCTGCGTGGCCCTTTTCATGCAGAACTTAATTTTTTATCAGGATAACCGCCGACTGGCCCTTTTCATACAAAACTTAAATATTTTATCAGGATAACCGCAGCGTGGCCCTTTACATACAAATTTAAGGTTTTTATCAGGAAAACTGCTGCGTGGCCCTTTTCATGCAGAACTTAATTTTTTTATCAGGATAACCGCTGCGTGGCTCTTTTTCATACAAATCTTTTTTTGTTTTATCAGGATATCAGAAGCGTGGTTCTTTTCATACAAAACTTTAATTTGTTATTAGTTTAACCGCTGAGTGTCCCTTTTCCATACAAATCTTTTTTTGTTTTATCAGGATAACCGCTGCGTGGCCCTTTACATACAAATTTAAGGTTTTTATCAGGAAAACTGCTGCGTGGCCCTTTTCATGCAGAACTTAATTTTTTTTTCAGGATAACCGCTGCGTGGCCCTTTTTCATACAAATCTTATTTTTTTTATCTGGATAACTGCAGCGTGTTTCTTTTCATACAAAACTTAATTTTGTTATCAGGATAATCGCGGCGAGGCCCTTTTTATACAAATCTTTTTTTTTTTTAAGGAAATCAGTAGCGTGGTTCTTTTCATACAAAACTTAAATTTGTAATTAGTATAACCGCTGAATGTCCCTTTTCCATACAAATCTTTTTTTTGTTTTTTCAGGATAACTGCAGCGTGGTTCTTTTCATATAAAACTAAAATTTGTTATTAGTATAACCACTGAAAGGCCCTTTTCAAACAAATTTTAATTTGTTATCAGGAAAACCGCCGCGTGGACCTTTTCATACAAATCTTAAATTTGTTATCAGTGTTATCGCGGCGTACCCTTATTCATACAAAACTTATTTAATTTATCAGGATAACCGCTGCGTGGCCCTTTACATACAAATTTAAGGTTTTTATCAGGATAACTGCTGCGTGGCCATTTTCATGCAGAACTTAATTTTTTTATCAGGATAACCGCTGCGTGGCCCTTTTTCATACAAATCTTATTTTTTTTATCAGGATAACTGCAGCGTGGTTCTTTTCATTCAAAACTAAAATTTGTTATCTGGATAATCGCGGTGTGCCCTTTTTCAGACAAATCTTTTTTTTTTTTTTTTATCAGGATAACTGCAGCGTGGTTCTTTTCATGCAAAACTTAAATTTGTTTTCAGGATAACCGCTGAATGGCCATTTACATACAAAATTAAATTCGTTATCAGGGTTATCGCAGCGAACCCTTCTTCATACAAAACTTAAATTTTTTTAGAAGAATAACCGCGGCGTGGCCCTTTACATACAATTTAAGGTTTTTATCAGGATAAATCCTGCGTGGCCCTTTTCATGCAGAACTTAATTTTTTTATCAGGATAACTGCTGCGTGGCCCTTTTCATGCAGAACTTAATTTTTTTATCAGGATAACTGCAGCGTGGTTCTTTTCATACAAAACTTAAATTTCTTATCAGGATAACCGCTGCGAGGCCCTTTTCATACAAAATTTAAATTTTTGATCAGTATAATCGCTGAATGACCATTTACATACAAAATTAAATTCGTTATCAGGGTTATCGCGGCGAACCCTTCTTCATACAAAACTTAAATTTTTTATCAGGATAACCGCTGCGTGGCCCTTTACATACAAATTTAAGGTTTTTATCAGGAAAACTGCTGCGTGGCCCTTTTCATGCAGAACATAATTTTTTTATCAGGATAACTGCTGCGTGGCCCTTTTCATGCAGAACTTAATTTTTTATCAGGATAACCGCTGCGTGGCCCTTTTTCATACAAATCTTATTTTTTTTTATCAGGATAACTGCAGCGTGGTTCTTTTCATACAAAACTTAAATTTGTTATGAGTATAACCGCTGAATGTCCCTTTTACATACAAATCTTTTTTTTTATCAGGATAACTGCAGCGTGGTTCTTTTCATACAAAACTAAAATTTGTTATCAGTATAACCGCTGAATGGCCGTTTTCATACAAATTTTAATTTGTTATCAGGAAAACCGCCGCGTGGCCCTTTTCATACAAAACTTTAATTCGTTATCAGGATAATATCGGCGTGCTCTTTTTGAGACAAACCTTCTTCATACAAAACTAAATTTTTTTTAACAGAATAACCGCGGCGTGGCCCTTTACATACAATTTAAGGTTTTTATAAGGATAACTCCTGCGTGGCCCTTTTCATGCAGAACTTAATATTTTTATCAGGATAACTGCAGCGTGGTTCTTTTCATACAAAACTTAAATTTCTTATCAGGATAACCGCTGCGAGGCCCTTTTTATACAAAATTTAAATTTTTGATCAGTATAATCGCTGAATGGCCATTTACATACAAAATTAAATTCGTTATCAGGGTTATCGCGGCGAACCCTTCTTCATACAAAACATAAATTTTTTATCAGGATAACCGCTGCGTGGCCCTTTACATACAAATTTAAGGTTTTTATCAGGAAAACTGCTGCGTGGCCCTTTTCATGCAGAACTTAATTTTTTTATCAGGATAACCGCTGCGTCGCTCTTTTTCATAAAAAATCTTTTTTTGTTTTATCAGGATATCAGAAGCGTGGTTCTTTTCATACAAAATTTTAATTTGTTATTAGTTTAACCGCTGAGTGTCCCTTTTCCATACAAATCTTTTTTTGTTTTATCAGGATAACTGCAGCGTGGTTCTTTTCATACAAATCTAAAATTTGTTATCAGTATAATCGCTGAATGGCCCTTATCATACAAATCTTAATTTTTTTATCAGGATAACCGCTGCGTGGCCCTTTACATACAAATTTAAGGTTTTTATCAGGAAAACTGCAGCGTGGCCCTTTTCATGCAGAACATAATTTTTTTTTCAGGATAACCGCTGCTTGGCCCTTTTTCATACAAATCTTATTTTTTTTATCTGGATAACTGCAGCGTGGTTCTTTTCATACAAAACTTAATTTTGTTATAAGGATAATCGCGGCGAGGCCCTTTTTATACAAATCTTTTTTTTTTTTTAAGGAAATCAGTAGCGTGGTTCTTTTCATACAAAATTTAAATTTGTAATTAGTATAACCGCTAAATGTCCTTTTTCCATACAAATCTTTTTTTGTTTTTTCAGGATAACTGCAGCGTGGTTCTTTTCATATAAAACTAAAATTTGTTATTAGTATAACCGCTGAATGGCCCATTTCAAACAAATTTTAATTTGTTATCAGGAAAACCGCCGCGTGGCCCTTTTCATACAAAACTTAAATTCGTTATCAGGATAATCGCGGCGTGAACTTTTTCAGACAATCTTATTTTTTTTTATCAGGATAACTGCAGCGTGGTTCTTTTCATACAAAACTTAAATTTGTTATCAAGATAATCGCGGCGTGGCCCTTTTCATACAAATCAGATTTTTTTATAAAGAAATCAGTAGCGTGGTTCTTTTCATACAAAACTTAAATTTGTTATCAGTGAAACCGCTGAATGGCCCTTTTCAAACAAATTTTAATTTGTTATCAGGAAAACCGCCGTGTGGCCCTTTTCATACAAAACTTTAATTCGTTATCAGGATAATAGCGGCGTGCTCTTTTTGAGAAAAATCTTATTTTTTTTATCAGGATAACTGCAGCGTGGTTCTTTTCATACAAACTTAAATTTGTTATCAGGATAACCGCGGCGTGGCCCTTTTCATACAAATCTTAAATTTGTTATCAGTGTTATCGCGGCGTACCCTTCTTCATACAAAACTTAATTTTTTTATCAGGATAACCGCTGCGTGGCCCTTAACATACAAATTTAAGGTTTTTATCAGGAAAACTGCTGCGTGGCCCTTATCATGCAGAACTTAATTTTTTTATCAGGATAACTGCTGCGTGGCCCTTTTCATGCAGAACTTAATTTTTTCATCAGGATAACCGCTGCGTGGCTCTTTTTCATACAAATCTTTTTTTGTTTTATCAGGATATCAGAAGCGTGGTTCTTTTCATACAAAATTTTAATTTGTTATTAGTTTAACCGCTGAGTGTCCCTTTTCCATACAAATCTTTTTTTGTTTTATCAGGATAACTGCAGCGTGGTTCTTTTCATACAAATCTAAAATTTGTTATCAGTATAATCGCTGAATGGCCCTTATCATACAAATCTTAATTTTTTTATCAGGATAACCGCTGCGTGGCCCTTTACATACAAATTTAAGGTTTTTATCAGGAAAACTGCAGCGTGGCCCTTTTCATGCAGAACTTAATTTTTTTTTCAGGATAACCGCTGCTTGGCCCTTTTTCATACAAATCTTATTTTTTTATCTGGATAACTGCAGCGTGGTTCTTTTCATACAAAACTTTATTTTGTTATAAGGATAATCGCGGCGAGGCCCTTTTTATATAAATCTTTTTTTTTTTTAAGGAAATCAGTAGCGTGGTTCTTTTCATACAAAATTTAAATTTGTAATTAGTATAACCGCTAAATGTCCCTTTTCCATACAAATCTTTTTTTGTTTTTTAAGGATAACTGCAGCGTGGTTCTTTTCATATAAAACTAAAATTTGTTATTAGTATAACCGCTGAATGGCCCATTTCAAACAAATTTTAATTTGTTATCAGGAAAACCGCCGCGTGGCCCTTTTCATACAAAACTTAAATTCGTTATCAGGATAATCGCGGCGTGAACTTTTTCAGACAATCTTATTTTTTTTTATCAGGATAACTGCAGCGTGGTTCTTTTCATACAAAACTTAAATTTGTTATCAAGATAATCGCGGCGTGGCCCTTTTCATACAAATCAGATTTTTTTATAAAGAAATCAGTAGCGTGGTTCTTTTCATACAAAACTTAAATTTGTTATCAGTGAAACCGCTGAATGGCCCTTTTCAAACAAATTTTAATTTGTTATCAGGAAAACCGCCGTGTGGCCCTTTTCATACAAAACTTTAATTCGTTATCAGGATAATAGCGGCGTGCTCTTTTTGAGAAAAATCTTATTTTTTTTATCAGGATAACTGCAGCGTGGTTCTTTTCATACAAACTTAAATTTGTTATCAGGATAACCGCGGCGTGGCCCTTTTCATACAAATCTTAAATTTGTTATCAGTGTTATCGCGGCGTACCCTTCTTCATACAAAACTTAATTTTTTTATCAGGATAACCGCTGCGTGGCCCTTTACATACAAATTTAAGGTTTTTATCAGGAAAACTGCTGCGTGGCCCTTATCATGCAGAACTTAATTTTTTTATCAGGATAACTGCTGCGTGGCCCTTTTCATGCAGAACTTAATTTTTTCATCAGGATAACCGCTGCGTGGCTCTTTTTCATACAAATCTTTTTTTGTTTTATCAGGATATCAGAAGCGTGGTTCTTTTCATACAAAATTTTAATTTGTTATTAGTTTAACCGCTGAGTGTCCCTTTTCCATACAAATCTTTTTTTGTTTTATCAGGATAACTGCAGCGTGGTTCTTTTCATACAAATCTAAAATTTGTTATCAGTATAATCGCTGAATGGCCCTTATCATACAAATCTTAATTTTTTTATCAGGATAACCGCTGCGTGGCCCTTTACATACAAATTTAAGGTTTTTATCAGGAAAACTGCAGCGTGGCCCTTTTCATGCAGAACTTAATTTTTTTTTCAGGATAACCGCTGCTTGGCCCTTTTTCATACAAATCTTATTTTTTTTATCTGGATAACGGCAGCGTGGTTCTTTTCATACAAAACTTTATTTTGTTATAAGGATAATCGCGGCGAGGCCCTTTTTATATAAATCTTTTTTTTTTTTAAGGAAATCAGTAGCGTGGTTCTTTTCATACAAAATTTAAATTTGTAATTAGTATAACCGCTAAATGTCCCTTTTCCATACAAATATTTTTTTGTTTTTTCAGGATAACTGCAGCGTGGTTCTTTTCATATAAAACTAAAATTTGTTATTAGTATAACCGCTGAATGGCCCATTTCAAACAAATTTTAATTTGTTATCAGGAAAACCGCCGCGTGGCCCTTTTCATACAAAACTTAAATTCGTTATCAGGATAATCGCAGCGTGAACTTTTTCAGACAATCTTATTTTTTTTTATCAGGATAACTGCAGCGTGGTTCTTTTCATACAAAACTTAAATTTGTTATCAAGATAATCGCGGCGTGGCCCTTTTCATACAAATCAGATTTTTTTATAAAGAAATCAGTAGCGTGGTTCTTTTCATACAAAACTTAAATTTGTTATCAGTGAAACCGCTGAATGGCCCTTTTCAAACAAATTTTAATTTGTTATCAGGAAAACCGCCGCGTGGCCCTTTTCATACAAAACTTTAATTCGTTATCAGGATAATAGCGGCGTGCTCTTTTTGAGAAAAATCTTATTTTTTTATCAGGATAACTGCAGCGTGGTTCTTTTCATATAAAACTAAAATTTGTTATCAGTGAAACCGCTGAATGGCCCTTTTCAAACAAATTTTAATTTGTTATCAGGTAAACCGCCGCGTGGCCCTTTTCATACAAAACTTAAATTCGTTATAAGGATAATAGCGGCGTGCTCTTTTTGAGACAAATCTTATTTTTTTTATCAGGATAACTGCAGCGTGGTTCTTTTCATACAAACTTAAATTTGTTATCAGGATAACCGCGGCGTGGCCCTTTTCATACAAATCTTAAATTTGTTATCAGTGTTATCGCGGCGTACCCTGCTTCATACAAAACTTAATTTTTTTATCAGGATAACCGCTGCGTGGCCCTTTACATACAAATTTAAGGTTTTTATCAGCATAACTGCTGCTTGGCCATTTTCATGCAGAACTTAATTTTTTTATCAGGATAACTGCTGCGTGGTCTTTTTCATGCAGAACTTAATTTTTTTATCAGGATAACCGCTGCGTGGCCCTTTTTCATCCAAATCTTATTTTTTTTATCAGGATAACTGCAGCGTGGTTCTTTTCATACAAACTTAAATTTGTTATCAGAATAACCGCGGCGTGGCCCTTTTCATACAAATCTTAAATTTGTTATCAGTGTTATCGCGGTGTACCTTTCTTCATGCAAAACTTAATTTTTTTATCAGGATAACCGCTGCGTGGCCCTTTATAAACAAATTTAAGGTTTTTATCAGGATAACTGCTGCGTGGCCATTTTCATGTATAACTTAATTTTTTTATCAGGATAACTGCTGCGTGGCCCTTTTCATGCAGAACTTAATTTTTTTATCAGGATAACCGCTGCGTGGCCCTTTTTCATACAAATCTTATTTTTTTTATCAGGATAACTGCAGCGTGGTTCTTTTCATTCAAAACTCAAATTTGTTATCTGGATAATCGCGGTGTGCCCTTTTTCAGACAAATCTTTTTTTTTTATCAGGATAACTACAGCGTGGTTCTTTTCATGCAAAACTTAAATTTGTTATCAGGATAACCGCTGAGTGGCCATTTACATACAAAATTAAATTCGTGATCAGGGTTATCGCAGCGAACCCTTCTTCATACAACACTTAAATTTTTTTAACAGAATAACCGCGGCGTGGCCCTTTACATACAATTTAAGGTTTTTATCAGGATAACTGCTGCGTGGCCCTTTTCATGCAGAACTTAATTTTTTTATCAGGATAACCGCTGCGTTGCCCTTTTTCATACAAATCTTATTTTTTTTATCAGGATAACTGCAGCGTGGTTCTTTTCATTCAAAACTAAAATTTGTTATCTGGATAATCGCGGTGTGCCCTTTTTCAGACAAATCTTTTTTTTTTTTATCAGGATAACTGCAGCTTGGTTCTTTTCATGCAAAACTTAAATTTGTTATCAGGATAACCGCCTGAATGGCCATTTACATACAAAAATAAATTCGTTATCAGGGTTAATCGCAGCGAACCCTTCTTCATACAAAACTTAAATTTTTTTTATCAGGATAACCGCTGCGTGGCCCTTTTTCATACAAATCTTATTTTTTTTATCAGGATAACTGCAGCGTGGTTCTTTTCATACAAAACAAAAATTTGTTATCAGTATAACCGCTGAATGGCCGTTTTCATACAAATTTTAATTTGTTATCAGGATAACCGCCGACTGGCCCTTTTCATACAAAACTTAAATTTTTTATTAGGATAACCGCTGCGTGGCCCTTTACATACAAATTTAAGGTTTTTATCAGGAAAACTGCTGCTTGGCCCTTTTCATGCAGAACTTAATTTTTTTATCAGGATAACCGCTGCGTGGCCCTTTACATACAAATTTAAGGTTTTTATCAGGATAACTGCTGCGTGGCCATTTTCATGCAGAACTTAATTTTTTTATCAGGATAACTGCTGCGGGGCCCTTTTCATGCAGAACTTAATTTTTTTATCAGGATAACTGCAGCGTGGTTCTTTTCATACAAAACAAAAATTTGTTATCAGTATAACCGCTGAATGGCCGTTTTCATACAAATTTTAATTTGTTATCAGGATAACCGCCGAGTGGCCCTTTTCATACAAAACTAAAAAAAATTTATCAGGATAACCGCTGGATGGCCCTTTTCATACAAATCTTATTTTTTTTATAAAGAAATCAGTAGCGTGGTTCTTTTCATACAAAACTTAAATTTGTTATAAGTATAACATACAAAACTCATACAAAACTTAATTTTGTTATCAGGATAATCGTGGCGTGCACTTTTTCAGACAACCTTATTGATTTTTATCTGGATAACTGCAGCCTGGTTCTTTTCATACAAAACTTAAATTTGTTATCAGGATAATTGCGGCGTGGCCCGTTTCATACAAATCTTATTTTTATTATCAGGAAATCAGTAACGTGGTTGTTTTCATACAAAACTAAAGTTTGTAATTAGAATAACGGCTGAATGTCCCTTTTCCATACAAATCTTTTTTTTTTTTCAGGATAACTGCAGCGTGGTTCTTTTCATATAAAACTAAAATTTGTTATCAGGTAAACCGCCGCGTGGCCCTTTTCATACAAAATTAAATTCGTTATAAGGATAATAGCGGCGTGCTCTTTTTGAGACAAATCTTATTTTTTTTATCAGGATAACTGCAGCGTGGTTCTTTTCATGCAAACTTAAATTTGTTATCAGGATAACGACGGCGTGGCCCTTTTCATACAAATCTTAAATTTGTTATCAATGTTATCGCGGCGTACCCTTCTTCATACAAAACTTAATTTTTTATCAGGATAACTGCTGCGTGGCCCTTTTCATGCAGAAATTAATTTTTTTATCAGGATAACCGCTGCGTGGCCCTTTTTCATACAAATCTTATTTTTTTTAACAGGATAACTGCAGCGTGGTTCTTTTCATACAAACTTAAATTTGTTATCAGGATAACCGCGGCGTGGCCCTTTTCATACAAATCTTATTTTTTTTATCAGGATATCAAAAGCGTGGTTCTTTTCATACAAATCTTAAATTTGTTATTAGTATAACCGCTGAATGTCCCTTTTCCATACAAGTCTTTCTTTAATTTTTCGGGATAACTGCAGCATGGTTCTCTACATACAAATCTAAAATTTGTTATCAGTATAACCGCTGAATGGCCCTTTTCAAACAAATTTTAATTTGTTCTTAGGATAACCGCTGCGTGGCCCTTTTCATACAAAATTTAAATTTTTGATCAGTATAACCGCTGAATGGCCCTTTTCAAACAAATTTTAATTTGTTATCAGGATAACCGCCGATAGGCCCTTTTCATACAAAACTTAAATTTGTTATCAGGATTATCGCGGCGTGCCCCTTTTCAGAAAAATATTTTTTTCTTATCAGGATAACTGCAGCTTGTTTTTTTTTCATACAAAACTTAAAATTGTTATCAGGATAACCGCTGCAAGGCCCTTTTCATACAAAATTTAAATTTTTTTATTAGTATTATCGCCGAATGGCCATTTTCACACAAAATTAAATTCGTTATCAGGATATTCGCTGCGTGGCCCTTTTCATACAAATCTTAAATTTGTTATCAGTTTTATCGCGGCGAACCCTTCTTCATACAAAACTTAAATTTTTTTAACAGAATAACCGCGGCGTGGCCCTTTACATACAATTTAAGGTTTTTATCAGGATAACTCCTGCGTGGCCATTTTCATGCAGAACTTAATTTTTTTATCAGGATAACTGCTGCGTGGCCCTTTTCATCCAGAACTTAATTTTTTTATCAGGATAACTGCAGCGTGGTTCTTTTCATACAAAACTTAAATTTCTTATCAGGATAACCGCTGCGAGGCCCTTTTCATTCAAAATTTAAATTTTTGATCAGTATAATCGCTGAATGGCCATTTACATACAAAATTAAATTCGTTATCAGGGTTATCGCGGCGAACCCTTCTTCATTCAAAACTTAAATTTTTTATCAGGATAACCGCTGCGTGGCCCTTTACATACAAATTTAAGGTTTTTATCAGGAAAACTGCTGCGTGGCCCTTTTCATGCAGAACTTAATTTTTTTATCAGGATAACTGCTGCGTGGCCCTTTTCATGCAGAACTTAATTTTTTTATCAGGATAACCGCTGCGTGGCCCTTTTTCATACAAATTCTTATTTTTTTTTATCAGGATAACTGCAGCGTGGTTCTTTTCATACAAAACTTAAATTTGTTATGAGTATAACCGCTGAATGTCCCTTTTCCATACAAATATTTTTTTTATCAGGATAACTGCAGCGTGGTTCTTTTCATACAAAACTTAAATTTTTTATCAGGATAACCGCTGCGTGGCCCTTTACATACAAATTTAAGGTTTTTATCAGGAAAACTGCTGCGTGGCCCTTTTCATGCAGAACTTAATTTTTTTATCAGGATAACTGCTGCGTGGCCCTTTTTATGCAAAACTTAATTTTTTTATCAGGATAACCGCTGCGTGGCTCTTTTTCATACAAATCTTTTTTTGTTTTATCAGGATATCAGAAGCGTGGTTCTTTTCATACAAAACTTTAATTTGTTATTAGTTTAACCGCTGAGTGTCCCTTTTCCATACAAATCTTTTTTTGTTTTATCAGGATAACTGCAGCGTGGTTCTTTTCATACAAATCTAAAATTTGTTATCAGTATAACCGCTGAACGGCCCTTTTCAAACAAATTTTAATTTGTTCTCAGGATAACCGCTGCGTGGCCCTAATCATACAAAATTTAAATTTTTGATCAGTATAACCGCTGAATGGCCCTTTTCATACAAATTTTAATTTTTTTATCAGGATAACCGCCGATAGGCCCTTTTCATACAAAACTTAAATTTGTTATCAGGATTATCGCGGCGTGGCCCTAATCATACAAAATTTAAATTTTTGATCAGTATAACCGCTGAATGGCCCTTTTCATACAAATTTTAATTTTTTTATCAGGATAACCGCCGATAGGCCCTTTTCATACAAAACTTAAATTTGTTATCAGGATTATCGCGGCGTGCCCCTTTTCAGAAAAATATTTTTTTTTTATCAGGATAACTGCAGCTTGTTTCTTTTCATACAAAACTTAAAATTGTTTTCAGGATAACCGCTGCAAGGCCCTTTTCATACAAAATTTAAATTTTTTTATTAGTATTATCGCTGAAACGCCATTTTCACACAAAATTAAATTCGTTATCGAGATATTCGCTGCGTGGCCCTTTTCATACAAATCTTAAATTTGTTATCAGTGTTATCGCGGCGTACCGTTCTTCATACAAAACTTAATTTTTTTATCAGGATAACCGCTGCGTGGCCCTTTACATACAAATTTAAGGTTTTTATCAGGATAACTGCTGCGTGGCCCTTTTCATGCAGAACTTAATTTTTTTATCAGGATAACCGCGGCGTGGCCCTTTTCATACAAATCTTATTTTTTTTATCAGGATATCAGAAGCGTGGTTCTTTTCATACGAAACTTAAATTTGTTATTAGTATAACCGCTGAATGTCCCTTTTCCATACTTATCTTTTTTTGTTCTATCAAGATAACTGCAGCGTGGTTCTTTTCTTACAAATCTAAAATTTGTTATCAGTTTAACCGCTGAATGGCCCTTTTCAAACAAATTTTAATTTGTTATCAGGAAAACCGCTGCGTGGCCCTTTTCATACAAAATTAAAAAATTTTATCAGTATAATCGCTGAATGGATAATTTTCATTCAAATCTTATTTTTTTTATCAGGAAATCAAAAGCGTGGTTCTTTTCATACAAAACTTAAATTTGTTATTAGTATAACCGCTGAATGTCCCTTTTCGATACAAGTCTTTCTTTAATTTTTCGGGATAACTGCAGCATGGTTCTCTACATCCAAATCTAAAATTTGTTATCAGTATAACCGCTGAATGGCCCTTTTAAACAAATTTTAATTTGTTCTCAGGATAACCGCTGCGTGGCCCTTTTCATACAAAATTTAAATTTTTGATCAGTATAACCGCTGAATGGCCCTTTTCAAACAAATTTTAATTTGTTATCAGGATAACCGCCGATAGGCCATTTTCATACAAAACTTAAATTTGTTATCAGGATTATCGCGGCGTGCCCCTTTTCAGAAAAATCTTTTTTTTTTTATCAGGATAACTGCAGCTTGTTTTTTTTCATACAAAACTTAAAATTGTTATCAGGATAACCGCTGCAAGGCCCTTTTCATACAAAATTTAAATTTTTTTATTAGTATTATCGCCGAATGGCCATTTTCACACAAAATTAAATTCGTTATCAGGATATTCGCTGCGTGGCCCTTTTCATACAAATCTTAAATTTGTTATCAGTGTTATCGCGGCGTACCCTTCTTCATACAAAACTTAATTTTTTTATCAGGATAACCGCTGCGTGGCCCTTTACATACAAATTTTAGGTTTTTATCAGGATAACTGCTGCGTGGCCATTTTCATACAGAACTTAATTTTTTTATCAGGATAACCGCTGCGTGGCCCTTTTTCATACAAATCTTATTTTTTAATCAAGATAACTGCAGCGTGGATCTTTTCATTCAAAAACTAAAATTTGTTATCTGGATAATCGCGGTGTGCCCTTTTTCAGACAAATCTTTTTTTTTTTATCAGGATAACTGCAGCGTGGTTCTTTTCATGCAAAACTTAAATTTGTTATCAGGATAACCGCTGAATGGCCATTTACATACAAAATCAAATTCGTTATCAGGGTTATCGCAGCGAACCCTTCTTCATACAAAACTTAAATTTTTTTAACAGAATAACTGCGGCGTGGCCCTTTACATACAATTTAAGGTTTTTATCAGGATAACTCCTGCGTGGCCATTTTCATGCAGAACTTAATTTTTTTATCAGGATAACTGCTGCGTGGCCCTTTTCATGCAGAACTTAATTTTTTTATCAGGATAACTGCAGCGTGGTTCTTTTCATACAAAACTTAAATTTCTTATCAGGATAACCGCTGCGAGGCCCTTTTCATACAAAATTTAAATTTTTGATCATTATAATCGCTGAATGGCCATTTACATACAAAATTAAATTCGTTATCAGGGTTATCGCGGCGAACCTTTCTTCATACAAAACTTAAATTTTTTATCAGGATAACCGCTGCGTGGCCCTTTTCATACAAATTTAAGGTTTTTATCAGGAAAACTGCTGCGTGGCCCTTTTCATGCAGAACTTAATTTTTTTATCAGGATAACTGCTGCGTGGCCCTTTTCATGCAGAACTTAATTTTTTTATCAGGATAACCGCTGCGTGGCCCTTTTTCATACAAATTCTTATTTTTTTTTATCAGGATAACTGCAACGTGGCCCTTTTCATACAAAATTTAAATTTTTGATCAGTATAACCGCTGAATGGCCCTTTTCAAACAAATTTTAATTTGTTATCAGGATAACCGCCGATAGGCCCTTTTCATACAAAACTTAAATTTGTTATCAGGATTATCGCGGCGTACCCCTTTTCAGAAAAATCTTTTTTTTTTACCAGGATAACTGCAGCTTGTTTTTTTTTCATACAAAACTTAAAATTGTTATCAGGATAACCGCTGCAAGGCCCTTTTCATACAAAATTTAAATTTTTTTATTAGTATTATCGCCGAATGGCCATTTTCACACAAAATTAAATTCGTTATCAGGATATTCGCTGCGTGGCCCTTTTCATACAAATCTTAAATTTGTTATCAGTGTTATCGCGGCGAACCCTTCTTCATACAAAACTTAAATTTTTTTAACAGAATAACCGCGGCGTGGCCCTTTACATACAATTTAAGGTTTTTATCAGGATAACTCCTGCGTGGCCATTTTCATGCAGAACTTAATTTTTTTATCAGGATAACTGCTGCGTGGCCCTTTTCATGCAGAACTTAATTTTTTTATCAGGATAACTGCAGCGTGGTTCTTTTCATACAAAACTAAAATTTGTTATCAGTATAACCGCTGAATGGCCGTTTTCATACAAATTTTAATTTGTTATCAGGATAATCGCCGACTGGCCCTTTTCATACAAAACTTAAATTTTTTATTAGGATAACCGCTGCGTGGCCCTTTACATACAAATTTAAGGTTTTTATCAGGAAAACTGCTGCGTGGCCCTTTTCATGCAGAACTTAATTTTTTTATCAGGATAACCGCTGCGTGGCCCTTTATATACAAATTTTAGGTTTTTATCAGGATAACAGCTGCGTGGCCATTTTCATGCAGTACTTAATTTTTTTATCAGGATAACCGCTGCGTGGCCCTTTTTCATACAAATCTTATTTTTTTTATCAGGATAACTGCAGCGTGGTTCTTTTCATTCAAAACTAAAATTTGTTATGTGGATAATCGCGGTGTGCCCTTTTTCAGACAAATCTTTTTTTTTTTATCAGGATAACTGCAGCGTGGTTCTTTTCATGCAAAACTTAAATTTGTTATCAGGATAACCGCCGAATGGCCATTTACATACAAAATTAAATTCGTTATCAGGGTTATCGCAGCGAACCCTTCTTCATACAAAACTTAAATTTTTTTAACAGAATAACCGCGGCGTGGCCCTTTACATACAATTTAAGGTTTTTATCAGGATAACTGCTGCGTGGCCCTTTTCATGCAGAACTAAATTTTTTTATCAGGATAACCGCTGCGTGGCCCTTTTTCATATAAATCTTATTTTTTTTATCAGGATAACTGCAGCGTGGTTCTTTTCATTCAAAACTAAAATTTGTTATCTGGATAATCGCGGTGTGCCCTTTTTCAGACAAATCTTTTTTTTTTTATAAGGATAACTGCAGCTTGGTTCTTTTCATGCAAAACTTAAATTTGTTATCAGGATAACCGCTGAATGGCCATTTACATACAAAATTAAATTAGTTATCAGGGTTATCGCAGCGAACCTTTCTTCATACAAAACTTAAATTTTTTTATCAGGATAACCGCTTCGTGGCCCTTTTTCATACAAATCTTATTTTTTTTATCAGGATAACTGCAGGGTGGTTCTTTTCATACAAAACAAAAATTTGTTATCAGTATAACCGCTGAATGGCCGTTTTCATACAAATTTTAATTTGTTATCAGGATAACCGCCGACTGGCCCTTTTCATACAAAACTTAAATTTTTTATTAGGATAACCGCTGCGTGGCCTATTACATACAAATTTAAGGTTTTTATCAGGAAAACTGCTGCTTGGCCCTTTTCATGCAGAACATAATTTTTTTATCAGGATAACCGCTGCGTGGCCCTTTACATACAAATTTAAGGTTTTTATCAGGATAACTGCTGCGTGGCCCTTTTCATGCAGAACTTAATTTTTTTATCATGATAACCGCTGCGTGGCCCTTTTTCATACAAATTCTTATTTTTTTTAATCAGGATAACTGCAGCGTGGTTCTTTTCATACAAAACTTAAATTTGTTATAAGTATAACCGCTGAATGTCCCTTTTCCATACAAATCTTTTTTTTTATCAGGATAACTGCAGCGTGGTTCTTTTCATACAAAACTAAAATTTGTTATCAGTATAACCGCTGAATGGCCGTTTTCATACAAATTTTAATTTGTTATCAGGATAACCGCCGACTGGCCCTTTTCATACAAAACTTAAAATTTTTATCAGGATAACCGCTGCGTGGCCCTTTACATACAAATTTAAGGTTTTTATCAGGAAAACTGCTGCGTGGCCCTTTTCATGCAGAACTTAATTTTTTTATCACGATAACTGCTGCGTGGCCCTTATCATGCAGAACTTAATTTTTTTATCAGGATAACCGCTGCGTGGCCCTTTTTCATACAAATCTTATTTTTTTTTATCAGGATAACTGCAGCGTGGTTCTTTTCATACAAAACTTAAATTTGTTATGAGTATAACCGCTGAATGTCCCTTTTCCATACAAATCTTTTTTTTTTATCAGGATAACTGCAGCGTGGTTCTTTTCATACAAAACTAAAATTTGTTATCAGTATAACCGCTGAATGGCCGTTTTCATACAAATTTTTATTTGTTATCAGGATAATCGCCGACTGGCCCTTTTCATTCAAAACTTAATTTTTTTATTAGGATAACCGCTGCGTGGCCCTTTACATACAAATTTATGGTTTTTATCAGGAAAACTGCTGCGTGGCCCTTTTCATGCAGAACTTAATTTTTTTATCAGGATAACCGCTGCGTGGCCCTTTATATACAAATTTAAGGTTTTTATCAGGATAACAGCTGCGTGGCCATTTTCATGCAGTACTTAATTTTTTTATCAGGATAACTGCTGCGTGGCCCTTTTCATGCAGAACTTAATTTTTTTATCAGGATAACCGCTGCGTGGCCCTTTTCATACAAATCTAAAATTTGTTATCAGTGTTATCGCGGCGTACCTTTCTTCATGCAAAACTTAATTTTTTTATCAGGATAACCGCTGCGTGGCCCTTTATAAACAAATTTAAGGTTTTTATCAGGATAACTGCTGCGTGGCCATTTTCATGTATAACTTAATTTTTTTATCAGGATAACTGCTGCGTGGCCCTTTTCATGCAGAACCTAATTTTTTTATCAGGATAACCGCTGCGTGGCCCTTTTTCATACAAATCTTATTTTTTTTATCAGGATAACTGCAGCGTGGTTCTTTTCATGCAAAACTTAAATTTGTTATCAGGATAACCGCCGAATGGCCATTTACATACAAAATTAAATTCGTTATCAGGGTTATCGCAGCGAACCCTTCTTCATACAAAACTTAAATTTTTTTAACAGAATAACCGCGGCGTGGCCCTTTACATACAATTTAAGGTTTTTATCAGGATAACTGCTGCGTGGCCCTTTTCATGCAGAACTTAATTTTTTTATCAGGATAACCGCTGCGTGGCCCTTTTTCATATAAATCTTATTTTTTTTATCAGGATAACTGCAGCGTGGTTCTTTTCATTCAAAACTAAAATTTGTTATCTGGATAATCGCGGTGTGCCCTTTTTCAGACAAATCTTTTTTTTTTTATCAGGATAACTGCAGCTTGGTTCTTTTCATGCAAAACTTAAATTTGTTATCAGGATAACCGCTGAATGGCCATTTACATACAAAATTAAATTCGTTATCAGGGTTATCGCAGCGAACCTTTCTTCATACAAAACTTAAATTTTTTTATCAGGATAACCGCTGCGTGGCCCTTTTTCATACAAATCTTATTTTTTTTATCAGGATAACTGCAGCGTGGTTCTTTTCATTCAAAACTAAAATTTCTTATCTGGATAATCGCGGTGTGCCCTTTTTCAGAAAAAACCTTTTTTTTTATCAGGACAACTGCAGCGTGGTTCTTTTCATGCAAAACTTAAATTTGTTATCAGGATAACCGCTGAATGGCTATTTACATACAAAATTAAATTCGTTATCAGGGTTATCGCAGCGAACCCTTCTTCATACAAAACTTAAATTTTTCTAACGGAATAACCGCGGCGTGGCCCTTTACATACAATTTAAGGTTTTTATCAGGATAACTCCTGCGTGGCCCTTTTCATGCAGAACTTAATTTTTTTATCAAGATAACTGCTGCGTGGCCCTTTTCATGCAGAACTTAATTTTTTTATCAGGATAACTGCAGCGTGGTTCTTTTCATACAAAACTTAAATTTCTTATCAGGATAACCGCTGCGAGGCCCTTTTCATACAAAATTTAAATTTTTGATCAGTATAATCGCTGAATGGCCATTTACATACAAAATTAAATTCGTTATCAGGGTTATCGCGGCGAACCCTTCTTCATAAAAAACTTAAATTTTTTATCAGGATAACAGCTGCGTGGCCCTTAACATACAAATTTAAGGTTTTTATCAGGAAAACTGCTGCGTGGCCCTTTTCATGCAGAACTTAATTTTTTTATCAGGATAACCGCTGCGTGGCCCTTTTTCATACAAATTCTTATTTTTTTTAATCAGGATAACTGCAGCGTGGTTCTTTTCATACAAAACTTAAATTTGTTATCAGGATTATCGCGGCGTGGCCCTAATCATACAAAATTTAAATTTTTGATCAGTATAACCGCTGAATGGCCCTTTTCATACAAATTTTAATTTTTTTATCAGGATAACCGCCGATAGGCCCTTTTCATACAAAACTTAAATTTGTTATCAGGATTATCGCGGCGTGCCCCTTTTCAGAAAAATATTTTTTTTTTATCAGGATAACTGCAGCTTGTTTCTTTTCATACAAAACTTAAAATTGTTTTCAGGATAACCGCTGCAAGGCCCTTTTCATACAAAATTTAAATTTTTTTATTAGTATTATCGCTGAAACGCCATTTTCACACAAAATTAAATTCGTTATCGAGATATTCGCTGCGTGGCCCTTTTCATACAAATCTTAAATTTGTTATCAGTGTTATCGCGGCGTACCGTTCTTCATACAAAACCTAATTTTTTTATCAGGATAACCGCTGCGTGGCCCTTTACATACAAATTTAAGGTTTTTATCAGGATAACTGCTGCGTGGCCCTTTTCATGCAGAACTTAATTTTTTTATCAGGATAACCGCGGCGTGGCCCTTTTCATACAAATCTTATTTTTTTTATCAGGATATCAGAAGCGTGGTTCTTTTCATACGAAACTTAAATTTGTTATTAGTATAACCGCTGAATGTCCCTTTTCCATACTTATCTTTTTTTGTTCTATCAAGATAACTGCAGCGTGGTTCTTTTCTTACAAATCTAAAATTTGTTATCAGTTTAACCGCTGAATGGCCCTTTTCAAACAAATTTTAATTTGTTATCAGGAAAACCGCTGCGTGGCCCTTTTCATACAAAATTAAAAAATTTTATCAGTATAATCGCTGAATGGATAATTTTCATTCAAATCTTATTTTTTTTATCAGGAAATCAAAAGCGTGGTTCTTTTCATACAAAACTTAAATTTGTTATTAGTATAACCGCTGAATGTCCCTTTTCCATACAAGTCTTTCTTTAATTTTTCGGGATAACTGCAGCATGGTTCTCTACATCCAAATCTAAAATTTGTTATCAGTATAACCGCTGAATGGCCCTTTTAAACAAATTTTAATTTGTTCTCAGGATAACCGCTGCGTGGCCCTTTTCATACAAAATTTAAATTTTTGATCAGTATAACCGCTGAATGGCCCTTTTCAAACAAATTTTAATTTGTTATCAGGATAACCGCCGATAGGCCATTTTCATACAAAACTTAAATTTGTTATCAGGATTATCGCGGCGTGCCCCTTTTCAGAAAAATCTTTTTTTTTTTATCAGGATAACTGCAGCTTGTTTTTTTTCATACAAAACTTAAAATTGTTATCAGGATAACCGCTGCAAGGCCCTTTTCATACAAAATTTAAATTTTTTTATTAGTATTATCGCCGAATGGCCATTTTCACACAAAATTAAATTCGTTATCAGGATATTCGCTGCGTGGCCCTTTTCATACAAATCTTAAATTTGTTATCAGTGTTATCGCGGCGTACCCTTCTTCATACAAAACTTAATTTTTTTATCAGGATAACCGCTGCGTGGCCCTTTACATACAAATTTTAGGTTTTTATCAGGATAACTGCTGCGTGGCCATTTTCATACAGAACTTAATTTTTTTATCAGGATAACCGCTGCGTGGCCCTTTTTCATACAAATCTTATTTTTTAATCAAGATAACTGCAGCGTGGATCTTTTCATTCAAAACTAAAATTTGTTATCTGGATAATCGCGGTGTGCCCTTTTTCAGACAAATCTTTTTTTTTTTATCAGGATAACTGCAGCGTGGTTCTTTTCATGCAAAACTTAAATTTGTTATCAGGATAACCGCTGAATGGCCATTTACATACAAAATCAAATTCGTTATCAGGGTTATCGCAGCGAACCCTTCTTCATACAAAACTTAAATTTTTTTAACAGAATAACTGCGGCGTGGCCCTTTACATACAATTTAAGGTTTTTATCAGGATAACTCCTGCGTGGCCATTTTCATGCAGAACTTAATTTTTTTATCAGGATAACTGCTGCGTGGCCCTTTTCATGCAGAACTTAATTTTTTTATCAGGATAACTGCAGCGTGGTTCTTTTCATACAAAACTTAAATTTCTTATCAGGATAACCGCTGCGAGGCCCTTTTCATACAAAATTTAAATTTTTGATCAGTATAATCGCTGAATGGCCATTTACATACAAAATTAAATTCGTTATCAGGGTTATCGCGGCAAACCTTTCTTCATACAAAACTTAAATTTTTTATCAGGATAACCGCTGCGTGGCCCTTTTCATACAAATTTAAGGTTTTTATCAGGAAAACTGCTGCGTGGCCCTTTTCATGCAGAACTTAATTTTTTTATCAGGATAACTGCTGCGTGGCCCTTTTCATGCAGAACTTAATTTTTTTATCAGGATAACCGCTGCGTGGCCCTTTTTCATACAAATTCTTATTTTTTTTTATCAGGATAACTGCAACGTGGCCCTTTTCATACAAAATTTAAATTTTTGATCAGTATAACCGCTGAATGGCCCTTTTCAAACAAATTTTAATTTGTTATCAGGATAACCGCCGATAGGCCCTTTTCATACAAAACTTAAATTTGTTATCAGGATTATCGCGGCGTACCCCTTTTCAGAAAAATCTTTTTTTTTTACCAGGATAACTGCAGCTTGTTTTTTTTTCATACAAAACTTAAAATTGTTATCAGGATAACCGCTGCAAGGCCCTTTTCATACAAAATTTAAATTTTTTTATTAGTATTATCGCCGAATGGCCATTTTCACACAAAATTAAATTCGTTATCAGGATATTCGCTGCGTGGCCCTTTTCATACAAATCTTAAATTTGTTATCAGTGTTATCGCGGCGAACCCTTCTTCATACAAAACTTAAATTTTTTTAACAGAATAACCGCGGCGTGGCCCTTTACATACAATTTAAGGTTTTTATCAGGATAACTCCTGCGTGGCCATTTTCATGCAGAACTTAATTTTTTTATCAGGATAACTGCTGCGTGGCCCTTTTCATGCAGAACTTAATTTTTTTATCAGGATAACTGCAGCGTGGTTCTTTTCATACAAAACTAAAATTTGTTATCAGTATAACCGCTGAATGGCCGTTTTCATACAAATTTTAATTTGTTATCAGGATAATCGCCGACTGGCCCTTTTCATACAAAACTTAAATATTTTATTAGGATAACCGCTGCGTGGCCCTTTACATACAAATTTAAGGTTTTTATCAGGAAAACTGCTGCGTGGCCCTTTTCATGCAGAACTTAATTTTTTTATCAGGATAACCGCTGCGTGGCCCTTTATATACAAATTTTAGGTTTTTATCAGGATAACAGCTGCGTGGCCATTTTCATGCAGTACTTAATTTTTTTATCAGGATAACCGCTGCGTGGCCCTTTTTCATACAAATCTTATTTTTTTTATCAGGATAACTGCAGCGTGGTTCTTTTCATTCAAAACTAAAATTTGTTATGTGGATAATCGCGGTGTGCCCTTTTTCAGACAAATCTTTTTTTTTTTTATCAGGATAACTGCAGCGTGGTTCTTTTCATGCAAAACTTAAAATTGTTATCAGGATAACCGCCGAATGGCCATTTACATACAAAATTAAATTCGTTATCAGGGTTATCGCAGCGAACCCTTCTTCATACAAAACTTAAATTTTTTTAACAGAATAACCGCGGCGTGGCCCTTTACATACAATTTAAGGTTTTTATCAGGATAACTGCTGCGTGGCCCTTTTCATGCAGAACTAAATTTTTTTATCAGGATAACCGCTGCGTGGCCCTTTTTCATATAAATCTTATTTTTTTTATCAGGATAACTGCAGCGTGGTTCTATTCATTCAAAACTAAAATTTGTTATCTGGATAATCGCGGTGTGCCCTTTTTCAGACAAATCTTTTTTTTTTTATAAGGATAACTGCAGGTTGGTTCTTTTCATGCAAAACTTAAATTTGTTATCAGGATAACCGCTGAATGGCCATTTACATACAAAATTAAATTAGTTATCAGGGTTATCGCAGCGAACCTTTCTTCATACAAAACTTAAATTTTTTTATCAGGATAACCGCTTCGTGGCCCTTTTTCATACAAATCTTATTTTTTTTATCAGGATAACTGCAGGGTGGTTCTTTTCATACAAAACAAAAATTTGTTATCAGTATAACCGCTGAATGGCCGTTTTCATACAAATTTTAATTTGTTATCAGGATAACCGCCGACTGGCCCTTTTCATACAAAACTTAAATTTTTTATTAGGATAACCGCTGCGTGGCCCATTACATACAAATTTAAGGTTTTTATCAGGAAAACTGCTGCTTGGCCCTTTTCATGCAGAACATAATTTTTTTATCAGGATAACCGCTGCGTGGCCCTTTTTCATACAAATTCTTATTTTTTTTAATCAGGATAACTGCAGCGTGGTTCTTTTCATACAAAACTTAAATTTGTTATAAGTATAACCGCTGAATGTCCCTTTTCCATACAAATCTTTTTTTTTATCAGGATAACTGCAGCGTGGTTCTTTTCATACAAAACTAAAATTTGTTATCAGTATAACCGCTGAATGGCCGTTTTCATACAAATTTTAATTTGTTATCAGGATAACCGCCGACTGGCCCTTTTCATACAAAACTTAAAATTTTTATCAGGATAACCGCTGCGTGGCCCTTTACATACAAATTTAAGGTTTTTATCAGGAAAACTGCTGCGTGGCCCTTTTCATGCAGAACTTAATTTTTTTATCACGATAACTGCTGCGTGGCCCTTTTCATGCAGAACTTAATTTTTTTATCAGGATAACCGCTGCGTGGCCCTTTTTCATACAAATCTTATTTTTTTTTATCAGGATAACTGCAGCGTGGTTCTTTTCATACAAAACTTAAATTTGTTATGAGTATAACCGCTGAATGTCCCTTTTCCATACAAATCTTTTTTTTTTATCAGGATAACTGCAGCGTGGTTCTTTTCATACAAAACTAAAATTTGTTATCAGTATAACCGCTGAATGGCCGTTTTCATACAAATTTTTATTTGTTATCAGGATAATCGCCGACTGGCCCTTTTCATTCAAAACTTAATTTTTTTATTAGGATAACCGCTGCGTGGCCCTTTACATACAAATTTATGGTTTTTATCAGGAAAACTGCTGCGTGGCCCTTTTCATGCAGAACTTAATTTTTTTATCAGGATAACCGCTGCGTGGCCCTTTATATACAAATTTAAGGTTTTTATCAGGATAACAGCTGCGTGGCCATTTTCATGCAGTACTTAATTTTTTTATCAGGATAACTGCTGCGTGGCCCTTTTCATGCAGAACTTAATTTTTTTATCAGGATAACCGCTGCGTGGCCCTTTTCATACAAATCTAAAATTTGTTATCAGTGTTATCGCGGCGTACCTTTCTTCATGCAAAACTTAATTTTTTTATCAGGATAACCGCTGCGTGGCCCTTTATAAACAAATTTAAGGTTTTTATCAGGATAACTGCTGCGTGGCCATTTTCATGTATAACTTAATTTTTTTATCAGGATAACTGCTGCGTGGCCCTTTTCATGCAGAACCTAATTTTTTTATCAGGATAACCGCTGCGTGGCCCTTTTTCATACAAATCTTATTTTTTTTATCAGGATAACTGCAGCGTGGTTCTTTTCATTCAAAACTAAAATTTGTTATCTGGATAATCGCGGTGTTCCCTTTTTCATACAAATCTTATTTTTTTTTATCAGGATAACTGCAGCGTGGTTCTTTTCATACAAAACTTAAATTTGTTATGAGTATAACCGCTGAATGTCCCTTTTCCATACAAATCTTTTTTTTTTATCAGGATAACTGCAGCGTGGTTCTTTTCATACAAAACTTAAATTTGTTATGAGTATAACCGCTGAATGTCCCTTTTCCATACAAATCTTTTTTTTTATCAGGATAACTGCAGCGTGGTTCTTTTCATACAAAACTAAAATTTGTTATCAGTATAACCGCTGAATGGCCGTTTTCATACAAATTTTAATTTGTTATCAGGATAATCGCCGACTGGCCCTTTTCATACAAAACTTAAATTTTTTATTAGGATAACCGCTGCGTGGCCCTTTACATACAAATTAAAGGTTTTTATCAGGAAAACTGCTGCGTGGCCCTTTTCATGCAGAACTTAATTTTTTTATCAGGATAACCGCTGCGTGGCCCTTTATATACAAATTTAAGGTTTTTATCAGGATAACAGCTGCGTGGCCATTTTCATGCAGTACTTAATTTTTTTATCAGGATAACCGCTGCGTGGCCCTTTTTCATACAAATCTTATTTTTTTTATCAGGATAACTGCAGCGTGGTTCTTTTCATTCAAAACTAAAATTTGTTATGTGGATAATCGCGGTGTGCCCTTTTTCAGACAAATCTTTTTTTTTTTTTTATCAGGATAACTGCAGCGTGGTTCTTTTCATGCAAAACTTAAATTTGTTATCAGGATAACCGCTGAATGGCCATTTACATACAAAATTAAATTCGTTATCAGGGTTATCGCAGCGAACCCTTCTTCATACAAAACTTAAATTTTTTTAACAGAATAACCGCGGCGTGGCCCTTTACATACAATTTAAGGTTTTTATCAGGATAACTGCTGCGTGGCCCTTTTCATGCAGAACTTAATTTTTTTATCAGGATAACCGCTGCGTGGCCCTTTTTCATATAAATCTTATTTTTTTTATCAGGATAACTGCAGCGTGGTTCTTTTCATTCAAAACTAAAATTTGTTATCTGGATAATCGCGGTGTGCCCTTTTTCAGACAAATCTTTTTTTTTTTTATCAGGATAACTGCAGCTTGGTTCTTTTCATGCAAAACTTAAATTTGTTATCAGGATAACCGCTGAATGGCCATTTACATACAAAATTAAATTCGTTATCAGGGTTATCGCAGCGAACCTTTCTTCATACAAAACTTAAATTTTTTTATCAGGATAACCGCTGCGTGGCCCTTTTTCATACAAATCTTATTTTTTTTATCAGGATAACTGCAGCGTGGTTCTTTTCATTCAAAACTAAAATTTCTTATCTGGATAATCGCGGTGTGCCCTTTTTCAGAAAAAACCTTTTTTTTTATCAGGACAACTGCAGCGTGGTTCTTTTCATGCAAAACTTAAATTTGTTATCAGGATAACCGCTGAATGGCTATTTACATACAAAATTAAATTCGTTATCAGGGTTATCGCAGCGAACCCTTCTTCATACAAAACTTAAATTTTTCTAACGGAATAACCGCGGCGTGGCCCTTTACATACAATTTAAGGTTTTTATCAGGATAACTCCTGCGTGGCCCTTTTCATGCAGAACTTAATTTTTTTATCAAGATAACTGCTGCGTGGCCCTTTTCATGCAGAACTTAATTTTTTTATCAGGATAACTGCAGCGTGGTTCTTTTCATACAAAACTTAAATTTCTTATCAGGATAACCGCTGCGAGGCCCTTTTCATACAAAATTTAAATTTTTGATCAGTATAATCGCTGAATGGCCATTTACATACAAAATTAAATTCGTTATCAGGGTTATCGCGGCGAACCCTTCTTCATAAAAAACTTAAATTTTTTATCAGGATAACAGCTGCGTGGCCCTTAACATACAAATTTAAGGTTTTTATCAGGAAAACTGCTGCGTGGCCCTTTTCATGCAGAACTTAATTTTTTTATCAGGATAACCGCTGCGTGGCCCTTTTTCATACAAATTCTTATTTTTTTTAATCAGGATAACTGCAGCGTGGTTCTTTTCATACAAAACTTAAATTTGTTATGAGTATAACCGCTGAATGTCCCTTTTCCATACAAATCTTTTTTTTTTATCAGGATAACTGCAGCGTGGTTCTTTTCATACAAAACTAAAAATTTTTATCAGTATAACCGCTGAATGGCCGTTTTAATACAAATTTTAATTTGTTATCAGGATAACCGCCGACTGGCCCTTTTCATACAAAACTTAAAATTTTTATCAGGATAACCGCTGCGTGGCCCTTTACATACAAATTTAAGGTTTTTATCAGGAAAACTGCTGCGTGGCCCTTTTCATGGAGAACTTAATTTTTTTATCACGATAACTGCTGCGTGGCCCTTTTCATGCAGAACTTAATTTTTTTATCAGGATAACCGCTGCGTGGCCCTTTTTCATACAAATCTTATTTTTTTTTATCAGGATAACTGCAGCGTGGTTCTTTTCATACAAAACTTAAATTTGTTATGAGTATAACCGCTGAATGTCCCTTTTCCATACAAATCTTTTTTTTTTATCAGGATAACTGCAGCGTGGTTCTTTTCATACAAAACTAAAAAATTTTATCAGTATAACCGCTGAATGGCCGTTTTCATACAACTTTTAATTTGTTATCAGGATAACCGCCGACTGGCCCTTTTCATACAAAACTTAAATTTTTTATTAGGATAACCGCTGCGTGGCCCTTTACATACAAATTTAAGGTTTTTATCAGGAAAACGGCTGCGTGGCCCTTTTCATGCAGAACTTAATTTTTTTATCAGGATAACCGCTGCGTGGCCCTTTATATACAAATTTAAGGTTTTTATCAGGATAACAGCTGCGTGGCCATTTTCATGCAGTACTTAATTTTTTTATCAGGATAACTGTTGCGTGGCCCTTTTCATGCAGAACTTAATTTTTTTATCAGGATAACCGCTGCGTGGCCCTTTTTCATACAAATCTTATTTTTTTTATCAGGATAACTGCAGCGTGGTTCTTTTCATTCAAAACTAAAATTTGTTATCTGGATAATCGCGGTGTGCCCTTTTTCAGACAAATATTTTTTTTTTTTATCAGGATAACTGCAGCTTGGTTCTTTTCATGCAAAACTTAAATTTGTTATCAGGATAACCGCTGAATGGCCATTTACATACAAATTTAAATTCGTTATCAGGGTTATCGCAGCGAACCCTTCTTCATACAAAACTTAAATTTTTTTATCAGGATAACCGCTGCGTGGCCCTTTTTCATACAAATCTTATTTTTTTTATCAGGATAACTGCAGCGTGGTTCTTTTCATACAAAACAAAAATTTGTTATCAGTATAACCGCTGAATGGCCGTTTTCATACAAATTTTAATTTGTTATCAGGATAACCGCCGACTGGCCCTTTTCATACAAAACTTAAATTTTTTATTAGGATAACCGCTGTGTGGCCCTTTACATACAAATTTAAGGTTTTTATCAGGAAAACTGCTGCTTGGCCCTTTTCATGCAGAACTTAATTTTTTTATCAGGATAACCGCTGCGTGGCCCTTTACATACAAATTTAAGGTTTTTATCAGGATAACTGCTGCGTGGCCATGTTCATGCAGAACTTAATTTTTTTATCAGGATAACTGCTGCGGGGCCCTTTTCATGCAGAACTTAATTTTTTTATCAGGATAACCGCTGCGTGGCCCTTTTTCATACAAATCTTATTTTTTTTATCAGGATAACTGCAGCGTGGTTCTTTTCATTCAAAACTAAAATTTGTTATGTGGATAATCGCGGTGTGCCCTTTTTCAGACAAATCTTTTTTTTTTTTATCACGATAACTGCAGCGTGGTTCTTTTGATGCAAAACTTAAATTTGTTATCAGGATAACCGCCGAATGGCCATTTACATACAAAATTAAATTCGTTATCAGGGTTATCGCAGCGAACCCTTCTTCATACAAAACTTAAATTTTTTTAACAGAATAACCGCGGCGTGGCCCTTTATATACAATTTAAGGTTTTTATCAGGATAACTCCTGCGTGGCCCTTTTCATGCAGAACTTAATTTTTTTATCAGGATAACTGCTGCGTGGCCCTTTTTATGCAGAACTTAATTTTTTTATCAGGATAACTGCAGCGTGGTTCTTTTCATACAAAACTTAAATTTCTTATCAGGATAACCGCTGCGACGCCCTTTTCATACAAAATTTAAATTTTTGATCAGTATAATCGCTGAATGGCCATTTACATACAAAATTAAATTCGTTATCAGGGTTATCGCAGCGAACCCTTCTTCATACAAAACTTAAATTTTTTTAACAGAATAACCGCGGCGTGGCCCTTTATATACAATTTAAGGTTTTTATCAGGATAACTGCTGCGTGGCCCTTTTCATGCAGAACTTAATTTTTTTATCAGGATAACCGCTGCGTGGCCCTTTTTCATACAAATCTTATTTTTTTTATCAGGATAACTGCAGCGTGGTTCTTTTCATTCAAAACTAAAATTTGTTATCTGGATAATCGCGGTGTGCCCTTTTTCAGACAAATCTTTTTTTTTATCAGGATAACTGCAGCGTGGTTCTTTTCATGCAAAACTTAAATTTGTTATCAGGATAACCGCTGAATTGCCATTTACATACAAAATTAAATTAGTTATCAGGGTTATCGCAGCGAACCCTTCTTCATACAAAACTTAAATTTTTTTAACGGAATAACCGCGGCGTGGCCCTTTACATACTATTTAAGGTTTTTATCAGGATAACTCCTGCGTGGCCCTTTTCATGCAGAACTTAATTTTTTTATCAAGATAACTGCTGCGTGGCCCTTTTCATGCAGAACTTAATTTTTTTATCAGGATAACTGCAGCGTGGTTCTTTTCATACAAAACTTAAATTTCTTATCAGGATAACCGCTGCGAGGCCCTTTTCATACAAAATTTAAATTTTTGATCAGTATAATCGCTGAATGGCCATTTACATACAAAATTAAATTCGTTATCAGGGTTATCGCGGCGAACCCTTCTTCATACAAAACTTAAATTTTTTTAACGGAATAACCGCGGCGTGGCCCTTTACATACTATTTAAGGTTTTTATCAGGATAACTCCTGCGTGGCCCTTTTCATGCAGAACTTAATTTTTTTATCAGGATAACCGCTGCGTGGCCCTTTTTCATACAAATTCTTATTTTTTTTAATCAGGATAACTGCAGCGTGGTTCTTTTCATACAAAACTAAAATTTGTTATCAGTATAACCGCTGAATGGCCGTTTTCATACAAATTTTAATTTGTTATCAGGATAACCGCCGACTGGCCCTTTTCATACAAAACTTAAAATTTTTATCAGGATAACCGCTGCGTGGCCCTTTACATACAAATTTAAGGTTTTCATCAGGAAAACTGCTGCGTGGCCCTTTTCATGCAGAACTTAATTTTTTTATCACGATAACTGCTGCGTGGCCCTTTTCATGCAGAACTTAATTTTTTTATCAGGATATCCGCTGCGTGGCCCTTTTTCATACAAATCTTATTTTTTTTATCAGAATAACTGCAGCGTGGTTCTTTTCATACAAAACTAAAATTATTTATCAGTATATCCGCTGAATGGCCGTTTTCATACAAATTTTAATTTGTTATCAGGATAACCGCCGACTGGCCCTTTTCATACAAAACTTAAATTTTTTATTAGGATAACCGCTGCGTGGCCCTTTACATACAAATTTAAGGTTTTTATCAGGAAAACTGCTGCGTGGCCCTTTTCATGCAGAACTTAATTTTTTTATCAGGATAACCGCTGCGTGGCCCTTTATATACAAATTTAAGGTTTTTATCAGGATAACTGCTGCGTGGCCATTTTCATGCAGTACTAAA
This sequence comes from Hesperophylax magnus, assembly GCA_026573805.1. Taxonomy (NCBI): domain Eukaryota; kingdom Metazoa; phylum Arthropoda; class Insecta; order Trichoptera; family Limnephilidae; genus Hesperophylax; species Hesperophylax magnus. The sequence continues at coordinate 272,089 of JAIUSX010000191.1, read as the reverse complement.
TTTTTTTATCAGGATAACTGCTGCGTGGCCCTTTTCATGCAGAACTTAATTTTTTTATCAGGATAACCGCTGCGTGGCCCTTTTTCATACCAATCTTATTTTTTTTATCAGGATAACTGCAGCGTAGTTCTTTTCATTCAAATCTAAAATTTGTTATCTGGATAATCGCGGTGTGCCCTTTTTCAGACAAATCTTTTTTTTTTTTATCAGGATAACTGCAGCGTGGTTCTTTTCATGCAAAACTTAAATTTGTTATCAGGATAACCGCTGAATGGCCATTTACATACAAAATTAAATTCGTTATCAGGGTTATCGCAGCGAACCCTTCTTCATACAAAACTTAAATTTTTTTAACAGAATAACCGCGGCGTGGCCCTTTACATACAATTTAAGGTTTTTATCAAGATAACTCCTGCTTGGCCCTTTTCATGCAGAACTTAATTTTTTTATCAGGATAACTGCTGCGTGGCCCTTTTCATGCAGAACTTAATTTTTTTATCAGCATAACTGCAGCGTGGTTCTTTTCTTACAAAACTTAAATTTCTTATCAGGATAACCGCTGCGACGCCCTTTTCATACAAAATTTAAATTTTTGATCAGTATAATCGCTGAATGGCCATTTACATACAAAATTAAATTCGTTATCAGGGTTATCGCAGCGAACCCTTCTTCATACAAAACTTAAATTTTTTTAACAGAATAACCGCGGCGTGGCCCTTTATATACAATTTAAGGTTTTTATCAGGATAACTGCTGCGTGGCCCTTTTCATGCAGAACTTAATTTTTTTATCAGGATAACCGCTGCGTGGCCCTTTTTCATACAAATCTTATTTTTTTTATCAGGATAACTGCAGCGTGGTTCTTTTCATTCAAAACTAAAATTTGTTATCTGGATAATCGCGGTGTGCCCTTTTTCAGACAAATCTTTTTTTTTTTTATCAGGATAACTCCTGCGTGGCCCTTTTCATGCAGAACTTAATTTTTTTATCAGGATAACTGCTGCGTGGCCCTTTTTATGCAGAACTTAATTTTTTTATCAGGATAACTGCAGCGTGGTTCTTTTCATACAAAACTTAAATTTCTTATCAGGATAACCGCTGCGACGCCCTTTTCATACAAAATTTAAATTTTTGATCAGTATAATCGCTGAATGGCCATTTACATACAAAATTAAATTCGTTATCAGGGTTATCGCAGCGAACCCTTCTTCATACAAAACTTAAATTTTTTTAACAGAATAACCGCGGCGTGGCCCTTTATATACAATTTAAGGTTTTTATCAGGATAACTGCTGCGTGGCCCTTTTCATGCAGAACTTAATTTTTTTATCAGGATAACCGCTGCGTGGCCCTTTTTCATACAAATCTTATTTTTTTTTATCAGGATAACTGCAGCGTGGTTCTTTTCATACAAAACTAAAATTTGTTATCAGTATAACCGCTGAATGGCCGTTTTCATACAAATTTTAATTTGTTATCAGGATAACCGCCGTCTGGCCCTTTTCATACAAAACTTAAATTTTTTATTAGGATAACCGCTGCGTGGCCCTTTACATACAAATTTAAGGTTTTTATCAGGAAAACTGTTGCGTGGCCCTTTTCATGCAGAACTTAAGTTTTTTATCAGGATAACCGCTGCTTGGCCCTTTACATACAAATTTAAGGTTTTTATCAGGATAACTGCTGCGTGGCCATTTTCAAGCAGAACTTAATTTTTTTTATCAGGATAACTGTTGCGTGGCCCTTTTCATGCAGAACTTAAGTTTTTTATCAGGATAACCGCTGCGTGGCCCTTTACATACAAATTTAAGGTTTTTATCAGGATAACTGCTGCGTGGCCATTTTCATGCAGTACTAAATTTTTTTATCAGGATAACTGCTGCGTGGCCTTTTTCATGCAGAACTTAATTTTTTTATCAGGATAACCGCTGCGTGGCCCTTTTTCATACCAATCTTATTTTTTTTATCAGGATAACTGCAGCGTAGTTCTTTTCATTCAAATCTAAAATTTGTTATCTGGATAATCGCGGTGTGCCCTTTTTCAGACAAATCTTTTTTTTTTTATCAGGATAACTGCAGCGTGGTTCTTTTCATGCAAAACTTAAATTTGTTATCAGGATAACCGCTGAATGGCCATTTACATACAAAATTAAATTCGTTATCAGGGTTATCGCAGCGAACCCTTCTTCATACAAAACTTAAATTTTTTTAACAGAATAACCGCGGCGTGGCCCTTTACATACAATTTAAGGTTTTTATCAAGATAACTCCTGCTTGGCCCTTTTCATGCAGAACTTAATTTTTTTATCAGGATAACTGCTGCGTGGCCCTTTTCATGCAGAACTTAATTTTTTTATCAGCATAACTGCAGCGTGGTTCTTTTCTTACAAAACTTAAATTTCTTATCAGGATAACCGCTGCGACGCCCTTTTCATACAAAATTTAAATTTTTGATCAGTATAATCGCTGAATGGCCATTTACATACAAAATTAAATTCGTTATCAGGGTTATCGCGGCGAACCCTTCTTCATACAAAACTTAAATTTTTTATCAGGATAACCGCTGCGTGGCCCTTTACATACAAATTTAAGGTTTTTATCAGGAAAACTGCTGCGTGGCCCTTTTCATGCAGAACTTAATTTTTTCATCAGGATAACTGCTGCGTGGCCCTTTTCATGCAGAACTTAATTTTTTTATCAGGATAACCGCTGCGTGGCCCTTTTTCATACAAATTCTTATTTTTTTTTATCAGGATAACTGCAGCGTGGTTCTTTTCATTCAAAACTTAAATTTGTTATGAGTATAACCGCTGAATGTCCCTTTTCCATACAAATCTTTTTTTTTATCAGGATAACTGCAGCGTGGTTCTTTTCATACAAAACTAAAATTTGTTATCAGTATAACCGCTGAATGGCCGTTTTCATACAAATTTTAATTTGTTATCAGGATAACCGCCGACTGGCCCTTTTCATACAAAACTTAATTTTTTTATCAGGATAACCGCTGCGTGGCCCTTTACATACAAATTTAAGGTTTTTATCAGGAAAACTGCTGCGTGGCCCTTTTCATGCAGAACTTAATTTTTTTATCAGGATAACTGCTGCGTGGCCCTTTTCATGCAGAACTTAATTTTTTTATCAGAATAACCGCTGCGTGGCTCTTTTTCATACAAATCTTTTTTTTTTTATCAGGATATCAGAAGCGTTGTTCTTTTCATACAAAACTTTAATTTGTTATTAGTTTAACCGCTGAGTGTCCCTTTTCCATACAAATCTTTTTTTGTTTTATCAGGATAACTGCAGCGTGGTTCTTTTCATACAAATCTAAAATTTGTTATCAGTATAATCGCTGAATGGCCCTTATCATACAAATCTTAATTTTTTTATCAGGATAACCGCTGCGTGGCCCTTTACATACAAATTTAAGGTTATAATCAGGAAAACTGCTGCGTGGCCCTTTTCATGCAGAACTTAATTTTTTTTTCAGGATAACCGCTGCTTGGCCCTTTTTCATACAAATTTTATTTTTTTTATATGGATAACTGCAGCGTGGTTCTTTTCATACAAAACTTAATTTTGTTATCAGGATAATCGCGGCGAGGCCCTTTTTATACAAATCTTTTTTTTTTTTTAGGAAATCAGTAGCTCGGTTCTTTTCATACAAAACTTAAATTTGTAATTAGTATAACCGCTGAATGTCCCTTTTCCATACAAATCTTTTTTTGTTTTTTCAGGATAACTGCAGCGTGGTTCTTTTCATATAAAACTAAAATTTGTTATTAGTATAACCGCTGAATGGCCCTTTTCAAACAAATTTTAATTTGTTATCAGGAAAACCGCCGCGTGGCCCTTTTCATACAAAACTTAAATTCGTTATCAGGATAATCGCGGCGTGAACTTTTTCAGACAATCTTATTTTTTTTATCAGGATAACTGCAGCGTGGTTCTTTTCATACAAAACTTAAATTTGTTATCAAGATTATCGCGGCGTGGCCCTTTTCATACAAATCAGATTTTTTTTATAAAGAAATCAGTAGCGTGGTTCTTTTCATACAAAACTTAAATTTGTTATTAGTATAACATACAAAACTTATACAAAACTTAATTTTGTTATCAGGATAATCGTGGCGTGCACTTTTTCAGACAACCTTATTGATTTTTATCTGGATAACTGCAGCCTGGTTCTTTTCATACAAAACTTAAATTTGTTATCAGGATAATCGCGGCGTGGCCCTTTTCATACAAATCTAATTTTTTTTATCAGAAAATCAGTAGCGTGGTTCTTTTCATACAAAACTAAAATTTGTAATTAGAATAACGGCTGAATGTCCCTTTTCATACAAATCTTAAATTTGTAATCAGTGTTATCGCGGCGTACCCTTCTTCATACAAAACTTAATTTTTTTATCAGGATAACCGCTGCGTGGCCCTTAACATACAAATTTAAGGTTTTTATCAGGAAAACTGCTGCGTGGCCCTTATCATGCAGAACTTAATTTTTTTATCAGGATAACTGCTGCGTGGCCCTTTTCATGCAGAACTTAATTTTTTTATCAGGATAACCGCTGCGTGGCTCTTTTTCATACAAATCTTTTGTTGTTTTATCAGAATATCAGAAGCGTGGTTCTTTTCATACAAAACTTTAATTTGTTATTAGTTTAACCGCTGAATGTCCGTTTTCCATACAAATCTTTTTTTGTTTTATCAGGATAACTGCAGCGTGGTTCTTTTCATACAAATCTAAAATTTGTTATTAGTATAATCGCTGAATGGCCCTTATCATACAAATCTTATTTTTTATCAGGATGTTAGCAGCGTGGTTCTTTTTATACAAAACTTAAATTTGTTATGAGTATATCCGCTGAATGGCCCTTTTCATACATATTTTAATTTGTTATCAGGATAACCGCCGAGTGGCCCTTTTCATACAAAACTAAAAAAAATTTATCAGGATAACCGCTGGATGGCCCTTTTCATACAAATCTTATTTTTTTTATAAAGAAATCAGTAGCGTGGTTCTTTTCATACAAAACTTAAATTTGTTATAAGTATAACATACAAAACTCATACAAAACTTAATTTTGTTATCAGGATAATCGTGGCGTGCACTTTTTCAGACAACCTTATTGATTTTTATCTGGATAACTGCAGCCTGGTTCTTTTCATACAAAACTTAAATTTGTTATCAGGATAATTGCGGCGTGGCCCTTTTCATACAAATCTTATTTTTATTATCAGGAAATCAGTAACGTGGTTGTTTTCATACAAAACTAAAGTTTGTAATTAGAATAACGGCTGAATGTCCCTTTTCCATACAAATCTTTTTTTTTTTTTCAGGATAACTGCAGCGTGGTTCTTTTCATATAAAACTAAAATTTGTTATCAGGTAAACCGCCGCGTGGCCCTTTTCATACAAAACTAAAATTCGTTATAAGGATAATAGCGGCGTGCTCTTTTTGAGACAAATCTTATTTTTTTTATCAGGATAACTGCAGCGTGGTTCTTTTCATGCAGAACTTAATTTTTTTATCAGGATAACCGCTGCGTGGCCCTTTTTCATACAAATCTTATTTTTTTTAACAGGATAACTGCAGCGTGGTTCTTTTCATACAAACTTAAATTTGTTATCAGGATAACCGCGGCGTGGCCCTTTTCATACAAATCTTATTTTTTTTATCAGGATATCAAAAGCGTGGTTCTTTTCATACAAAACTTAAATTTGTTATTAGTATAACCGCTGAATGTCCCTTTTCCATACAAGTCTTTCTTTAATTTTTCGGGATAACTGCAGCATGGTTCTCTACATACAAATCTAAAATTTGTTATCAGTATAACCGCTGAATGGCCCTTTTCAAACAAATTTTAATTTGTTCTTAGGATAACCGCTGCGTGGCCCTTTTCATACAAAATTTAAATTTTTGATTAGTATAACCGCTGAATGGCCCTTTTCAAACAAATTTTAATTTGTTATCAGGATAACCGCCGATAGGCCCTTTTCATACAAAACTTAAATTTGTTATCAGGATTATCGCGGCGTGCCCCTTTTCAGAAAAATCTTTTTTTCTTATCAGGATAACTGCAGCTTGTTTTTTTTCATACAAAACTTAAAATTGTTATCAGGATAACCGCTGCAAGGCCCTTTTCATACAAAATTTAAATTTTTTTATTAGTATTATCGCCGAATGGCCATTTTCACACAAAATTAAATTCGTTATCAGGATATTCGCTGCGTGGCCCTTTTCATACAAATCTTAAATTTGTTATCAGTGTTATCGCGGCGAACCCTTCTTCATACAAAACTTAAATTTTTTTAACAGAATAACCGCGGCGTGGCCCTTTACATACAATTTAAGGTTTTTATCAGGATAACTCCTGCGTGGCCATTTTCATGCAGAACTTAATTTTTTTATCAGGATAACTGCTGCGTGGCCCTTTTCATGCAGAACTTAATTTTTTTATCAGGATAACTGCAGCGTGGTTCTTTTCATACAAAACTTAAATTTCTTATCAGGATAACCGCTGCGAGGCCCTTTTCATACAAAATTTAAATTTTTGATCAGTATAATCGCTGAATGGCCATTTACATACAAAATTAAATTCGTTATCAGGGTTATCGCGGCGAACCCTTCTTCATACAAAACTTAAATTTTTTTAACAGAATAACCGCGGCGTGGCCCTTTACATACAATTTAAGGTTTTTATCAGGATAACTCCTGCGTGGCCATTTTCATGCAGAACTTAATTTTTTTATCAGGATAACTGCTGCGTGGCCCTTTTCATGCAGAACTTAATTTTTTTATCAGGATAACTGCTGCGTGGCCCTTTTTATGCAAAAGTTAATTTTTTTATCAGGATAACCGCTGCGTGGCTCTTTTTCATACAAATCTTTTTTTGTTTTATCAGGATATCAGAAGCGTGGTTCTTTTCATACAAAACTTTAATTTGTTATTAGTTTAACCGCTGAGTGTCCCTTTTCCATACAAATCTTTTTTTGTTTTATCAGGATAACTGCAGCGTGGTTCTTTTCATACAAATCTAAAATTTGTTATCAGTATAACCGCTGAACGGCCCTTTTCAAACAAATTTTAATTTGTTCTCAGGATAACCGCTGCGTGGCCCTAATCATACAAAATTTAAATTTTTGATCAGTATAACCGCTGAATGGCCCTTTTCATACAAATTTTAATTTTTTTATCAGGATAACCGCCGATAGGCCCTTTTCATACAAAACTTAAATTTGTTATCAGGATTATCGCGGCGTGGCCCTAATCATACAAAATTTAAATTTTTGATCAGTATAACCGCTGAATGGCCCTTTTCATACAAATTTTAATTTTTTTATCAGGATAACCGCCGATAGGCCCTTTTCATACAAAACTTAAATTTGTTATCAGGATTATCGCGGCGTGCCCCTTTTCAGAAAAATATTTTTTTTTTATCAGGATAACTGCAGCGTGGTTCTTTTCATACAAAACTTAAATTTGTTATCAGGATTATCGCGGCGTGGCCCTAATCATACAAAATTTAAATTTTTGATCAGTATAACCGCTGAATGGCCCTTTTCATACAAATTTTAATTTTTTTATCAGGATAACCGCCGATAGGCCCTTTTCATACAAAACTTAAATTTGTTATCAGGATTATCGCGGCGTGCCCCTTTTCAGAAAAATATTTTTTTTTTATCAGGATAACTGCAGCTTGTTTCTTTTCATACAAAACTTAAAATTGTTTTCAGGATAACCGCTGCAAGGCCCTTTTCATACAAAATTTAAATTTTTTTATTAGTATTATCGCTGAAACGCCATTTTCACACAAAATTAAATTCGTTATCGAGATATTCGCTGCGTGGCCCTTTTCATACAAATCTTAAATTTGTTATCAGTGTTATCGCGGCGTACCGTTCTTCATACAAAACCTAATTTTTTTATCAGGATAACCGCTGCGTGGCCCTTTACATACAAATTTAAGGTTTTTATCAGGATAACTGCTGCGTGGCCCTTTTCATGCAGAACTTAATTTTTTTATCAGGATAACCGCGGCGTGGCCCTTTTCATACAAATCTTATTTTTTTTATCAGGATATCAGAAGCGTGGTTCTTTTCATACGAAACTTAAATTTGTTATTAGTATAACCGCTGAATGTCCCTTTTCCATACTTATCTTTTTTTGTTCTATCAAGATAACTGCAGCGTGGTTCTTTTCTTACAAATCTAAAATTTGTTATCAGTTTAACCGCTGAATGGCCCTTTTCAAACAAATTTTAATTTGTTATCAGGAAAACCGCTGCGTGGCCCTTTTCATACAAAATTAAAAAATTTTATCAGTATAATCGCTGAATGGATAATTTTCATTCAAATCTTATTTTTTTTATCAGGAAATCAAAAGCGTGGTTCTTTTCATACAAAACTTAAATTTGTTATTAGTATAACCGCTGAATGTCCCTTTTCCATACAAGTCTTTCTTTAATTTTTCGGGATAACTGCAGCATGGTTCTCTACATCCAAATCTAAAATTTGTTATCAGTATAACCGCTGAATGGCCCTTTTAAACAAATTTTAATTTGTTCTCAGGATAACCGCTGCGTGGCCCTTTTCATACAAAATTTAAATTTTTGATCAGTATAACCGCTGAATGGCCCTTTTCAAACAAATTTTAATTTGTTATCAGGATAACCGCCGATAGGCCATTTTCATACAAAACTTAAATTTGTTATCAGGATTATCGCGGCGTGCCCCTTTTCAGAAAAATCTTTTTTTTTTTATCAGGATAACTGCAGCTTGTTTTTTTTCATACAAAACTTAAAATTGTTATCAGGATAACCGCTGCAAGGCCCTTTTCATACAAAATTTAAATTTTTTTATTAGTATTATCGCCGAATGGCCATTTTCACACAAAATTAAATTCGTTATCAGGATATTCGCTGCGTGGCCCTTTTCATACAAATCTTAAATTTGTTATCAGTGTTATCGCGGCGTACCCTTCTTCATACAAAACTTAATTTTTTTATCAGGATAACCGCTGCGTGGCCCTTTACATACAAATTTTAGGTTTTTATCAGGATAACTGCTGCGTGGCCATTTTCATACAGAACTTAATTTTTTTATCAGGATAACCGCTGCGTGGCCCTTTTTCATACAAATCTTATTTTTTAATCAAGATAACTGCAGCGTGGATCTTTTCATTCAAAACTAAAATTTGTTATCTGGATAATCGCGGTGTGCCCTTTTTCAGACAAATCTTTTTTTTTTTATCAGGATAACTGCAGCGTGGTTCTTTTCATGCAAAACTTAAATTTGTTATCAGGATAACCGCTGAATGGCCATTTACATACAAAATCAAATTCGTTATCAGGGTTATCGCAGCGAACCCTTCTTCATACAAAACTTAAATTTTTTTAACAGAATAACTGCGGCGTGGCCCTTTACATACAATTTAAGGTTTTTATCAGGATAACTCCTGCGTGGCCATTTTCATGCAGAACTTAATTTTTTTATCAGGATAACTGCTGCGTGGCCCTTTTCATGCAGAACTTAATTTTTTTATCAGGATAACTGCAGCGTGGTTCTTTTCATACAAAACTTAAATTTCTTATCAGGATAACCGCTGCGAGGCCCTTTTCATACAAAATTTAAATTTTTGATCAGTATAATCGCTGAATGGCCATTTACATACAAAATTAAATTCGTTATCAGGGTTATCGCGGCAAACCTTTCTTCATACAAAACTTAAATTTTTTATCAGGATAACCGCTGCGTGGCCCTTTTCATACAAATTTAAGGTTTTTATCAGGAAAACTGCTGCGTGGCCCTTTTCATGCAGAACTTAATTTTTTTATCAGGATAACTGCTGCGTGGCCCTTTTCATGCAGAACTTAATTTTTTTATCAGGATAACCGCTGCGTGGCCCTTTTTCATACAAATTCTTATTTTTTTTTATCAGGATAACTGCAACGTGGCCCTTTTCATACAAAATTTAAATTTTTGATCAGTATAACCGCTGAATGGCCCTTTTCAAACAAATTTTAATTTGTTATCAGGATAACCGCCGATAGGCCCTTTTCATACAAAACTTAAATTTGTTATCAGGATTATCGCGGCGTACCCCTTTTCAGAAAAATCTTTTTTTTTTACCAGGATAACTGCAGCTTGTTTTTTTTTCATACAAAACTTAAAATTGTTATCAGGATAACCGCTGCAAGGCCCTTTTCATACAAAATTTAAATTTTTTTATTAGTATTATCGCCGAATGGCCATTTTCACACAAAATTAAATTCGTTATCAGGATATTCGCTGCGTGGCCCTTTTCATACAAATCTTAAATTTGTTATCAGTGTTATCGCGGCGAACCCTTCTTCATACAAAACTTAAATTTTTTTAACAGAATAACCGCGGCGTGGCCCTTTACATACAATTTAAGGTTTTTATCAGGATAACTCCTGCGTGGCCATTTTCATGCAGAACTTAATTTTTTTATCAGGATAACTGCTGCGTGGCCCTTTTCATGCAGAACTTAATTTTTTTATCAGGATAACTGCAGCGTGGTTCTTTTCATACAAAACTAAAATTTGTTATCAGTATAACCGCTGAATGGCCGTTTTCATACAAATTTTAATTTGTTATCAGGATAATCGCCGACTGGCCCTTTTCATACAAAACTTAAATTTTTTATTAGGATAACCGCTGCGTGGCCCTTTACATACAAATTTAAGGTTTTTATCAGGAAAACTGCTGCGTGGCCCTTTTCATGCAGAACTTAATTTTTTTATCAGGATAACCGCTGCGTGGCCCTTTATATACAAATTTTAGGTTTTTATCAGGATAACAGCTGCGTGGCCATTTTCATGCAGTACTTAATTTTTTTATCAGGATAACCGCTGCGTGGCCCTTTTTCATACAAATCTTATTTTTTTTATCAGGATAACTGCAGCGTGGTTCTTTTCATTCAAAACTAAAATTTGTTATGTGGATAATCGCGGTGTGCCCTTTTTCAGACAAATCTTTTTTTTTTTTATCAGGATAACTGCAGCGTGGTTCTTTTCATGCAAAACTTAAAATTGTTATCAGGATAACCGCCGAATGGCCATTTACATACAAAATTAAATTCGTTATCAGGGTTATCGCAGCGAACCCTTCTTCATACAAAACTTAAATTTTTTTAACAGAATAACCGCGGCGTGGCCCTTTACATACAATTTAAGGTTTTTATCAGGATAACTGCTGCGTGGCCCTTTTCATGCAGAACTAAATTTTTTTATCAGGATAACCGCTGCGTGGCCCTTTTTCATATAAATCTTATTTTTTTTATCAGGATAACTGCAGCGTGGTTCTATTCATTCAAAACTAAAATTTGTTATCTGGATAATCGCGGTGTGCCCTTTTTCAGACAAATCTTTTTTTTTTTATAAGGATAACTGCAGCTTGGTTCTTTTCATGCAAAACTTAAATTTGTTATCAGGATAACCGCTGAATGGCCATTTACATACAAAATTAAATTAGTTATCAGGGTTATCGCAGCGAACCTTTCTTCATACAAAACTTAAATTTTTTTATCAGGATAACCGCTTCGTGGCCCTTTTTCATACAAATCTTATTTTTTTTATCAGGATAACTGCAGGGTGGTTCTTTTCATACAAAACAAAAATTTGTTATCAGTATAACCGCTGAATGGCCGTTTTCATACAAATTTTAATTTGTTATCAGGATAACCGCCGACTGGCCCTTTTCATACAAAACTTAAATTTTTTATTAGGATAACCGCTGCGTGGCCCTTTACATACAAATTTAAGGTTTTTATCAGGAAAACGGCTGCGTGGCCCTTTTCATGCAGAACTTAATTTTTTTATCAGGATAACCGCTGCGTGGCCCTTTATATACAAATTTAAGGTTTTTATCAGGATAACAGCTGCGTGGCCATTTTCATGCAGTACTTAATTTTTTTATCAGGATAACTGTTGCGTGGCCCTTTTCATGCAGAACTTAATTTTTTTATCAGGATAACCGCTGCGTGGCCCTTTTTCATACAAATCTTATTTTTTTTATCAGGATAACTGCAGCGTGGTTCTTTTCATTCAAAACTAAAATTTGTTATCTGGATAATCGCGGTGTGCCCTTTTTCAGACAAATATTTTTTTTTTTTATCAGGATAACTGCAGCTTGGTTCTTTTCATGCAAAACTTAAATTTGTTATCAGGATAACCGCTGAATGGCCATTTACATACAAATTTAAATTCGTTATCAGGGTTATCGCAGCGAACCCTTCTTCATACAAAACTTAAATTTTTTTATCAGGATAACCGCTGCGTGGCCCTTTTTCATACAAATCTTATTTTTTTTATCAGGATAACTGCAGCGTGGTTCTTTTCATACAAAACAAAAATTTGTTATCAGTATAACCGCTGAATGGCCGTTTTCATACAAATTTTAATTTGTTATCAGGATAACCGCCGACTGGCCCTTTTCATACAAAACTTAAATTTTTTATTAGGATAACCGCTGTGTGGCCCTTTACATACAAATTTAAGGTTTTTATCAGGAAAACTGCTGCTTGGCCCTTTTCATGCAGAACTTAATTTTTTTATCAGGATAACCGCTGCGTGGCCCTTTACATACAAATTTAAGGTTTTTATCAGGATAACTGCTGCGTGGCCATGTTCATGCAGAACTTAATTTTTTTATCAGGATAACTGCTGCGGGGCCCTTTTCATGCAGAACTTAATTTTTTTATCAGGATAACCGCTGCGTGGCCCTTTTTCATACAAATCTTATTTTTTTTATCAGGATAACTGCAGCGTGGTTCTTTTCATTCAAAACTAAAATTTGTTATGTGGATAATCGCGGTGTGCCCTTTTTCAGACAAATCTTTTTTTTTTTTATCACGATAACTGCAGCGTGGTTCTTTTGATGCAAAACTTAAATTTGTTATCAGGATAACCGCCGAATGGCCATTTACATACAAAATTAAATTCGTTATCAGGGTTATCGCAGCGAACCCTTCTTCATACAAAACTTAAATTTTTTTAACAGAATAACCGCGGCGTGGCCCTTTATATACAATTTAAGGTTTTTATCAGGATAACTCCTGCGTGGCCCTTTTCATGCAGAACTTAATTTTTTTATCAGGATAACTGCTGCGTGGCCCTTTTTATGCAGAACTTAATTTTTTTATCAGGATAACTGCAGCGTGGTTCTTTTCATACAAAACTTAAATTTCTTATCAGGATAACCGCTGCGACGCCCTTTTCATACAAAATTTAAATTTTTGATCAGTATAATCGCTGAATGGCCATTTACATACAAAATTAAATTCGTTATCAGGGTTATCGCAGCGAACCCTTCTTCATACAAAACTAAAATTTTTTTAACAGAATAACCGCGGCGTGGCCCTTTATATACAATTTAAGGTTTTTATCAGGATAACTGCTGCGTGGCCCTTTTCATGCAGAACTTAATTTTTTTATCAGGATAACCGCTGCGTGGCCCTTTTTCATACAAATCTTATTTTTTTTATCAGGATAACTGCAGCGTGGTTCTTTTCATTCAAAACTAAAATTTGTTATCAGGATAACCGCTGCGAGGCCCTTTTCATACAAAATTTAAATTTTTGATCAGTATAATCGCTGAATGGCCATTTACATACAAAATTAAATTCGTTATCAGGGTTATCGCAGCGAACCCTTCTTCATACAAAACTTAAATTTTTTTAACAGAATAACCGCGGCGTGGCCCTTTATATACAATTTAAGGTTTTTATCAGGATAACTGCTGCGTGGCCCTTTTCATGCAGAACTTAATTTTTTTATCAGGATAACCGCTGCGTGGCCCTTTTTCATACAAATCTTATTTTTTTTTATCAGGATAACTGCAGCGTGGTTCTTTTCATACAAAACTAAAATTTGTTATCAGTATAACCGCTGAATGGCCGTTTTCATACAAATTATAATTTGTTATCAGGATAACCGCCGTCTGGCCCTTTTCATACAAAACTTAAATTTTTTATTAGGATAACCGCTGCGTGGCCCTTTACATACAAATTTAAGGTTTTTATCAGGAAAACTGTTGCGTGGCCCTTTTCATGCAGAACTTAAGTTTTTTATCAGGATAACCGCTGCTTGGCCCTTTACATACAAATTTAAGGTTTTTATCAGGATAACTGCTGCGTGGCCATTTTCAAGCAGAACTTAATTTTTTTTATCAGGATAACTGTTGCGTGGCCCTTTTCATGCAGAACTTAAGTTTTTTATCAGGATAACCGCTGCGTGGCCCTTTACATACAAATTTAAGGTTTTTATCAGGATAACTGCTGCGTGGCCATTTTCATGCAGTACTAAATTTTTTTATCAGGATAACTGCTGCGTGGCCTTTTTCATGCAGAACTTAATTTTTTTATCAGGATAACCGCTGCGTGGCCCTTTTTCATACCAATCTTATTTTTTTTATCAGGATAACTGCAGCGTAGTTCTTTTCATTCAAATCTAAAATTTGTTATCTGGATAATCGCGGTGTGCCCTTTTTCAGACAAATCTTTTTTTTTTTATCAGGATAACTGCAGCGTGGTTCTTTTCATGCAAAACTTAAATTTGTTATCAGGATAACCGCTGAATGGCCATTTACATACAAAATTAAATTCGTTATCAGGGTTATCGCAGCGAACCCTTCTTCATACAAAACTTAAATTTTTTTAACAGAATAACCGCGGCGTGGCCCTTTACATACAATTTAAGGTTTTTATCAAGATAACTCCTGCTTGGCCCTTTTCATGCAGAACTTAATTTTTTTATCAGGATAACTGCTGCGTGGCCCTTTTCATGCAGAACTTAATTTTTTTATCAGCATAACTGCAGCGTGGTTCTTTTCTTACAAAACTTAAATTTCTTATCAGGATAACCGCTGCGACGCCCTTTTCATACAAAATTTAAATTTTTGATCAGTATAATCGCTGAATGGCCATTTACATACAAAATTAAATTCGTTATCAGGGTTATCGCGGCGAACCCTTCTTCATACAAAACTTAAATTTTTTATCAGGATAACCGCTGCGTGGCCCTTTACATACAAATTTAAGGTTTTTATCAGGAAAACTGCTGCGTGGCCCTTTTCATGCAGAACTTAATTTTTTCATCAGGATAACTGCTGCGTGGCCCTTTTCATGCAGAACTTAATTTTTTTATCAGGATAACCGCTGCGTGGCCCTTTTTCATACAAATTCTTATTTTTTTTTATCAGGATAACTGCAGCGTGGTTCTTTTCATTCAAAACTTAAATTTGTTATGAGTATAACCGCTGAATGTCCCTTTTCCATACAAATCTTTTTTTTTATCAGGATAACTGCAGCGTGGTTCTTTTCATACAAAACTAAAATTTGTTATCAGTATAACCGCTGAATGGCCGTTTTCATACAAATTTTAATTTGTTATCAGGATAACCGCCGACTGGCCCTTTTCATACAAAACTTAATTTTTTTATCAGGATAACCGCTGCGTGGCCCTTTACATACAAATTTAAGGTTTTTATCAGGAAAACTGCTGCGTGGCCCTTTTCATGCAGAACTTAATTTTTTTATCAGGATAACTGCTGCGTGGCCCTTTTCATGCAGAACTTAATTTTTTTATCAGAATAACCGCTGCGTGGCTCTTTTTCATACAAATCTTTTTTTTTTTATCAGGATATCAGAAGCGTTGTTCTTTTCATACAAAACTTTAATTTGTTATTAGTTTAACCGCTGAGTGTCCCTTTTCCATACAAATCTTTTTTTGTTTTATCAGGATAACTGCAGCGTGGTTCTTTTCATACAAATCTAAAATTTGTTATCAGTATAATCGCTGAATGGCCCTTATCATACAAATCTTAATTTTTTTATCAGGATAACCGCTGCGTGGCCCTTTACATACAAATTTAAGGTTATAATCAGGAAAACTGCTGCGTGGCCCTTTTCATGCAGAACTTAATTTTTTTTTCAGGATAACCGCTGCTTGGCCCTTTTTCATACAAATTTTATTTTTTTTATATGGATAACTGCAGCGTGGTTCTTTTCATACAAAACTTAATTTTGTTATCAGGATAATCGCGGCGAGGCCCTTTTTATACAAATCTTTTTTTTTTTTTAGGAAATCAGTAGCTCGGTTCTTTTCATACAAAACTTAAATTTGTAATTAGTATAACCGCTGAATGTCCCTTTTCCATACAAATCTTTTTTTGTTTTTTCAGGATAACTGCAGCGTGGTTCTTTTCATATAAAACTAAAATTTGTTATTAGTATAACCGCTGAATGGCCCTTTTCAAACAAATTTTAATTTGTTATCAGGAAAACCGCCGCGTGGCCCTTTTCATACAAAACTTAAATTCGTTATCAGGATAATCGCGGCGTGAACTTTTTCAGACAATCTTATTTTTTTTTATCAGGATAACTGCAGCGTGGTTCTTTTCATACAAAACTTAAATTTGTTATCAAGATTATCGCGGCGTGGCCCTTTTCATACAAATCAGATTTTTTTTATAAAGAAATCAGTAGCGTGGTTCTTTTCATACAAAACTTAAATTTGTTATTAGTATAACATACAAAACTTATACAAAACTTAATTTTGTTATCAGGATAATCGTGGCGTGCACTTTTTCAGACAACCTTATTGATTTTTATCTGGATAACTGCAGCGTGGTTCTTTTCATACAAACTTAAATTTGTTATCAGGATAACCGCGGCGTGGCCCTTTTCATACAAATCTTATTTTTTTTATCAGGATATCAAAAGCGTGGTTCTTTTCATACAAAACTTAAATTTGTTATTAGTATAACCGCTGAATGTCCCTTTTCCATACAAGTCTTTCTTTAATTTTTCGGGATAACTGCAGCATGGTTCTCTACATACAAATCTAAAATTTGTTATCAGTATAACCGCTGAATGGCCCTTTTCAAACAAATTTTAATTTGTTCTTAGGATAACCGCTGCGTGGCCCTTTTCATACAAAATTTAAATTTTTGATTAGTATAACCGCTGAATGGCCCTTTTCAAACAAATTTTAATTTGTTATCAGGATAACCGCCGATAGGCCCTTTTCATACAAAACTTAAATTTGTTATCAGGATTATCGCGGCGTGCCCCTTTTCAGAAAAATCTTTTTTTCTTATCAGGATAACTGCAGCTTGTTTTTTTTTCATACAAAACTTAAAATTGTTATCAGGATAACCGCTGCAAGGCCCTTTTCATACAAAATTTAAATTTTTTTATTAGTATTATCGCCGAATGGCCATTTTCACACAAAATTAAATTCGTTATCAGGATATTCGCTGCGTGGCCCTTTTCATACAAATCTTAAATTTGTTATCAGTGTTATCGCGGCGAACCCTTCTTCATACAAAACTTAAATTTTTTTAACAGAATAACCGCGGCGTGGCCCTTTACATACAATTTAAGGTTTTTATCAGGATAACTCCTGCGTGGCCATTTTCATGCAGAACTTAATTTTTTTATCAGGATAACTGCTGCGTGGCCCTTTTCATGCAGAACTTAATTTTTTTATCAGGATAACTGCAGCGTGGTTCTTTTCATACAAAACTTAAATTTCTTATCAGGATAACCGCTGCGAGGCCCTTTTCATACAAAATTTAAATTTTTGATCAGTATAATCGCTGAATGGCCATTTACATACTAAATTAAATTCGTTATCAGGGTTATCGCGGCGAACCCTTCTTCATTCAAAACTTAAATTTTTTATCAGGATAACCGCTGCGTGGCCCTTTACATACAAATTTAAGGTTTTTATCAGGAAAACTGCTGCGTGGCCCTTTTCATGCAGAACTTAATTTTTTTATCAGGATAACTGCTGCGTGGCCCTTTTTATGCAAAAGTTAATTTTTTTATCAGGATAACCGCTGCGTGGCTCTTTTTCATACAAATCTTTTTTTGTTTTATCAGGATATCAGAAGCGTGGTTCTTTTCATACAAAACTTTAATTTGTTATTAGTTTAACCGCTGAGTGTCCCTTTTCCATACAAATCTTTTTTTGTTTTATCAGGATAACTGCAGCGTGGTTCTTTTCATACAAATCTAAAATTTGTTATCAGTATAACCGCTGAACGGCCCTTTTCAAACAAATTTTAATTTGTTCTCAGGATAACCGCTGCGTGGCCCTAATCATACAAAATTTAATTTTTTGATCAGTATAACCGCTGAATGGCCCTTTTCATACAAATTTTAATTTTTTTATCAGGATAACCGCCGATAGGCCCTTTTCATACAAAACTTAAATTTGTTATCAGGATTATCGCGGCGTGGCCCTAATCATACAAAATTTAAATTTTTGATCAGTGTAACCGCTGAATGGCCCTTTTCATACAAATTTTAATTTTTTTATCAGGATAACCGCCGATAGGCCCTTTTCATACAAAACTTAAATTTGTTATCAGGATTATCGCGGCGTGCCCCTTTTCAGAAAAATATTTTTTTTTTATCAGGATAACTGCAGCTTGTTTCTTTTCATACAAAACTTAAAATTGTTTTCAGGATAACCGCTGCAAGGCCCTTTTCATACAAAATTTAAATTTTTTTATTAGTTTTATCGCTCAAACGCCATTTTCACACAAAATTAAATTCGTTATCACGATATTCGCTGCGTGGCCCTTTTCATACAAATCTTAAATTTGTTATCAGTGTTATCGCGGCGTACCCTTCTTCATACAAAACTTAATTTTTTTATCAGGATAACCGCTGCGTGGCCCTTTACATACAAATTTAAGGTTTTTATCAGGATAACTGCTGCGTGGCCCTTTTCATGCAGAACTTAATTTTTTTATCAGGATAACCGCGGCGTGGCCCTTTTCATACAAATCTTATTTTTTTTATCAGGATATCAGAAGCGTGGTTCTTTTCATACGAAACTTAAATTTGTTATTAGTATAACCGCTGAATGTCCCTTTTCCATACTTATCTTTTTTTGTTCTATCAAGATAACTGCAGCGTGGTTCTTTTCTTACAAATCTAAAATTTGTTATCAGTTTAACCGCTGAATGGCCCTTTTCAAACAAATTTTAATTTGTTATCAGGAAAACCGCTGCGAGGCCCTTTTCATACAAAATTAAAAAATTTTATCAGTATAATCGCTGAATGGATAATTTTCATTCAAATCTTATTTTTTTTATCAGGAAATCAAAAGCGTGGTTCTTTTCATACAAAACTTAAATTTGTTATTAGTATAACCGCTGAATGTCCCTTTTCCATACAAGTCTTTCTTTAATTTTTCGGGATAACTGCAGCATGGTTCTCTACATCCAAATCTAAAATTTGTTATCAGTATAACCGCTGAATGGCCCTTTTAAACAAATTTTAATTTGTTCTCAGGATAACCGCTGCGTGGCCCTTTTCATACAAAATTTAAATTTTTGATCAGTATAACCGCTGAATGGCCCTTTTCAAACAAATTTTAATTTGTTATCAGGATAACCGCCGATAGGCCCTTTTCATACAAAACTTAAATTTGTTATCAGGATTATCGCGGCGTGCCCCTTTTCAGAAAAATCTTTTTTTTCTATCAGGATAACTGCAGCTTGTTTTTTTTCATACAAAACTTAAAATTGTTATCAGGATAACCGCTGCAAGGCCCTTTTCATACAAAATTTAAATTTTTTTATTAGTATTATCGCCGAATGGCCATTTTCACACAAAATTAAATTCGTTATCAGGATATTCGCTGCGTGGCCCTTTTCATACAAATCTTAAATTTGTTATCAGTGTTATCGCGGCGTACCCTTCTTCATACAAAACTTAATTTTT
Organism: Hesperophylax magnus; assembly: GCA_026573805.1. Taxonomy (NCBI): domain Eukaryota; kingdom Metazoa; phylum Arthropoda; class Insecta; order Trichoptera; family Limnephilidae; genus Hesperophylax; species Hesperophylax magnus. The sequence continues at coordinate 252,329 of JAIUSX010000191.1, read as the reverse complement.
TTATCAGGATAACCGCTGCGTGGCCCTTTACATACAAATTTTAGGTTTTTATCAGGATAACTGCTGCGTGGCCATTTTCATACAGAACTTAATTTTTTTATCAGGATAACCGCTGCGTGGCCCTTTTTCATACAAATCTTATTTTTTAATCAAGATAACTGCAGCGTGGATCTTTTCATTCAAAACTAAAATTTGTTATCTGGATAATCGCGGTGTGCCCTTTTTCAGACAAATCTTTTTTTTTTTATCAGGATAACTGCAGCGTGGTTCTTTTCATGCAAAACTTAAATTTGTTATCAGGATAACCGCTGAATGGCCATTTACATACAAAATCAAATTCGTTATCAGGGTTATCGCAGCGAACCTCTCTTCATACAAAACTTAAATTTTTTTAACAGAATAACCGCGGCGTGGCCCTTTACATACAATTTAAGGTTTTTATCAGGATAACTCCTGCGTGGCCATTTTCATGCAGAACTTAATTTTTTTATCAGGATAACTGCTGCGTGGCCCTTTTCATGCAGAACTTAATTTTTTTATCAGGATAACTGCAGCGTGGTTCTTTTCATACAAAACTTAAATTTCTTATCAGGATAACCGCTGCGAGGCCCTTTTCATACAAAATTTAAATTTTTGATCAGTATAATCGCTGAATGGCCATTTACATACAAAATTAAATTCGTTATCAGGGTTATCGCGGCGAACCCTTCTTCATACAAAACTTAAATTTTTTATCAGGATAACCGCTGCGTGGCCCTTTTCATACAAATTTAAGGTTTTTATCAGGAAAACTGCTGCGTGGCCCTTTTCATGCAGAACTTAATTTTTTTATCAGGATAACTGCTGCGTGGCCCTTTTCATGCAGAACTTAATTTTTTTATCAGGATAACCGCTGCGTGGCCCTTTTTCATACAAATTCTTATTTTTTTTTTATCAGGATAACTGCAGCGTGGCCCTTTTCATACAAAATTTAAATTTTTGATCAGTATAACCGCTGAATGGCCCTTTTCAAACAAATTTTAATTTGTTATCAGGATAACCGCCGATAGGCCCTTTTCATACAAAACTTAAATTTGTTATCAGGATTATCGCGGCGTACCCCTTTTCAGAAAAATCTTTTTTTTTTATCAGGATAACTGCAGCTTGTTTTTTTTCATACAAAACTCAAAATTGTTATCAGGATAACCGCTGCAAGGCCCTTTTCATACAAAATTTAAATTTTTTTATTAGTATTATCGCCGAATGGCCATTTTCACACAAAATTAAATTCGTTATCAGGATATTCGCTGCGTGGCCCTTTTCATACAAATCTTAAATTTGTTATCAGTGTTATCGCGGCGAACCCTTCTTCATACAAAACTTAAATTTTTTTAACAGAATAACCGCGGCGTGGCCCTTTACATACAATTTAAGGTTTTTATCAGGATAACTCCTGCGTGGCCATTTTCATGCAGAACTTAATTTTTTTATCAGGATAACTGCTGCGTGGCCCTTTTCATGCAGAACTTAATTTTTTTATCAGGATAACTGCAGCGTGGTTCTTTTCATACAAAACTTAAATTTCTTATCAGGATAACCGCTGCGAGGCCCTTTTCATACAAAATTTAAATTTTTGATCAGTATAATCGCTGAATGGCCATTTACATACAAAATTAAATTCGTTATCAGGGTTATCGCGGCGAACCCTTCTTCATTCAAAACTTAAATTTTTTATCAGGATAACCGCTGCGTGGCCCTTTACATACAAATTTAAGGTTTTTATCAGGAAAACTGCTGCGTGGCCCTTTTCATGCAGAACTTAATTTTTTTATCAGGATAACTGCTGCGTGGCCCTTTTCATGCAGAACTTAATTTTTTTATCAGGATAACCGCTGCGTGGCCCTTTTTCATACAAATTCTTATTTTTTTTTATCAGGATAACTGCAGCGTGGTTCTTTTCATACAAAACTTAAATTTGTTATGAGTATAACCGCTGAATGTCCCTTTTCCATACAAATATTTTTTTTATCAGGATAACTGCAGCGTGGTTCTTTTCATACAAAACTTAAATTTTTTATCAGGATAACCGCTGCGTGGCCCTTTACATACAAATTTAAGGTTTTTATCAGGAAAACTGCTGCGTGGCCCTTTTCATGCAGAAATTAATTTTTTTATCAGGATAACTGCTGCGTGGCCCTTTTTATGCAGAACTTAATTTTTTTATCAGGATAACCGCTGCGTGGCTCTTTTTCATACAAATCTTTTTTTGTTTTATCAGGATATCAGAAGCGTGGTTCTTTTCATACGAAACTTAAATTTGTTATTAGTATAACCGCTGAATGTCCCTTTTCCATACTTATCTTTTTTTGTTTTATCAAGATAACTGCAGCGTGGTTCTTTTCTTACAAATCTAAAATTTGTTATCAGTTTAACCGCTGAATGGCCCTTTTCAAACAAATTTTAATTTGTTATCAGGAAAACCGCTGCGTGGCCCTTTTCATACAAAATTTAAAAAATTTATCAGTATAATCGCTGAATGGATAATTTTCATTCAAATCTTATTTTTTTTATCAGGAAATCAAAAGCATGGTTCTTTTCATACAAAACTTAAATTTGTTATTAGTATAAGCGCTGAATGCCCCTTTTCCATACAAGTCTTTCTTTAATTTTTCGGGATAACTGCAGCATGGTTCTCTACATACAAATCTAAAATTTGTTATCAGTATAACCGCTGAATGGCACTTTTCAAACAAATTTTAATTTGTTCTCAGGATAACCGCTGCGTGGCCCTTTTCATACAAAATTTAAATTTTTGATCAGTATAACCGCTGAATGGCCCTTTTCAAACAAATTTTAATTTGTTATCAGGATAACCGCCGGAAGGCCCTTTTCATACAAAACATAAATTTGTTATCAGGATTATCGCGGCGTGCCCCTTTTCGGAAAAATCTTTTTTTTTTATCAGGATAACTGCAGTTTGTTTCTTTTCATACAAAACTTAAAATTGTTATCAGGATAACCGCTGCAAGGCCCTTTTCATACAAAATTTAAATTTTTTTATTAGTATTATCGCCGAATGGCCATTTTCACACAAAATTAAATTCGTTATCAGGATATTCGCTGCGTGGCCCTTTTCATACAAATCTTAAATTTGTTATCAGTGTTATCGCGGCGTACCCTTCTTCATACAAAACTTAATTTTTTTATCAGGATAACCGCTGCGTGGCCCTTTACATACAAATTTAAGGTTTTTATCAGGATAACTGCTGCGTGGCCATTTTCATGCAGAACTTAATTTTTTTATCAGGATAACTGCTGCGTGGCCCTTTTCATGCAGAACTTAATTTTTTTATCAGGATAACCGCTGCGTGGCCCTTTTTCATACAAATAAATCTTATTTTTTAATCAGGATAACTGCAGCGTGGTTCTTTTCATTCAAAACTAAAATTTGTTATCTGGATAATCGCGGTGTGCCCTTTTTCAGACAATCTTTTTTTTTTTATCAGGATAACTGCAGCGTGGTTCTTTTCATGCAAAACTTTAATTTGTTATCAGGATAACCGCTGAATGGCCATTTACATACAAAATGAAATTCGTTATCAGGGTTATCGCAGCGAACCCTTCTTCATACAAAACTTAAATTTTTTAACAGAATAACCGCGGCGTGGCCCTTTACATACAATTTAAGGTTTTTATCAGGATAACTCCTGCGTGGCCATTTTCATGCAGAACTTAATTTTTTTATCAGGATAACTGCTGCGTTGCCCTTTTCATGCAGAAGTTAATTTTTTTATCAGGATAACTGCAGCGTGGTTCTTTTCATACAAAACTTAAATTTCTTATCAGGATAACCGCTGCGAGGCCCTTTACATACAAATTTAAGGTTTTTATCAGGATAACTGCTGCGTGGCCCTTTTCATGCAGAACTTAATTTTTTTATCAGGATAACCGCTGCGTGCCCCTTTTTCATACAAATTCTTATTTTTTTTTATCAGGATAACTGCAGCGTGGTTCTTTTCATAAAAAACTTAAATTTGTTATGAGTATAACCGCTGAATGTCCCTTTTCCATACAAATCTTTTTTTTTATGAGGATAACTGCAGCGTGGTTCTTTTCATACAAAACTAAAATTTGTTATCAGTATAACCGCTGAATGGCCGTTTTCATACAAATTTTAATTTGTTATCAGGATAACCGCCGACTGGCCCTTTTCATACAAAACTTAAATTTTTTATCAGGATAACCGCTGCTTGGCCCTTTACATACAAATTTAAGGTTTTTATCAGGAAAACTGCTGCGTGGCCCTTTTCATGCAGAACTTAATTTTTTTATCAGGATAACTGCTGCGTGGCCCTTTTTATGCAGAACTTAATTTTTTTATCAGGATAACCGCTGCGTGGCTCTTTTTCATACAAATCTTCTTTTGTTTTATCAGGATATCAGAAGCGTGGTTCTTTTCATACAAAACTTTAATTTGTTATTAGTTTAACCGCTGAATGTCCCTTTTCCATACAAATCTTTTTTGTTTTATCAGGATAACTGCAGCGTGGTTCTTTTCATACAAATCTAAAATTTGTTATCAGTATAATCGCTGAATGGCCCTTATCATACAAATCTTATTTTTTATCAGGATGTTAGCAGCGTGGTTCTTTTTATACAAAACTTAAATATGTTATGAGTATAACCGCTGAATGTCCCTTTTCCATACAAATCTTTTTTTGTTTTATCAGGATAACTGCAGCGTGGTTCTTTTCATACAAATCTAAAATTTGTTATCAGTATAATCGCTGAATGGCCCTTATCATACAAATCTTATTTTTTATCAGGATGTTAGCAGCGTGGTTCTTTTTATTCAAAACTTAAATATGTTATGAGTATATCCGCTGAATGGCCCTTTTCATACATATTTTAATTTGTTATCAGGATAACCGCCGAGTGGCCCTTTTCATACAAAACTAAAAAAAATTTTTCAGGATAACGCTGTGTGGCCCTTTTCATACAAATCTTATTTTTTTTATAAAGAAATCAGTAGCGTGGTTCTTTTCATACAAAACTTAAATTTGTTATCAGGATAATCGCGGCTTGCACTTTTTCAGACAACCTTATTTTTTTTTATCTGGATAACTGCAGCCTGGTTCTTTTCATACAAAACTTAAATTTGTTATCAGGATAACCGCTGCGTGGCTCTTTTTCATACAAATCTTTTTTTGTTTTATCAGGATATCAGAAGCGTGGTTCTTTTCATACAAAACTTTAATTTGTTATTAGTTTAACCGCTGAATGTCCCTTTCCCATACAAATCTTTTTTTGTTTTATCAGGATAACTGCAGCGTGGTTCTTTTCATACAAAACTTAAATTTCTTATCAGGATAACCGCTGCGAGGCCCTTTTCATACAAAATTTAAATTTTTGATCAGAATAATCGCTGAATGGCCATTTACATACAAAATTAAATTCGTTATCAGGGTTATCGCGGCGAACCCTTCTTCATACAAAACTTAAATTTTTTATCAGTATATCCGCTGAATGGCCCTTTTCATACATATTTTAATTTGTTATCAGGATAACCGCCGAGTGGCCCTTTTCATACAAAACTAAAAAAAAATTATCAGGATAACCGCTGTGTGGCCCTTCACATACAAATTTAAGGTTTTTATCAGGATAACTGCAGCGTGGCCCTTTTCATGAAGAACTTAATTTTTTTATCATGAAAACTGCTGCGTGGCCCTTTTCATGCAGAACTTAATTTTTTTATCAGGATAACCGCTGCGTGGCCCTTTTCATACAAATCTTAGTTTTTTTATCAGGATATCAGCAGCGTGGTTCTTTTCATACAAAACTTAATTTTTTTATTAGTATAACTGCTGAATGTCCCTTTTCCATACAAATCATATTTTTTTTATCAGGATAACTGCAGCATGGTTCTTTTCATACAAAACTGAACTTTGTTAGCAGTGTAACCGCTGAATGGCCCTTTTCAAACAAATTTAAATTTGTTATCAGGATAACCGCAGCGTGGCCCTTTTCATACAAATCTTATTTTTTTTATCAGGATATCAGCAGCGTGGTTCTTTTTATACAAAACTTAAATTTGTTATCAGTATAACCGCTGAATGTCCCTTTTTCATACAAATCTTTATTTTGTTTTATCTAGATAACTGCAGCGTGGTTCTTTTCAGAAAAAACTTTAATTTGTTAACAGGATAACCGCTGCGAGGCCTTTTTCATACAAAATTTGAATTTTTGATCAGTTTAATCGCTGAATGGCCATTTTCATACAAAATTAAATTCGTTATCAGGGTTATCGTGGCGAACCCTTCTTCATACAAAACTTTAAATTTTTATCAGGATAACCGCTGCGTGGCCGTTTACATACAAATTTAAGGTTCTTATCAGGATAACTGCTGCGTGGCCCTTTCCATGCAGAACCTAATTTTTTTTTCAGGATAACCGCTGCGTGGCCCTTTTTCATACAAATCTTATTTTTTTATCTGGATAACTGCAGCGTGGTTCTTTTCATACAAAACTTAATTTTGTTATCAGGATAATCGCGGCGTGGCCCTTTTTATACAAATCTTATTTTTTTTAAGGAAATCAGTAGCGTGGTTCTTTTCATATAAAACTAAAATTTGTTATCAGTATAACCGCTGAATGGCCCTTTTCAAACAAATTTTAATTTGTTATCAGGAAAACCGCCGCGTGGCCCTTTTTATACAAAACTTAAATTCGTTACCGGATAATCGCGGCGTGAACTTTTTCAGACAATCTTATTTTTTTTTATTAGGATAACTGCAGCGTGGTTCTTTTCATACAAAACTTAAATTTGTTATCAAGATAATCGCGGCGTGGCCCTTTTCATACAAATCTTATTTTATTTATAAAGAAATCAGTAGCGTGGTTCTTTTCATACAAAACTTAAATTTGTTATTAGTATAACATACAAAACTTATACAAAACTTAATTTTGTTATCAGGATAATCGCGGCGTGCACTTTTTCAGACACCCTTATTTTTTTTTATCTGGATAACTGCAGCCTGGTTCTTTTCATACAAAACTTAAATTTGTTATCAGGATAATCGCGGCGTGGCCCTTTTCATAGAAATCTTAATTTGTTATCACGATAACCGCCGCGTGGCCCTTTTCATACAAATCTTATTTTTTTATCAGGATATCAGCAGCGTGGTTCTTTTCATACAAAACTAAAATTCTTATCAGTATAACCGCTGAATGGCCATTTTCAAACAAATTTTAATTTGTTATCAGGAAAACCGCCGCGTGGCCCTTTTCATACAAAACTTAAATTCGTTATCAGGATAATAGCGGCGTGCTCTTTTTGAGACAAATCTTATTTTTTTTATCAGGATAACTGCAGCGTGGTTCTTTTCATACAAACTTAAATTTGTTATCAGGATAACCGCGTCGTGGCCCTTTTCATACAAATCTTAAATTTTTTATCAGTTTAATCGCTGAATGGCCCTTTTCAAACAAATTTTAATTTGTTATCAGGAAAACCGCTGCGTGGCCCTTTTTCACACAAATCTTATTTTTTTATCAGGATAACTGCCGCCTGGCCCTTTTCATACAAATCTTATTTTTTTTATCAGGATATCAGCAGCGTGGTACTTTTCATACAAAACTTAATTTTTTTATTAGTATAACCGCTGATTGTCCCTTTTCCATACAAATCTTTTTTTTTATAAGGATAACCGCTGCGTGGCATTTGTTATACAAATCTTATTTTGTTATCAGTATAATCGCTGAATGGCCCTTTTCATACAAATTTTTATTTGTTATTAGGATAACCGCCGCGTGGCCCTTTTCATACAAATCTTATTTTTTTATCAGGATATCAGCAGCGTGGTTCTTTTCATACAAAACTTAAATTTGTTATGAGTATAACCGCTGAATGTCCCTTTTCCATACAAATATTTTTTTTTATCAGGATAACTGCAGCGTGGTTCTTTTCATACAAAACTAAAATTTGTTATCAGGATAACCGACGATTGGCCCTTTTCATACAAAACATAATTTTTTTATCAGGATAACCGCTGCGTGGCCCTTTTTCACACAAATCTTATTTTTTTTATCAGGATAACCGCCGCGTGGCCCTTTTCATACAAATCTTATTTTTTTTATCAGGATATCAGCAGCGTGGTTCTTTTCATACAAAACATAAATTTGTTATCAAGATAACCGCAGCTTGGCCCTTTTCATACAAAACTTAATTTTTTTATCAGGATAACCGCTGCGTGGCCCTTTACATAGAAATTTAAGGTTTTTATAAGGATAAATGCTGCGTGGCCCTTTTCATGCAGAACTGTATTTTTTTATCAGGATAACCGCTGCGTGGCCCTTTACATACAAATTTATGGTTTTTATCAGGATAACCGCTGCGTGGCCCTTTTACATACAAATCTTATTTTTTTCTCAGGATGTCAGCAGCGTGGTTCTTTTCATACAAATCTTAAATTTTTTATTAGTACAACCGCTGAATGCCCCTTTTCCAAACAAATCTTTTTTTTTTATAAGGATAACCGCTGCGTGGCCTTTTTTCATACAAATCTTATTTTTTTATCAGGATAACTGCAGCGTGGTTCTTTACATACAAATTTACGGTTTTTATCAGGATAACTGCTGCGTGGCCCTTTTCATACAAATCTTATTTTTTTATCAGGATATCAGCAGCGTGGTTCTTTTCATACAAAACTAAAATTTGTTATCAGTATAACCGCTGAATGGCCCTTTTCATACAAATTTTAATTTGTTATCAGGATAACCGCCAACTGGCCCTTTTCATACAAAACTTAAATTTTTTATCAGGATAACCGCTGCGTGGTTCTTTTCATACAAAACTTAAATTTGTTATGAGTATAAACGCTGCATTTCCCTTTTCCATACAAATCTTTTTTTGTTTTTTTAGGATAACTGCAGCATGGTTCTTTTCATACAAAACTGAAATTTGTTAGCAGTGTAACCGCTGAATGGCCCTTTTCAAACAAATTTAAATTTGTTATCAGGATAACCGCAGCGTGGCCCTTTTCATACAAATCTTATTTTTTTTATCAGGATATCAGCAGCGTGGTTCTTTTCATACAAAACTGAAATTTGTTAGCAGTGTAACCGCTGAATGGCCCTTTTCAAACAAATTTTAATTTGTTATCAGGAAAACCGCTGCGTGGCCCTTTTTCACACAAATCTTATTTTTTTTATCAGGATAACTGCCGCCTGGCCCTTTTCATACAAATCTTATTTTTTTTATCAGGATATCAGCAGCGTGGTTCTTTTCATACAAAACTTAAATTTTTTATTAGTATAACCGCTGATTGTCCCTTTTCCATACAAATCTTTTTTTTTATAAGGATAACTGCAGCGTGGTTCTTTTCATACAAATCTTAAATTTGTTATCAGGATAACCGACGATTGGCCCTTTTATACAAAACATTAATTTTTTATCAGGATAACCGCTGCGTGGCCCTTTACATACAAATTTAAGGTTTTTATCAGGATAACTGCTGCGTGGCCCTTTTCATGAAGAACTTAATTTTTTTATCCGGATAACTGCTGCGTGGCCCTTTTCATGCAGAACTTAATTTTTTTATCAGGATAATCGCGGCGTGGCCCTTTTCATAAAAAAATTATTTTTTTTATCAGGATATCAGAAGCGTGGTTCTTTTCATACAAAACTTAAATTTGTTATTAGTATAACCGCTGAATGTCCCTTTTCCATACAAATCTTTTTTTTTATCAGGATAACTGCAGCGTGGTTCTTTTCATACAAAACTAAAATTTGTTATCAGTATAACCGCTGAATGGCCGTTTTCATACAAATTTTAATTTGTTATCAGGATAACCGCCAACTGGCCCTTTTCATACAAAACTTAAATTTTTTATCAGGATAACCGCTGCGTGGTTCTTTTCATACAAAACTTAAATTTGTTATGAGTATAAACGCTGCATTTCCCTTTTCCATACAAATCTTTTTTTGTTTTTTTAGGATAACTGCAGCATGGTTCTTTTCATACAAAACTGAAATTTGTTAGCAGTGTAACCGCTGAATGGCCCTTTTCAAACAAATTTAAATTTGTTATCAGGATAACCGCAGCGTGGCCCTTTTCATACAAATCTTATTTTTTTTATCAGGATATCAGCAGCGTGGTTCTTTTCATACAAAACTTAAATTTGTTACGAGTATAACCGCTGAATGTCCCTTTTCCATACAAATATTTTTTTTTTATCAGGATAACTGCAGCGTGGTTCTTTTCATACAAAACTAAAATTTGTTATCAGGATAACCGACGATTGGCCATTTTCATACAAAACATAATTTTTTTATCAGGATAACCGCTGCGTGGCCCTTTTTCACACAAATCTTATTTTTTTTATCAGGATAACCGCCGCGTGGCCCTTTTCATACAAATCTTATTTTTTTTATCAGGATATCAGCAGCGTGGTTCTTTTCATACAAAACTTAAATTTGTTATCAAGATAACCGCAGCTTGGCCCTTTTCATACAAAACTTAATTTTTTTATCAGGATAACCGCTGCGTGGCCCTTTACATAGAAATTTAAGGTTTTTATAAGGATAAATGCTGCGTGGCCCTTTTCATGCAGAACTGTATTTTTTTATCAGGATAACCGCTGCGTGGCCCTTTACATACAAATTTAAGGTTTTTATCAGGATAACCGCTGCGTGGCCCTTTTACATACAAATCTTATTTTTTTCTCAGGATGTCAGCAGCGTGGTTCTTTTCATACAAATCTTAAATTTTTTATTAGTACAACCGCTGAATGCCCCTTTTCCAAACAAATCTTTTTTTTTTATAAGGATAACCGCTGCGTGGCCTTTTTTCATACAAATCTTATTTTTTTATCAGGATAACTGCAGCGTGGTTCTTTACATACAAATTTACGGTTTTTATCAGGATAACTGCTGCGTGGCCCTTTTCATACAAATCTTATTTTTTTATCAGGATATCAGCAGCGTGGTTCTTTTCATACAAAACTAAAATTTGTTATCAGTATAACCGCTGAATGGCCCTTTTCATACAAATTTTAATTTGTTATCAGGATAACCGCCAACTGGCCCTTTTCATACAAAACTTAAATTTTTTATCAGGATAACCGCTGCGTGGTTCTTTTCATACAAAACTTAAATTTGTTATGAGTATAAACGCTGCATTTCCCTTTTCCATACAAATCTTTTTTTGTTTTTTTAGGATAACTGCAGCATGGTTCTTTTCATACAAAACTGAAATTTGTTAGCAGTGTAACCGCTGAATGGCCCTTTTCAAACAAATTTAAATTTGTTATCAGGATAACCGCAGCGTGGCCCTTTTCATACAAATCTTATTTTTTTTATCAGGATATCAGCAGCGTGGTTCTTTTCATACAAAACTGAAATTTGTTAGCAGTGTAACCGCTGAATGGCCCTTTTCAAACAAATTTTAATTTGTTATCAGGAAAACCGCTGCGTGGCCCTTTTTCACACAAATCTTATTTTTTTTATCAGGATAACTGCCGCCTGGCCCTTTTCATACAAATCTTATTTTTTTTATCAGGATATCAGCAGCGTGGTTCTTTTCATACAAAACTTAAATTTTTTATTAGTATAACCGCTGATTGTCCCTTTTCCATACAAATCTTTTTTTTTATCAGGATAACTGCAGCGTGGTTCTTTTCATACAAAACTAAAATTTGTTATCAGTATAACCGCTGAATGGCCGTTTTCATACAAATTTTAATTTGTTATCAGGATAACCGCCGACTGGCCCTTTTCATACAAAACTTAAATATTTTATCAGGATAACCGCTGCTTGGCCCTTTACATACAAATTTAAGGTTTTTATCAGGAAAACTGCTGCGTGGCCCTTTTCATGCAGAACTTAATTTTTTTATCAGGATAACTGCTGCGTGGCCCTTTTTATGCAGAACTTAATTTTTTTATCAGGATAACCGCTGCGTGGCTCTTTTTCATAGAAATCTTTTTTTGTTTTATCAGGATATCAGAAGCGTGGTTCTTTTCATACAAAACTTTAATTTGTTATTAGTTTAACCGCTGAGTGTCCCTTTTCCATACAAATCTTTTTTTGTTTTATCAGGATAACTGCAGCGTGGTTCTTTTCATACAAATCTAAAATTTCTTATCAGTATTAACGCTGAATGGCCCTTTTCATACAAATTTTAATTTGTTATCACGATAACCGCCGCGTGGCCCTTTACATACAAATTTAAGGTTTTTATCAGGATAACCGCTGCGTGGCCCTTTTACATACAAATCTAATTTTTTTCTCAGGATGTCAGCAGCGTGTTTCTTTTCATACAAAACTTAAATTTTTTATTAGTATAACCGCTGAATGCCCCTTTTCCAAACAAATCTTTTTTTTTTATAAGGATAACCGCTGCGTGGCCTTTTTTCATACAAATCTTATTTTTTTATCAGGATAACTGCAGCGTGGTTCTTTACATACAAATTTACGGTTTTTATAAGGATAAATGCTGCGTGGCCCTTTTCATGCAGAACTGTATTTTTTTATCAGGATAATCGCTGCGTGGCCCTTTACATACAAATTTAAGGTTTTTATCAGGATAATCGCTGCGTGGCCCTTTACATACAAATTTAAGGTTTTTATCAGGATAACCGCTGCGTGGCCCTTTTACATACAAATCTAATTTTTTTCTCAGGATGTCAGCAGCGTGGTTCTTTTCATACAAAACTTAAATTTTTTATTAGTATAACCGCTGAATGCCCCTTTTCCAAACAAATCTTTTTTTTTTATAAGGATAACCGCTGCGTGGCCTTTTTTCATACAAATCTTATTTTTTTATCAGGATAACTGCAGCGTGGTTCTTTACATACAAATTTACGGTTTTTATCAGGATAACTGCTGCGTGGCCCTTTTCATGAAGAACTTAATTTTTTTATCAGGATAACTGCTGCGTGGCCCTTTTCATGCAGAACTTAATTTTTTTATCAGCATAACCGCTGCGTGGCCCTTTTTCACACAAATCTTATTTTTTTTATCAGGATAACCGCCGCGTGGTTCTTTTCATAAAAATCTTATTTTTTTTATCAGGATATCAGCAGCGTGGTTCTTTTCATACAAAACTTAAATTTTTTATTAGTATAATCGCTGAATGTCCCTTTTCATACAAATCTTTTTTTTTTATAAGGATAACCGCTGCGTGGCCTTTTTTCATATAAATCTTTTTTTTTTTGTATCAGGATAACTGCAGCGTGGTTCTTTTCATACAAAACTTAAATTTGTTATCAGGATAATCGCGGCGTGGCCCTTTTCCTAAAAATTTTATTTTTTTTATCAGGATATAAGAAGCGTGGTTTTTTTCATACAAAACTTAAATTTTGTTATTAGTATAACCGCTGAATGTCCCTTTTCCATACAAATCTTTTTTTGTTTTATCAGGATAACTGCAGCGTGGTTCTTTTCATACAAATCTAAAATTTGTTATCAGTATAAACGCTGAATGGCCCTTTTCATACAAATTTTAATTTGTTATCACGATAACCGCCGCGTGGCCCTTTTCATACAAATCTTATTTTTTTATTAGGATATCAGCAGCGTGGTTCTTTTCATACAAAACTAAAATTTGTTATCAGTATAACCGCTGAATGGCCCTTTTCATACATATTTTAATTTGTTATCAGGATAACCGCCGAGTGGCCCTTTTCATACAAAACTTAAATTTTTTATCAGGATAACCGCTGCGTGGCCCTTTACATACAAATTTAAGGTTTTTATCAGGATAACTGCTGCGTGGCCCTTTTCATGAAGAACTTAATTTTTTTATCAGGATAACTGCTGCGTGGCCCTTTTCATGCAGAAATTAATTTTTTTATCAGCATAACCGCTGCGTGGCCCTTTTTCACACAAATCTTATTTTTTTTATCAGGATAACCGCCGCGTGGCCCTTTTCATACAAATCTTATTTTTTTTATCAGGATATCAGCAGCGTGGTTCTTTTCATACAAAACATAAATTTTTTATAAGTATAACTGCTGAATGTCCCTTTTCCATACAAATCTTTTTTTTTATAAGGATAACCGCTGCGTGGCCTTTTTTCATACAAACATTATTTTTTTTATCAGGATAACTGTAGCGTGGTTCTTTTCATACAAAACTTAAATTTGTTATCAGGATAATCGCGGCGTGGCCCTTTTCATAAAAATTTTATTTTTTTTATCAGGATATAAGAAGCGTGGTTTTTTTCATACAAAACTTAAATTTTGTTATTAGTATAACCGCTGAATGTCCCTTTTCCATACAAATCTTTTTTTGTTTTATCAGGATAACTGCAGCGTGGTTCTTTTCATACAAATCTAAAATTTGTTATCAGTATAAACGCTGAATGGCCCTTTTCATACAAATTTTAATTTGTTATCACGATAACCGCTGCGTGGCCCTTTTCATACAAATCTTATTTTTTTATCAGGATATCAGCAGCGTCGTTTTTTTCATACAAAACTAAAATTTGTTATCAGTATAACCGCTGAATAGCCCTTATAAAACAAATTTTAATTTGTTATCAGGAAAACCGCCGCGTGGCCCTTTTCATACAAAACTTAAATTCGTTATCAGGATAACCGCGGCGTGGCCCTTTTCATACAAATCTTAAATTTGTTATCAGTTTAACCGCTGAATGGCCCTTTTCAAACAAATTTTAATTTGTTATCAGGAAAACCGCTGCGTGGCCCTTTTTCACACAAATCTTATTTTTTTTATCAGGATAACCGCCGCGTGGCCCTTTTCATACAAATCTTATTTTTTTTATCAGGATATCAGCAGCGTGGTTCTTTTCATACAAAACTTAAATTTGTTATCAAGATAACCGCTGCTTGGCCCATTTCATACAAAACTTAATTTTTTTATCAGGATAACCGCTGCGTGGCCCTTTACATACAAATTTAAGGTTTTTATAAGGATAAATGCTGCGTGGCCCTTTTCATGCAGAACTGTATTTTTTTATCAGAATAATCGCTGCGTGGCCCTTGACATACAAATTTAAGGTTTTTATCAGGATAACCGCTGCGTGGCCCTTTTACATACAAATCTAATTTTTTTCTCAGGATGTCAGCAGCGTGGTTCTTTTCATACAAAACTTAAATTTTTTATTAGTATAACCGCTGAATGCCCCTTTTCCATACAAATCTTTTATTTTATAAGGATAACCGCTGCGTGGCCTTTTTTCATACAAATCTTATTTTTTTATCAAGATAACTGCAGCGTGGTTCTTTACATACAAATTTACGGTTTTTATCAGGATAACTGCTGCGTGGCCCTTTTCATGCAGAACTTAATTTTTTTATCAGCATAACCGCTGCGTGGCCCTTTTTCACACAAATCTTATTTTTTTTATCAGGATAACCGCCGCGTGGCCCTTTTCATACAAATCTTATTTTTTTTATCAGGATATCAGAAGCGTGGTTTTTTTCATACAAAACTTAAATTTTGTTATTAGTATAACCGCTGAATGTCCCTTTTCCATACAAATCTTTTTTTGTTTTATCAGGATAACTGCAGCGTGGTTCTTTTCATACAAATCTAAAATTTGTTATCAGTATAAACGCTGAATGGCCCTTTTCATACACATTTTAATTTGTTATCACGATAACCGCCGCGTGGCCCTTTTCATACAAATCTTATTTTTTTATTAGGATATCAGCAGCGTGGTTCTTTTCATACAAAACTAAAATTTGTTATCAGTATAACCGCTGAATGGCCCTTTTCATACATATTTTAATTTGTTATCAGGATAACCGCCGAGTGGCCCTTTTCATACAAAACTTAAATTTTTTATCAGGATAACCGCTGCGTGGCCCTTTACATACAAATTTAAGGTTTTTATCAGGATAACTGCTGCGTGGCCCTTTTCATGAAGAACTTAATTTTTTTATCAGGATAACTGCTGCGTGGCCCTTTTCATGCAGAACTTAATTTTTTTATCAGCATAACCGCTGCGTGGCCCTTTTTCACACAAATCTTATTTTTTTTATCAGGATAACCGCCGCGTGGCCCTTTTCATACAAATCTTATTTTTTTTATCAGGATAACCGCCGCGTGGCCCTTTTCATACAAATCTTATTTTTTTTATCAGGATATC
Source organism: Hesperophylax magnus (assembly GCA_026573805.1). Taxonomy (NCBI): domain Eukaryota; kingdom Metazoa; phylum Arthropoda; class Insecta; order Trichoptera; family Limnephilidae; genus Hesperophylax; species Hesperophylax magnus. The sequence continues at coordinate 236,234 of JAIUSX010000191.1, read as the reverse complement.
AGCAGCGTGGTTCTTTTCATACAAAACATAAATTTTTTATAAGTATAACTGCTGAATGTCCCTTTTCCATACAAATCTTTTTTTTTATAAGGATAACCGCTGCGTGGCCTTTTTTCATACAAACCTTATTTTTTTTATCAGGATAACTGTAGCGTGGTTCTTTTCATACAAAACTTATATTTGTTATCAGGATAATCGCGGCGTGGCCCTTTTCATAAAAATTTTATTTTTTTTATCAGGATATAAGAAGCGTGGTTTTTTTCATACAAAACTTAAATTTTGTTATTAGTATAACCGCTGAATGTCCCTTTTCCATACAAATCTTTTTTTGTTTTATCAGGATAACTGCAGCGTGGTTCTTTTCATACAAATCTAAAATTTGTTATCAGTATAAACGCTGAATGGCCCTTTTCATACAAATTTTAATTTGTTATCACGATAACCGCTGCGTGGCCCTTTTCATACAAATCTTGATTTTTTATCAGGATATCAGCAGCGTGGTTTTTTTCATACAAAACTAAAATTTGTTATCAGTATAACCGCTGAATAGCCCTTTTCAAACAAATTTTAATTTGTTATCAGGAAAACCGCTGCGTGGCCCTTTTTCACACAAATCTTATTTTTTTTATCAGGATAACCGCCGCGTGGCCCTTTTCATACAAATCTTATTTTTTTTATCAGGATATCAGCAGCGTGGTTCTTTTCATACAAAACTTAAATTTGTTATCAAGATAACCGCTGCTTGGCCCATTTCATACAAAACTTAATTTTTTTATCAGGATAACCGCTGCGTGGCCCTTTACATACAAATTTAAGGTTTTTATAAGGATAAATGCTGCGTGGCCCTTTTCATGCAGAAATGTATTTTTTTATCAGGATAATCGCTGCGTGGCCCTTGACATACAAATTTAAGGTTTTTATCAGGATAACCGCTGCGTGGCCCTTTTACATACAAATCTAATTTTTTTCTCAGGATGTCAGCAGCGTGGTTCTTTTCATACAAAACTTAAATTTTTTATTAGTATAACCGCTGAATGCCCCTTTTCCATACAAATCTTTTATTTTATAAGGATAACCGCTGCGTGGCCTTTTTTCATACAAAACTTATTTTTTTATCAAGAAAACTGCAGCGTGGTTCTTTACATACAAATTTACGGTTTTTATCAGGATAACTGCTGCGTGGCCCTTTTCATGCAGAACTTAATTTTTTTATCAGCATAACCGCTGCGTGGCCCTTTTTCACACAAATCTTATTTTTTTTATCAGGATAACCGCCGCGTGGTTCTTTTCATACAAATCTTATTTTTTTTATCAGGATATCAGCAGCGTGGTTCTTTTCATACAAAACTTAAATTTTTTATTAGTATAATCGCTGAATGTCCCTTTTCATACAAATCTTTTTTTTTTTAAGGATAACCGCTGCGTGGCCTTTATTCATACAAATCTTATTTTTTTTATCAGGATAACTGCAGCGTGGTTATTTTCATACAAAACTTAAATTTGTTATCAGGATAATCGCGGCGTGGCCCTTTTCATAAAAATTTTATTTTTTTTATCAGGATATCAGAAGCGTGGTTTTTTTCATACAAAACTTAAATTTTGTTATTAGTATAACCGCTGAATGTCCCTTTTCCATACAAATCTTTTTTTGTTTTATCAGGATAACTGCAGCGTGGTTCTTTTCATACAAATCTAAAATTTGTTATCAGTATAAACGCTGAATGGCCCTTTTCATACAAATTTTAATTTGTTATCACGATAACCGCCGCGTGGAAATTTTCATACAAATCTTATTTTTTTATCAGGATATCAGCAGCGTGGTTCTTTTCATACAAAATTAAAATTTGTTATCAGTATAACCGCTGAATGGCCCTTTTCATACATATTTTAATTTGTTATCAGGATAACCGCCGAGTGGCCCTTTTCATACAAAACTTAAATTTTTTATCAGGATAACCGCTGCGTGGCCCTTTACATACAAATTTTAGGTTATTATCAGGATAACTGCTGCGTCGCCCTTTTCATGAAGAACTTAATTTTTTTATCAGGATAACTGCTGCGTGGCCCTTTTCATGCAGAACTTAATTTTTTTATCAGCATAACCGCTGCGTGGCCCTTTTTCACACAAATCTTATTGTTTTTATCAGGATAACCGCCGCGTGGCCCTTTTCATACAAATCTTATTTTTTTATCAGGATATCAGCAGCGTGGTTCTTTTCATACAAAACTTAAATTTTTTATCAGGATACCCGCTGCGTGTCCCTTTACATACAAATTTAAGGTTTTTATCAGGATAACTGCTGCGTGGCCCTTTTAATGAAGAACTTAATTTGTTTATCAGGATAACTGCTGCGTGGTTCTTTTCATACAAAACTAAAATTTGTTATCAGTATAACCGCTGAATAGCCCTTTTCAAACAAATTTTAATTTGTTATCAGGAAAACCGCCGCGTGGCCCTTTTCATACAAAACTTAAATTCGTTATCAGGATAATAGCGGCGTGCTCTTTTTGAGACAAATCTTATTTTTTTATCAGGATAACTGCAGCATGGTTCTTTTTATACAAACTTAAATTTTGTTATCAGGATAACCGCGGCGTGGCCCTTTTCATACAAATCTTTAATTTGTTATCAGGAAAACCGCTGCGTGGCCCTTTTTCACACAAATCTTATTTTTTTTATCAGGATAACCGCCGCGTGGCCCTTTTCATACAAATCTTAAATTTTTTATCAGTTTAATCGCTGAATGGCCCTTTTCAAACAAATTTTAATTTGTTATCAGGAAAACCGCTGCGTGGCCCTTTTTCACACAAATCTTATTTTTTTATCAGGATAACTGCCGCCTGGCCCTTTTCATACAAATCTTATTTTTTTTATCAGGATATCAGCAGCGTGGTACTTTTCATACAAAACTTAATTTTTTTATTAGTATAACCGCTGATTGTCCCTTTTCCATACAAATCTTTTTTTTTATAAGGATAACCGCTGCGTGGCATTTGTTATACAAATCTTATTTTGTTATCAGTATAATCGCTGAATGGCCCTTTTCATACAAATTTTTATTTGTTATTAGGATAACCGCCGCGTGGCCCTTTTCATACAAATCTTATTTTTTTATCAGGATATCAGCAGCGTGGTTCTTTTCATACAAAACTTAAATTTGTTATGAGTATAACCGCTGAATGTCCCTTTTCCATACAAATATTTTTTTTTATCAGGATAACTGCAGCGTGGTTCTTTTCATACAAAACTAAAATTTGTTATCAGGATAACCGACGATTGGCCCTTTTCATACAAAACATAATTTTTTTATCAGGATAACCGCTGCGTGGCCCTTTTTCACACAAATCTTATTTTTTTTATCAGGATAACCGCCGCGTGGCCCTTTTCATACAAATCTTATTTTTTTTATCAGGATATCAGCAGCGTGGTTCTTTTCATACAAAACATAAATTTGTTATCAAGATAACCGCAGCTTGGCCCTTTTCATACAAAACTTAATTTTTTTATCAGGATAACCGCTGCGTGGCCCTTTACATAGAAATTTAAGGTTTTTATAAGGATAAATGCTGCGTGGCCCTTTTCATGCAGAACTGTATTTTTTTATCAGGATAACCGCTGCGTGGCCCTTTACATACAAATTTAAGGTTTTTATCAGGATAACCGCTGCGTGGCCCTTTTACATACAAATCTTATTTTTTTCTCAGGATGTCAGCAGCGTGGTTCTTTTCATACAAATCTTAAATTTTTTATTAGTATAACCGCTGAATGCCCCTTTTCCAAACAAATCTTTTTTTTTTATAAGGATAACCGCTGCGTGGCCTTTTTTCATACAAATCTTATTTTTTTATCAGGATAACTGCAGCGTGGTTCTTTACATACAAATTTACGGTTTTTATCAGGATAACTGCTGCGTGGCCCTTTTCGAACAAATCTTATTTTTTTATCAGGATAACTGCAGCGTGGTTCTTTACATACAAATTTACGGTTTTTATCAGGAAAACCGCTGCGTGGCCCTTTTTCACACAAATCTTATTTTTTTTATCAGGATAACCGCCGCGTGGCCCTTTTCATACAAATCTTATTTTTTTTATCAGGATATCAGCAGCGTGGTTCTTTTCATACAAAACTTAAATTTGTTATCAAGATAACCGCTGCTTGGCCCATTTCATACAAAACTTAATTTTTTTATCAGGATAACCGCTGCGTGGCCCTTGACATACAAATTTAAGGTTTTTATCAGGATAACCGCTGCGTGGCCCTTTTACATACAAATCTAATTTTTTTCTCAGGATGTCAGCAGCGTGGTTCTTTTCATACAAAACTTAAATTTTTTATTAGTATAACCGCTGAATGCCCCTTTTCCATACAAATCTTTTATTTTATAAGGATAACCGCTGCGTGGCCTTTTTTCATACAAAACTTATTTTTTTATCAAGATAACTGCAGCGTGGTTCTTTACATACAAATTTACGGTTTTTATCAGGATAACTGCTGCGTGGCCCTTTTCATGCAGAACTTAATTTTTTTATCAGCATAACCGCTGCGTGGCCCTTTTTCACACAAATCTTATTTTTTTTATCAGGATAACCGCCGCGTGGTTCTTTTCATACAAATCTTATTTTTTTTATCAGGATATCAGCAGCGTGGTTCTTTTCATACAAAACTTAAATTTTTTATTAGTATAATCGCTGAATGTCCCTTTTCATACAAATCTTTTTTTTTTTAAGGATAACCGCTGCGTGGCCTTTATTCATACAAATCTTATTTTTTTTATCAGGATAACTGCAGCGTGGTTATTTTCATACAAAACTTAAATTTGTTATCAGGATAATCGCGGCGTGGCCCTTTTCATAAAAATTTTATTTTTTTTATCAGGATATCAGAAGCGTGGTTTTTTTCATACAAAACTTAAATTTTGTTATTAGTATAACCGCTGAATGTCCCTTTTCCATACAAATCTTTTTTTGTTTTATCAGGATAACTGCAGCGTGGTTCTTTTCATACAAATCTAAAATTTGTTATCAGTATAAACGCTGAATGGCCCTTTTCATACAAATTTTAATTTGTTATCACGATAACCGCCGCGTGGAAATTTTCATACAAATCTTATTTTTTTATCAGGATATCAGCAGCGTGGTTCTTTTCATACAAAATTAAAATTTGTTATCAGTATAACCGCTGAATGGCCCTTTTCATACATATTTTAATTTGTTATCAGGATAACCGCCGAGTGGCCCTTTTCATACAAAACTTAAATTTTTTATCAGGATAACCGCTGCGTGGCCCTTTACATACAAATTTTAGGTTATTATCAGGATAACTGCTGCGTCGCCCTTTTCATGAAGAACTTAATTTTTTTATCAGGATAACTGCTGCGTGGCCCTTTTCATGCAGAACTTAATTTTTTTATCAGCATAACCGCTGCGTGGCCCTTTTTCACACAAATCTTATTGTTTTTATCAGGATAACCGCCGCGTGGCCCTTTTCATACAAATCTTATTTTTTTATCAGGATATCAGCAGCGTGGTTCTTTTCATACAAAACTTAAATTTTTTATCAGGATACCCGCTGCGTGTCCCTTTACATACAAATTTAAGGTTTTTATCAGGATAACTGCTGCGTGGCCCTTTTAATGAAGAACTTAATTTGTTTATCAGGATAACTGCTGCGTGGTTCTTTTCATACAAAACTAAAATTTGTTATCAGTATAACCGCTGAATAGCCCTTTTCAAACAAATTTTAATTTGTTATCAGGAAAACCGCCGCGTGGCCCTTTTCATACAAAACTTAAATTCGTTATCAGGATAATAGCGGCGTGCTCTTTTTGAGACAAATCTTATTTTTTTATCAGGATAACTGCAGCATGGTTCTTTTTATACAAACTTAAATTTTGTTATCAGGATAACCGCGGCGTGGCCCTTTTCATACAAATCTTTAATTTGTTATCAGGAAAACCGCTGCGTGGCCCTTTTTCACACAAATCTTATTTTTTTTATCAGGATAACCGCCGCGTGGCCCTTTTCATACAAATCTTAAATTTTTTATCAGTTTAATCGCTGAATGGCCCTTTTCAAACAAATTTTAATTTGTTATCAGGAAAACCGCTGCGTGGCCCTTTTTCACACAAATCTTATTTTTTTATCAGGATAACTGCCGCCTGGCCCTTTTCATACAAATCTTATTTATTTTATCAGGATATCAGCAGCGTGGTACTTTTCATACAAAACTTAATTTTTTTATTAGTATAACCGCTGATTGTCCCTTTTCCATACAAATCTTTTTTTTTATAAGGATAACCGCTGCGTGGCATTTGTTATACAAATCTTATTTTGTTATCAGTATAATCGCTGAATGGCCCTTTTCATACAAATTTTTATTTGTTATTAGGATAACCGCCGCGTGGCCCTTTTCATACAAATCTTATTTTTTTATCAGGATATCAGCAGCGTGGTTCTTTTCATACAAAACTTAAATTTGTTATGAGTATAACCGCTGAATGTCCCTTTTCCATACAAATATTTTTTTTTATCAGGATAACTGCAGCGTGGTTCTTTTCATACAAAACTAAAATTTGTTATCAGGATAACCGACGATTGGCCCTTTTCATACAAAACATAATTTTTTTATCAGGATAACCGCTGCGTGGCCCTTTTTCACACAAATCTTATTTTTTTTATCAGGATAACCGCCGCGTGGCCCTTTTCATACAAATCTTATTTTTTTTATCAGGATATCAGCAGCGTGGTTCTTTTCATACAAAACATAAATTTGTTATCAAGATAACCGCAGCTTGGCCCTTTTCATACAAAACTTAATTTTTTTATCAGGATAACCGCTGCGTGGCCCTTTACATAGAAATTTAAGGTTTTTATAAGGATAAATGCTGCGTGGCCCTTTTCATGCAGAACTGTATTTTTTTATCAGGATAACCGCTGCGTGGCCCTTTACATACAAATTTAAGGTTTTTATCAGGATAACCGCTGCGTGGCCCTTTTACATACAAATCTTATTTTTTTCTCAGGATGTCAGCAGCGTGGTTCTTTTCATACAAATCTTAAATTTTTTATTAGTATAACCGCTGAATGCCCCTTTTCCAAACAAATCTTTTTTTTTTATAAGGATAACCGCTGCGTGGCCTTTTTTCATACAAATCTTATTTTTTTATCAGGATAACTGCAGCGTGGTTCTTTACATACAAATTTACGGTTTTTATCAGGATAACTGCTGCGTGGCCCTTTTCATACAAATCTTATTTTTTTATCAGGATATCAGCAGCGTGGTTCTTTTCATACAAAACTAAAATTTGTTATCAGTATAACCGCTGAATGGCCCTTTTCATACAAATTTTAATTTGTTATCAGGATAACCGCCAACTGGCCCTTTTCATACAAAACTTAAATTTTTTATCAGGATAACCGCTGCGTGGTTCTTTTCATACAAAACTTAAATTTGTTATGAGTATAACCGCTGCATTTCCCTTTTCCATACAAATCTTTTTTGTTTTCTTAGGATAACTGCAGCATGGTTCTTTTCATACAAAACTGAAATTTGTTAGCAGTGTAACCGCTGAATGGCCCTTTTCAAACAAATTTAAATTTGTTATCAGGATAACCGCAGCGTGGCCCTTTTCATACAAATCTTATTTTTTTTATCAGGATATCAGCAGCGTGGTTCTTTTCATACAAAACTTAAATTTGTTATGAGTATAACCGCTGAATGTCCCTTTTCCATACAAATATTTTTTTTTTATCAGGATAACTGCAGCGTGGTTCTTTTCATACAAAACTAAAATTTGTTATCAGGATAACCGACGATTGGCCATTTTCATACAAAACATAATTTTTTTATCAGGATAACCGCTGCGTGGCCCTTTTTCACACAAATCTTACTTTTTTTATCAGGATAACCGCCGCGTAACCCTTTTCATACAAATCTTATTTTTTTTATCAGGATATCAGCAGCGTGGTTCTTTTCATACAAAACTTAAATTTGTTATCAAGATAACCGCAGCTTGGCCCTTTTCATACAAAACTTAATTTTTTTATCAGGATAACCGCTGCGTGGCCCTTTACATAGAAATTTAAGGTTTTTATAAGGATAAATGCTGCGTGGCCCTTTTCATGCAGAACTGTATTTTTTTATCAGGATAACCGCTGCGTGGCCCTTTACATACAAATTTAAGGTTTTTATCAGGATAACCGCTGCGTGGCCCTTTTACATACAAATCTTATTTTTTTCTCAGGATGTCAGCAGCGTGGTTCTTTTCATACAAATCTTAAATTTTTTATTAGTACAACCGCTGAATGCCCCTTTTCCAAACAAATCTTTTTTTTTTATAAGGATAACCGCTGCGTGGCCTTTTTTCATACAAATCTTATTTTTTTATCAGGATAACTGCAGCGTGGTTCTTTACATACAAATTTACGGTTTTTATCAGGATAACTGCTGCGTGGCCCTTTTCATACAAATCTTATTTTTTTATCAGGATATCAGCAGCGTGGTTCTTTTCATACAAAACTAAAATTTGTTATCAGTATAACCGCTGAATGGCCCTTTTCATACAAATTTTAATTTGTTATCAGGATAACCGCCAACTGGCCCTTTTCATACAAAACTTAAATTTTTTATCAGGATAACCGCTGCGTGGTTCTTTTCATACAAAACTTAAATTTGTTATGAGTATAAACGCTGCATTTCCCTTTTCCATACAAATCTTTTTTTGTTTTTTTAGGATAACTGCAGCATGGTTCTTTTCATACAAAACTGAAATTTGTTAGCAGTGTAACCGCTGAATGGCCCTTTTCAAACAAATTTAAATTTGTTATCAGGATAACCGCAGCGTGGCCCTTTTCATACAAATCTTATTTTTTTTATCAGGATATCAGCAGCGTGGTTCTTTTCATACAAAACTGAAATTTGTTAGCAGTGTAACCGCTGAATGGCCCTTTTCAAACAAATTTTAATTTGTTATCAGGAAAACCGCTGCGTGGCCCTTTTTCACACAAATCTTATTTTTTTTATCAGGATAACTGCCGCCTGGCCCTTTTCATACAAATCTTATTTTTTTTATCAGGATATCAGCAGCGTGGTTCTTTTCATACAAAACTTAAATTTTTTATTAGTATAACCGCTGATTGTCCCTTTTCCATACAAATCTTTTTTTTTATAAGGATAACTGCAGCGTGGTTCTTTTCATACAAATCTTAAATTTGTTATCAGGATAACCGACGATTGGCCCTTTTATACAAAACATTAATTTTTTATCAGGATAACCGCTGCGTGGCCCTTTACATACAAATTTAAGGTTTTTATCAGGATAACTGCTGCGTGGCCCTTTTCATGAAGAACTTAATTTTTTTATCCGGATAACTGCTGCGTGGCCCTTTTCATGCAGAACTTAAATTTTTTATCAGGATAATCGCGGCGTGGCCCTTTTCATAAAAAAATTATTTTTTTTATCAGGATATCAGAAGCGTGGTTCTTTTCATACAAAACTTAAATTTGTTATTAGTATAACCGCTGAATGTCCCTTTTCCATACAAATCTTTTTTTTTATCAGGATAACTGCAGCGTGGTTCTTTTCATACAAAACTAAAATTTGTTATCAGTATAACCGCTGAATGGCCGTTTTCATACAAATTTTAATTTGTTATCAGGATAACCGCCAACTGGCCCTTTTCATACAAAACTTAAATTTTTTATCAGGATAACCGCTGCGTGGTTCTTTTCATACAAAACTTAAATTTGTTATGAGTATAAACGCTGCATTTCCCTTTTCCATACAAATCTTTTTTTGTTTTTTTAGGATAACTGCAGCATGGTTCTTTTCATACAAAACTGAAATTTGTTAGCAGTGTAACCGCTGAATGGCCCTTTTCAAACAAATTTAAATTTGTTATCAGGATAACCGCAGCGTGGCCCTTTTCATACAAATCTTATTTTTTTTATCAGGATATCAGCAGCGTGGTTCTTTTCATACAAAACTTAAATTTGTTATGAGTATAACCGCTGAATGTCCCTTTTCCATACAAATATTTTTTTTTTATCAGGATAACTGCAGCGTGGTTCTTTTCATACAAAACTAAAATTTGTTATCAGGATAACCGACGATTGGCCATTTTCATACAAAACATAATTTTTTTATCAGGATAACCGCTGCGTGGCCCTTTTTCACACAAATCTTATTTTTTTTATCAGGATAACCGCCGCGTGGCCCTTTTCATACAAATCTTATTTGTTTTATCAGGATATCAGCAGCGTGGTTCTTTTCATACAAAACTTAAATTTGTTATCAAGATAACCGCAGCTTGGCCCTTTTCATACAAAACTTAATTTTTTTATCAGGATAACCGCTGCGTGGCCCTTTACATAGAAATTTAAGGTTTTTATAAGGATAAATGCTGCGTGGCCCTTTTCATGCAGAACTGTATTTTTTTATCAGGATAACCGCTGCGTGGCCCTTTACATACAAATTTAAGGTTTTTATCAGGATAACCGCTGCGTGGCCCTTTTACATACAAATCTTATTTTTTTCTCAGGATGTCAGCAGCGTGGTTCTTTTCATACAAATCTTAAATTTTTTATTAGTATAACCGCTGATTGTCCCTTTTCCATACAAATCTTTTTTTTTATCAGGATAACTGCTGCGTGGCCCTTTTCATGCAGAACTTAATTTTTTTATCAGCATAACCGCTGCGTGGCCCTTTTTCACACAAATCTTATTGTTTTTATCAGGATAACCGCCGCGTGGCCCTTTTCATACAAATCTTATTTTTTTATCAGGATATCAGCAGCGTGGTTCTTTTCATACAAAACTTAAATTTTTTATCAGGATACCCGCTGCGTGTCCCTTTACATACAAATTTAAGGTTTTTATCAGGATAACTGCTGCGTGGCCCTTTTAATGAAGAACTTAATTTGTTTATCAGGATAACTGCTGCGTGGTTCTTTTCATACAAAACTAAAATTTGTTATCAGTATAACCGCTGAATAGCCCTTTTCAAACAAATTTTAATTTGTTATCAGGAAAACCGCCGCGTGGCCCTTTTCATACAAAACTTAAATTCGTTATCAGGATAATAGCGGCGTGCTCTTTTTGAGACAAATCTTATTTTTTTATCAGGATAACTGCAGCATGGTTCTTTTTATACAAACTTAAATTTTGTTATCAGGATAACCGCGGCGTGGCCCTTTTCATACAAATCTTTAATTTGTTATCAGGAAAACCGCTGCGTGGCCCTTTTTCACACAAATCTTATTTTTTTTATCAGGATAACCGCCGCGTGGCCCTTTTCATACAAATCTTAAATTTTTTATCAGTTTAATCGCTGAATGGCCCTTTTCAAACAAATTTTAATTTGTTATCAGGAAAACCGCTGCGTGGCCCTTTTTCACACAAATCTTATTTTTTTATCAGGATAACTGCCGCCTGGCCCTTTTCATACAAATCTTATTTTTTTTATCAGGATATCAGCAGCGTGGTACTTTTCATACAAAACTTAATTTTTTTATTAGTATAACCGCTGATTGTCCCTTTTCCATACAAATCTTTTTTTTTATAAGGATAACCGCTGCGTGGCATTTGTTATACAAATCTTATTTTGTTATCAGTATAATCGCTGAATGGCCCTTTTCATACAAATTTTTATTTGTTATTAGGATAACCGCCGCGTGGCCCTTTTCATACAAATCTTATTTTTTTATCAGGATATCAGCAGCGTGGTTCTTTTCATACAAAACTTAAATTTGTTATGAGTATAACCGCTGAATGTCCCTTTTCCATACAAATATTTTTTTTTATCAGGATAACTGCAGCGTGGTTCTTTTCATACAAAACTAAAATTTGTTATCAGGATAACCGACGATTGGCCCTTTTCATACAAAACATAATTTTTTTATCAGGATAACCGCTGCGTGGCCCTTTTTCACACAAATCTTATTTTTTTTATCAGGATAACCGCCGCGTGGCCCTTTTCATACAAATCTTATTTTTTTTATCAGGATATCAGCAGCGTGGTTCTTTTCATACAAAACATAAATTTGTTATCAAGATAACCGCAGCTTGGCCCTTTTCATACAAAACTTAATTTTTTTATCAGGATAACCGCTGCGTGGCCCTTTACATAGAAATTTAAGGTTTTTATAAGGATAAATGCTGCGTGGCCCTTTTCATGCAGAACTGTATTTTTTTATCAGGATAACCGCTGCGTGGCCCTTTACATACAAATTTAAGGTTTTTATCAGGATAACCGCTGCGTGGCCCTTTTACATACAAATCTTATTTTTTTCTCAGGATGTCAGCAGCGTGGTTCTTTTCATACAAATCTTAAATTTTTTATTAGTATAACCGCTGAATGCCCCTTTTCCAAACAAATCTTTTTTTTTTATAAGGATAACCGCTGCGTGGCCTTTTTTCATACAAATCTTATTTTTTTATCAGGATAACTGCAGCGTGGTTCTTTACATACAAATTTACGGTTTTTATCAGGATAACTGCTGCGTGGCCCTTTTCATACAAATCTTATTTTTTTATCAGGATATCAGCAGCGTGGTTCTTTTCATACAAAACTAAAATTTGTTATCAGTATAACCGCTGAATGGCCCTTTTCATACAAATTTTAATTTGTTATCAGGATAACCGCCAACTGGCCCTTTTCATACAAAACTTAAATTTTTTATCAGGATAACCGCTGCGTGGTTCTTTTCATACAAAACTTAAATTTGTTATGAGTATAACCGCTGCATTTCCCTTTTCCATACAAATCTTTTTTGTTTTCTTAGGATAACTGCAGCATGGTTCTTTTCATACAAAACTGAAATTTGTTAGCAGTGTAACCGCTGAATGGCCCTTTTCAAACAAATTTAAATTTGTTATCAGGATAACCGCAGCGTGGCCCTTTTCATACAAATCTTATTTTTTTTATCAGGATATCAGCAGCGTGGTTCTTTTCATACAAAACTTAAATTTGTTATGAGTATAACCGCTGAATGTCCCTTTTCCATACAAATATTTTTTTTTTATCAGGATAACTGCAGCGTGGTTCTTTTCATACAAAACTAAAATTTGTTATCAGGATAACCGACGATTGGCCATTTTCATACAAAACATAATTTTTTTATCAGGATAACCGCTGCGTGGCCCTTTTTCACACAAATCTTACTTTTTTTATCAGGATAACCGCCGCGTAACCCTTTTCATACAAATCTTATTTTTTTTATCAGGATATCAGCAGCGTGGTTCTTTTCATACAAAACTTAAATTTGTTATCAAGATAACCGCAGCTTGGCCCTTTTCATACAAAACTTAATTTTTTTATCAGGATAACCGCTGCGTGGCCCTTTACATAGAAATTTAAGGTTTTTATAAGGATAAATGCTGCGTGGCCCTTTTCATGCAGAACTGTATTTTTTTATCAGGATAACCGCTGCGTGGCCCTTTACATACAAATTTAAGGTTTTTATCAGGATAACCGCTGCGTGGCCCTTTTACATACAAATCTTATTTTTTTCTCAGGATGTCAGCAGCGTGGTTCTTTTCATACAAATCTTAAATTTTTTATTAGTACAACCGCTGAATGCCCCTTTTCCAAACAAATCTTTTTTTTTTATAAGGATAACCGCTGCGTGGCCTTTTTTCATACAAATCTTATTTTTTTATCAGGATAACTGCAGCGTGGTTCTTTACATACAAATTTACGGTTTTTATCAGGATAACTGCTGCGTGGCCCTTTTCATACAAATCTTATTTTTTTATCAGGATATCAGCAGCGTGGTTCTTTTCATACAAAACTAAAATTTGTTATCAGTATAACCGCTGAATGGCCCTTTTCATACAAATTTTAATTTGTTATCAGGATAACCGCCAACTGGCCCTTTTCATACAAAACTTAAATTTTTTATCAGGATAACCGCTGCGTGGTTCTTTTCATACAAAACTTAAATTTGTTATGAGTATAAACGCTGCATTTCCCTTTTCCATACAAATCTTTTTTTGTTTTTTTAGGATAACTGCAGCATGGTTCTTTTCATACAAAACTGAAATTTGTTAGCAGTGTAACCGCTGAATGGCCCTTTTCAAACAAATTTAAATTTGTTATCAGGATAACCGCAGCGTGGCCCTTTTCATACAAATCTTATTTTTTTTATCAGGATATCAGCAGCGTGGTTCTTTTCATACAAAACTGAAATTTGTTAGCAGTGTAACCGCTGAATGGCCCTTTTCAAACAAATTTTAATTTGTTATCAGGAAAACCGCTGCGTGGCCCTTTTTCACACAAATCTTATTTTTTTTATCAGGATAACTGCCGCCTGGCCCTTTTCATACAAATCTTATTTTTTTTATCAGGATATCAGCAGCGTGGTTCTTTTCATACAAAACTTAAATTTTTTATTAGTATAACCGCTGATTGTCCCTTTTCCATACAAATCTTTTTTTTTATAAGGATAACTGCAGCGTGGTTCTTTTCATACAAATCTTAAATTTGTTATCAGGATAACCGACGATTGGCCCTTTTATACAAAACATTAATTTTTTATCAGGATAACCGCTGCGTGGCCCTTTACATACAAATTTAAGGTTTTTATCAGGATAACTGCTGCGTGGCCCTTTTCATGAAGAACTTAATTTTTTTATCCGGATAACTGCTGCGTGGCCCTTTTCATGCAGAACTTAAATTTTTTATCAGGATAATCGCGGCGTGGCCCTTTTCATAAAAAAATTATTTTTTTTATCAGGATATCAGAAGCGTGGTTCTTTTCATACAAAACTTAAATTTGTTATTAGTATAACCGCTGAATGTCCCTTTTCCATACAAATCTTTTTTTTTATCAGGATAACTGCAGCGTGGTTCTTTTCATACAAAACTAAAATTTGTTATCAGTATAACCGCTGAATGGCCGTTTTCATACAAATTTTAATTTGTTATCAGGATAACCGCCAACTGGCCCTTTTCATACAAAACTTAAATTTTTTATCAGGATAACCGCTGCGTGGTTCTTTTCATACAAAACTTAAATTTGTTATGAGTATAAACGCTGCATTTCCCTTTTCCATACAAATCTTTTTTTGTTTTTTTAGGATAACTGCAGCATGGTTCTTTTCATACAAAACTGAAATTTGTTAGCAGTGTAACCGCTGAATGGCCCTTTTCAAACAAATTTAAATTTGTTATCAGGATAACCGCAGCGTGGCCCTTTTCATACAAATCTTATTTTTTTTATCAGGATATCAGCAGCGTGGTTCTTTTCATACAAAACTTAAATTTGTTATGAGTATAACCGCTGAATGTCCCTTTTCCATACAAATATTTTTTTTTTATCAGGATAACTGCAGCGTGGTTCTTTTCATACAAAACTAAAATTTGTTATCAGGATAACCGACGATTGGCCATTTTCATACAAAACATAATTTTTTTATCAGGATAACCGCTGCGTGGCCCTTTTTCACACAAATCTTATTTTTTTTATCAGGATAACCGCCGCGTGGCCCTTTTCATACAAATCTTATTTGTTTTATCAGGATATCAGCAGCGTGGTTCTTTTCATACAAAACTTAAATTTGTTATCAAGATAACCGCAGCTTGGCCCTTTTCATACAAAACTTAATTTTTTTATCAGGATAACCGCTGCGTGGCCCTTTACATAGAAATTTAAGGTTTTTATAAGGATAAATGCTGCGTGGCCCTTTTCATGCAGAACTGTATTTTTTTATCAGGATAACCGCTGCGTGGCCCTTTACATACAAATTTAAGGTTTTTATCAGGATAACCGCTGCGTGGCCCTTTTACATACAAATCTTATTTTTTTCTCAGGATGTCAGCAGCGTGGTTCTTTTCATACAAATCTTAAATTTTTTATTAGTACAACCGCTGAATGCCCCTTTTCCAAACAAATCTTTTTTTTTTATAAGGATAACCGCTGCGTGGCCTTTTTTCATACAAATCTTATTTTTTTATCAGGATAACTGCAGCGTGGTTCTTTACATACAAATTTACGGTTTTTATCAGGATAACTGCTGCGTGGCCCTTTTCATACAAATCTTATTTTTTTATCAGGATATCAGCAGCGTGGTTCTTTTCATACAAAACTAAAATTTGTTATCAGTATAACCGCTGAATGGCCCTTTTCATACAAATTTTAATTTGTTATCAGGATAACCGCCAACTGGCCCTTTTCATACAAAACTTAAATTTTTTATCAGGATAACCGCTGCGTGGTTCTTTTCATACAAAACTTAAATTTGTTATGAGTATAAACGCTGCATTTCCCTTTTCCATACAAATCTTTTTTTGTTTTTTTAGGATAACTGCAGCATGGTTCTTTTCATACAAAACTGAAATTTGTTAGCAGTGTAACCGCTGAATGGCCCTTTTCAAACAAATTTAAATTTGTTATCAGGATAACCGCAGCGTGGCCCTTTTCATACAAATCTTATTTTTTTTATCAGGATATCAGCAGCGTGGTTCTTTTCATACAAAACTGAAATTTGTTAGCAGTGTAACCGCTGAATGGCCCTTTTCAAACAAATTTTAATTTGTTATCAGGAAAACCGCTGCGTGGCCCTTTTTCACACAAATCTTATTTTTTTTATCAGGATAACTGCCGCCTGGCCCTTTTCATACAAATCTTATTTTTTTTATCAGGATATCAGCAGCGTGGTTCTTTTCATACAAAACTTAAATTTTTTATTAGTATAACCGCTGATTGTCCCTTTTCCATACAAATCTTTTTTTTTATCAGGATAACTGCAGCGTGGTTCTTTTCATACAAAACTAAAATTTGTTATCAGTATAACCGCTGAATGGCCGTTTTCATACAAATTTTAATTTGTTATCAGGATAACCGCCGACTGGCCCTTTTCATACAAAACTTAAATATTTTATCAGGATAACCGCTGCTTGGCCCTTTACATACAAATTTAAGGTTTTTATCAGGAAAACTGCTGCGTGGCCCTTTTCATGCAGAACTTAATTTTTTTATCAGGATAACTGCTGCGTGGCCCTTTTTATGCAGAACTTAATTTTTTTATCAGGATAACCGCTGCGTGGCTCTTTTTCATAGAAATCTTTTTTTGTTTTATCAGGATATCAGAAGCGTGGTTCTTTTCATACAAAACTTTAATTTGTTATTAGTTTAACCGCTGAGTGTCCCTTTTCCATACAAATCTTTTTTTGTTTTATCAGGATAACTGCAGCGTGGTTCTTTTCATACAAATCTAAAATTTCTTATCAGTATAAACGCTGAATGGCCCTTTTCATACAAATTTTAATTTGTTATCACGATAACCGCCGCGTGGCCCTTTACATACAAATTTAAGGTTTTTATCAGGATAACCGCTGCGTGGCCCTTTTACATACAAATCTAATTTTTTTCTCAGGATGTCAGCAGCGTGTTTCTTTTCATACAAAACTTAAATTTTTTATTAGTATAACCGCTGAATGCCCCTTTTCCAAACAAATCTTTTTTTTTTATAAGGATAACCGCTGCGTGGCCTTTTTTCATACAAATCTTATTTTTTTATCAGGATAACTGCAGCGTGGTTCTTTACATACAAATTTACGGTTTTTATAAGGATAAATGCTGCGTGGCCCTTTTCATGCAGAACTGTATTTTTTTATCAGGATAATCGCTGCGTGGCCCTTTACATACAAATTTAAGGTTTTTATCAGGATAATCGCTGCGTGGCCCTTTACATACAAATTTAAGGTTTTTATCAGGATAACCGCTGCGTGGCCCTTTTACATACAAATCTAATTTTTTTCTCAGGATGTCAGCAGCGTGGTTCTTTTCATACAAAACTTAAATTTTTTATTAGTATAACCGCTGAATGCCCCTTTTCCAAACAAATCTTTTTTTTTTATAAGGATAACCGCTGCGTGGCCTTTTTTCATACAAATCTTATTTTTTTATCAGGATAACTGCAGCGTGGTTCTTTACATACAAATTTACGGTTTTTATCAGGATAACTGCTGCGTGGCCCTTTTCATGAAGAACTTAATTTTTTTATCAGGATAACTGCTGCGTGGCCCTTTTCATGCAGAACTTAATTTTTTTATCAGCATAACCGCTGCGTGGCCCTTTTTCACACAAATCTTATTTTTTTTATCAGGATAACCGCCGCGTGGTTCTTTTCATAAAAATCTTATTTTTTTTATCAGGATATCAGCAGCGTGGTTCTTTTCATACAAAACTTAAATTTTTTATTAGTATAATCGCTGAATGTCCCTTTTCATACAAATCTTTTTTTTTTGTAAGGATAACCGCTGCGTGGCCTTTTTTCATATAAATCTTTTTTTTTTGTATCAGGATAACTGCAGCGTGGTTCTTTTCATACAAAACTTAAATT
The DNA here is from genome assembly GCA_026573805.1 of Hesperophylax magnus. Lineage (NCBI taxonomy): Eukaryota > Metazoa > Arthropoda > Insecta > Trichoptera > Limnephilidae > Hesperophylax > Hesperophylax magnus. The sequence continues at coordinate 217,890 of JAIUSX010000191.1, read as the reverse complement.
TGTTATCAGGATAATCGCGGCGTGGCCCTTTTCCTAAAAATTTTATTTTTTTTATCAGGATATAAGAAGCGTGGTTTTTTTCATACAAAACTTAAATTTTGTTATTAGTATAACCGCTGAATGTCCCTTTTCCATACAAATCTTTTTTTGTTTTATCAGGATAACTGCAGCGTGGTTCTTTTCATACAAATCTAAAATTTGTTATCAGTATAAACGCTGAATGGCCCTTTTCATACAAATTTTAATTTGTTATCACGATAACCGCCGCGTGGCCCTTTTCATACAAATCTTATTTTTTTATTAGGATATCAGCAGCGTGGTTCTTTTCATACAAAACTAAAATTTGTTATCAGTATAACCGCTGAATGGCCCTTTTCATACATATTTTAATTTGTTATCAGGATAACCGCCGAGTGGCCCTTTTCATACAAAACTTAAATTTTTTATCAGGATAACCGCTGCGTGGCCCTTTACATACAAATTTAAGGTTTTTATCAGGATAACTGCTGCGTGGCCCTTTTCATGAAGAACTTAATTTTTTTATCAGGATAACTGCTGCGTGGCCCTTTTCATGCAGAAATTAATTTTTTTATCAGCATAACCGCTGCGTGGCCCTTTTTCACACAAATCTTATTTTTTTTATCAGGATAACCGCCGCGTGGCCCTTTTCATACAAATCTTATTTTTTTTATCAGGATATCAGCAGCGTGGTTCTTTTCATACAAAACATAAATTTTTTATAAGTATAACTGCTGAATGTCCCTTTTCCATACAAATCTTTTTTTTTATAAGGATAACCGCTGCGTGGCCTTTTTTCATACAAACATTATTTTTTTTATCAGGATAACTGTAGCGTGGTTCTTTTCATACAAAACTTAAATTTGTTATCAGGATAATCGCGGCGTGGCCCTTTTCATAAAAATTTTATTTTTTTTATCAGGATATAAGAAGCGTGGTTTTTTTCATACAAAACTTAAATTTTGTTATTAGTATAACCGCTGAATGTCCCTTTTCCATACAAATCTTTTTTTGTTTTATCAGGATAACTGCAGCGTGGTTCTTTTCATACAAATCTAAAATTTGTTATCAGTATAAACGCTGAATGGCCCTTTTCATACAAATTTTAATTTGTTATCACGATAACCGCTGCGTGGCCCTTTTCATACAAATCTTATTTTTTTATCAGGATATCAGCAGCGTCGTTTTTTTCATACAAAACTAAAATTTGTTATCAGTATAACCGCTGAATAGCCCTTATAAAACAAATTTTAATTTGTTATCAGGAAAACCGCCGCGTGGCCCTTTTCATACAAAACTTAAATTCCTTATCAGGATAACCGCGGCGTGGCCCTTTTCATACAAATCTTAAATTTGTTATCAGTTTAACCGCTGAATGGCCCTTTTCAAACAAATTTTAATTTGTTATCAGGAAAACCGCTGCGTGGCCCTTTTTCACACAAATCTTATTTTTTTTATCAGGATAACCGCCGCGTGGCCCTTTTCATACAAATCTTATTTTTTTTATCAGGATATCAGCAGCGTGGTTCTTTTCATACAAAACTTAAATTTGTTATCAAGATAACCGCTGCTTGGCCCATTTCATACAAAACTTAATTTTTTTATCAGGATAACCGCTGCGTGGCCCTTTACATACAAATTTAAGGTTTTTATAAGGATAAATGCTGCGTGGCCCTTTTCATGCAGAACTGTATTTTTTTATCAGGATAATCGCTGCGTGGCCCTTGACATACAAATTTAAGGTTTTTATCAGGATAACCGCTGCGTGGCCCTTTTACATACAAATCTAATTTTTTTCTCAGGATGTCAGCAGCGTGGTTCTTTTCATACAAAACTTAAATTTTTTATTAGTATAACCGCTGAATGCCCCTTTTCCATACAAATCTTTTATTTTATAAGGATAACCGCTGCGTGGCCTTTTTTCATACAAATCTTATTTTTTTATCAAGATAACTGCAGCGTGGTTCTTTACATACAAATTTACGGTTTTTATCAGGATAACTGCTGCGTGGCCCTTTTCATGCAGAACTTAATTTTTTTATCAGCATAACCGCTGCGTGGCCCTTTTTCACACAAATCTTATTTTTTTTATCAGGATAACCGCCGCGTGGCCCTTTTCATACAAATCTTATTTTTTTTATCAGGATATCAGAAGCGTGGTTTTTTTCATACAAAACTTAAATTTTGTTATTAGTATAACCGCTGAATGTCCCTTTTCCATACAAATCTTTTTTTGTTTTATCAGGATAACTGCAGCGTGGTTCTTTTCATACAAATCTAAAATTTGTTATCAGTATAAACGCTGAATGGCCCTTTTCATACAAATTTTAATTTGTTATCACGATAACCGCCGCGTGGCCCTTTTCATACAAATCTTATTTTTTTATTAGGATATCAGCAGCGTGGTTCTTTTCATACAAAACTAAAATTTGTTATCAGTATAACCGCTGAATGGCCCTTTTCATACATATTTTAATTTGTTATCAGGATAACCGCCGAGTGGCCCTTTTCATACAAAACTTAAATTTTTTATCAGGATAACCGCTGCGTGGCCCTTTACATACAAATTTAAGGTTTTTATCAGGATAACTGCTGCGTGGCCCTTTTCATGAAGAACTTAATTTTTTTATCAGGATAACTGCTGCGTGGCCCTTTTCATGCAGAACTTAATTTTTTTATCAGCATAACCGCTGCGTGGCCCTTTTTCACACAAATCTTATTTTTTTTATCAGGATAACCGCCGCGTGGCCCTTTTCATACAAATCTTATTTTTTTTATCAGGATAACCGCCGCGTGGCCCTTTTCATACAAATCTTATTTTTTTTATCAGGATATCAGCAGCGTGGTTCTTTTCATACAAAACATAAATTTTTTATAAGTATAACTGCTGAATGTCCCTTTTCCATACAAATCTTTTTTTTTATAAGGATAACCGCTGCGTGGCCTTTTTTCATACAAACCTTATTTTTTTTATCAGGATAACTGTAGCGTGGTTCTTTTCATACAAAACTTATATTTGTTATCAGGATAATCGCGGCGTGGCCCTTTTCATAAAAATTTTATTTTTTTTATCAGGATATAAGAAGCGTGGTTTTTTTCATACAAAACTTAAATTTTGTTATTAGTATAACCGCTGAATGTCCCTTTTCCATACAAATCTTTTTTTGTTTTATCAGGATAACTGCAGCGTGGTTCTTTTCATACAAATCTAAAATTTGTTATCAGTATAAACGCTGAATGGCCCTTTTCATACAAATTTTAATTTGTTATCACGATAACCGCTGCGTGGCCCTTTTCATACAAATCTTGATTTTTTATCAGGATATCAGCAGCGTGGTTTTTTTCATACAAAACTAAAATTTGTTATCAGTATAACCGCTGAATAGCCCTTTTCAAACAAATTTTAATTTGTTATCAGGAAAACCGCTGCGTGGCCCTTTTTCACACAAATCTTATTTTTTTTATCAGGATAACCGCCGCGTGGCCCTTTTCATACAAATCTTATTTTTTTTATCAGGATATCAGCAGCGTGGTTCTTTTCATACAAAACTTAAATTTGTTATCAAGATAACCGCTGCTTGGCCCATTTCATACAAAACTTAATTTTTTTATCAGGATAACCGCTGCGTGGCCCTTTACATACAAATTTAAGGTTTTTATAAGGATAAATGCTGCGTGGCCCTTTTCATGCAGAAATGTATTTTTTTATCAGGATAATCGCTGCGTGGCCCTTGACATACAAATTTAAGGTTTTTATCAGGATAACCGCTGCGTGGCCCTTTTACATACAAATCTAATTTTTTTCTCAGGATGTCAGCAGCGTGGTTCTTTTCATACAAAACTTAAATTTTTTATTAGTATAACCGCTGAATGCCCCTTTTCCATACAAATCTTTTATTTTATAAGGATAACCGCTGCGTGGCCTTTTTTCATACAAAACTTATTTTTTTATCAAGATAACTGCAGCGTGGTTCTTTACATACAAATTTACGGTTTTTATCAGGATAACTGCTGCGTGGCCCTTTTCATGCAGAACTTAATTTTTTTATCAGCATAACCGCTGCGTGGCCCTTTTTCACACAAATCTTATTTTTTTTATCAGGATAACCGCCGCGTGGTTCTTTTCATACAAATCTTATTTTTTTTATCAGGATATCAGCAGCGTGGTTCTTTTCATACAAAACTTAAATTTTTTATTAGTATAATCGCTGAATGTCCCTTTTCATACAAATCTTTTTTTTTTTAAGGATAACCGCTGCGTGGCCTTTATTCATACAAATCTTATTTTTTTTATCAGGATAACTGCAGCGTGGTTATTTTCATACAAAACTTAAATTTGTTATCAGGATAATCGCGGCGTGGCCCTTTTCATAAAAATTTTATTTTTTTTATCAGGATATCAGAAGCGTGGTTTTTTTCATACAAAACTTAAATTTTGTTATTAGTATAACCGCTGAATGTCCCTTTTCCATACAAATCTTTTTTTGTTTTATCAGGATAACTGCAGCGTGGTTCTTTTCATACAAATCTAAAATTTGTTATCAGTATAAACGCTGAATGGCCCTTTTCATACAAATTTTAATTTGTTATCACGATAACCGCCGCGTGGAAATTTTCATACAAATCTTATTTTTTTATCAGGATATCAGCAGCGTGGTTCTTTTCATACAAAATTAAAATTTGTTATCAGTATAACCGCTGAATGGCCCTTTTCATACATATTTTAATTTGTTATCAGGATAACCGCCGAGTGGCCCTTTTCATACAAAACTTAAATTTTTTATCAGGATAACCGCTGCGTGGCCCTTTACATACAAATTTTAGGTTATTATCAGGATAACTGCTGCGTCGCCCTTTTCATGAAGAACTTAATTTTTTTATCAGCATAACCGCTGCGTGGCCCTTTTTCACACAAATCTTATTGTTTTTATCAGGATAACCGCCGCGTGGCCCTTTTCATACAAATCTTATTTTTTTATCAGGATATCAGCAGCGTGGTTCTTTTCATACAAAACTTAAATTTTTTATCAGGATACCCGCTGCGTGTCCCTTTACATACAAATTTAAGGTTTTTATCAGGATAACTGCTGCGTGGCCCTTTTAATGAAGAACTTAATTTGTTTATCAGGATAACTGCTGCGTGGTTCTTTTCATACAAAACTAAAATTTGTTATCAGTATAACCGCTGAATAGCCCTTTTCAAACAAATTTTAATTTGTTATCAGGAAAACCGCCGCGTGGCCCTTTTCATACAAAACTTAAATTCGTTATCAGGATAATAGCGGCGTGCTCTTTTTGAGACAAATCTTATTTTTTTATCAGGATAACTGCAGCATGGTTCTTTTTATACAAACTTAAATTTTGTTATCAGGATAACCGCGGCGTGGCCCTTTTCATACAAATCTTTAATTTGTTATCAGGAAAACCGCTGCGTGGCCCTTTTTCACACAAATCTTATTTTTTTTATCAGGATAACCGCCGCGTGGCCCTTTACATACAAATTTAAGGTTTTTATCAGGATAACCGCTGCGTGGCCCTTTTACATACAAATCTTATTTTTTTCTCAGGATGTCAGCAGCGTGGTTCTTTTCATACAAAACTTAAATTTTTTTTTATTAGTATAACCGCTGAATGCCCCTTTTCCATACAAATCTTTTTTTTTTATAAGGATTACCGCTGCGTGGCCTTTTTTCATACAAATCTTATTTTTTTTATCAGGATAACTGCAGCGTGGTTCTTTACATACAAATTTACGGTTTTTATCAGGATAACTGCTGCGTGGCCCTTTTCATGAAGAACTTAATTTTTTTATCAGGATAACTGCTGCGTGGCCCTTTTCAGGCAGAACTTAATTTTTTTATCAGCATAACCGCTGCGTGGCCCTTTTTCACACAAATCTTATTTTTTTTATCAGGATAACGGCCGCGTGGTTCTTTTCATACAAATCTTATTTTTTTTATGAGGATATCAGCAGCGTGGTTCTTTTCATACAAAACTTAAATTTTTTATTTGTATAATCGCTGAATGTCCCTTTTCCATACAATTTTTTTTTTTTATAAGGATAACCGCTGCGTGGCCTTTTTTCATACAAATCTTATTTTTTTTATCAGGATAACTGCAGCGTGGTTCTTTTCATACAAAACTTAAATTTGTTATCAGGATAATCGCGGCGTGGCCCTTTTCATAAAAATTTTATTTTTTTTATCAGGATATCAGAAGCGTGGTTTTTTTCATACAAAACTTAAATTTTGTTATTAGTATAACCGCTGAATGTCATTTTCCATACAAATCTTTTTTTGTTTTATCAGGATAACTGCAGCGTGGTTCTTTTCATACAAATCTAAAATTTGTTATCAGTATAAACGCTGAATGGCCCTTTTCATACATATTTTAATTTGTTATCACGATAACCGCCGCGTGGCCCTTTTCATACAAATCTTATTTTTTTATCAGGATATCAGCAGCGTGGTTCTTTTCATACAAAACTTAAATTTGTTATCAAGATAACCGCTGCTTGGCCCTTTTCATACAAAACATAATTTTTTTATCAGGATAACCGCTGCGTGGCCCTTTACATACAAATTTAAGGTTTTTATAAGGATAAATGCTGCGTGGCCCTTTTCATGCAGAACTGTATTTTTTTATCAGGATAATCGCTGCGTGGCCCTTTACATACAAATTTAAGGTTTTTATCAGGATAACCGCTGCGTGGCCCTTTTACATACAAATCTAATTTTTTTCTCAGGATGTCAGCAGCGTGGTTCTTTTCATACAAAACTTAAATTTTTTATTAGTATAACCGCTGAATGCCCCTTTTCCATACAAATATTTTTTTTTTATAAGGATAACCGCTGCGTGGCCTTTTTTCATACAAATCTTATTTTTTTATCAGGATAACTGCAGCGTGGTTCTTTACATACAAATTTACGGTTTTTATCAGGATAACCGCTGCGTGGTTCTTTTCATACAAAACTTAAATTTGTTATCAGGATAATCGCGGCGTGGCCCTTTTCATAAAAAAATTTTTTTTTTTATCAGGATATCAGAAGCGTGGTTTTTTTCATACAAAACTTAAATTTTGTTATTAGTATAACCGCTGAATGTCCCTTTTCCATACAAATCTTTTTTTGTTTTATCAGGATAACTGCAGCGTGGTTCTTTTCATACAAATCTAAAATTTGTTATCAGTATAAACGCTGAATGGCCCTTTTCATTCAAATTTTAATTTGTTATCACGATAACCGCCGCGTGGCCCTTTTCATACAAATCTTATTTTTTTATCAGGATATCAGCAGCGTGGTTCTTTTCATACAAAACTAAAATTTGTTATCAGTATAACCGCTGAATGGCCCTTTTCATACATATTTTAATTTGTTAACAGGATAACCGCCGAGTGGCCCTGTTCATACAAAACTTAAATTTTTTATCAGGATAACCGCTGCGTGGCCCTTTACATACAAATTTAAGGTTTTTATCAGGATAACTGTTGCGTGGCCCTTTTCATGAAGAACTTAATTTTTTTATCAGGATAACTGCTGCGTGGCCCTTTTCATGCAGAACTTAATTTTTTTATCAGCATAACCGCTGCGTGGCCCTTTTTCACACAAATCTTATTGTTTTTATCAGGATAACCGCCGCGTGGCCCTTTTCATACAAATCTTATTTTTTTATCAGGATATCAGCAGCGTGGTTCTTTTCATACAAAACTTAAATTTGTTATCAGGATAATCGCGGCGTGGCCCTTTTCATAAAAATCTTATTTTTTTTATCAGGATATCAGAAGCGTGGTTATTTTCATACAAAACTTAAATTTGGTATGAGTATTACCGCTGAATGTCCCTTTTCCATACAAATCTTTTTTTTGTTTTATCAGGATAACTGCAGCGTGGTTCTTTTCATACAAATCTAAAATTTGTGATCAGTATAAACGCTGAATGGCCCTTTTCATACAAATTTTAATTTGTTATCACGATAAACGCCGCGTGGCCCTTTTCATACAAATCTTATTTTTTTATCAGGATATCAGCAGCGTGGTTCTTTTCATACATAACTTAAATTTGTTATGAGTATTACCGCTGAATGTCCCTTTTCCATACAAATCTTTTTTTTTTATCAGGATAACTGCAGCGTGGTTCTTTTCATACAAAACTTAAATTTGTTTTCAGTATAACCGCTGAATGGCCCTTTTCATACATATTTTAATTTGTTATCAGGATAACCGCCGAGTGGCCCTTTTCATACAAAATTTAAATTTTTATCAGGATAACCGCTGCGTGGCCCTTTACATACAAATTTAAGGTTTTTATCAGGATAACTGCTGCGTGGCCCTTTTCATGGAGAAATTAATTTTTTTATCAGGATAACTGCTGCGTGGCCCTTTTCATGCAGATTTTAATTTTTTTAACAGGATAACCGCTGCGTGGCCCTTTTTCACACAAATCTTATTTTTTTTTATCAGGATAACCGCCGCGTGGCCCTTTTCATACAAATCTTATTTTTTTTATCAGGATATCAGCAGCGTGGTTCTTTTCATACAAAACTTAAATTTGTTATCAAGATAACCGCTGCTTGGCCCTTTTCATACAAAACATAATTTTTTTATCAGGATAACCGCTGCGTGGCCCTTTACATAGAAATTTAAAGTTTTTATAAGGATAAATGCTGCGTGGCCCTTTTCATGCAAAACTGTATTTTTTTATCAGGATAACCGCTGCGTGGCCCTTTACATACAAATTTAAGGTTTTTATCAGGATAACCGCTGCGTGGCCCTTTTACATACAAATCTTATTTATTTCTCACGATGTCAGCAGCGTGGTTCTTTTCATACAAATCTTAAATTTTTTATTAGTATAACCGCTGAATGACCCTTTTCCATACAAAACTTTTTTTTTTATAAGGATAACCGCTGCGTGGCCTTTTTTCATACAAATCTTATATTTTTTATCAGGATAACTGCAGCGTGGTTCTTTTCATACAAAACTTAAATTTGTTATCAGGATAATCGCGGCGTGGCCCTTTTCATAAAAATTTTTTTTTTTTTATCAGGATATCAGAAGCGTGGTTTTTTTCATACAAAACTTAAATTTTGTTATTAGTATAACCGCTGAATGTCCCTTTTCCATACAAATCTTTTTTTGTTTTATCAGGATAACTGCAGCGTGGTTCTTTTCATACAAATCTAAAATTTGTTATCAGTATAAACGCTGAATGGCCCTTTTCATACAAATTTTAATTTGTAATCACGATAACCGCCGCGTGGCCCTTTTCATACAAATCTTATTTTTTTATCAGGATATCAGCAGCGTGGTTCTTTTCATACAAAACTAAAATTTGTTATCAGTATAACCGCTGAATGGCCCTTTTCATACATATTTTAATTTTTTATCAGGATAACCGCCGAGTGGCCCTTTTCATACAAAACTTAATTTTTTTATCAGGATAACCGCTGCGTGGCCCTTTACATACAAATTTAAGGTTTTTATCAGGATAACTGCTGCGTGGCCCTTTTCATGAAGAACTTAATTTTTTTATCAGGATAACTGCTGCGTGGCCCTTTTCATGCAGAACTTAATTTTTTTATCAGCATAACAGCTGCGTGGCCCTTTTTCACACAAATCTTATTGTTTTTATCAGGATAACCGCCGCGTGGCCCTTTTCATACAAATCTTATTTTTTTATCAGGATATCAGCAGCGTGGTTCTTTTCATACAAAACTTAAATTTTTTATTAGTATAACCGCTGAATGTCCCTTTTCCATACAAATCTTTTTTTGTTTTATCAGGATAACTACAGCGTGGTTCTTTTCATACAAATCTAAAATTTGTTATCAGTATAAACGCTGAATGGCCCTTTTCATACAAATTTTAATTTGTTATCACGATAACCGCTGCGTGGCCCTTTTCATACAAATCTTATTTTTTTATCAGGATATCAGCAGCGTGGTTCTTTTCATACAAAACTAAAATTTGTTATCAGTATAACCGCTGAATGGCCCTTTTCATACATATTTTAATTTGTTATCAGGATAACCGCCGAGTGGCCCTTTTCATACAAAACTTAAATTTTTTATCAGGATAACCGCTGCGTGGCCCTTTACATACAAATTTAAGGTTTTTATCAGGATAACTGCTGCGTGGCCCTTTTCATGAAGAACTTAATTTTTTTATCAGGATAACTGCTGCGTGGCCCTTTTCATGCAGAACTTAATTTTTTTATCAGCATAACCGCTGCGTGGCCCTTTTCATACAAATCTTATTTTTTTTATCAGGATATCAGCAGCGTGGTTCTTTTCATACAAAACATAAATTTTTTATTAGTATAACTGCTGAATGTCCCTTTTCCATACAAATCTTTTTTTTTTATAAGGATAACCGCTGCGTGGCCCTTTTTCATACAAATCTTATTTTTTTTATCAGGATAACTGTAGCGTGGTTCTTTTCATACAAAACTTAAATTTGTTATCAGGATAATCGCGGCGTGGCCCTTTTCATAAAAATTTTATTTTTTTTATCAGGATATAAGAAGCGTGGTTTTTTTCATACAAAACTTAAATTTTGTTATAAATATAACCGCTGAATGTCCCTTTTCCATACAAATCTTTTTTTGTTTTATCAGGATAACTGCAGCGTGGTTCTTTTCATACAAATCTAAAATTTAGTATCAGTATAAACGCTGAATGGCCCTTTTCATACAAATTTTAATTTGTTATCAGGATAATCGCGGCGTGGCCCTTTTCATAAAAATTTTATTTTTTTTATCAGGATAACTGCAGCGTGGTTCTTTACATACAAATTTAAGGTTTTTATCAGGATAACCGCTGCGTGGCCCTTTTACATACAAATCTTATTTTTTTCTCAGGATGTCAGCAGCGTGGTTCTTTTCATACAAAACTTAAATTTTTTTTTATTAGTATAACCGCTGAATGCCCCTTTTCCATACAAATCTTTTTTTTTTATAAGGATTACCGCTGCGTGGCCTTTTTTCATACAAATCTTATTTTTTTTATCAGGATAACTGCAGCGTGGTTCTTTACATACAAATTTACGGTTTTTATCAGGATAACTGCTGCGTGGCCCTTTTCATGAAGAACCTAATTTTTTTATCAGGATAACTGCTGCGTGGCCCTTTTCAGGCAGAACTTAATTTTTTTATCAGCATAACCGCTGCGTGGCCCTTTTTCACACAAATCTTATTTTTTTTATCAGGATAACGGCCGCGTGGTTCTTTTCATACAAATCTTATTTTTTTTTATGAGGATATCAGCAGCGTGGTTCTTTTCATACAAAACTTAAATTTTTTATTTGTATAATCGCTGAATGTCCCTTTTCCATACAAATCTTTTTTTTTTATAAGGATAACCGCTGCGTGGCCTTTTTTCATACAAATCTTATTTTTTTTATCAGGATAACTGCAGCGTGGTTCTTTTCATACAAAACTTAAATTTGTTATCAGGATAATCGCGGCGTGGCCCTTTTCATAAAAATTTTATTTTTTTTATCAGGATATCAGAAGCGTGGTTTTTTTCATACAAAACTTAAATTTTGTTATTAGTATAACCGCTGAATGTCATTTTCCATACAAATCTTTTTTTGTTTTATCAGGATAACTGCAGCGTGGTTCTTTTCATACAAATCTAAAATTTGTTATCAGTATAAACGCTGAATGGCCCTTTTCATACATATTTTAATTTGTTATCACGATAACCGCCGCGTGGCCCTTTTCATACAAATCTTATTTTTTTATCAGGATATCAGCAGCGTGGTTCTTTTCATACAAAACTTAAATTTGTTATCAAGATAACCGCTGCTTGGCCCTTTTCATACAAAACATAATTTTTTTATCAGGATAACCGCTGCGTGGCCCTTTACATACAAATTTAAGGTTTTTATAAGGATAAATGCTGCGTGGCCCTTTTCATGCAGAACTGTATTTTTTTATCAGGATAATCGCTGCGTGGCCCTTTACATACAAATTTAAGGTTTTTATCAGGATAACCGCTGCGTGGCCCTTTTACATACAAATCTAATTTTTTTCTCAGGATGTCAGCAGCGTGGTTCTTTTCATACAAAACTTAAATTTTTTATTAGTATAACCGCTGAATGCCCCTTTTCCATACAAATATTTTTTTTTTATAAGGATAACCGCTGCGTGGCCTTTTTTCATACAAATCTTATTTTTTTATCAGGATAACTGCAGCGTGGTTCTTTACATACAAATTTACGGTTTTTATCAGGATAACCGCTGCGTGGTTCTTTTCATACAAAACTTAAATTTGTTATCAGGATAATCGCGGCGTGGCCCTTTTCATAAAAAAATTATTTTTTTTATCAGGATATCAGAAGCGTGGTTTTTTTCATACAAAACTTAAATTTTGTTATTAGTATAACCGCTGAATGTCCCTTTTCCATACAAATCTTTTTTTGTTTTATCAGGATAACTGCAGCGTGGTTCTTTTCATACAAATCTAAAATTTGTTATCAGTATAAACGCTGAATGGCCCTTTTCATTCAAATTTTAATTTGTTATCACGATAACCGCCGCGTGGCCCTTTTCATACAAATCTTATTTTTTTATCAGGATATCAGCAGCGTGGTTCTTTTCATACAAAACTAAAATTTGTTATCAGTATAACCGCTGAATGGCCCTTTTCATACATATTTTAATTTGTTAACAGGATAACCGCCGAGTGGCCCTGTTCATACAAAACTTAAATTTTTTATCAGGATAACCGCTGCGTGGCCCTTTACATACAAATTTAAGGTTTTTATCAGGATAACTGCTGCGTGGCCCTTTTCATGAAGAACTTAATTTTTTTATCAGGATAACTGCTGCGTGGCCCTTTTCATGCAGAACTTAATTTTTTTATCAGCATAACCGCTGCGTGGCCCTTTTTCACACAAATCTTATTGTTTTTATCAGGATAACCGCCGCGTGGCCCTTTTCATACAAATCTTATTTTTTTATCAGGATATCAGCAGCGTGGTTCTTTTCATACAAAACTTAAATTTGTTATCAGGATAATCGCGGCGTGGCCCTTTTCATAAAAATCTTATTTTTTTATCAGGATATCAGAAGCGTGGTTATTTTCATACAAAACTTAAATTTGGTATGAGTATTACCGCTGAATGTCCCTTTTCCATACAAATCTTTTTTTTGTTTTATCAGGATAACTGCAGCGTGGTTCTTTTCATACAAATCTAAAATTTGTGATCAGTATAAACGCTGAATGGCCCTTTTCATACAAATTTTAATTTGTTATCACGATAAACGCCGCGTGGCCCTTTTCATACAAATCTTATTTTTTTATCAGGATATCAGCAGCGTGGTTCTTTTCATACATAACTTAAATTTGTTATGAGTATTACCGCTGAATGTCCCTTTTCCATACAAATCTTTTTTTTTTATCAGGATAACTGCAGCGTGGTTCTTTTCATACAAAACTTAAATTTGTTTTCAGTATAACCGCTGAATGGCCCTTTTCATACATATTTTAATTTGTTATCAGGATAACCGCCGAGTGGCCCTTTTCATACAAAATTTAAATTTTTATCAGGATAACCGCTGCGTGGCCCTTTACATACAAATTTAAGGTTTTTATCAGGATAACTGCTGCGTGGCCCTTTTCATGGAGAAATTAATTTTTTTATCAGGATAACTGCTGCGTGGCCCTTTTCATGCAGATTTTAATTTTTTTAACAGGATAACCGCTGCGTGGCCCTTTTTCACACAAATCTTATTTTTTTTTATCAGGATAACCGCCGCGTGGCCCTTTTCATACAAATCTTATTTTTTTTATCAGGATATCAGCAGCGTGGTTCTTTTCATACAAAACTTAAATTTGTTATCAAGATAACCGCTGCTTGGCCCTTTTCATACAAAACATAATTTTTTTATCAGGATAACCGCTGCGTGGCCCTTTACATAGAAATTTAAAGTTTTTATAAGGATAAATGCTGCGTGGCCCTTTTCATGCAAAACTGTATTTTTTTATCAGGATAACCGCTGCGTGGCCCTTTACATACAAATTTAAGGTTTTTATCAGGATAACCGCTGCGTGGCCCTTTTACATACAAATCTTATTTATTTCTCACGATGTCAGCAGCGTGGTTCTTTTCATACAAATCTTAAATTTTTTATTAGTATAACCGCTGAATGCCCCTTTTCCATACAAAACTTTTTTTTTATAAGGATAACCGCTGCGTGGCCTTTTTTCATACAAATCTTATATTTTTTATCAGGATAACTGCAGCGTGGTTCTTTTCATACAAAACTTAAATTTGTTATCAGGATAATCGCGGCGTGGCCCTTTTCATAAAAATTTTTTTTTTTTTATCAGGATATCAGAAGCGTGGTTTTTTTCATACAAAACTTAAATTTTGTTATTAGTATAACCGCTGAATGTCCCTTTTCCATACAAATCTTTTTTTGTTTTATCAGGATAACTGCAGCGTGGTTCTTTTCATACAAATCTAAAATTTGTTATCAGTATAAACGCTGAATGGCCCTTTTCATACAAATTTTAATTTGTAATCACGATAACCGCCGCGTGGCCCTTTTCATACAAATCTTATTTTTTTATCAGGTTATCAGCAGCGTGGTTCTTTTCATACAAAACTAAAATTTGTTATCAGTATAACCGCTGAATGGCCCTTTTCATACATATTTTAATTTTTTATCAGGATAACCGCCGAGTGGCCCTTTTCATACAAAACTTAAATTTTTTATCAGGATAACCGCTGCGTGGCCCTTTACATACAAATTTAAGGTTTTTATCAGGATAACTGCTGCGTGGCCCTTTTCATGAAGAACTTAATTTTTTTATCAGGATAACTGCTGCGTGGCCCTTTTCATGCAGAACTTAATTTTTTTATCAGCATAACAGCTGCGTGGCCCTTTTTCACACAAATCTTATTGTTTTTATCAGGATAACCGCCGCGTGGCCCTTTTCATACAAATCTTATTTTTTTATCAGGATATCAGCAGCGTGGTTCTTTTCATACAAAACTTAAATTTTTTATTAGTATAACCGCTGAATGTCCCTTTTCCATACAAATCTTTTTTTGTTTTAACAGGATAACTACAGCGTGGTTCTTTTCATACAAATCTAAAATTTGTTATCAGTATAAACGCTGAATGGCCCTTTTCATACAAATTTTAATTTGTTATCACGATAACCGCTGCGTGGCCCTTTTCATACAAATCTTATTTTTTTATCAGGATATCAGCAGCGTGGTTCTTTTCATACAAAACTAAAATTTGTTATCAGTATAACCGCTGAATGGCCCTTTTCATACATATTTTAATTTGTTATCAGGATAACCGCCGAGTGGCCCTTTTCATACAAAACTTAAATTTTTTATCAGGATAACCGCTGCGTGGCCCTTTACATACAAATTTAAGGTTTTTATCAGGATAACTGCTGCGTGGCCCTTTTCATGAAGAACTTAATTTTTTTATCAGGATAACTGCTGCGTGGCCCTTTTCATGCAGAACTTAATTTTTTTATCAGCATAACCGCTGCGTGGCCCTTTTCATACAAATCTTATTTTTTTTATCAGGATATCAGCAGCGTGGTTCTTTTCATACAAAACATAAATTTTTTATTAGTATAACTGCTGAATGTCCCTTTTCCATACAAATCTTTTTTTTTTATAAGGATAACCGCTGCGTGGCCCTTTTTCATACAAATCTTATTTTTTTTATCAGGATAACTGTAGCGTGGTTCTTTTCATACAAAACTTAAATTTGTTATCAGGATAATCGCGGCGTGGCCCTTTTCATAAAATTTTTATTTTTTTTATCAGGATATAAGAAGCGTGGTTTTTTTCATACAAAACTTAAATTTTGTTATTAGTATAACCGCTGAATGTCATTTTCCATACAAATCTTTTTTTGTTTTATCAGGATAACTGCAGCGTGGTTCTTTTCATACAAATCTAAAATTTGTTATCAGTATAAACGCTGAATGGCCCTTTTCATACATATTTTAATTTGTTATCACGATAACCGCCGCGTGGCCCTTTTCATACAAATCTTATTTTTTTATCAGGATATCAGCAGCGTGGTTCTTTTCATACAAAACTTAAATTTGTTATCAAGATAACCGCTGCTTGGCCCTTTTCATACAAAACATAATTTTTTTATCAGGATAACCGCTGCGTGGCCCTTTACATACAAATTTAAGGTTTTTATAAGGATAAATGCTGCGTGGCCCTTTTCATGCAGAACTGTATTTTTTTATCAGGATAATCGCTGCGTGGCCCTTTACATACAAATTTAAGGTTTTTATCAGGATAACCGCTGCGTGGCCCTTTTACATACAAATCTAATTTTTTTCTCAGGATGTCAGCAGCGTGGTTCTTTTCATACAAAACTTAAATTTTTTATTAGTATAACCGCTGAATGCCCCTTTTCCATACAAATATTTTTTTTTTATAAGGATAACCGCTGCGTGGCCTTTTTTCATACAAATCTTATTTTTTTATCAGGATAACTGCAGCGTGGTTCTTTACATACAAATTTACGGTTTTTATCAGGATAACCGCTGCGTGGTTCTTTTCATACAAAACTTAAATTTGTTATCAGGATAATCGCGGCGTGGCCCTTTTCATAAAAAAATTATTTTTTTTATCAGGATATCAGAAGCGTGGTTTTTTTCATACAAAACTTAAATTTTGTTATTAGTATAACCGCTGAATGTCCCTTTTCCATACAAATCTTTTTTTGTTTTATCAGGATAACTGCAGCGTGGTTCTTTTCATACAAATCTAAAATTTGTTATCAGTATAAACGCTGAATGGCCCTTTTCATTCAAATTTTAATTTGTTATCACGATAACCGCCGCGTGGCCCTTTTCATACAAATCTTATTTTTTTATCAGGATATCAGCAGCGTGGTTCTTTTCATACAAAACTAAAATTTGTTATCAGTATAACCGCTGAATGGCCCTTTTCATACATATTTTAATTTGTTAACAGGATAACCGCCGAGTGGCCCTGTTCATACAAAACTTAAATTTTTTATCAGGATAACCGCTGCGTGGCCCTTTACATACAAATTTAAGGTTTTTATCAGGATAACTGCTGCGTGGCCCTTTTCATGAAGAACTTAATTTTTTTATCAGGATAACTGCTGCGTGGCCCTTTTCATGCAGAACTTAATTTTTTTATCAGCATAACCGCTGCGTGGCCCTTTTTCACACAAATCTTATTGTTTTTATCAGGATAACCGCCGCGTGGCCCTTTTCATACAAATCTTATTTTTTTATCAGGATATCAGCAGCGTGGTTCTTTTCATACAAAACTTAAATTTGTTATCAGGATAATCGCGGCGTGGCCCTTTTCATAAAAATCTTATTTTTTTTATCAGGATATCAGAAGCGTGGTTATTTTCATACAAAACTTAAATTTGGTATGAGTATTACCGCTGAATGTCCCTTTTCCATACAAATCTTTTTTTTGTTTTATCAGGATAACTGCAGCGTGGTTCTTTTCATACAAATCTAAAATTTGTGATCAGTATAAACGCTGAATGGCCCTTTTCATACAAATTTTAATTTGTTATCACGATAAACGCCGCGTGGCCCTTTTCATACAAATCTTATTTTTTTATCAGGATATCAGCAGCGTGGTTCTTTTCATACATAACTTAAATTTGTTATGAGTATTACCGCTGAATGTCCCTTTTCCATACAAATCTTTTTTTTTTATCAGGATAACTGCAGCGTGGTTCTTTTCATACAAAACTTAAATTTGTTTTCAGTATAACCGCTGAATGGCCCTTTTCATACATATTTTAATTTGTTATCAGGATAACCGCCGAGTGGCCCTTTTCATACAAAATTTAAATTTTTATCAGGATAACCGCTGCGTGGCCCTTTACATACAAATTTAAGGTTTTTATCAGGATAACTGCTGCGTGGCCCTTTTCATGGAGAAATTAATTTTTCTATCAGGATAACTGCTGCGTGGCCCTTTTCATGCAGATTTTAATTTTTTTAACAGGATAACCGCTGCGTGGCCCTTTTTCACACAAATCTTATTTTTTTTTATCAGGATAACCGCCGCGTGGCCCTTTTCATACAAATCTTATTTTTTTTATCAGGATATCAGCAGCGTGGTTCTTTTCATACAAAACTTAAATTTGTTATCAAGATAACCGCTGCTTGGCCCTTTTCATACAAAACATAATTTTTTTATCAGGATAACCGCTGCGTGGCCCTTTACATAGAAATTTAAAGTTTTTATAAGGATAAATGCTGCGTGGCCCTTTTCATGCAAAACTGTATTTTTTTATCAGGATAACCGCTGCGTGGCCCTTTACATACAAATTTAAGGTTTTTATCAGGATAACCGCTGCGTGGCCCTTTTACATACAAATCTTATTTATTTCTCACGATGTCAGCAGCGTGGTTCTTTTCATACAAATCTTAAATTTTTTATTAGTATAACCGCTGAATGCCCCTTTTCCATACAAAACTTTTTTTTTATAAGGATAACCGCTGCGTGGCCTTTTTTCATACAAATCTTATATTTTTTATCAGGATAACTGCAGCGTGGTTCTTTTCATACAAAACTTAAATTTGTTATCAGGATAATCGCGGCGTGGCCCTTTTCATAAAAATTTTTTTTTTTTTATCAGGATATCAGAAGCGTGGTTTTTTTCATACAAAACTTAAATTTTGTTATTAGTATAACCGCTGAATGTCCCTTTTCCATACAAATCTTTTTTTGTTTTATCAGGATAACTGCAGCGTGGTTCTTTTCATACAAATCTAAAATTTGTTATCAGTATAAACGCTGAATGGCCCTTTTCATACAAATTTTAATTTGTAATCACGATAACCGCCGCGTGGCCCTTTTCATACAAATCTTATTTTTTTATCAGGTTATCAGCAGCGTGGTTCTTTTCATACAAAACTAAAATTTGTTATCAGTATAACCGCTGAATGGCCCTTTTCATACATATTTTAATTTTTTATCAGGATAACCGCCGAGTGGCCCTTTTCATACAAAACTTAAATTTTTTATCAGGATAACCGCTGCGTGGCCCTTTACATACAAATTTAAGGTTTTTATCAGGATAACTGCTGCGTGGCCCTTTTCATGAAGAACTTAATTTTTTTATCAGGATAACTGCTGCGTGGCCCTTTTCATGCAGAACTTAATTTTTTTATCAGCATAACAGCTGCGTGGCCCTTTTTCACACAAATCTTATTGTTTTTATCAGGATAACCGCCGCGTGGCCCTTTTCATACAAATCTTATTTTTTTATCAGGATATCAGCAGCGTGGTTCTTTTCATACAAAACTTAAATTTTTTATTAGTATAACCGCTGAATGTCCCTTTTCCATACAAATCTTTTTTTGTTTTAACAGGATAACTACAGCGTGGTTCTTTTCATACAAATCTAAAATTTGTTATCAGTATAAACGCTGAATGGCCCTTTTCATACAAATTTTAATTTGTTATCACGATAACCGCTGCGTGGCCCTTTTCATACAAATCTTATTTTTTTATCAGGATATCAGCAGCGTGGTTCTTTTCATACAAAACTAAAATTTGTTATCAGTATAACCGCTGAATGGCCCTTTTCATACATATTTTAATTTGTTATCAGGATAACCGCCGAGTGGCCCTTTTCATACAAAACTTAAATTTGTTATCAGGATAATCGCGGCGTGGCCCTTTTCATAAAAATTTTATTTTTTTTATCAGGATATAAGAAGCGTGGTTTTTTTCATACAAAACTTAAATTTTGTTATAAATATAACCGCTGAATGTCCCTTTTCCATTAAAATCTTTTTTTGTTTTATCAGGATAACTGCAGCGTGGTTCTTTTCATACAAATCTAAAATTTAGTATCAGTATAAACGCTGAATGGCCCTTTTCATACAAATTTTAATTTGTTATCACGATAACCGCCGCGTGGCCCTTTTCATACAAATCTTATTTTTTTATCAGGATATCAGCAGCGTGGTTTTTTTCATACAAAACTAAAATTTGTTATCAGTATAACCGCTGAATAGCCCTTTTCAAACAAATTTTAATTTGTTATCAGGAAAACCGCCGCGTGGCCCTTTTCATACAAAACTTAAATTCGTTATCAGGATAATAGCGGCGTTCTCTTTTTGAGACAAATCTTATTTTTTTTATCAGGATAACTGCAGCGTGGTTCTTTTCATACAAACTTAAATTTGTTACCAGGATAACCGCGGCGTGGCCCTTTTCATACAAATCTTAAATTTGTTATCAGTTTAACCGCTGAATGGCCCTTTTCAAACAAATTTTAATTTGTTATCAGGAAAACCGCTGCGTGGAACTTTTTCAAACAAATCTTATTTTTTTTATCAGGATAACCGCCGCGTGGCCCTTTTCATACAAATCTTATTTTTTTTATCAGGATATCAGCAGCTTGGTTCTTTTCATACAAAACTTAAATTTGTTATCAAGATAACCGCTGCTTGGCCCTTTTCATACAAATCTTAAATTTGTTATCAGTTTAACCGCTGAATGGCCCTTTTCAAACAAATTTTAATTTGTTATCAGGAAAACCGCTGCGTGGAACTTTTTCAAACAAATCTTATTTTTTTTATCAGGATAACCGCCGCGTGGCCCTTTTCATACAAATCATATTTTTTTATCAGGATATCAGCAGCGTGGTTCTTTTCATACAAAACTTAAATTTGTTATCAGGATAATCGCGGCGTGGCCCTTTTCATAAAAATCTTATTTTTTTTATCTGGATATCAGAAGCGTGGTTATTTTCATACAAAACTTAAATTTGTTATGAGTATTACCGCTGAATGTCCCTTTTCCATACAAATCTTTTTTTTGTTTTATCAGGATAACTGCAGCGTGGTTCTTTTCATACAAATCTAAAATTTGTGATCAGTATAAACGCTGAATGGCCCTTTTCATACAAATTTTAATTTGTTATCACGATAACCGCCGCGTGGCCCTTTTCATACAAATCTTATTTTTTTATCAGGATATCAGCAGCGTGGTTCTTTTCATACAAAACTTAAATTTGTTAAGAGTATTACCGCTGAATGTCCCTTTTCCATACAAATCTTTTTTTTTTTTCAGGATAACTGCAGCGTGGTTCTTTTCATACAAATCTAAAATTTGTTACCAGGATAACCGCGGCGTGGCCCTTTTCATACAAATCTTAAATTTGTTATCAGTTTAACCGCTGAATGGCCCTTTTCAAACAAATTTTAATTTGTTATCAGGAAAACCGCTGCGTGGAACTTTTTCAAACAAATCTTATTTTTTTTATCAGGATAACCGCCGCGTGGCCCTTTTCATACAAATCTTATTTTTTTTATCAGGATATCAGCAGCTTGGTTCTTTTCATACAAAACTTAAATTTGTTATCAAGATAACCGCTGCTTGGCCCTTTTCATACAAATCTTAAATTTGTTATCAGTTTAACCGCTGAATGGCCCTTTTCAAACAAATTTTAATTTGTTATCAGGAAAACCGCTGCGTGGAACTTTTTCAAACAAATCTTATTTTTTTTATCAGGATAACCGCCGCGTGGCCCTTTTCATACAAATCATATTTTTTTATCAGGATATCAGCAGCGTGGTTCTTTTCATACAAAACTTAAATTTGTTATCAGGATAATCGCGGCGTGGCCCTTTTCATAAAAATCTTATTTTTTTTATCTGGATATCAGAAGCGTGGTTATTTTCATACAAAACTTAAATTTGTTATGAGTATTACCGCTGAATGTCCCTTTTCCATACAAATCTTTTTTTTGTTTTATCAGGATAACTGCAGCGTGGTTCTTTTCATACAAATCTAAAATTTGTGATCAGTATAAACGCTGAATGGCCCTTTTCATACAAATTTTAATTTGTTATCACGATAACCGCCGCGTGGCCCTTTTCATACAAATCTTATTTTTTTATCAGGATATCAGCAGCGTGGTTCTTTTCATACAAAACTTAAATTTGTTAAGAGTATTACCGCTGAATGTCCCTTTTCCATACAAATCTTTTTTTTTTTTCAGGATAACTGCAGCGTGGTTCTTTTCATACAAATCTAAAATTTGTTATCAGTATAATCGCTGAATGGCCCTTTTCATACAAATTTTAATTTGTAATCACGATAACCGCCGCGTGGCCCTTTTCATACATATCTTATTTTTTTATCAGGATATCAGCAGCGTGGTTCTTTTCATACAAAACTAAAATTTGTTATCAGTATAACCGCTGAATGGCCCTTTTCATACATATTTTAATTTTTTATCAGGATAACCGCCGAGTGGCCCTTTTCATACAAAACTTAAATTTTTTATCAGTATAACCGCTGCGTGGCCCTTTACATACAAATTTAAGGTTTTTATCAGGATAACTGCTGCGTGGCCCTTTTCATGAAGAACTTAATTTTTTTATCAGGATAACTGCTGCGTGGCCCTTTTCATGCAGAACTTAATTTTTTTATCAGCATAACAGCTGCGTGGCCCTTTTTCACACAAATCTTATTGTTTTTATCAGGATAACCGCCGCGTGGCCCTTTTCATACAAATCTTATTTTTTTATCAGGATATCAGCAGCGTGGTTCTTTTCATACAAAACTTAAATTTTTTATTAGTATAACCGCTGAATGTCCCTTTTCCATACAAATCTTTTTTTGTTTTATCAGGATAACTACAGCGTGGTTCTTTTCATACAAATCTAAAATTTGTTATCAGTATAAACGCTGAATGGCCCTTTTCATACAAATTTTAATTTGTTATCACGATAACCGCTGCGTGGCCCTTTTCATACAAATCTTATTTTTTTATCAGGATATCAGCAGCGTGGTTCTTTTCATACAAAACTAAAATTTGTTATCAGTATAACCGCTGAATGGCCCTTTTCATACATATTTTAATTTGTTATCAGGATAACCGCCGAGTGGCCCTTTTCATACAAAACTTAAAATTTTTATCAGGATAACCGCTGCGTGGCCCTTTACATACAAATTTAAGGATTTTATCAGGATAACTGCTGCGTGGCCCTTTTCATGAAGAACTTAATTTTTTTATCAGGATAACTGCTGCGTGGCCCTTTTCATGCAGAACTTAATTTTTTTATCAGCATAACCGCTGCGTGGCCCTTTTCATACAAATCTTATTTTTTTTATCAGGATATCAGCAGCGTGGTTCTTTTCATACAAAACATAAATTTTTTATTAGTATAACTGCTGAATGTCCCTTTTCCATACAAATCTTTTTTTTTTATAAGGATAACCGCTGCGTGGCCCTTTTTCATACAAATCTTATTTTTTTTATCAGGATAACTGTAGCGTGGTTCTTTTCATACAAAACTTAAATTTGTTATCAGGATAATCGCGGCGTGGCCCTTTTCATAAAAATTTTATTTTTTTTATCAGGATATAAGAAGCGTGGTTTTTTTCATACAAAACTTAAATTTTGTTATAAATATAACCGCTGAATGTCCCTTTTCCATACAAATCTTTTTTTGTTTTATCAGGATAACTGCAGCGTGGTTCTTTTCATACAAATCTAAAATTTAGTATCAGTATAAACGCTGAATGGCCCTTTTCATACAAATTTTAATTTGTTATCAGGATAATCGCGGCGTGGCCCTTTTCATAAAAATTTTATTTTTTTTATCAGGATAACTGCAGCGTGGTTCTTTACATACAAATTTAAGGTTTTTATCAGGATAACCGCTGCGTGGCCCTTTTACATACAAATCTTATTTTTTTCTCAGGATGTCAGCAGCGTGGTTCTTTTCATACAAAACTTAAATTTTTTTTTATTAGAATAACCGCTGAATGCCCCTTTTCCATACAAATCTTTTTTTTTTATAAGGATTACCGCTGCGTGGCCTTTTTTCATACAAATCTTATTTTTTTTATCAGGATAACTGCAGCGTGGTTCTTTACATACAAATTTACGGTTTTTATCAGGATAACTGCTGCGTGGCCCTTTTCATGAAGAACCTAATTTTTTTATCAGGATAACTGCTGCGTGGCCCTTTTCAGGCAGAACTTAATTTTTTTATCAGCATAACCGCTGCGTGGCCCTTTTTCACACAAATCTTATTTTTTTTATCAGGATAACGGCCGCGTGGTTCTTTTCATACAAATCTTATTTTTTTTTATGAGGATATCAGCAGCGTGGTTCTTTTCATACAAAACTTAAATTTTTTATTTGTATAATCGCTGAATGTCCCTTTTCCATACAAATCTTTTTTTTTTATAAGGATAACCGCTGCGTGGCCTTTTTTCATACAAATCTTATTTTTTTTATCAGGATAACTGCAGCGTGGTTCTTTTCATACAAAACTTAAATTTGTTATCAGGATAATCGCGGCGTGGCCCTTTTCATAAAAATTTTATTTTTTTTATCAGGATATCAGAAGCGTGGTTTTTTTCATACAAAACTTAAATTTTGTTATTAGTATAACCGCTGAATGTCATTTTCCATACAAATCTTTTTTTGTTTTATCAGGATAACTGCAGCGTGGTTCTTTTCATACAAATCTAAAATTTGTTATCAGTATAAACGCTGAATGGCCCTTTTCATACATATTTTAATTTGTTATCACGATAACCGCCGCGTGGCCCTTTTCATACAAATCTTATTTTTTTATCAGGATATCAGCAGCGTGGTTCTTTTCATACAAAACTTAAATTTGTTATCAGGATAATCGCGGCGTGGCCCTTTTCATAAAAATCTTATTTTTTTTATCAGGATATCAGAAGCGTGGTTATTTTCATACAAAACTTAAATTTGGTATGAGTATTACCGCTGAATGTCCCTTTTCCATACAAATCTTTTTTTTGTTTTATCAGGATAACTGCAGCGTGGTTCTTTTCATACAAATCTAAAATTTGTGATCAGTATAAACGCTGAATGGCCCTTTTCATACAAATTTTAATTTGTTATCACGATAAACGCCGCGTGGCCCTTTTCATACAAATCTTATTTTTTTATCAGGATATCAGCAGCGTGGTTCTTTTCATACATAACTTAAATTTGTTATGAGTATTACCGCTGAATGTCCCTTTTCCATACAAATCTTTTTTTTTTATCAGGATAACTGCAGCGTGGTTCTTTTCATACAAAACTTAAATTTGTTTTCAGTATAACCGCTGAATGGCCCTTTTCATACATATTTTAATTTGTTATCAGGATAACCGCCGAGTGGCCCTTTTCATACAAAATTTAAATTTTTATCAGGATAACCGCTGCGTGGCCCTTTACATACAAATTTAAGGTTTTTATCAGGATAACTGCTGCGTGGCCCTTTTCATGGAGAAATTAATTTTTTTATCAGGATAACTGCTGCGTGGCCCTTTTCATGCAGATTTTAATTTTTTTAACAGGATAACCGCTGCGTGGCCCTTTTTCACACAAATCTTATTTTTTTTTATCAGGATAACCGCCGCGTGGCCCTTTTCATACAAATCTTATTTTTTTTATCAGGATATCAGCAGCGTGGTTCTTTTCATACAAAACTTAAATTTGTTATCAGGATAATCGCGGCGTGGCCCTTTTCATAAAATTTTTTTTTTTTTTATCAGGATATCAGAAGCGTGGTTTTTTTCATACAAAACTTAAATTTTGTTGTTAGTATAACCGCTGAATGTCCCTTTTCCATACAAATCTTTTTTTGTTTTATCAGGATAACTGCAGCGTGGTTCTTTTCATACAAATCTAAAATTTGTTATCAGTATAAACGCTGAATGGCCCTTTTCATACAAATTTTAATTTGTAATCACGATAACCGCCGCGTGGCCCTTTTCATACAAATCTTATTTTTTTATCAGGATATCAGCAGCGTGGTTCTTTTCATACAAAACTAAAATTTGTTATCAGTATAACCGCTGAATGGCCCTTTTCATACATATTTTAATTTTTTATCAGGATAACCGCCGAGTGGCCCTTTTCATACAAAACTTAAATTTTTTATCAGGATAACCGCTGCGTGGCCCTTTACATACAAATTTAAGGTTTTTATCAGGATAACTGCTGCGTGGCCCTTTTCATGAAGAACTTAATTTTTTTATCAGGATAACTGCTGCGTGGCCCTTTTCATGCAGAACTTAATTTTTTTATCAGCATAACAGCTGCGTGGCCCTTTTTCACACAAATCTTATTGTTTTTATCAGGATAACCGCCGCGTGGCCCTTTTCATACAAATCTTATTTTTTTATCAGGATATCAGCAGCGTGGTTCTTTTCATACAAAACTTAAATTTTTTATTAGTATAACCGCTGAATGTCCCTTTTCCATACAAATCTTTTTTTGTTTTATCAGGATAACTACAGCGTGGTTCTTTTCATACAAATCTAAAATTTGTTATCAGTATAAACGCTGAATGGCCCTTTTCATACAAATTTTAATTTGTTATCACGATAACCGCTGCGTGGCCCTTTTCATACAAATCTTATTTTTTTATCAGGATATCAGCAGCGTGGTTCTTTTCATACAAAACTAAAATTTGTTATCAGTATAACCGCTGAATGGCCCTTTTCATACATATTTTAATTTGTTATCAGGATAACCGCCGAGTGGCCCTTTTCATACAAAACTTTAATTTTTTATCAGGATAACCGCTGCGTGGCCCTTTACATACAAATTTAAGGTTTTTATCAGGATAACTGCTGCGTGGCCCTTTTCATGAAGAACTTAATTTTTTTATCAGGATAACTGCTGCGTGGCCCTTTTCATGCAGAACTTAATTTTTTTATCAGCATAACCGCTGCGTGGCCCTTTTCATACAAATCTTATTTTTTTTATCAGGATATCAGCAGCGTGGTTCTTTTCATACAAAACATAAATTTTTTATTAGTATAACTGCTGAATGTCCCTTTTCCATACAAATCTTTTTTTTTTATAAGGATAACCGCTGCGTGGCCCTTTTTCATACAAATCTTATTTTTTTTATCAGGATAACTGTAGCGTGGTTCTTTTCATACAAAACTTAAATTTGTTATCAGGATAATCGCGGCGTGGCCCTTTTCATAAAAATTTTATTTTTTTTATCAGGATATAAGAAGCGTGGTTTTTTTCATACAAAACTTAAATTTTGTTATAAATATAACCGCTGAATGTCCCTTTTCCATTAAAATCTTTTTTTGTTTTATCAGGATAACTGCAGCGTGGTTCTTTTCATACAAATCTAAAATTTAGTATCAGTATAAACGCTGAATGGCCCTTTTCATACAAATTTTAAATTTGTTATCACGATAACCGCCGCGTGGCCCTTTTCATACAAATCTTATTTTTTTATCAGGATATCAGCAGCGTGGTTTTTTTCATACAAAACTAAAATTTGTTATCAGTATAACCGCTGAATAGCCCTTTTCAAACAAATTTTAATTTGTTATCAGGAAAACCGCCGCGTGGCCCTTTTCATACAAAACTTAAATTCGTTATCAGGATAATAGCGGCGTTCTCTTTTTGAGACAAATCTTATTTTTTTTATCAGGATAACTGCAGCGTGGTTCTTTTCATACAAACTTAAATTTGTTACCAGGATAACCGCGGCGTGGCCCTTTTCATACAAATCTTAAATTTGTTATCAGTTTAACCACTGAATGGCCCTTTTCAAACAAATTTTAATTTGTTATCAGGAAAACCGCTGCGTGGAACTTTTTCAAACAAATCTTATTTTTTTTATCAGGATAACCGCCGCGTGGCCCTTTTCATACAAATCTTATTTTTTTTATCAGGATATCAGCAGCTTGGTTCTTTTCATACAAAACTTAAATTTGTTATCAAGATAACCGCTGCTTGGCCCTTTTCATACAAATCTTAAATTTGTTATCAGTTTAACCGCTGAATGGCCCTTTTCAAACAAATTTTAATTTGTTATCAGGAAAACCGCTGCGTGGAACTTTTTCAAACAAATCTTATTTTTTTATCAGGATAACCGCCGCGTGGCCCTTTTCATACAAATCATATTTTTTTATCAGGATATCAGCAGCGTGGTTCTTTTCATACAAAACTTAAATTTGTTATCAGGATAATCGCGGCGTGGCCCTTTTCATAAAAATCTTATTTTTTTTATCTGGATATCAGAAGCGTGGTTATTTTCATACAAAACTTAAATTTGTTATGAGTATTACCGCTGAATGTCCCTTTTCCATACAAATCTTTTTTTTGTTTTATCAGGATAACTGCAGCGTGGTTCTTTTCATACAAATCTAAAATTTGTGATCAGTATAAACGCTGAATGGCCCTTTTCATACAAATTTTAATTTGTTATCACGATAACCGCCGCGTGGCCCTTTTCATACAAATCTTATTTTTTTATCAGGATATCAGCAGCGTGGTTCTTTTCATACAAAACTTAAATTTGTTAAGAGTATTACCGCTGAATGTCCCTTTTCCATACAAATCTTTTTTTTTATCAGGATAACTGCAGCGTGGTTCTTTTCATACAAATCTAAAATTTGTTATCAGTATAATCGCTGAATGGCCCTTTTCATACAAATTTTAATTTGTAATCACGATAACCGCCGCGTGGCCCTTTTCATACATATCTTATTTTTTTATCAGGATATCAGCAGCGTGGTTCTTTTCATACAAAACTAAAATTTGTTATCAGTATAACCGCTGAATGGCCCTTTTCATACATATTTTATTTTTTTATCAGGATAACCGCCGAGTGGCCCTTTTCATACAAAACTTAAATTTTTTATCAGGATAACCGCTGCGTGGCCCTTTACATACAAATTTAAGGTTTTTATCAGGATAACTGCTGCGTGGCCCTTTTCATGAAGAACTTAATTTTTTTATCAGGATAACTGCTGCGTGGCCCTTTTCATGCAGAACTTAATTTTTTTATCAGCATAACCGCTGCGTGGCCCTTTTTCACACAAATCTTATTGTGTTTATCAGGATAACCGCCGCGTGGCCCTTTTCATACAAATCTTTTTTTTTTATCAGGATATCAGCAGCGTGGTTCTTTTCATACAAAACTTAAATTTGTTATCAAGATAACCGCTGCTTGGCCCTTTTCATACAAAACTTAATTTTTTTATCAGGATAACCGCTGAGTGGCCCTTTACATACAAATTTAAGGTTTTTATAAGGATAAATGCTGCGTGGCCCTTTTCATGCAGAACTGTATTTTTTTATCAGGATAATCGCTGCGTGGCCCTTTACATACAAATTAAAGGTTTTTATCAGGATAACCGCTGCGTGGCCCTTTTACATACAAATCTAATTTTTTTCTCAGGATGTCAGCAGCGTGGTTCTTTTCATACAAAACTTAAATTTTTTATTAGTATAACCGCTGAATGCCCCTTTTCCATACAAATCTTTTTTTTTTATAAGGATAACCGCTGCGTGGCCTTTTTTCATACAAATCTTATTTTTTTATCAGGATAACTGCAGCGTGGTTCTTTACATACAAATTTACGGTTTTTATCAGGATAACTGCTGCGTGGCCCTTTTCATGAAGAACTTATTTTTTTTATCAGGATAACTGCTGCGTGGCCCTTTTCATGCAGAACTTAATTTTTTTATCAGCATAACCGCTGCGTGGCCCTTTTTCACACAAATCTTATTTTTTTTATCAGGATAACCGCCGCGTGGTTCTTTTCATACAAATCTTATTTTTTTTATCAGGATATCAGCAGCGTGGTTCTTTTCATACAAAACTTAATTTTTTTATTAGTATAATCGCTGAATGTCCCTTTTCATACAAATCTTTTTTTTTTATAAGGATAACCGCTGGGTGGCCTTTTTTCATACAAATCTTATTTTTTTTATCAGGATAACTGCAGCGTGGTTCTTTTCATACAAAACTTAAATTTGTTATCAGGATAATCGCGGCGTGGCCCTTTTCATAAAAATTTTATTTTTTTTATCAGGATATCAGAAGCGTGGTTCTTTTCATACAAAACTTAAATTTTTTATTAGTATAACCGCTGAATGTCCCTTTTCCATACAAATCTTTTTTTGTTTTATCAGGATAACTGCAGCGTGGTTCTTTTCATACAAATCTAAAATTTGTTATCAGTATAAACGCTGAATGGCTCTTTTCATACAAATTTTAATTTGTTATCACGATAACCGCTGCGTGGCCCTTTTCATACAAATCTTATTTTTTTATCAGGATATCAGCAGCGTGGTTCTTTTCTTACAAAACTAAAATTTGTTATCAGTATAACCGCTGAATGGCCCTTTTTATACATATTTTAATTTGTTATCAGGATAACCGCCGAGTGGCCCTTTTCATACAAAACTTAAATTTTTTATCAGGATAACCGCTGCGTGGCCCTTTACATACAAATTTAAGGTTTTTATCAGGATAACTGCTGCGTGGCCCTTTTCATGCAGAACTTAATTTTTTTATCAGCATAACCGCTGCGTGGCCCTTTTTCACACAAATCTTATTTTTTTTATCAGGATAACCGCCGCGTGGCCCTTTTCATACAAATCTTATTTTTTTATCAGGATATCAGCAGCGTGGTTTTTTTCATACAAAACTAAAATTTGTTATCAGTATAACCGCTGAATAGCCCTTTTCAAACAAATTTTAATTTGTTATCAGGAAAACCGCCGCGTGGCCCTTTTCATACAAAACTTAAATTCGTTATCAGGATAATAGCGGCGTGCTCTTTTTGAGACAAATCTTATTTTTTTATCAGGATAACTGCAGCGTGGTTCTTTTCATACAAACTTAAATTTGTTACCAGGATAACCGCGGCGTGGCCCTTTTCATACAAATCTTAAATTTGTTATCAGTTTAACCGCTGAATGGCCCTTTTCAAACAAATTTTAATTTGTTATCAGGAAAACCGCTGCGTGGAACTTTTTCAAACAAATCTTATTTTTTTATCAGGATAACCGCCGCGTGGCCCTTTTCATACAAATCTTAATTTTTTTATCAGGATATCAGCAGCGTGGTTCTTTTCATACAAAACTTAAATTTGTTATCAAGATAACCGCTGCTTGGCCCTTTTCATACAAAACTTAATTTTTTATCAGGATAACCGCTGCGTGGCCCTTTACATACAAATTTAAGGTTTTTATAAGGATAAATGCTGCGTGGCCCTTTTCATGCAGAACTGTATTTTTTTATCAGGATAATCGCTGCGTGGCCCTTTACATACAAATTTAAGGTTTTTATCAGGATAACCGCTGCGTGGCCCTTTTACATACAAATCTAATTTTTTTCTCAGGATGTCAGCAGCGTGGTTCTTTTCATACAAAACTTAAATTTTTTATTAGTATAACCGCTGAATGCCCCTTTTCCATAAAAATATTTTTTTTTATAAGGATAACCGCTGCGTGGCCTTTTTTCATACAAATCTTATTTTTTTATCAGGATAACTGCAGCGTGGTTCTTTACATACAAATTTACGGTTTTTATCAGGATAACTGCTGCGTGGCCCTTTTCATGAAGAACTTAATTTTTTTTATCAGGATAACTGCTGCGTGGCCCTTTTCATGCAGAACTTAATTTTTTTATCAGCATAACCGCTGCGTGGCCCTTTTTCACACAAATCTTATTTTTTTTATCAGGATAACCGCCGCGTGGTTCTTTTCATACAAATCTTATTTTTTTTATCAGGATATCAGCAGCGTGGTTCTTTTCATACAAAACTTAAATTTTTTATTAGTATAATCGCTGAATGTCCCTTTTCATACAAATCTTTTTTTTTATAAGGATAACCGCTGGGTGGCCTTTTTTCATACAAATCTTATTTTTTTTATCAGGATAACTGCAGCGTGGTTCTTTTCATACAAAACTTAAATTTGTTATCAGGATAATCGCGGCGTGGCCCTTTTCATAAAAATTTTATTTTTTTTATCAGGATATCAGAAGCGTGGTTTTTTATACAAAACTTAAATTTTGTTATTAGTATAACCGCTGAATGTCCCTTTTCGATACAAATCTTTTTTTGTTTTATCAGGATAACTGCAGCGTGGTTCTTTTCATACAAATCTAAAATTTGTTATCAGTATAAACGCTGAATGGCCCTTTTCAATCAAATTTTAATTTGTTATCACGATAACCGCCGCGTGGCCCTTTTCATACAAATCTTATTTTTTTATCAGGATATCAGCAGCGTGGTTCTTTTCATACAAAACTAAAATTTGTTATCAGTATAACCGCTGAATGGCCCTTTTCATACATATTTTAATTTGTTATCAGGATAACCGCCGAGTGGCCCTGTTCATACAAAACTTAAATTTTTTATCAGGATAACCGCTGCGTGGCCCTTTACATACAAATTTAAGGTTTTTATCAGGATAACTGCTGCGTGGCCCTTTTCATGAAGAACTTAATTTTTTTATCAGGATAACTGCTGCGTGGCCCTTTTCATGCAGAACTTAATTTTTTATCAGCATAACCGCTGCGTGGCCCTTTTTCACACAAATCTTATTGTTTTTATCAGGAAAACCGCCGCGTGGCCCTTTTCATACAAATCTTATTTTTTTATCAGGATATCAGCAGCGTGGTTCTTTTCATACAAAACTTAAATTTGTTATCAGGATAATCGCGGCGTGGCCCTTTTCATAAAAATCTTATTTTTTTTATCAGGATATCAGAAGCGTGGTTATTTTCATACAAAACTTAAATTTGTTATGAGTATTACCGCTGAATGTCCCTTTTCCATACAAATCTTTTTTTTGTTTTATCAGGATAACTGCAGCGTGGTTCTTTTCATACAAATCTAAAATTTGTGATCAGTATAAACGCTGAATGGCCCTTTTCATACAAATTTTAATTTGTTATCACGATAACCGCCGCGTGGCCCTTTTCATACAAATCTTATTTTTTTTATCAGGATATCAGCAGCGTGGTTCTTTTCATACAAAACTTAAATATGTTATGAGTATTACCGCTGAATGTCCCTTTTCCATAAAAATCTTTTTTTTTATTAGGATAACCGCTTCGTGGCCTTTTTTCATACAAATCTTATTTTTTTTATCAGGATAACTGCAACGTGGTTCTTTTTATACAAAACTTAAATTTGATATTAGGATAATCGCTGCGTGGCCCTTTTCATAAAAATTTTATTATTTTTATCAGGATATCAGAAGCGTGGTTCTTTTCATACAAAACTTAAATTTGTTATTAGTATAACCGCTGAATGGCCCTTTTCATACATATTTTAATTTGTTATCAGGATAACCGCCGAGTGGCCCTTTTTATACAAAATTAAAATTTTTATCAGGATAACCGCTGCGTGGCCCTTTACATACAAATTTAAGGTTTTTATCAGGGTAACTGCTGCGTGGCCCTTTTCATGAAGAACTTAATTTTTTTATCAGGATAACTGCTGCGTGGCCCTTTTCATGCAGAACTTAATTTTTTTATCAGCATAACCGCTGCGTGGCCCTTTTTCACACAAATCTTATTTTTTTTATCAGGATAACCGCCGCGTGGCCCTTTTCATACAAATCTTATTTTTTTTATCAGGATATCAGCAGCGTGGTTTTTTTCATACAAAACTAAAATTTGTTATCAGTATAACCGCTGAATAGCCCTTTTCAAACAAATTTTAATTTGTTATCAGGAAAACCGCCGCGTGGCCCTTTTCATACAAAACTTAAATTCGTTATCAGGATAATAGCGGCGTGCTCTTTTTGAGACAAATCTTATTTTTTTTATCAGGATAACTGCAGCGTGGTTCTTTTCATACAAACTTAAATTTGTTACCAGGATAACCGCGGCGTGTCCCTTTTCATACAAATCTTAAATTTGTTATCAGTTTAACCGCTGAATGGCCCTTTTCAAACAAATTTTAATTTGTTATCAGGAAAACCGCTGCGTGGAACTTTTTCAAACAAATCTTATTTTTTTTATCAGGATAACCGCCGCGTGGCCCTTTTCATACAAATCTTATTTTTTTTTATCAGGATATCAGCAGCGTGGTTCTTTTCATACAAAACTTAAATTTGTTTTCAAGATAACCGCTGCTTAGCCCTTTTCATACAAAACTTAATTTTTTTATCAGGATAACCGCTGCGTGGCCCTTTACATACAAATTTAAGGTTTTTATAAGGATAAATGCTGCGTGGCCCTTTTCATGCAGAACTGTATTTTTTTATCAGGATAATCGCTGCGTGGCCCTTTACATACAAATTTAAGGTTTTTATCAGGATAACCGCTGCGTGGCCCTTTTACATACAAATCTAATTTTTTTCTCAGGATGTCAGCAGCGTGGTTCTTTTCATACAAAACTTAAATTTTTTATTAGTATAACCGCTGAATGCCCCTTTTCCATACAAATCTTTTTTTTTTATAAGGATAACCGCTGCGTGGCCTTTTTTCATACAAATCTTATTTTTTTATCAGGATAACTGCAGCGTGGTTCTTTACATACAAATTTACGGTTTTTATCAGGATAACTGCTGCGTGGCCCTTTTCATGAAGAACTTAATTTTTTTATCAGGATAACTGCTGCGTGGCCCTTTTCATGCAGAACTTAATTTTTTTATCAGCATAACCGCTGCGTGGCCCTTTTTCACACAAATCTTATTTTTTTTATTAGGATAACCGCTGCGTGGCCTTTTTTCATACAAATCTTATTTTTTTTATCAGGATAACTGCAACGTGGTTCTTTTTATACAAAACTTAAATTTGATATTAGGATAATCGCGGCGTGGCCCTTTTCATAAAAAATTTATTTTTTTTATCAGGATATCAGAAGCGTGGTTCTTTTCATACAAAACTTAAATTTGTTATTAGTATAACCGCTGAATGTCCCTTTTCCATACAAACCTTTTTTTGTTTTATCAGGATAACTGCAGCGTTGT
This sequence comes from Hesperophylax magnus, assembly GCA_026573805.1. Classification (NCBI taxonomy): domain Eukaryota; kingdom Metazoa; phylum Arthropoda; class Insecta; order Trichoptera; family Limnephilidae; genus Hesperophylax; species Hesperophylax magnus. The sequence continues at coordinate 183,120 of JAIUSX010000191.1, read as the reverse complement.
TCTTTTCATACAAATCTTAAATTTGTTATCAGTATAACCGCTGAATGGCCCTTTTCATACATATTTTAATTTGTTATCAGGATAACCGCTGCGTGGCCCTTTACATACAAATTTAAGGTTTTTATCAGGATAACTGCTGCGTGGCCCTTTTCATGAAGAACTTAATTTTTTATCAGGATAACTGCTGCGTGGCCCTTTTCACGCAGAACTTAATTTTTTTATCAGGATAATTGCGGCGTGGCCCTTTTCATAAAAATCTTATTTTTATTATAAGGAAATCAGAAGCGTGGTTCTTTTCATACAAAACTTCAATTTGTAATTAGTATAACCGCTGAATGTCCTTTTTCCATACAAATTTTTATTTGTTATCACGATAACCGCCGCGTGGCCCTTTTCATACAAATCTTTTTTTTTTTATCAGGATATCAGCAGCGTGGTTCTTTTCATACAAAACTTAAATTTTTTATTAGTATAATCGCTGAATGTCCCTTTTCATACAAATCTTTTTTTTTATAAGGATAACCGCTGGGTGGCCTTTTTTCATACAAATCTTATTTTTTTTATCAGGATAACTGCAGCGTGGTTCTTTTCATACAAAACTTAAATTTGTTATCAGGATAATCGCGGCGTGGCCCTTTTCATAAAAATTTTATTTTTTTTATCAGGATATCAGAAGCGTGGTTTTTTTCATACAAAACTTAAATTTTGTTATTAGTATAACCGCTGAATGTCCCTTTTCGATACAAATCTTTTTTTGTTTTATCAGGATAACTGCAGCGTGGTTCTTTTCATACAAATCTAAAATTTGTTATCAGTATAAACGCTGAATGGCCCTTTTCAATCAAATTTTAATTTGTTATCACGATAACCGCCGCGTGGCCCTTTTCATACAAATCTTATTTTTTTATCAGGATATCAGCAGCGTGGTTCTTTTCATACAAAACTAAAATTTGTTATCAGTATAACCGCTGAATGGCCCTTTTCATACATATTTTAATTTGTTATCAGGATAACCGCCGAGTGGCCCTGTTCATACAAAACTTTAATTTTTTATCAGGATAACCGCTGCGTGGCCCTTTACATACAAATTTAAGGTTTTTATCAGGATAACTGCTGCGTGGCCCTTTTCATGAAGAACTTAATTTTTTTATCAGGATAACTGCTGCGTGGCCCTTTTCATGCAGAACTTAATTTTTTATCAGCATAACCGCTGCGTGGCCCTTTTTCACACAAATCTTATTGTTTTTATCAGGATAACCGCCGCGTGGCCCTTTTCATACAAATCTTATTTTTTTATCAGGATATCAGCAGCGTGGTTCTTTTCATACAAAACTTAAATTTGTTATCAGGATAATCGCGGCGTGGCCCTTTTCATAAAAATCTTATTTTTTTTATCAGGATATCAGAAGCGTGGTTATTTTCATACAAAACTTAAATTTGTTATGAGTATTACCGCTGAATGTCCCTTTTCCATACAAATCTTTTTTTTGTTTTATCAGGATAACTGCAGCGTGGTTCTTTTCATACAAATCTAAAATTTGTGATCAGTATAAACGCTGAATGGCCCTTTTCATACAAATTTTAATTTGTTATCACGATAAAAGCCGCGTGGCCCTTTTCATACAAATCTTTTTTTTTTTATCAGGATATCAGCAGCGTGGTTCTTTTCATACAAAACTTAAATTTGTTATGAGTATTACCGCTGAATGTCCCTTTTCCATAAAAATCTTTTTTTTTATTAGGATAACCGCTTCGTGGCCTTTTTTCATACAAATCTTATTTTTTTTATCAGGATAACTGCAACGTGGTTCTTTTTATACAAAACTTAAATTTGATATTAGGATAATCGCTGCGTGGCCCTTTTCATAAAAATTTTATTATTTTTATCAGGATATCAGAAGCGTGGTTCTTTTCATACAAAACTTAAATTTGTTATTAGTATAACCGCTGAATGGCCCTTTTCATACATATTTTAATTTGTTATCAGGATAACCGCCGAGTGGCCCTTTTTATACAAAATTAAAATTTTTATCAGGATAACCGCTGCGTGGCCCTTTACATACAAATTTAAGGTTTTTATCAGGATAACTGCTGCGTGGCCCTTTTCATGAAGAACTTAATTTTTTTATCAGGATAACTGCTGCGTGGCCCTTTTCATGCAGAACTTAATTTTTTTATCAGCATAACCGCTGCGTGGCCCTTTTTCACACAAATCTTATTTTTTTTATCAGGATAACCGCCGCGTGGCCCTTTTCATACAAATCTTATTTTTTTTATCAGGATATCAGCAGCGTGGTTTTTTTCATACAAAACTAAAATTTGTTATCAGTATAACCGCTGAATAGCCCTTTTCAAACAAATTTTAATTTGTTATCAGGAAAACCGCCGCGTGGCCCTTTTCATACAAAACTTAAATTCGTTATCAGGATAATAGCGGCGTGCTCTTTTTGAGACAAATCTTATTTTTTTTATCAGGATAACTGCAGCGTGGTTCTTTTCATACAAACTTAAATTTGTTACCAGGATAACCGCGGCGTGTCCCTTTTCATACAAATCTTAAATTTGTTATCAGTTTAACCGCTGAATGGCCCTTTTCAAACAAATTTTAATTTGTTATCAGGAAAACCGCTGCGTGGAACTTTTTCAAACAAATCTTATTTTTTTTATCAGGATAACCGCCGCGTGGCCCTTTTCATACAAATCTTATTTTTTTATCAGGATATCAGCAGCGTGGTTCTTTTCATACAAAACTTAAATTTGTTTTCAAGATAACCGCTGCTTAGCCCTTTTCATACAAAACTTAATTTTTTTATCAGGATAACCGCTGCGTGGCCCTTTACATACAAATTTAAGGTTTTTATAAGGATAAATGCTGCGTGGCCCTTTTCATGCAGAACTGTATTTTTTTATCAGGATAATCGCTGCGTGGCCCTTTACATACAAATTTAAGGTTTTTATCAGGATAACCGCTGCGTGGCCCTTTTACATACAAATCTAATTTTTTTCTCAGGATGTCAGCAGCGTGGTTCTTTTCATACAAAACTTAAATTTTTTATTAGTATAACCGCTGAATGCCCCTTTTCCATACAAATCTTTTTTTTTTATAAGGATAACCGCTGCGTGGCCTTTTTTCATACAAATCTTATTTTTTTATCAGGATAACTGCAGCGTGGTTCTTTACATACAAATTTACGGTTTTTATCAGGATAACTGCTGCGTGGCCCTTTTCATGAAGAACTTAATTTTTTTATCAGGATAACTGCTGCGTGGCCCTTTTCATGCAGAACTTAATTTTTTTATCAGCATAACCGCTGCGTGGCCCTTTTTCACACAAATCTTATTTTTTTTATTAGGATAACCGCTGCGTGGCCTTTTTTCATACAAATCTTATTTTTTTTATCAGGATAACTGCAACGTGGTTCTTTTTATACAAAACTTAAATTTGATATTAGGATAATCGCGGCGTGGCCCTTTTCATAAAAAATTTTTTTTTTTTATCAGGATATCAGAAGCGTGGTTCTTTTCATACAAAACTTAAATTTGTTATAAGTATAACCGCTGAATGTCCCATTTCCATACAAACCTTTTTTTGTTTTATCAGGATAACTGCAGCGTTGTTCTTTTCATACAAATCTTAAATTTGTTATCAGTATAACCGCTGAATGGCCCTTTTCATACATATTTTAATTTGTTATCAGGATAACCGCTGCGTGGCCCTTTACATACAAATTTAAGGTTTTTATCAGGATAACTGCTGCGTGGCCCTTTTCATGAAGAACTTAATTTTTTATCAGGATAACTGCTGCGTGGCCCTTTTCACGCAGAACTTAATTTTTTTATCAGGATAATTGCGGCGTGGCCCTTTTCATAAAAATCTTATTTTTATTATAAGGAAATCAGAAGCGTGGTTCTTTTCATACAAAACTTCAATTTGTAATTAGTATAACCGCTGAATGTCCTTTTTCCATACAAATTTTTATTTGTTATCACGATAACCGCCGCGTGGCCCTTTTCATACAAATCTTATTTTTTTATCAGGATATCAGCAGCGTGGTTCTTTTCATACAAAACTAAAATTTGTTATCAGTATAACCGCTGAATGGCCCTTTTCATACATATTTTAATTTGTTATCAGGATAACCGCCGAGTGGCCCTTTTCATACAAAACTTAATTTTTTTATCAGGATAACCGCTGCGTGGCCCTTTACATACAAATTTAAGGTTTTTATCAGGATAACTGCTGCGTGGCCCTTTTCATGAAGAACTTAATTTTTTTATCAGCATAACCGGTGCGTGGCCCTTTTTCACACAAATCTTATTTTTTTATCAGGATAACCGCCGCGTGGCCCTTTTCATACAAATCTTATTTTTTTTATCAGGATATCAGCAGCGTGGTTCTTTTCATACAAAACATAAATTTTTTATTAGTATAACTTCTGAATGTCCCTTTTCCATACAAATCTTTTTTTTTTATAAGGATAACCGCTGCGTGGCCTTATTTCATACAAATCTTATTTTTTTTATCAGGATAACTGTAGCGTGGTTCTTTTCATACAAAACTTAAATTTGTTATCAGGATAATCGCGGCGTGGCCCTTTTCATAAAAATTTTATTTTTTTTATCAGGATATAAGAAGCGTGGTTCTTTTCATACAAAACTAAAATTTGTTATCAGTATAACCGCTGAATGGCCCTTTTCATACATATTTTAATTTGTTATCAGGATAACCGCCGAGTGGCCCTTTTCATACAAAACTTAAATTTTTTATCAGGATAACCGCTGCGTGGCCCTTTACATACAAATTTAAGGTTTTTATCAGGATAACTGCTGCGTGGCCCTTTTCATGAAGAACTTAATTTTTTTATCAGGATAACTGCTGCGTGGCTCTTTTCATGCAGAACTTAATTTTTTTATCAGCATAACCGCTGCGTGGCCCTTTTTCACACAAATCTTATTTTTTTATCAGGATAACCGCCGCGTGGCCCTTTTCATACAAATCTTATTTTTTTTATCAGGATATCAGCAGCGTGGTTCTTTTCATACAAAACTTAAATTTTTTATTAGTATAATCGCTGAATGTCCCTTTTAATACAAATCTTTTTTTTTTATAATGATAACCGCTGGGTGGCCTTTTTTCATACAAATCTTATTTTTTTTATCAGGATAACTGCAGCGTGGTTCTTTTCATACAAAACTTAAATTTGTTATCAGGATAATCGCGGCGTGGCCCTTTTCATAAAAAAATTATTTTTTTTATCAGGATATCAGAAGCGTGGTTTTTTTCATACAAAACTTAAATTTTGTTATTAGTATAACCGCTGAATGTCCCTTTTCGATACAAATCTTTTTTTGTTTTATCAGGATAACTGCAGCGTGGTTCTTTTCATACAAATCTAAAATTTGTTATCAGTATAAACGCTGAATGGCCCTTTTCATTCAAATTTTAATTTGTTATCACGATAACCGCCGCGTGGCCCTTTTCATACAAATCTTATTTTTTTATCAGGATATCAGCAGCGTGGTTCTTTTCATACAAAACTAAAATTTGTTATCAGTATAACCGCTGAATGGCCCTTTTCATACATATTTTAATTTGTTATCAGGATAACCGCCGAGTGGCCCTGTTCATACAAAACTTAAATTTTTTATCAGGATAACCGCTGCGTGGCCCTTTACATACAAATTTAAGGTTTTTATCAGGATAACTGCTGCGTGGCCCTTTTCATGAAGAACTTAATTTTTTTATCAGGATAACTGCTGCGTGGCCCTTTTCATGCAGAACTTAATTTTTTATCAGCATAACCGCTGCGTGGCCCTTTTTCACACAAATCTTATTGTTTTTATCAGGATAACCGCCGCGTGGCCCTTTTCATACGAATCTTATTTTTTTATCAGGATATCAGCAGCGTGGTTCTTTTCATACAAAACTAAAATTTGTTATCAGTATAACCGCTGAATGGCCCTTTTCATACATATTTTAATTTGTTATCAGGATAACCGCCGAGTGGCCCTGTTCATACAAAACTTAAATTTTTTATCAGGATAACCGCTGCGTGGCCCTTTACATACAAATTTAAAGTTTTTATCAGGATAACTGCTGCGTGGCCCTTTTCATGAAGAACTTAATTTTTTTATCAGGATAACTGCTGCGTGGCCCTTTTCATGCAGAACTTAATTTTTTATCAGCATAACCGCTGCGTGGCCCTTTTTCACACAAATCTTATTGTTTTTATATTGTTAAATTTGTTATTAGTATAACCGCTGAATGGCCCTTTTCATACATATTTTAATTTGTTATCAGGATAACCGCCGAGTGGCCCTTTTTATACAAAATTAAAATTTTTATCAGGATAACCGCTGCGTGGCCCTTTACATACAAATTTAAGGTTTTTATCAGGATAACTGCTGCGTGGCCCTTTTCATGAAGAACTTAATTTTTTTATCAGGATAACTGCTGCGTGGCCCTTTTCATGCAGAACTTAATTTTTTTATCAGCATAACCGCTGCGTGGCCCCTTTTCACACAAATCTTATTTTTTTTATCAGGATAACCGCCGCGTGGCCCTTTTCATACAAATCTTATTTTTTTATCAGGATATCAGCAGCGTGGTTTTTTTCATACAAAACTAAAATTTGTTATCAGTATAACCGCTGAATAGCCCTTTTCAAACAAATTTTTATTTGTTATCAGGAAAACCGCCGCGTGGCCCTTTTCATACAAAACTTAAATTCGTTATCAGGATAATAGCGGCGTGCTCTTTTTGAGACAAATCTTATTTTTTTTATCAGGATAACTGCAGCGTGGTTCTTTTCATACAAACTTAAATTTGTTACCAGGATAACCGCGGCGTGGCCCTTTTCATACAATCTTAAATTTGTTATCAGTTTAACCGCTGAATGGCCCTTTTCAAACAAATTTTAATTTGTTATCAGGAAAACCGCTGCGTGGAACTTTTTCAAACAAATCTTATTTTTTTATCAGGATAACCGCCGCGTGGCCCTTTTCATACAAATCTTATTTTTTTTATCAGGATATCAGCATTGTGGTTCTTTTCATACAAAACTTAAATTTGTTATCAAGATAACCGCTGCTTGGCCCTTTTCATACAAAACTTAATTTTTTTATCAGGATAACCGCTGCGTGGCCCTTTACATACAAATTTAAGGTATTTATAAGGATAAATGCTGCGTGGCCCTTTTCATGCAGAACTGTATTTTTTTATCAGGATAATCGCTGCGTGGCCCTTTACATACAAATTTAAGGTTTTTATAAGGATAAATGCTGCGTGGCCCTTTTCATGCAGAACTGTATTTTTTTATCAGGATAATCGCTGCGTGGCCCTTTACATACAAATTTACGGTTTTTATCAGGATAACTGCTGCGTGGTCCTTTTCATGAAGAACTTAATTTTTTTATCAGGATAACTGCTGCGTGGCCCTTTTCATGCAGAACTTAATTTTTTTATGAGGATAATCGCTGCGTGGCCCTTTTTCACACAAATCTTATTTTTTTTATCAGGATAACTGCAGCGTGGTTCTTTTCATACAAATCTAAAATTTGTTATCAGTATAACCGCCGCGTGGCCCTTTTCAGACAAATCTTATTTTTTTTATCAGGATATCAGCAGCGTGGTTCTTTTCATACAAAACTTAAATTTTTTATGAGTATAACCGCTGAATGTCCCTTTTCCATACAAATCTTTTTTTTTTATAAGGATAACCGCTGCGTGGCCTTTTTTCATACAAATCTTATTTTTTTATCAGGATAACTGCAGCGTGGTTCTTTTCATACAAATCTAAAATTTGTTATCAGTATAACCGCCGCGTGGCCCTTTTCAGACAAATCTTATTTTTTTTATCAGGATATCAGCAGCGTGGTTCTTTTCATACAAAACTTAAATTTTTTATGAGTATAACCGCTAAATGTCCCTTTTCCATACAAATCTTTTTTTTTATTAGGATAACCGCTGCGTGGCCTTTTTTCATACAAATCTTATTTTTTTTATCAGGATAACTGCAACGTGGTTCTTTTTATACAAAACTAAAATTTGTTATCAGTATAACCGCGGCGTGGCCCTTTTCATAAAAATTTTATTTTTTTTATCAGGATATCAGAAGCGTGGTTCTTTTCATACAAAACTTAAATTTGTTATCAGTATAACCGCTGAATGGCCCTTTTCATACATATTTTAATTTGTTATCAGGATAACCGCCGAGTGGCCCTTTTCATACAAAACATAAATTTTTTATCAGGATAACCGCTGCGTGGCCCTTAACATACAAATTTAAGGTTTTTATCAGGATAACTGCTGCGTGGCCCTTTTCATGAAGAACTTAATTTTTTTATCAGGATACCTGCTGCGTGGCCCTTTTCATGCAGAACTTAATTTTTTAATCAGCATAACCGCTGCGTGGCCCTTTTTCACACAAATCTTATTTTTTTTATCAGGATAACCGCCGCGTGGCCCTTTTCATACAAATCTTATTTTTTTTATCAGGATTTCAGCAGCGTGGTTCTTTAAATACAAATCTAAAATTTGTTATCAGTATAAACGCTGAATGGCCCTTTTCATACAAATTTTTATTTGTTATCACGATAACCGCCGCGTGGCCCTTTTCATACAAATCTTATTTTTTTATCAGGATATCAGCAGCGTGGTTCTTTTCATACAAAACTAAAATTTGTTATCAGTATAACCGCTGAATGGCCCTTTTCATACATATTTTAATTTGTTATCAGGATAACCGCCGAGTGGCCCTTTTCATACAAAACTTAATTTTTTTATCAGGATAACCGCTGCGTGGCCCTTTACATACAAATTTAAGGTTTTTATCAGGATAACTGCTGCGTGGCCCTTTTCATGAAGAACTTATTTTTTTTATCAGCATAACCGGTGCGTGGCCCTTTTTCACACAAATCTTATTTTTTTTATCAGGATAACCGCCGCGTGGCCCTTCTCATACAAATCTTATTTTTTTTATCAGGATATCAGCAGCGTGGTTCTTTTCATACAAAACATAATTTTTTTATTAGTATAACTTCTGAATGTCCCTTTTCCATACAAATCTTTTTTTTTTATAAGGATAACCGCTGCGTGGCCTTATTTCATACAAATTTTATTTTTTTTATCAGGATAACTGTAGCGTGGTTCTTTTCATACAAAACTTAAATTTGTTATCAGGATAATCGCGGCGTGGCCCTTTTCATAAAAATTTTATTTTTTTTATCAGGATATAAGAAGCGTGGTTCTTTTCATACAAAACTAAAATTTGTTATCAGTATAACCGCTGAATGGCCCTTTTCATACATATTTTAATTTGTTATCAGGATAACCGCCGAGTGGCCCTTTTCATACAAAACTTAAATTTTTTATCAGGATAACCGCTGCGTGGCCCTTTACATACAAATTTAAGGTTTTTATCAGGATAACTGCTGCGTGGCCCTTTTCATGAAGAACTTAATTTTTTTATCAGGATAACTGCTGCGTGGCCCTTTTCATGCAGAACTTAATTTTTTTATCAGCATAACCGCTGCGTGGCCCTTTTTCACACAAATCTTATTTTTTTATCAGGATAACCGCCGCGTGGCCCTTTTCATACAAATCTTATTTTTTTTATCAGGATAACCGCCGCGTGGTTCTTTTCATACAAATCTTATTTTTTTTATCAGGATATCAGCAGCGTGGTTCTTTTCATACAAAACTTAAATTTTTTATTAGTATAATCGCTGAATGTCCCTTTTAATACAAATCTTTTTTTTTTATAAGGATAACCGCTGGGTGGCCTTTTTTCATACAAATCTTATTTTTTTTATCAGGATAACTGCAGCGTGGTTCTTTTCATACAAAACTTAAGTTTGTTATCAGGATAATCGCGGCGTGGCCCTTTTCATAAAAAAATTATTTTTTTTATCAGGATATCAGAAGCGTGGTTTTTTTCATACAAAACTTAAATTTTGTTATTAGTATAACCGCTGAATGTCCCTTTTCGATACAAATCTTTTTTTGTTTTATCAGGATAACTGCAGCGTGGTTCTTTTCATACAAATCTAAAATTTGTTATCAGTATAAACGCTGAATGGCCCTTTTCATTCAAATTTTAATTTGTTATCACGATAACCGCCGCGTGGCCCTTTTCATACAAATCTTATTTTTTTATCAGGATATCAGCAGCGTGGTTCTTTTCATACAAAACTAAAATTTGTTATCAGTATAACCGCTGAATGGCCCTTTTCATACATATTTTAATTTGTTATCAGGATAACCGCCGAGTGGCCCTGTTCATACAAAACTTAATTTTTTTATCAGGATAACCGCTGCGTGGCCCTTTACATACAAATTTAAGGTTTTTATCAGGATAACTGCTGCGTGGCCCTTTTCATGAAGAACTTAATTTTTTTATCAGGATAACTGCTGCGTGGCCCTTTTCATGCAGAACTTAATTTTTTATCAGCATAACCGCTGCGTGGCCCTTTTTCACACAAATCTTATTGTTTTTATCAGGATAACCGCCGCGTGGCCCTTTTCATACAAATCTTATTTTTTTATCAGGATATCAGCAGCGTGGTTCTTTTCATACAAAACTAAAATTTGTTATCAGTATAACCGCTGAATGGCCCTTTTCATACATATTTTAATTTGTTATCAGGATAACCGCCGAGTGGCCCTGTTCATACAAAACTTAAATTTTTTATCAGGATAACCGCTGCGTGGCCCTTTACATACAAATTTAAGGTTTTTATCAGGATAACTGCTGCGTGGCCCTTTTCATGAAGAACTTAATTTTTTTATCAGGATAACTGCTGCGTGGCCCTTTTCATGCAGAACTTAATTTTTTATCAGCATAACCGCTGCGTGGCCCTTTTTCACACAAATCTTATTGTTTTTATATTGTTAAATTTGTTATTAGTATAACCGCTGAATGGCCCTTTTCATACATATTTTAATTTGTTATCAGGATAACCGCCGAGTGGCCCTTTTTATACAAAATTAAAATTTTTATCAGGATAACCGCTGCGTGGCCCTTTACATACAAATTTAAGGTTTTTATCAGGATAACTGCTGCGTGGCCCTTTTCATGAAGAACTTAATTTTTTTATCAGGATAACTGCTGCGTGGCCCTTTTCATGCAGAACTTAATTTTTTTATCAGCATAACCGCTGCGTGGCCCCTTTTCACACAAATCTTATTTTTTTTATCAGGATAACCGCCGCGTGGCCCTTTTCATACAAATCTTATTTTTTTTATCAGGATATCAGCAGCGTGGTTTTTTTCATACAAAACTAAAATTTGTTATCAGTATAACCGCTGAATAGCGCTTTTCAAACAAATTTTAATGTGTTATCAGGAAAACCGCCGCGTGGCCCTTTTCATACAAAACTTAAATTCGTTATCAGGATAATTGCGGCGTGCTCTTTTTGAGACAAATCTTATTTTTTTTATCAGGATAACTGCAGCGTGGTTCTTTTCATACAAACTTAAATTTGTTACCAGGATAACCGCGGCGTGTCCCTTTTCATACAAATCTTAAATTTGTTATCAGTTTAACCGCTGAATGGCCCTTTTCAAACAAATTTTAATTTGTTATCAGCAAAACCGCTGCGTGGAACTTTTTCAAACAAATCTTATTTTTTTTATCAGGATAACCGCCGCGTGGCCCTTTTCATACAAATCTTATTTTTTTTATCAGGATATCAGCAGCGTGGTTCTTTTCATACAAAACTTAAATTTGTTATCAAGATAACCGCTGCTTAGCCCTTTTCATACAAAACTTAATTTTTTTATCAGGATAACCGCTGCGTGGCCCTTTACATACAAATTTAAGGTTTTTATAAGGATAAATGCTGCGTGGCCCTTTTCATGCAGAACTGTATTTTTTTATCAGGATAATCGCTGGGTGGCCCTTTACATACAAATTTAAGGTTTTTATCAGGATAACCGCTGCGTGGCCCTTTTACATACAAATCTAATTTTTTTCTCAGGATGTCAGCAGCGTGGTTCTTTTCATACAAAACTTAAATTTTTTATTAGTATAACCGCTGAATGCCCCTTTTCCATACAAATCTTTTTTTTTTATAAGGATAACCGCTGCGTAGCCTTTTTTCATACAAATCTTATTTTTTTATCAGGATAACTGCTGCGTGGCCCTTTTCATGAAGAACTTAATTTTTTTATCAGGATAACTGCTGCGTGGCCCTTTTCATGCAGAACTTAATTTTTTTATCAGCATAACCGCTGCGTGGCCCTTTTTCACACAAATCTTATTTTTTTTATTAGGATAACCGCTGCGTGGCCTTTTTTCATACAAATCTTATTTTTTTTATCAGGATAACTGCAACGTGGTTCTTTTTATACAAAACTTAAATTTGATATTAGGATAATCGCGGCGTGGCCCTTTTCATAAAAAAATTATTTTTTTTATCAGGATATCAGAAGCGTGGTTCTTTTCATACAAAACTTAAATTTGTTATTAGTATAACCGCTGAATGTCCCTTTTCCATACAAACCTTTTTTTGTTTTATCAGGATAACTGCAGCGTTGTTCTTTTCATACAAATCTTAAATTTGTTATCAGTATAACCGCTGAATGGCCCTTTTCATACATATTTTAATTTGTTATCAGGATAACCGCCGAGTGGCCCTTTTCATTCAAAACATAAATTTTTTATCAGGATAACCGCTGCGTGGCCCTTTACATACAAATTTAAGGTTTTTATCAGGATAACTGCTGCGTGGCCCTTTTCATGAAGAACTTAATTTTTTATCAGGATAACTGCTGCGTGGCCCTTTTCACGCAGAACTTAATTTTTTTATCAGGATAATTGCGGCGTGGCCCTTTTCATAAAAATCTTATTTTTATTATAAGGAAATCAGAAGCGTGGTTCTTTTCATACAAAACTTCAATTTGTAATTAGTATAACCGCTGAATGTCCTTTTTCCATACAAATCTTTTTTTGTTTTTTCAGGATAACTGCAGCGTGGTTCTTTTCATATAAAACTAAAATTTGTTATTAGTATAACCGCTGAATGTCCCTTTTCCATACAAACCAGAAGCGTGGTTCTTTTCATACAAAACTTCAATTTGTAATTAGTATAACCGCTGAATGGCCCTTTTCAAACAAATTTAAATTTGTTATCAGGATAACCGCCGCGTGGCCCTTTTCATAAAAATCTAATTTTTTTTATCAGGATATCAGAAGCGTGGTTCTTTTCATACAAAACTTAAATTTGATATTAAATTAACCGCTGAATGTCCCTTTTCCATACAAATCTTTTTTTTGTTTTATCAGGATAACTGCAGCGTGGTTCTTTTCATACAAACTTAAATTTGTTATCAGGATATTCGCTGCGTGGCCCTTTTCATACAAATCTTAATTTTTTTATCAGGATAACCGCTGCATGGCCCTTTACATACAAATTTAAGGTTTTTATCAGGATAACTGCTGCCTGGTCCTTTTCATGAAGAACTTAATTTTTTTATCAGGATAACTGCTGCGTGGCCCTTTTCATGCAGAACTTAATTTTTTTATGAGGATAATCGCTGCGTGGCCCTTTTTCACACAAATCTTATTTTTTTTATCAGGATAACTGCAGCGTGGTTCTTTTCATACAAATCTAAAATTTGTTATCAGTATAACCGCCGCGTGGCCCTTTTCAGACAAATCTTATTTTTTTTATCAGGATATCAGCAGCGTGGTTCTTTTCATACAAAACTTAAATTTTTTATGAGTATAACCGCTGAATGTCCCTTTTCCATACAAATCTTTTTTTTTATAAGGATAACCGCTGCGTGGCCTTTTTTCATACAAATCTTATTTTTTTATCAGGATAACTGCAGCGTGGTTCTTTTCATACAAATCTAAAATTTGTTATCAGTATAACCGCCGCGTGGCCCTTTTCAGACAAATCTTATTTTTTTTATCAGGATATCAGCAGCGTGGTTCTTTTCATACAAAACTTAAATTTTTTATGAGTATAACCGCTGAATGACCCTTTTCCATACAAATATTTTTTTTTATTAGGATAACCGCTGCGTGGCCTTTTTTCATACAAATCTTATTTTTTTTATCAGGATAACTGCAACGTGGTTCTTTTTATACAAAACTTAAATTTGATATTAGGATAATCGCGGCGTGGCCCTTTTCATAAAAATTTTTTTTTTTTTATCAGGATATCAGAAGCGTGGTTCTTTTCATACAAAACTTAAATTTGTTATTAGTATAACCGCTGAATGTCCCTTTTCCATACAAACCTTTTTTTGTTTTATCAGGATAACTGCAGCGTTGTTCTTTTCATACAAATCTTAAATTTGTTATCAGTATAACCGCTGAATGGCCCTTTTCATACATATTTTAATTTGTTATCAGGATAACCGCCGAGTGGCCCTTTTCATTCAAAACATAAATTTTTTATCAGGATAACCGCTGCGTGGCCCTTTACATACAAATTTAAGGTTTTTATCAGGATAACTGCTGCGTGGCCCTTTTCATGAAGAACTTAATTTTTTATCAGGATAACTGCTGCGTGGCCCTTTTCACGCAGAACTTAATTTTTTTATCAGGATAATTGCGGCGTGGCCCTTTTCATAAAAATCTTATTTTTATTATAAGGAAATCAGAAGCGTGGTTCTTTTCATACAAAACTTCAATTTGTAATTAGTATAACCGCTGAATGTCCTTTTTCCATACAAATCTTTTTTTGTTTTTTCAGGATAACTGCAGCGTGGTTCTTTTCATATAAAACTAAAATTTGTTATCAGTATAACCGCTGAATGGCCCTTTTCCAACAAATTTAAATTTGTTATCAGGATAACCGCCGCGTGGCCCTTTTCATAAAAATCTAATTTTTTTTATCAGGATATCAGAAGCGTGGTTCTTTTCATACAAAACTTAAATTTGATATTAAATTAACCGCTGAATGTCCCTTTTCCATACAAATCTTTTTTTTGTTTTATCAGGATAACTGCAGCGTGGTTCTTTTCATACAAACTTAAATTTGTTATCAGGATATTCGCTGCGTGGCCCTTTTCATACAAATCTTAATTTTTTTATCATGATAACCGCTGCGTGGCCCTTTACATACAAATTTAAGGTTTTTATCAGGATAACTGCTGCGTGGTCCTTTTCATGAAGAACTTAATTTTTTTATCAGGATAACTGCTGCGTGGCCCTTTTCATGCAGAACTTAATTTTTTTATGAGGATAATCGCTGCGTGGCCCTTTTTCACACAAATCTTATTTTTTTTATCAGGATAACTGCAGCGTGGTTCTTTTCATACAAATCTAAAATTTGTTATCAGTATAACCGCCGCGTGGCCCTTTTCAGACAAATCTTATTTTTTTTATCAGGATATCAGCAGCGTGGTTCTTTTCATACAAAACTTAAATTTTTTATGAGTATAACCGCTGAATGTCCCTTTTCCATACAAATCTTTTTTTTTTATAAGGATAACCGCTGCGTGGCCTTTTTTCATACAAATCTTATTTTTTTATCAGGATAACGGCAGCGTGGTTCTTTTCATACAAATCTAAAATTTGTTATCAGTATAACCGCCGCGTGGCCCTTTTCAGACAAATCTTATTTTTTTTATCAGGATATCAGCAGCGTGGTTCTTTTCATACAAAACTTAAATTTTTTATGAGTATAACCGCTGAATGACCCTTTTCCATACAAATCTTTTTTTTTATTAGGATAACCGCTGCGTGGCCTTTTTTCATACAAATCTTATTTTTTTTATCAGGATAACTGCAACGTGGTTCTTTTTATACAAAACTTAAATTTGATATTAGGATAATCGCGGCGTGGCCCTTTTCATAAAAATTTTATTTTTTTTATCAGGATATCAGAAGCGTGGTTCTTTTCATACAAAACTTAAATTTGTTATTAGTATAATCGCTGAATGTCCCTTTTCCATACAAACCTTTTTTTGTTTTATCAGGATAACTGCAGCGTGGTTCTTTTCATACAAATCTTAAATTTGTTATCAGTATAACCGCTGAATGGCCCTTTTCATACATATTTTAATTTGTTATCAGGATAACCGCCGAGTGGCCCTTTTCATACAAAACATAAATTTTTTATCAGGATAACCGCTGCGTGGCCCTTTACATACAAATTTAAGGTTTTTATCAGGATAACTGCTGCGTGGCCCTTTTCATGAAGAACTTAATTTTTTTATCAGGATACCTGCTGCGTGGCCCTTTTCATGCAGAACTTAATTTTTTTATCAGCATAACCGCTGCGTGGCCCTTTTTCACACAAATCTTATTTTTTTTATCAGGATAACCGCCGCGTGGCCCTTTTCATACAAATCTTATTTTTTTATCAGGATTTCAGCAGCGTGGTTCTTTTCATACAAATCTAAAATTTGTTATCAGTATAAACGCTGAATGGCCCTTTTCATACAAATTTTTATTTGTTATCACGATAACCGCCGCGTGGCCCTTTTCATACAAATCTTATTTTTTTATCAGGATATCAGCAGCGTGGTTCTTTTCATACAAAACTAAAATTTGTTATCAGTATAACCGCTGAATGGCCCTTTTTATACATATTTTAATTTGTTATCAGGATAACCGCCGAGTGGCCCTTTTCATACAAAACTTAATTTTTTTATCAGGATAACCGCTGCGTGGCCCTTTACATACAAATTTAAGGTTTTTATCAGGATAACTGCTGCGTGGCCCTTTTCATGAAGAACTTAATTTTTTTATCAGCATAACCGCTGCGTGGCCCTTTTTCACACAAATCTTATTTTTTTTATCAGGATAACCGCCGCGTGGCCCTTTTCATACAAATCTTATTTTTTTATCAGGATATCAGCAGCGTGGTTCTTTTCATACAAAACATAAATTTTTTATTAGTATAACTTCTGAATGTCCCTTTTCCATACAAATATTTTTTTTTTATAAGGATAACCGCTGCGTGGCCTTATTTCATACAAATCTTATTTTTTTTATCAGGATAACTGTAGCGTGGTTCTTTTCATACAAAACTTAAATTTGTTATCAGGATAATCGCGGCGTGGCCCTTTTCATAAAAATTTTATTTTTTTATCAGGATATAAGAAGCGTGGTTTTTTTCATACAAAACTTAAATTTTGTTATTAGTATAACCGCTGAATGTCCCTTTTCCATACAAATCTTTTTTTGTTTTATCAGGATAACTGCAGCGTGGTTCTTTTTATACAAATCTAAAATTTGTTATCAGTATAATCGCTGAATGGCCCTTTTCATACAAATTTTAATTTGTTATCACGATAACCGCCGCGTGGCCCTTTTCATACAAATCTTATTTTTTTATAAGGATATCAGCAGCGTGGTTTTTTTCATACAAAACTAAAATTTGTTATCAGTATAACCGCTGAATAGCCCTTTTCAAACAAATTTTTATTTGTTATCAGGAAAACCGCCGCGTGGCCCTTTTCATACAAAACTTAAATTCGTTATCAGGATAATAGCGGCGTGCTCTTTTTGAGACAAATCTTATTTTTTTTATCAGGATAACTGCAGCGTGGTTCTTTTCATACAAACTTAAATTTGTTACCAGGATAACCGCGGCGTGGCCCTTTTCATACAAATCTTAAATTTGTTATCAGTTTAACCGCTGAATGGCCCTTTTCAAACAAATTTTAATTTGTTATCACGATAACCGCCGCGTGGCCCTTTTCATACAAATCTTATTTTTTTATCAGGATATCAGCAGCGTGGTTCTTTTCATACAAAACTTAAATTTGTTATGAGTATTACCGCTGAATGTCCCTTTTCCATACAAATCTTTTTTTTTATTACGATAACTGCAGCGTGGTTCTTTTCATACAAATCTAAAATTTGTTATCAGTATAATCGCTGAATGGCCCTTTTCATACAAATTTTAATTTGTAATCACGATAACCGCCGCGTGGCCCTTTTCATACATATCTTATTTTTTTATCAGGATATCAGCAGCGTGGTTCTTTTCATACAAAACTAAAATTTGTTATCAGTATAACCGCTGAATGGCCCTTTTCATACATATTTTAATTTTTTATCAGGATAACCGCCGAGTGGCCCTTTTCATACAAAACTTAAATTTTTTATCACGATAACCGCTGCGTGGCCCTTTACATACAAATTTAAGGTTTTTATCAGGATAACTGCTGCGTGGCCCTTTTCATAAAGAACTTAATTTTTTTATCAGGATAACTGCTGCGTGGCCCTTTTCATGCAGAACTTAATTTTTTTATCAGCATAACCGCTGCGTGGCCCTTTTTCACACAAATCTTATTGTTTTTATCAGGATAACCGCCGCGTGGCCCTTTTCATACAAATCTTATTTTTTTATCAGGATATCAGCAGCGTGGTTCTTTTCATACAAACTTAAATTTGTTATCAAGATAACCGCTGCTTGGCCCTTTTCATACAAAACTTAATTTTTTTATCAGGATAACCGCTGCGTGGCCCTTTACATACAAATTTAAGGTTTTTATAAGGATAAATGCTGCGTGGCCCTTTTCATGCAGAACTGTATTTTTTTATCAGGATAATCGCTGCGTGGCCCTTTACATACAAATTTAAGGTTTTTATAAGGATAAATGCTGCGTGGCCCTTTTCATGCAGAACTGTATTTTTTTATCAGGATAATCGCTGCGTGGCCCTTTACATACAAATTTACGGTTTTTATCAGGATAACTGCTGCGTGGTCCTTTTCATGAAGAACTTAATTTTTTTATCAGGATAACTGCTGCGTGGCCCTTTTCATGCAGAACTTAATTTTTTTATGAGGATAATCGCTGCGTGGCCCTTTTTCACACAAATCTTATTTTTTTTATCAGGATAACTGCAGCGTGGTTCTTTTCATACAAATCTAAAATTTGTTATCAGTATAACCGCCGCGTGGCCCTTTTCAGACAAATCTTATTTTTTTTATCAGGATATCAGCAGCGTGGTTCTTTTCATACAAAACTTAAATTTTTTATGAGTATAACCGCTGAATGTCCCTTTTCCATACAAATCTTTTTTTTTTTATAAGGATAACCGCTGCGTGGCCTTTTTTCATACAAATGTTATTTTTTTATCAGGATAACTGCAGCGTGGTTCTTTTCATAAAAATCTAAAATTTGTTATCAGTATAACCGCCGCGTGGCCCTTTTCAGACAAATCTTATTTTTTTTATCAGGATATCAGCAGCGTGGTTCTTTTCATACAAAACTTAAATTTTTTTATGAGTATAACCGCTAAATGTCCCTTTTCCATACAAATCTTTTTTTTTATTAGGATAACCGCTGCGTGGCCTTTTTTCATACAAATCTTATTTTTTTTATCAGGATAACTGCAACGTGGTTCTTTTTATACAAAACTAAAATTTGTTATCAGTATAACCGCGGCGTGGCCCTTTTCATAAAAATTTTATTTTTTTTATCAGGATATCAGAAGCGTGGTTCTTTTCATACAAAACTTAAATTTGTTATTAGTATAATCGCTGAATGTCCCTTTTCCATACAAACCTTTTTTTGTTTTATCAGGATAACTGCAGCGTGGTTCTTTTCATACAAATCTTAAATTTGTTATCAGTATAACCGCTGAATGGCCCTTTTCATACATATTTTAATTTGTTATCAGGATAACCGCCGAGTGGCCCTTTTCATACAAAACATAAATTTTTTATCAGGATAACCGCTGCGTGGCCCTTTACATACAAATTTAAGGTTTTTATCAGGATAACTGCTGCGTGGCCCTTTTCATGAAGAACTTAATTTTTTTATCAGGATACCTGCTGCGTGGCCCTTTTCATGCAGAACTTAATTTTTTTATCAGCATAACCGCTGCGTGGCCCTTTTTCACACAAATCTTATTTTTTTTATCAGGATTACCGCCGCGTGGCCCTTTTCATACAAATCTTATTTTTTTTATCAGGATATCAGCAGCGTGGTTCTTTTCATACAAATCTAAAATTTGTTTTCAGTATAAACGCTGAATGGCCCTTTTCATACAAATTTTTATTTGTTATCACGATAACCGCCGCGTGGCCCTTTTCATACAAATCTTATTTTTTTATCAGGATATCAGCAGCGTGGTTCTTTTCATACAAAACTAAAATTTGTTATCAGTATAACCGCTGAATGGCCCTTTTCATACATATTTTAATTTGTTATCAGGATAACCGCCGAGTGGCCCTTTTCATACAAAACTTAAATTTTTTATCAGGATAACCGCTGCGTGGCCCTTTACATACAAATTTAAGGTTTTTATCAGGATAACTGCTGCGTGGCCCTTTTCATGAAGAACTTAATTTTTTTATCAGGATAACTGCTGCGTGGCCCTTTTCATGCAGAACTTAATTTTTTTATCAGCATAACCGCTGCGTGGCCCTTTTTCACACAAATTTTATTTTTTTATCAGGATAACCGCCGCGTGGCCCTTTTCATACAAATCTTATTTTTTTTATCAGGATATCAGCAGCGTGGTTCTTTTCATACAAAACATAAATTTTTTATTAGTATAACTTCTGAATGTCCCTTTTCCATACAAATCTTTTTTTTTTATAAGGATAACCGCTGCGTGGCCTTATTTCATACAAATCTTATTTTTTTTATCAGGATAACTGTAGCGTGGTTCTTTTCATACAAAACTTAAATTTGTTATCAGGATAATCGCGGCGTGGCCCTTTTCATAAAAATTTTATTTTTTTTATCAGGATATAAGAAGCGTGGTTTTTTTCATACAAAACTTAAATTTTGTTATTAGTATAACCGCTGAATGTCCCTTTTCCATTGAAATCTTTTTTTGTTTTATCAGGATAACTGCAGCGTGGTTCTTTTCATACAAATCTAAAATTTGTTATCAGTATAATCGCTGAATGGCCTTTTTCACACAAATCTTATTGTTTTTATCAGGATAACCGCCGCGTGGCCCTTTTCATACAAATCTTATTTTTTTATCAGGATATCAGCAGCGTGGTTCTTTTCATACAAAACATAAATTTGTTATCAGGATAATCGCGGCGTGGCCCTTTTCATAAAAATCTTATTTTTTTATCAGGATATCAGCAGCGTGGTTTTTTTCATACAAAACTAAAATTTGTTATCAGTATAACCGCTGAATAGCCCTTTTCAAATAAATTTTAATTTGTTATCAGGAAAACCGCCGCGTGGCCCTTTTCATACAAAACTTAAATTTGTTATAAATTGGGGTCCTTAGAATAATAAGTCAGATTCTTGAGAGTTAAACTGAATCACTTTTTATTTGACAATAAACTTCCAATTTCGCAGGTATGAATGCACTTTTTAATAACTACTCTGGGTACCGGTACTAGTTCCCGTAGTTATTTCGGAGAGGTGAAACCTTTGATTGTTTTCGTATTAGAGCGCGTTTGTAAGCAAAGACCACCTTTTTATAACCTGACAAAGACTGTTGACATTCAAATTTAAAAGGCCGCAAAACAGAAATCGTCTTTGCTGACAGAATTTAATCAAGCAATTAGCAGAGGCGCGAACCTTTCATAAATAATATAATTTAGCATTCATAGATGTCACTAATGGTACATAATTACCCTGAAAATTATACATGCACCCCCCGAAAGAAACTTAATTCACCAATTAAGGTTCTTTCTAATAAAAGAAAAATTATATAACTACATAATATAAACATTAATATTAACCAAAATAAAAAATAAAAAATTTAAATTCTAAAATCATTGAAAGAAAAAAAAAATACATATAAAATATAAAGGATTCAGTTTTTAACAACACAACACAAATCTTGATTGGCTTCATCTTCTAATTCCATCTGGATGGGTTCCTTGTTATGATTTACATGAGAATAACCTTGTGCACGAGGGGTCATCAGTTTTGCACGAGGATTCATCAATTTGAGCCGGGTTCATCAATTTGGTTACATCAGTTTTGTGGCGTGCAATGAAAAAACATAAATTGCACGATCGTGGTGTTTCTTCATATCGCCCTTTGTTGAACGAAGCAGTCATTGGCGTTCAAAGTTGTCTTCTACGGGTAGCAGACAGATTTTGGTAATTGGTCGCACGAACGTCCCTTGTGATGTCCGTCAGCTCCAGGATGGCAGGATAGTATACGAGCCATTTTCCATAGAGTGGGGGGTAAGTTATCTTCCTTCAAAATAACTAGATCATTTTCCTGGAGGGACCTCTGATTGCTGGTTTGCCATTTGTTTCTCCGTTGAAGCTCTCCCAGATAATCCTTTTTCCACCTGAACCAAAAGGATTGAATTAGTTCTGTCATTTTTTGATACTGATTTAGTCTGTTGTATGGTACATCTCGGACATCTTCTTCTGGAATAACAGATGCATTTGTGCCCATAAGGAAATGGTTAGGAGTCAGAGGATTTAAATCATTAGGATCGTTAGACAGTGGTGTTAAGGGTCTGGAGTTGAGACAGGCTTCGACTTGACATAGTACAGTATAAAAAAGCTCAAAAGTTAAAGATGAACAATTAGTAATTCTATACAAGTGATATTTGGCAGATTTGACTGCGGCCTCCCACAGACCTCCTTGCGTTGGTGCGCGTGGAGCGATAAAATGCCATTCTATTGACCTATTTGCTAAATACTCCTGAATTTTGTCATCATTTTTTCTCAAACTGGCATAAAGTTCCTCCAGTTTATTACATGCTCCTTTGAAAGTAGAAGCATTGTCGGAATATATTTTCTTGGGTTGACCTCTGCGAGATATAAACCGTTTCAAACAATTTAAAAAAGTTTCACTAGATAAATCTGTTACTAGCTCTAAATGGACAGCCTTAGTAACAAGACAAACAAAAATACATAGATACGATTTAATTAGAGGAGCTCTCTTCAGAACTCCACTTTTGATTTGGAGCGGACCCGCGTAGTCCAAACCGGTTACAGAGAAAGGCCTGCTAGGAGTTATTCGGTCCATAGGCAAATTACCCATAATTTGCTGGCCTACGACGGGGCGGCATCTAAAACATATTATACAGTTATGTAATATTCGTTTCACTGTGTTTTTACCGAATATCGGCCAAAATTTTAACCTTATTTCGGCTAGTAACGCTTGTGCTCCTGCATGTAAATTCGCATAATGATAGTGACGTATTATTAATTCTGTCAACTTATGCCTTGCAGGTAAAATAATAGGATGCTTTTGTTGAAAAGTTAAATGTGTTGCTGTGGACAATCTCCCACCAACTCGTATTAATTGGTCATGTAAAAACGGGTTGAGAGCCTTTAAAGAACTATTTTTATTTACACTTCCATTTTTTATTAAGGCTTCTCGTTCTGCCTGAAAACTGTATTTTTGTGACGATACAATTAAATATTTCAAAGCTAATTCAAGTTCTTCAACGTTTAAATTTCCTGATATTTTGGTCTTTAACTTATCACAATTATTTATAAATCTTAATACATAGGCAGTTACACGTTTTAGTTTTGTTAAAGAAGAGAATTTCTTAAAGATGTCCCATTCTTCCGGATTAGTTACAATCAAAACATTGTTTCCTTTAATTTCCGGAGGGTTTGAACAAGATATTTTCGATAGCGGCCAAGTGTTGTTTTCTCTAGTCAACCACTCTGGCCCATGCCACCATATTGAGGAATTCACTAGTTGATCAGCAGTAGCTCCTCTTGATAATATATCTGCTGCATTGTCAGAAGATGGCACATGACGCCATTGTTCTGGGTTACTAAATTCTTGAATTTCAGCGACTCGATTCGCTACGAATGTGTTCCAACGTGCTGGTTGACCTTTTATCCAACATAACGCTCTCGTGGAATCACTCCAATAATATGTATCTACTTCCATCATACCTAATGCTTGTTTGACATTTTTTATTAGTTTTGCTAGTAACACAGCGCTACATAGTTCCAGCTTGGGTAATGATATGCATTTTAATGGCGCTACTCTGGATTTTGATGTTATTAAATGAGAATGTTGCTTGCCATTGTGATCCATTGATGTGATATAAATGCAGGCTCCATAAGCCTTTTCAGAGGAATCACAAAATCCATGTAATTTAATATTACTAGCGTGCTTGCATACAATTTTCCTTTCAATCTTCAATACATTCAATTGGTTTAATTCATTTATATAACTTCTCCATGGCATCAGTATTTCATTTGGTAATACTTCATCCCAGGAAGCCTTGGATTGCCATAACTTTTGCATTATTAATTTTGCCACAACAATAACTGGTCCAAGTAACCCCAATGGGTCAAATGTTGATGCTATGCTTGACAATATTTGGCGTTTATTTTCACTATGCTTTGATGGTTTTGTTATAACATAAGAAAAATAATCTAACTCATTATTCCAGATTAAGCCCAGAATTTTTTCATTCTTGGGTTTGTCAGATAGAATTTTTTCACAATTGTTCTGTCCGGCAATTTCAGCTTGGCCCGACTCGGATGACAAATCCAAGATATTAGATCTCCATTTTCTTAACCTCATGCCTGCAGACAGCAATATGTCAATTAATTGACCTTTTAAATTTCTACAGGATTCCAAATTATCGTCTCCGGTCAATAGGTCATCCATGTAAAAATTGTTTTTTATGACTTGACTAGCTTTAGGAAAAGTAATTTGGTTATCCATACCAACTTGTTGTAGGCATCTTGTAGCTAGGAAAGAGGAAGGACTTAACCCGTACGTTACAGTTTTCAGCTTGTAATGCTGAATCTCATCTTCCGGTGATTCGCGCCAGACTATTTTCTGCAAGTTGCGGTCAGCTGCACTCACATTTATCTGCCGATACATCTTCTCGATGTCCGCTGTCATGACATATTGGTGTTTTCTGAAAAGTAACAATTGGGTATATAAATCCTTTTGAATGACAGGTCCTACCATCAAGGCGTCATTCAGGGAAATTCCTTTGGAAGTTTTGGCTGATCCGTCAAAAACAACCCTCACCTTAGTGGTGGAGCTCGATTCCTTAATGACGGCGTGATGTGGTAAAAAATAGGAGTTATGATCTCCTTCTAGTTTATCACATACCTCCATGTGACCTAGTTCCTGGTATTCTCGCATAAATTGTACATATTGTGATTTTAATTCTGTATTTGAAGATAATTTTCTTTCTAAGTTTTGGAATCTTTTCTCAGCTGTTGTCAATGAGTTTCCTAATTGATCAATACAAGGACGGCGTGGTAAAGTTACTGTAAATCTACCGTCTTCTTCTCTTGCATGAGTAGCTATGAAATTAGCCTCGCAAGCTTTCTCCTCATGATTTTGATATTTCATGGGGTTGACTTCTTCAAGATTCCAAAATTTTTCAATTTGATTGCTTAATTTATTTATGGATAAGCTACAGAATTGTGATACTGGCCTTTGGTTGGGATATACGTTGGTCGGTCCTGAAACGATCCATCCCAGTTGTGTTCGTTGAAGTGTGGGACCGGTATCCAACTTCATTCTATCATTGGTCAGGATGTCCCAAAAACCTTCAGCCCCCAACAAGATGTCGATAGGCGCTGCGATGTTGAAATTCGGGTCTGCCAATTCTAATCCATGAGGCAACTTAATCTGGTTTCTTGGTATTGATGTTTGCGGCAGACTTGTGGTTATTTCCTGTAATATCAGACAAGATATTGTATTTTTATAGTTGGTTCTTAAAGAATTAAAGTCTACCGACACACTTTTCCTTATGTGTGTAACATTATTGTATAGGCCCGATACCGGCTTATTTATGTGATTAAATTTTAAATTTAATTTTTTTGCAAAATCCTCTCTCATAAAATTGGATTGTGCTCCAGAGTCTATTAGTACTCTTGCCTTAAATAAATTATTGTCGCTACCCACGATACCTACTATCGCCGTAGACAACAATACTAAATTTTCTGCCTTACCTACGGCAGAATGATTGTTAACTGAGACATCTTCTGCCTCAGTTCCTAAATTTGGAGATTCTACTCGGAATCCCTCTTTATGAAGCAACGTATTGTGATCCTTACTGTCACATCGTTTGCATTTAAAGGTGATCCTGCAATCCTGTGCAAGATGACCCGGCTTCAAACATTTGAAGCATGCTCGGCTCTTTTTCAAGGCTTCTATCCTTTCCGATATTTTTAATTTTAGAAATTTTTTGCAGTAAAAGATCGGATGATCCTCACTGCAGAATGTGCATTTTCCCTTTTTTACAGATAATAACACAGTTGATTCCCTATTATTAATCCCTAAATGTGATTTAATTTGGCTGTGCGGTTTTTTGTCCGTAGTTTGCATAAGTTCTAAAGTTTGAGCTCGTGAAGCTAAACATTTCAAGAACTCTTTCAGTGTTGGCAACTTCCCTTCAATAGGGCTTTGTTCCCAATGTTTTCTAGTAATCACATCTAATTTGTTTGAAATTATGTAAATAATTAAAGCATCCCATTGATTTACTTGAACTCCTAAGTTGTGCAAAGCCTTTAAGTTAACGTTAGTTCCATCTATCAATCGCCGCAATGCGACTGCATCTTCCTGCTTCATTTCCTTCATTTGGAATATGAATTGAATATGCTTATGTACAGTTGCCCTTAAATTAGAATATCTCTCATGTAATAGTTCCCATGCTCCTTGATATCCAGAATCAGAGATTTCTAAATTCGAAATGATTTTAATTGCTTCTCCCTTTAAGCAAGATTGCAAATAATAAAATTTCTGTACATTGCTTATCGATTTATTATTGTGAACTATATTCTTAAAAGTTTCTACAAAGGTGTTCCAATTTTTCTGATCTCCGTGGAATTCTTGTAACTTTAGGTCAGGTAATTTTATTTCTACCCTCGATTGTTCTACGGATTCTAATGCACCTTTGGCCGTTGCCATTAATGAATAATATTGATTTTCAAATGATTCTCTCTGAGAAGCATTTTCGCTTTCATTTACATCTGAGATTTCCTCAATTTCATCCTGAATAACTTCAAATTCATCAATTATAGATTTAATTCTGTCATATCTTAGTTTTATTTCGTGAGCTGAAAGAGTATTAGGATAACTGCAGCGTGGTTCTTTTCATACAAATCTAAAATTTGTTATCAGTATAAACGCTGAATGGCCCTTTTCATACAAATTTAAGGTTTTTATCAGGATAACCGCTGCGTGGCCCTTTTACATACAAATCTAATTTTTTTCTCAGGATTTCAGCAGCGTGGTTCTTTTCATACAAAACTTAAATTTTTTATTAGTATAACCGCTGAATGCCCCTTTTCCATACAAATCTTTTTTTTTTATAAGGATAACCGCTGCGTGGCCTTTTTTCATACAAATCTTATTTTTTTATCAGGATAACTGCAGCGTGGTTCTTTACATACAAATTTACGGTTTTTATCAGGATAACTGCTGCGTGGCCCTTTTCATGAAGAACTTAATTTTTTTATCAGGATAACCGCTGAATGGCCCTTTTCATACATATTTTAATTTGTTATCAGGATAACCGACGAGTGGCCCTTTTCATACAAAACTTAAATTTTTTATCAGGATAACCGCTGCGTGGCCCTTTACATACAAATTTAAGGTTTTTATCAGGATAACTGCTGCGTGGCCCTTTTCATGAAGAACTTAATTTTTTATCAGGATAACTGCTGCGTGGCCCTTTTCACGCAGAACTTAATTTTTTTATCAGGATAATTGCGGCGTGGCCCTTTTCATAAAAATCTTATTTTTATTATAAGGAAATCAGAAGCGTGGTTCTTTTCATACAAAACTTCAATTTGTAATTAGTATAACCGCTGAATGTCCTTTTTCCATACAAATTTTTTTTTTTTTTTCAGGATAACTGCAGCGTGGTTCTTTTCATATAAAACTAAAATTTGTTATCAGTATAACCGCTGAATGGCCCTTTTCAAACAAATTTAAATTTGTTATCAGGATAACCGCCGCGTGGCCCTTTTCATAAAAATCTAATTTTTTTTATCAGGATATCAGAAGCGTGGTTCTTTTCATACAAAACTTAAATTTGATATTAAATTAACCGCTGAATGTCCCTTTTCCATACAAATCTTTTTTTTGTTTTATCAGGATAACTGCAGCGTGGTTCTTTTCATACAAACTTAAATTTGTTATCAGGATATTCGCTGCGTGGCCCTTTTCATACAAATCTTAATTTTTTTATCAGGATAACCGCTGCGTGGCCCTTTACATACAAATTTAAGGTTTTTATCAGGATAACTGCTGCGTGGTCCTTTTCATGACGAACTTAATTTTTTTATCAGGATAACTGCTGCGTGGCCCTTTTCATGCAGAACTTAATTTTTTTATCAGCATAACCGCTGCGTGGCCCTTTTTCAGACAAATCTTATTTTTTTTATCAGGATAACCGCCGCGTGGCCCTTTTCATACAAATCTTATTTTTTTATCAGGATATCAGCAGCGAGGTTCTTTTCATACAAAACTTAAATTTGTTATCAGGATAATCGCGGCGTGGCCCTTTTCATAAAAATTTTATTTTTTTTATCAGGATATAAGAAGCGTGGTTTTTTTCATACAAAACTTAAATTTTGTTATTAGTATAACCGCTGAATGTCCCTTTTCGATACAAATCTTTTTTTATTTTATCAGGATAACTGCAGCGTGGTTCTTTTCATACAAAACTAAAATTTGTTATCAGGATAATCGCGGCGTGGCCCTTTTCATAAAAATTTTATTTTTTTTATCAGGATATAAGAAGCGTGGTTTTTTTCATACAAAACTTAAATTTTGTTATAAGTATAACCGCTGAATGTCCCTTTTCCATACAAATCTTTTTTTGTTTTATCAGGATAACTGCAGCGTGGTTCTTTTCATACAAATCTTAAATTCGTTATCAGGATAATAGCGGCGTGCTCTTTTTGAGACAAATCTTATTTTTTTTATCAGGATAACTGCAGCGTGGTTCTTTTCATACAAACTTAAATTTGTTATCAGGATAACCGCGGCGTGGCCCTTTTCATACAAATCTTAAATTTGTTATCAGGAAAACCGCTGCGTGGCCCTTTTTCACAGAAGTCTTATTTTTTTTATCAGGATAACCGCCGCGTGGACCTTTTCATACAAATCTTATTTTTTTATCAGGATATCAGCAGCGTGGTTTTTTTCATACAAAACTAAAATTTGTTATCAGTATAACCGCTGAATAGCCCTTTTCAAACAAATTTTAATTTGTTATCAGGAAAACCGCCGCGTGGCCCTTTTCATACAAAACTTAAATTCGTTATCAGGATAATAGCGGCGTGCTCTTTTTGAGTCAAATCTTATTTTTTTTATCAGGATAACTGCAGCGTGGTTCTTTTCATACAAACTTAAATTTGTTATCAGGATAACCGCGGCGTGGCCCTTTTCATACAAATCTTAAATTTGTTATCAGGAAAACCGCTGCGTGGCCCTTTTTCACACAAGTCTTATTTTTTTTATCAGGATAACCGCCGCGTGGCCCTTTTCATACAAATCTTATTTTTTTATCAGGATATCAGCAGCGTGGTTTTTTTCATACAAAACTAAAATTTGTTATCAGTATAACCGCTGAATAGCCCTTTTCAAACAAATTTTAATTTGTTATCAGGAAAACCGCCGCGTGGCCCTTTTCATACAAAACTTAAATTCGTTATCAGGATAATAGCGGCGTGCTCTTTTTGAGACAAATCTTATTTTTTTTATCAGGATATCAGCAGCGTGGTTCTTTTCATACAAAACTTAAATTTGTTATCAAGATAACCGCTGCTTGGCCCTTTTCATACAAAACTTAATTTTTTTATCAGGATAACCGCTGCGTGGCCCTTTACATACAAATTTAAGGTTTTTATAAGGATAAATGCTGCGTGGCCCTTTTCATGCAGAACTGTATTTTTTTATCAGGATAATCGCTGCGTGGCCCTTTACATACAAATTTAAGGTTTTTATCAGGATAACCGCTGCGTGGCCCTTTTACATACAAATCTAATTTTTTTCTCAGGATGTCAGCAGCGTGGTTCTTTTCATACAAAACTTAAATTTTTTATTAGTATAACCGCTGAATGCCCCTTTTCCATACAAATCTTTTTTTTTATAAGGATAACCGCTGCGTGGCCTTTTTTCATACAAATCTTATTTTTTATCAGGATAACTGCAGCGTGGTTCTTTACATACAAATTTACGGTTTTTATCAGGATAACTGCTGCGTGGCCCTTTTCATGAAGAACTTAATTTTTTTATCAGGATAACTGCTGCGTGGCCCTTTTCATGCAGAACTTAATTTTTTTATCAGCATAACCGCTGCGTGGCCCTTTTTCACACAAATCTTTTTTTTTTTATCAGGATAACCGCCGCGTGGTTCTTTTCAAACAAATCTTATTTTTTTTATCAGGATATCAGCAGCGTGGTTCTTTTCATACAAAACTTAAATTTTTTATTAGTATAATCGCTGAATGTCCCTTTTCATACAAATCTTTTTTTTTTATAAGGATAACCGCTGGGTGGCCTTTTTTCATACAAATCTTATTTTTTTATCAGGATAACTGCAGCGTGGTTCTTTTCATACAAAACTTAAATTTGTTATCAGGATAATCGCGGCGTGGCCCTTTTCATAAAAATTTTATTTTTTTTATCAGGATATCAGAAGCGTGGTTTTTTTCATACAAAACTTAAATTTTGTTATTAGTATAACCGCTGAATGTCCCTTTTCCATACAAATCTTTTTTTGTTTTATCAGGATAACTGCAGCGTGGTTCTTTTCATACAAATCCAAAATTTGTTATCAGTATAAACGCTGAATGGCCCTTTTCATACAAATTTAAGGTTTTTATCAGGATAACCGCTGCGTGGCCCTTTTACATACAAATCTAATTTTTTTCTCAGGATGTCAGCAGCGTGGTTCTTTTCATACAAAACTTAAATTTTTTATTAGTATAACCGCTGAATGCCCCTTTTCCATACAAATCTTTTTTTTTTATAAGGATAACCGCTGCGTGGCCTTTTTTCATACAAATCTTATTTTTTTATCAGGATAACTGCAGCGTGGTTCTTTACATACAAATTTACGGTTTTTATCAGGATAACTGCTGCGTGGCCCTTTTCATGAAGAACTTAATTTTTTTATCAGGATAACTGCTGCGTGGCCCTTTTCATGCAGAACTTAATTTTTTTATCAGCATAACCGCTGCGTGGCCCTTTTTCACACAAATCTTATTTTTTTTATCAGGATAACCGCCGCGTGGTTCTTTACATACAAATCTTATTTTTTTTATCAGGATATCAGCAGCGTGGTTCTTTTCATACAAAACTTAAATTTTTTATTAGTATAATCGCTGAATGTCCCTTTTCATACAAATCTTTTTTTTTTATAAGGATAACCGCTGGGTGGCCTTTTTTCATACAAATCTTATTTTTTTTATCAGGATAACTGCAGCGTGGTTCTTTTCATACAAAACTTAAATTTGTTATCAGGATAATCGCGGGGTGGCCCTTTACATACAAATTTAAGGTTTTTATAAGGATAAATGCTGCGTGGCCCTTTTCATGCAGAACTGTATTTTTTTATCAGGATAATCGCTGCGTGGCCCTTTACATACAAATTTAAGGTTTTTATCAGGATAACCGCTGCGTGGCCCTTTTACATACAAATCTAATTTTTTTCTCAGGATGTCAGCAGCGTGGTTCTTTTCATACAAAACTTAAATTTTTTATTAGTATAACCGCTGAATGCCCCTTTTCCATACAAATCTTTTTTTTTATAAGGATAACCGCTGCGTGGCCTTTTTTCATACAAATCTTATTTTTTTATTAGTATAACCGCTGAATGCCCCTTTTCCATACAAATCTTTTTTTTTTATAAGGATAACCGCTGCGTGGCCTTTTTTCATACAAATCTTATTTTTTTTATCAGGATAACTGCAGCGTGGTTCTTTACATACAAATTTACGGTTTTTATCAGGATAACTGCTGCGTGGCCCTTTTCATGAAGAACTTAATTTTTTTATCAGGATAACTGCTGCGTGGCCCTTTTCATGCAGAACTTAATTTTTTTATCAGCATAACCGCTGCGTGGCCCTTTTTCACACAAATCTTATTTTTTTATCAGGATAACCGCCGCGTGGTTCTTTTCATACAAATCTTATTTTTTTTATCAGGATATCAGCAGCGTGGTTCTTTTCATACAAAAAATAAATTTTTTATTAGTATAATCGCTGAATGTCCCTTTTCATACAAATCTTTTTTTTATAAGGATAACCGCTGGGTGGCCTTTTTTCATACAAATCTTATTTTTTTTATCAGGATAACTGCAGCGTGGTTTTTTTCATACAAAACTTAAATTTGTTATCAGGATAATCGCGGCGTGGCCCTTTTCATAAAAATTTTATTTTTTTTATCAGGATATCAGAAGCGTGGTTTTTTTCATACAAAACTTAAATTTTGTTATTAGTATAACCGCTGAATGTCCCTTTTCGATACAAATCTTTTTTTGTTTTATCAGGATAACTGCAGCGTGGTTCTTTTCATACAAATCTAAAATTTGTTATCAGTATAAACGCTGAATGGCCCTTTTCATACAAATTTAAGGTTTTTATCAGGATAACCGCTGCGTGGCCCTTTTACATACAAATCTAATTTTTTTCTCAGGATGTCAGCAGCGTGGTTCTTTTCATACAAAACTTAAATTTTTTATTAGTATAACCGCTGAATGCCCCTTTTCCATACAAATCTTTTTTTTTTATAAGGATAACCGCTGCGTGGCCTTTTTTCATACAAATCTTATTTTTTTATCAGGATAACTGCAGCGTGGTTCTTTACATACAAATTTACGGTTTTTATCAGGATAACTGCTGCGTGGCCCTTTTCATGAAGAACTTAATTTTTTTATCAGTATAACTGCTGCGTGGCCCTTTTCATGCAGAACTTAATTTTTTTATCAGCATAACCGCTGCGTGGCCTTTTTCACACAAATCTTATTTTTTTTATCAGGAGAACCGCCGCGTGGTTCTTTTCATACAAATCTTATTTTTTTTATTTGGATATCAGCAGCGTGGTTCTTTTCATACAAAACTTAAATTTTTTATTAGTATAATCGCTGAATGTCCCTTTTCATACAAATCTTTTTTTTTTAT
Source organism: Hesperophylax magnus (assembly GCA_026573805.1). Classification (NCBI taxonomy): domain Eukaryota; kingdom Metazoa; phylum Arthropoda; class Insecta; order Trichoptera; family Limnephilidae; genus Hesperophylax; species Hesperophylax magnus. The sequence goes on along the minus strand of JAIUSX010000191.1, from coordinate 150,129 downwards.
AAGGATAACCGCTGGGTGGCCTTTTTTCATACAAATCTTATTTTTTTTATCAGGATAACTGCAGCGTGGTTCTTTTCATACAATACTTAAATTTGTTATCAGGATAATCGCGGCGTGGCCCTTTTCATAAAAATTTTATTTTTTTTATCAGGATATCAGAAGCGTGGTTTTTTTCATACAAAACTTAAATTTTGTAATTAGTATAACCGCTGAATGTCCCTTTTCCATACAAATCTTTTTTTGTTTTATCAGGATAACTGCAGCGTGGTTCTTTTCATACAAATCTAAAATTCGTTATCAGGATAATAGCGGCGTGCTCTTTTTGAGACAAATCTTATTTTTTTTTATCAGGATATCAGCAGCGTGGTTCTTTTCATACAAAACTTAAATTTGTTATCAAGATAACCGCTGCTTGGCCCTTTTCATACAAAACTTAATTTTTTTATCAGGATAACCGCTGCGTGGCCCTTTACATACAAATTTAAGGTTTTTATAAGGATAAATGCTGCGTGGCCCTTTTCATGCAGAACTGTATTTTTTTATCAGGATAATCGCTGCGTGGCCCTTTACATACAAATTTAAGGTTTTTATCAGGATAACCGCTGCGTGGCCCTTTTACATACAAATCTAATTTTTTTCTCAGGATGTCAGCAGCGTGGTTCTTTTCATACAAAACTTAAATTTTTTATTAGTATAACCGCTGAATGCCCCTTTTCCATACAAATCTTTTTTTTTATAAGGATAACCGCTGCGTGGCCTTTTTTCATACAAATCTTATTTTTTTATCAGGATAACTGCAGCGTGGTTCTTTACATACAAATTTACGGTTTTTATCAGGATAACTGCTGCGTGGCCCTTTTCATGAAGAACTTAATTTTTTTATCAGTATAACTGCTGCGTGGCCCTTTTCATGCAGAACTTAATTTTTTTATCAGCATAACCGCTGCGTGGCCCTTTTTCACACAAATCTTATTTTTTTTTTCAGGAGAACCGCCGCGTGGTTCTTTTCATACAAATCTTATTTTTTTTATTTGGATATCAGCAGCGTGGTTCTTTTCATACAAAACTTAAATTTTTTATTAGTATAATCGCTGAATGTCCCTTTTCATACAAATCTTTTTTTTTTATAAGGATAACCGCTGGGTGGCCTTTTTTCATACAAATCTTATTTTTTTTATCAGGATAACTGCAGCGTGGTTCTTTTCATACAATACTTAAATTTGTTATCAGGATAATCGCGGCGTGGCCCTTTTCATAAAAATTTTATTTTTTTTATCAGGATATCAGAAGCGTGGTTTTTTTCATACAAAACTTAAATTTTGTAATTAGTATAACCGCTGAATGTCCCTTTTCCATACAAATCTTTTTTTGTTTTATCAGGATAACTGCAGCGTGGTTCTTTTCATACAAATCTAAAATTTGTTATCAGTATAAACGCTGAATGGCCCTTTTCATACAAATTTTAATTTGTTATCACGATAACCGCCGCGTGGCCCTTTTCATACAAATCTTATTTTTTTATCAGGATATCAGCAGCGTGGTTCTTTTTATACAAAACTAAAATTTGTTTTCAGTATAACCGCTGAATGGCCCTTTTCATACATATTTTAATTTGTTATCAGGATAACCGCCGAGTGGCCCTGTTCATACAAAACTTAAATTTTTTATCAGGATAACCGCTGCGTGGCCCTTTACATACAAATTTAAGGTTTTTATCAGGATAACTGCTGCGTGGCCCTTTTCATGCAGAACTTAATTTTTTTATCAGCATAACCGCTGCGTGGCCCTTTTTCACACAAATCTTATTTTTTTATCAGGATAACCGCCGCGTGGTTCTTTTCATACAAATCTTATTTTTTTTATCAGGATATCAGCAGCGTGGTTCTTTTCATACAAAAAATAAATTTTTTATTAGTATAATCGCTGAATGTCCCTTTTCATACAAATCTTTTTTTTATAAGGATAACCGCTGGGTGGCCTTTTTTCATACAAATCTTATTTTTTTTATCAGGATAACTGCAGCGTGGTTTTTTTCATACAAAACTTAAATTTGTTATCAGGATAATCGCGGCGTGGCCCTTTTCATAAAAATTTTATTTTTTTTATCAGGATATCAGAAGCGTGGTTTTTTTCATACAAAACTTAAATTTTGTTATTAGTATAACCGCTGAATGTCCCTTTTCGATACAAATCTTTTTTTGTTTTATCAGGATAACTGCAGCGTGGTTCTTTTCATACAAATCTAAAATTTGTTATCAGTATAAACGCTGAATGGCCCTTTTCATACAAATTTAAGGTTTTTATCAGGATAACCGCTGCGTGGCCCTTTTACATACAAATCTAATTTTTTTCTCAGGATAACTGCAGCGTGGTTCTTTTCATACAAACTTAAATTTGTTATCAGGATAACCGCGGCGTGGCCCTTTTCATACAAATCTTAAATTTGTTATCAGGAAAACCGCTACGTGGCCCTTTTTCACACAAGTCTTATTTTTTTTATCAGGATAACCGCCGCGTGGCCCTTTTCATACAAATCTTATTTTTTTTATCAGGATATCAGCAGCGTGGTTCTTTTCATTCAAAACTTAATTTTTTTATTAGTATAACTGCTGAATGTCCCTTTTCCATACAAATCTTATTTTTTTTATCAGGATAACTGCAGCGTGGTTCTTTTCATACAAATCTCAAATTTGTTATCAGTATAACCGCCGCGTGGCCCTTTTCAGACAAATCTTATTTTTTTAATCAGGATATCAGCAGCGTGGTTCTTTTCATACAAAACTTAAATTTTTTATGAGTATAACCGCTGAATGTCCCTTTTCCATACAAATCTTTTTTTTTATTAGGATAACCGCTGCGTGGCCTTTTTTCATACAAATGTTATTTTTTTTATCAGGATAACTGCAACGTGGTTCTTTTTATACAAAACTTAAATTTGATATTAGGATAATCGCGGCGTGGCCCTTTTCATAAAAAATTTATTTTTTTTATCAGGATATCAGAAGCGTGGTTCTTTTCATACAAAACTTAAATTTGTTATTAGTATAACCGCTGAATGTCCCTTTTCCATACAAACCTTTTTTGTTTTATCAGGATAACTGCAGCGTTGTTCTTTTCATACAAATCTTAAATTTGTTATCAGTATAACCGCTGAATGGCCCTTTTCATACATGTTTTAATTTGTTATCAGGATAACCGCCGAGTGGCCCTTTTCATACAAAACTTAAATTTTTTATCAGGATAACCGCTGCGTGGCCCTTTACATACAAATTAAGGTTTTTATCAGGATAACTGCTGCGTGGCCCTTTTCATGAAGAACTTAATTTTTTATCAGGATAACTGCTGCGTGGCCCTTTTCACGCAGAAGTTAATTTTTTTATCAGGATAACTGCTGCGTGGCCCTTTTCATGAAGAACTTAATTTTTTTATCAGGATAACTGCTGCGTGGCCCTTTTCATGCAGAACTTAATTATTTTATCAGCATAACCGCTGCGTGGCCCTTTTTCACACAAATCTTATTTTTTTTATCAGGATAACCGCCGCGTGGTTCTTTTCATACAAATCTTATTTTTTTTATCAGGATATCAGCAGCGTGGTTCTTTTCATACAAAAAATAATTTTTTTATTAGTATAATCGCTGAATGTCCCTTTTCATACAAATCTTTTTTTTATAAGGATAACCGCTGGGTGGCCTTTTTTCATACAAATCTTATTTTTTTTATCAGGATAACTGCAGCGTGGTTCTTTTCATACAAAACTTAAATTTGTTATCAGGATAATCGCTGAATGTCCCTTTTCATAGAAATCTTTTTTTTTATAAGGATAACCGCTGGGTGGCCTTTTTTCATACAAATCTTATTTTTTTTATCAGGATAACTGCAGCGTGGTTCTTTTCATACAATACTTAAATTTGTTATCAGGATAATCGCGGCGTGGCCCTTTTCATAAAAATTTTATTTTTTTTATCAGGATATCAGAAGCGTGGTTTTTTTCATACAAAACTTAAATTTTGTAATTAGTATAACCGCTGAATGTCCCTTTTCCATACAAATCTTTTTTTGTTTTATCAGGATAACTGCAGCGTGGTTCTTTTCATACAAATCTAAAATTTGTTATCAGTATAAACGCTGAATGGCCCTTTTCATACAAATTTTAATTTGTTATCACGATAACCGCCGCGTGGCCCTTTTCATACAAATCTTATTTTTTTATCAGGATATCAGCAGCGTGGTTCTTTTTATACAAAACTAAAATTTGTTTTCAGTATAACCGCTGAATGGCCCTTTTCATACATATTTTAATTTGTTATCAGGATAACCGCCGAGTGGCCCTGTTCATACAAAACTTAAATTTTTTATCAGGATAACCGCTGCGTGGCCCTTTACATACAAATTTAAGGTTTTTATCAGGATAACTGCTGCGTGGCCCTTTTCATGAAGAACTTAATTTTTTTATCAGGATAACTGCTGCGTGGCCCTTTTAATGCAGAACTTAATTTTTTTATCAGCATAACCGCTGCGTGGCCCTTTTTCACACAAATCTTATTTTTTTATCAGGATATCAGCAGCGTGGTTCTTTTCATACAAAACATAAATTTGTTATCAGGATAATCGCGGCGTGGCCCTTTTCATAAAAATTTTATTTTTTTTATCAGGATATCAGCAGCGTGGTTCTTTTCATACAAAACTAAAATTTGTTTTCAGTATAACCACTGAATAGCCCTTTTCAAAAAAATTTTAATTTGTTATCAGGAAAACCGCCGCGTGGCCCTTTTCATACAAAACTTAAAGTCGTTATCAGGATAATAGCGGCGTGCTCTTTTTGAGACAAATCTTATTTTTTTTATCAGGATAACTGCAGCGTGGTTCTTTTCATACAAACTTAAATTTGTTATCAGGATAACCGCGGCGTGGCCCTTTTCATACAAATCTTAAATTTGTTATCAGGAAAACCGCTACGTGGCCCTTTTTCACACAAGTCTTATTTTTTTTATCAGGATAACCGCCGCGTGGCCCTTTTCATACAAATCTTATTTTTTTTATCAGGATATCAGCAGCGTGGTTCTTTTCATTCAAAACTTAATTTTTTTATTAGTATAACTGCTGAATGTCCCTTTTCCATACAAATCTTATTTTTTTTATCAGGATAACTGCAGCGTGGTTCTTTTCATACAAATCTCAAATTTGTTATCAGTATAACCGCCGCGTGGCCATTTTCAGACAAATCTTATTTTTTTAATCAGGATATCAGCAGCGTGGTTCTTTTCATACAAAACTTAAATTTTTTATGAGTATAACCGCTGAATGTCCCTTTTCCATACAAATCTTTTTTTTTATTAGGATAACCGCTGCGTGGCCTTTTTTCATACAAATGTTATTTTTTTTATCAGGATAACTGCAACGTGGTTCTTTTTATACAAAACTTAAATTTGATATTAGGATAATCGCGGCGTGGCCCTTTTCATAAAAAAATTATTTTTTTTATCAGGATATCAGAAGCGTGGTTCTTTTCATACAAAACTTAAATTTGTTATTAGTATAACCGCTGAATGTCCCTTTTCCATACAAACCTTTTTTGTTTTATCAGGATAACTGCAGCGTTGTTCTTTTCATACAAATCTTAAATTTGTTATCAGTATAACCGCTGAATGGCCCTTTTCATACATGTTTTAATTTGTTATCAGGATAACCGCCGAGTGGCCCTTTTCATACAAAACTTAAATTTTTTATCAGGATAACCGCTGCGTGGCCCTTTACATACAAATTAAGGTTTTTATCAGGATAACTGCTGCGTGGCCCTTTTCATGAAGAACTTAATTTTTTATCAGGATAACTGCTGCGTGGCCCTTTTCACGCAGAAGTTAATTTTTTTATCAGGATAACTGCTGCGTGGCCCTTTTCATGAAGAACTTAATTTTTTTATCAGGATAACTGCTGCGTGGCCCTTTTCATGCAGAACTTAATTATTTTATCAGCATAACCGCTGCGTGGCGCTTTTTCACACAAATCTTATTTTTTTTATCAGGATAACCGCCGCGTGGTTCTTTTCATACAAATCTTATTTTTTTTATCAGGATATCAGCAGCGTGGTTCTTTTCATACAAAAAATAAATTTTTTATTAGTATAATCGCTGAATGTCCCTTTTCATACAAATCTTTTTTTTATAAGGATAACCGCTGGGTGGCCTTTTTTCATACAAATCTTATTTTTTTTATCAGGATAACTGCAGCGTGGTTCTTTTCATACAAAACTTAAATTTGTTATCAGGATAATCGCTGAATGTCCCTTTTCATACAAATCTTTTTTTTTTATAAGGATAACCGCTGGGTGGCCTTTTTTCATACAAATCTTATTTTTTTTATCAGGATAACTGCAGCGTGGTTCTTTTCATACAATACTTAAATTTGTTATCAGGATAATCGCGGCGTGGCCCTTTTCATAAAATTTTTATTTTTTTTATCAGGATATCAGAAGCGTGGTTTTTTTCATACAAAACTTAAATTTTGTAATTAGTATAACCGCTGAATGTCCCTTTTCCATACAAATCTTTTTTTGTTTTATCAGGATAACTGCAGCGTGGTTCTTTTCATACAAATCTAAAATTTGTTATCAGTATAAACGCTGAATGGCCCTTTTCATACAAATTTTAATTTGTTATCACGATAACCGCCGCGTGGCCCTTTTCATACAAATCTTATTTTTTTATCAGGATATCAGCAGCGTGGTTCTTTTTATACAAAACTAAAATTTGTTTTCAGTATAACCGCTGAATGGCCCTTTTCATACATATTTTAATTTGTTATCAGGATAACCGCCGAGTGGCCCTGTTCATACAAAACTTAAATTTTTTATCAGGATAACCGCTGCGTGGCCCTTTACATACAAATTTAAGGTTTTTATCAGGATAACTGCTGCGTGGCCCTTTTCATGAAGAACTTAATTTTTTTATCAGGATAACTGCTGCGTGGCCCTTTTAATGCAGAACTTAATTTTTTTATCAGCATAACCGCTGCGTGGCCCTTTTTCACACAAATCTTATTTTTTTATCAGGATATCAGCAGCGTGGTTCTTTTCATACAAAACATAAATTTGTTATCAGGATAATCGCGGCGTGGCCCTTTTCATAAAAATTTTATTTTTTTTATCAGGATATCAGCAGCGTGGTTCTTTTCATACAAAACTAAAATTTGTTATCAGTATAACCACTGAATAGCCCTTTTCAAAAAAATTTTAATTTGTTATCAGGAAAACCGCCGCGTGGCCCTTTTCATACAAAACTTAAATTCGTTATCAGGATAATAGCGGCGTGCTCTTTTTGAGACAAATCTTATTTTTTTTATCAGGATAACTGCAGCGTGGTTCTTTTCATACAAACTTAAATTTGTTATCAGGATAACCGCGGCGTGGCCCTTTTCATACAAATCTTAAATTTGTTATCAGGAAAACCGCTACGTGGCCCTTTTTCACACAAGTCTTATTTTTTTTATCAGGATAACCGCCGCGTGGCCCTTTTCATACAAATCTTATTTTTTTTATCAGGATATCAGCAGCGTGGTTCTTTTCATTCAAAACTTAATTTTTTTATTAGTATAACTGCTGAATGTCCCTTTTCCATACAAATCTTATTTTTTTTATCAGGATAACTGCAGCGTGGTTCTTTTCATACAAATCTCAAATTTGTTATCAGTATAACCGCCGCGTGGCCATTTTCAGACAAATCTTATTTTTTTAATCAGGATATCAGCAGCGTGGTTCTTTTCATACAAAACTTAAATTTTTTATGAGTATAACCGCTGAATGTCCCTTTTCCATACAAATCTTTTTTTTTATTAGGATAACCGCTGCGTGGCCTTTTTTCATACAAATGTTATTTTTTTTATCAGGATAACTGCAACGTGGTTCTTTTTATACAAAACTTAAATTTGATATTAGGATAATCGCGGCGTGGCCCTTTTCATAAAAAATTTTTTTTTTTTATCAGGATATCAGAAGCGTGGTTCTTTTCATACAAAACTTAAATTTGTTATTTGTATAACCGCTGAATGTCCCTTTTCCATACAAACCTTTTTTGTTTTATCAGGATAACTGCAGCGTTGTTCTTTTCATACAAATCTTAAATTTGTTATCAGTATAACCGCTGAATGGCCCTTTTCATACATATTTTAATTTGTTATCAGGATAACCGCCGAGTGGCCCTTTTCATACAAAACTTAAATTTTTTATCAGGATAACCGCTGCGTGGCCCTTTACATACAAATTAAGGTTTTTATCAGGATAACTGCTGCGTGGCCCTTTTCATGAAGAACTTAATTTTTTATCAGGATAACTGCTGCGTGGCCCTTTTCACGCAGAAATTAATTTTTTTATCAGGATAACTGCTGCGTGGCCCTTTTCATGAAGAACTTAATTTTTTTATCAGGATAACTGCTGCGTGGCCCTTTTCATGCAGAACTTAATTTTTTTATCAGCATAACCGCTGCGTGGCCCTTTTTCACACAAATCTTATTTTTTTTATCAGGATAACCGCCGCGTGGTTCTTTTCATACAAATCTTATTTTTTTTATCAGGATATCAGCAGCGTGGTTCTTTTCATACAAAAAATAATTTTTTTATTAGTATAATCGCTGAATGTCCCTTTTCATACAAATCTTTTTTTTATAAGGATAACCGCTGGGTGGCCTTTTTTCATACAAATCTTATTTTTTTTTATCAGGATAACTGCAGCGTGGTTCTTTTCATACAAAACTTAAATTTGTTATCAGGATAATCGCGGCGTGGCCCTTTTCATAAAAATCTTATTTTTATTATAAGGAAATCAGAAGCGTGGTTCTTTTCATACAAAACTTAAATTTTGTTATTAGTATAACCGCTGAATGTCCCTTTTCGATACAAATCTTTTTTTGTTTTATCAGGATAACTGCAGCGTGGTTCTTTTCATACAAATCTAAAATTTGTTATCAGTATAAACGCTGAATGGCCCTTTTCATTCAAATTTTAATTTGTTATCACAATAACCGCCGCGTGGCCCTTTTCATACAAATCTAATTTTTTTATCAGGATATCAGCAGCGTGGTTCTTTTCATACAAAACTAAAATTTGTTATCAGTATAACCGCTGAATGGCCCTTTTCATACATATTTTAATTTGTTATCAGGATAACCGCCGAGTGGCCCTGTTCATACAAAACTTAAATTTTATATCAGGATAACCGCTGCGTGGCCCTTTACATACAAATTTAAGGTTTTTATCAGGATAACTGCTGCGTGGCCCTTTTCATGAAGAACTTAATTTTTTTATCAGGATAACTGCTGCGTGGCCCTTTTCATGAAGAACTTAATTTTATTATCAGGATAACTGCTGCGTGGCCCTTTTCATGCAGAACTTAATTTTTTTATCAGCATAACCGCTGCGTGGCCCTTTTTCACACAAATCTTATTTTTTTTATCAGGATAACCGCCGCGTGACCCTTTTCATACAAATCTTATTTTTTTTATCAGGATATCAGCAGCGTGGTTTTTTTCATACAAAACTAAAATTTGTTATCAGTATAACCGCTGAATAGCCATTTTCAAACAAATTTTAATTTGTTATCAGGAAAACCGCCGCGTGGCCCTTTTCATACAAAACTTAAATTCGTTATCAGGATAATAGCGGCGTGCTCTTTTTGAGACAAATCTTATTTTTTTTATCAGGATAACTGCAGCGTGGTTCTTTTCATACAAACTTAAATTTGTTACCAGGATAACCGCGGCGTGTCCCTTTTCATACAAATCTTAAATTTGTTATCAGTTTAACCGCTGAATGGCCCTTTTCAAACAAATTTTAATTTGTTATCAGGAAAACCGCTGCGTGGAACTTTTTCAAACAAATCTTATTTTTTTTATCATGATAACCGCCGCGTGGCCCTTTTCATAAAAATCTTATTTTTTTTATCAGGATATCAGCAGCGTGGTTCTTTTCATACAAAACTTAAATTTGTTATCAAGATAACCGCTGCTTAGCCCTTTTCATACAAAACTTAATTTTTTTATCAGGATAACCGCTGCGTGGCCCTTTACATACAAATTTAAGGTTTTTATAAGGATAAATGCTGCGTGGCCCTTTTCATGCAGAACTGTATTTTTTTATCAGGATAATCGCTGCGTGGCCCTTTACATACAAATTTAAGGTTTTTATCAGGATAACCGCTGCGTGGCCCTTTTACATACAAATCTAATTTTTTTCTCAGGATGTCAGCAGCGTGGTTCTTTTCATACAAAACTTAAATTTTTTATTAGTATAACCGCTGAATGCCCCTTTTCCATACAAATCTTTTTTTTTTATAAGGATAACCGCTGCGTGGCCTTTTTTCATACAAATCTTATTTTTTTATCAGATAACTGCAGCGTGGTTCTTTACATACAAATTTACGGTTTTTATCAGGATAACTGCTGCGTGGCCCTTTTCATGAAGAACTTAATTTTTTTATCAGGATAACTGCTGCGTGGCCCTTTTCATGCAGAACTTAATTTTTTTATCAGCATAACCGCTGCGTGGCCCTTTTTCACACAAATCTTATTTTTTTTATTAGGATAACCGCTGCGTGGCCTTTTTTCATACAAATCTTATTTTTTTTTATCAGGATAACTGCAACGTGGTTCTTTTTATACAAAACTTAAATTTGATATTAGGATAATCGCGGCGTGGCACTTTTCATAAAAAATTTTTTTTTTTTATCAGGATATCAGAAGCGTGGTTCTTTTCATACAAAACTTAAATTTGTAATTAGTATAACCGCTGAATGTCCCTTTTCCATACAAACCTTTTTTTGTTTTATCAGGATAACTGCAGCGTTGTTCTTTTCATACAAATCTTAAATTTGTTATCAGTATAACCGCTGAATGGCCCTTTTCATACATATTTTAATTTGTTATCAGGATAACCGCCGAGTGGCCCTGTTCATACAAAACTTAAATTTTATATCAGGATAACCGCTGCGTGGCCCTTTACATACAAATTTAAGGTTTTTATCAGGATAACTGCTGCGTGGCCCTTTTCATGAAGAACTTAATTTTTTTATCAGGATAACTGCTGCGTGGCCCTTTTCATGAAGAACTTAATTTTTTTATCAGGATAACTGCTGCGTGGCCCTTTTCATGCAGAACTTAATTTTTTTATCAGCATAACCGCTGCGTGGCCCTTTTTCACACAAATCTTATTTTTTTTATCAGGATAACCGCCGCGTGACCCTTTTCATACAAATCTTATTTTTTTTATCAGGATATCAGCAGCGTGGTTTTTTTCATACAAAACTAAAATTTGTTATCAGTATAACCGCTGAATAGCCATTTTCAAACAAATTTTAATTTGTTATCAGGAAAACCGCCGCGTGGCCCTTTTCATACAAAACTTAAATTCGTTATCAGGATAATAGCGGCGTGCTCTTTTTGAGACAAATCTTATTTTTTTTATCAGGATAACTGCAGCGTGGTTCTTTTCATACAAACTTAAATTTGTTACCAGGATAACCGCGGCGTGTCCCTTTTCATACAAATCTTAAATTTGTTATCAGTTTAACCGCTGAATGGCCCTTTTCAAACAAATTTTAATTTGTTATCAGGAAAACCGCTGCGTGGAACTTTTTCAAACAAATCTTATTTTTTTTATCAGGATATCAGCAGCGTGGTTCTTTTCATACAAAACTAAAATTTGTTATCAGTATAACCGCTGAATGGCCCTTTTCATACATATTTTAATTTGTTATCAGGATAACCGCCGAGTGGCCCTGTTCATACAAAACTTAAATTTTATATCAGGATAACCGCTGCGTGGCCCTTTACATACAAATTTAAGGTTTTTATCAGGATAACTGCTGCGTGGCCCTTTTCATGAAGAACTTAATTTTTTTATCAGGATAACTGCTGCGTGGCCCTTTTCATGAAGAACTTAATTTTATTATCAGGATAACTGCTGCGTGGCCCTTTTCATGCAGAACTTAATTTTTTTATCAGCATAACCGCTGCGTGGCCCTTTTTCACACAAATCTTATTTTTTTTATCAGGATAACCGCCGCGTGACCCTTTTCATACAAATCTTATTTTTTTTATCAGGATATCAGCAGCGTGGTTTTTTTCATACAAAACTAAAATTTGTTATCAGTATAACCGCTGAATAGCCATTTTCAAACAAATTTTAATTTGTTATCAGGAAAACCGCCGCGTGGCCCTTTTCATACAAAACTTAAATTCGTTATCAGGATAATAGCGGCGTGCTCTTTTTGAGACAAATCTTATTTTTTTTATCAGGATAACTGCAGCGTGGTTCTTTTCATACAAACTTAAATTTGTTACCAGGATAACCGCGGCGTGTCCCTTTTCATACAAATCTTAAATTTGTTATCAGTTTAACCGCTGAATGGCCCTTTTCAAACAAATTTTAATTTGTTATCAGGAAAACCGCTGCGTGGAACTTTTTCAAACAAATCTTATTTTTTTTATCATGATAACCGCCGCGTGGCCCTTTTCATAAAAATCTTATTTTTTTTATCAGGATATCAGCAGCGTGGTTCTTTTCATACAAAACTTAAATTTGTTATCAAGATAACCGCTGCTTAGCCCTTTTCATACAAAACTTAATTTTTTTATCAGGATAACCGCTGCGTGGCCCTTTACATACAAATTTAAGGTTTTTATAAGGATAAATGCTGCGTGGCCCTTTTCATGCAGAACTGTATTTTTTTATCAGGATAATCGCTGCGTGGCCCTTTACATACAAATTTAAGGTTTTTATCAGGATAACCGCTGCGTGGCCCTTTTACATACAAATCTAATTTTTTTCTCAGGATGTCAGCAGCGTGGTTCTTTTCATACAAAACTTAAATTTTTTATTAGTATAACCGCTGAATGCCCCTTTTCCATACAAATCTTTTTTTTTTATAAGGATAACCGCTGCGTGGCCTTTTTTCATACAAATCTTATTTTTTTATCAGATAACTGCAGCGTGGTTCTTTACATACAAATTTACGGTTTTTATCAGGATAACTGCTGCGTGGCCCTTTTCATGAAGAACTTAATTTTTTTATCAGGATAACTGCTGCGTGGCCCTTTTCATGCAGAACTTAATTTTTTTATCAGCATAACCGCTGCGTGGCCCTTTTTCACACAAATCTTATTTTTTTTATTAGGATAACCGCTGCGTGGCCTTTTTTCATACAAATCTTATTTTTTTTTATCAGGATAACTGCAACGTGGTTCTTTTTATACAAAACTTAAATTTGATATTAGGATAATCGCGGCGTGGCACTTTTCATAAAAAATTTTTTTTTTTTATCAGGATATCAGAAGCGTGGTTCTTTTCATACAAAACTTAAATTTGTAATTAGTATAACCGCTGAATGTCCCTTTTCCATACAAACCTTTTTTTGTTTTATCAGGATAACTGCAGCGTTGTTCTTTTCATACAAATCTTAAATTTGTTATCAGTATAACCGCTGAATGGCCCTTTTCATACATATTTTAATTTGTTATCAGGATAACCGCCGAGTGGCCCTGTTCATACAAAACTTAAATTTTATATCAGGATAACCGCTGCGTGGCCCTTTACATACAAATTTAAGGTTTTTATCAGGATAACTGCTGCGTGGCCCTTTTCATGAAGAACTTAATTTTTTTATCAGGATAACTGCTGCGTGGCCCTTTTCATGAAGAACTTAATTTTTTTATCAGGATAACTGCTGCGTGGCCCTTTTCATGCAGAACTTAATTTTTTTATCAGCATAACCGCTGCGTGGCCCTTTTTCACACAAATCTTATTTTTTTTATCAGGATAACCGCCGCGTGACCCTTTTCATACAAATCTTATTTTTTTTATCAGGATATCAGCAGCGTGGTTTTTTTCATACAAAACTAAAATTTGTTATCAGTATAACCGCTGAATAGCCATTTTCAAACAAATTTTAATTTGTTATCAGGAAAACCGCCGCGTGGCCCTTTTCATACAAAACTTAAATTCGTTATCAGGATAATAGCGGCGTGCTCTTTTTGAGACAAATCTTATTTTTTTTATCAGGATAACTGCAGCGTGGTTCTTTTCATACAAACTTAAATTTGTTACCAGGATAACCGCGGCGTGTCCCTTTTCATACAAATCTTAAATTTGTTATCAGTTTAACCGCTGAATGGCCCTTTTCAAACAAATTTTAATTTGTTATCAGGAAAACCGCTGCGTGGAACTTTTTCAAACAAATCTTATTTTTTTTATCAGGATATCAGCAGCGTGGTTCTTTTCATACAAAACTAAAATTTGTTATCAGTATAACCGCTGAATGGCCCTTTTCATACATATTTTAATTTGTTATCAGGATAACCGCCGAGTGGCCCTGTTCATACAAAACTTAAATTTTATATCAGGATAACCGCTGCGTGGCCCTTTACATACAAATTTAAGGTTTTTATCAGGATAACTGCTGCGTGGCCCTTTTCATGAAGAACTTAATTTTTTTATCAGGATAACTGCTGCGTGGCCCTTTTCATGAAGAACTTAATTTTATTATCAGGATAACTGCTGCGTGGCCCTTTTCATGCAGAACTTAATTTTTTTATCAGCATAACCGCTGCGTGGCCCTTTTTCACACAAATCTTATTTTTTTTATCAGGATAACCGCCGCGTGACCCTTTTCATACAAATCTTATTTTTTTTATCAGGATATCAGCAGCGTGGTTTTTTTCATACAAAACTAAAATTTGTTATCAGTATAACCGCTGAATAGCCATTTTCAAACAAATTTTAATTTGTTATCAGGAAAACCGCCGCGTGGCCCTTTTCATACAAAACTTAAATTCGTTATCAGGATAATAGCGGCGTGCTCTTTTTGAGACAAATCTTATTTTTTTTATCAGGATAACTGCAGCGTGGTTCTTTTCATACAAACTTAAATTTGTTACCAGGATAACCGCGGCGTGTCCCTTTTCATACAAATCTTAAATTTGTTATCAGTTTAACCGCTGAATGGCCCTTTTCAAACAAATTTTAATTTGTTATCAGGAAAACCGCTGCGTGGAACTTTTTCAAACAAATCTTATTTTTTTTATCATGATAACCGCCGCGTGGCCCTTTTCATAAAAATCTTATTTTTTTTATCAGGATATCAGCAGCGTGGTTCTTTTCATACAAAACTTAAATTTGTTATCAAGATAACCGCTGCTTAGCCCTTTTCATACAAAACTTAATTTTTTTATCAGGATAACCGCTGCGTGGCCCTTTACATACAAATTTAAGGTTTTTATAAGGATAAATGCTGCGTGGCCCTTTTCATGCAGAACTGTATTTTTTTATCAGGATAATCGCTGCGTGGCCCTTTACATACAAATTTAAGGTTTTTATCAGGATAACCGCTGCGTGGCCCTTTTACATACAAATCTAATTTTTTTCTCAGGATGTCAGCAGCGTGGTTCTTTTCATACAAAACTTAAATTTTTTATTAGTATAACCGCTGAATGCCCCTTTTCCATACAAATCTTTTTTTTTTATAAGGATAACCGCTGCGTGGCCTTTTTTCATACAAATCTTATTTTTTTATCAGATAACTGCAGCGTGGTTCTTTACATACAAATTTACGGTTTTTATCAGGATAACTGCTGCGTGGCCCTTTTCATGAAGAACTTAATTTTTTTATCAGGATAACTGCTGCGTGGCCCTTTTCATGCAGAACTTAATTTTTTTATCAGCATAACCGCTGCGTGGCCCTTTTTCACACAAATCTTATTTTTTTTATTAGGATAACCGCTGCGTGGCCTTTTTTCATACAAATCTTATTTTTTTTTATCAGGATAACTGCAACGTGGTTCTTTTTATACAAAACTTAAATTTGATATTAGGATAATCGCGGCGTGGCACTTTTCATAAAAATTTTTTTTTTTTTATCAGGATATCAGAAGCGTGGTTCTTTTCATACAAAACTTAAATTTGTAATTAGTATAACCGCTGAATGTCCCTTTTCCATACAAACCTTTTTTTGTTTTATCAGGATAACTGCAGCGTTGTTCTTTTCATACAAATCTTAAATTTGTTATCAGTATAACCGCTGAATGGCCCTTTTCATACATATTTTAATTTGTTATCAGGATAACCGCCGAGTGGCCCTGTTCATACAAAACTTAAATTTTATATCAGGATAACCGCTGCGTGGCCCTTTACATACAAATTTAAGGTTTTTATCAGGATAACTGCTGCGTGGCCCTTTTCATGAAGAACTTAATTTTTTTATCAGGATAACTGCTGCGTGGCCCTTTTCATGAAGAACTTAATTTTTTTATCAGGATAACTGCTGCGTGGCCCTTTTCATGCAGAACTTAATTTTTTTATCAGCATAACCGCTGCGTGGCCCTTTTTCACACAAATCTTATTTTTTTTATCAGGATAACCGCCGCGTGACCCTTTTCATACAAATCTTATTTTTTTTATCAGGATATCAGCAGCGTGGTTTTTTTCATACAAAACTAAAATTTGTTATCAGTATAACCGCTGAATAGCCATTTTCAAACAAATTTTAATTTGTTATCAGGAAAACCGCCGCGTGGCCCTTTTCATACAAAACTTAAATTCGTTATCAGGATAATAGCGGCGTGCTCTTTTTGAGACAAATCTTATTTTTTTTATCAGGATAACTGCAGCGTGGTTCTTTTCATACAAACTTAAATTTGTTACCAGGATAACCGCGGCGTGTCCCTTTTCATACAAATCTTAAATTTGTTATCAGTTTAACCGCTGAATGGCCCTTTTCAAACAAATTTTAATTTGTTATCAGGAAAACCGCTGCGTGGAACTTTTTCAAACAAATCTTATTTTTTTTATCATGATAACCGCCGCGTGGCCCTTTTCATAAAAATCTTATTTTTTTTATCAGGATATCAGCAGCGTGGTTCTTTTCATACAAAACTTAAATTTGTTATCAAGATAACCGCTGCTTAGCCCTTTTCATACAAAACTTAATTTTTTTATCAGGATAACCGCTGCGTGGCCCTTTACATACAAATTTAAGGTTTTTATAAGGATAAATGCTGCGTGGCCCTTTTCATGCAGAACTGTATTTTTTTATCAGGATAATCGCTGCGTGGCCCTTTACATACAAATTTAAGGTTTTTATCAGGATAACCGCTGCGTGGCCCTTTTACATACAAATCTAATTTTTTTCTCAGGATGTCAGCAGCGTGGTTCTTTTCATACAAAACTTAAATTTTTTATTAGTATAACCGCTGAATGCCCCTTTTCCATACAAATCTTTTTTTTTTATAAGGATAACCGCTGCGTGGCCTTTTTTCATACAAATATTATTTTTTTATCAGATAACTGCAGCGTGGTTCTTTACATACAAATTTACGGTTTTTATCAGGATAACTGCTGCGTGGCCCTTTTCATGAAGAACTTAATTTTTTTATCAGGATAACTGCTGCGTGGCCCTTTTCATGCAGAACTTAATTTTTTTATCAGCATAACCGCTGCGTGGCCCTTTTTCACACAAATCTTATTTTTTTTATTAGGATAACCGCTGCGTGGCCTTTTTTCATACAAATCTTATTTTTTTTATCAGGATAACTGCAACGTGGTTCTTTTTATACAAAACTTAAATTTGATATTAGGATAATCGCGGCGTGGCACTTTTCATAAAATTTTTTTTTTTTTTATCAGGATATCAGAAGCGTGGTTCTTTTCATACAAAACTTAAATTTGTAATTAGTATAACCGCTGAATGTCCCTTTTCCATACAAACCTTTTTTTGTTTTATCAGGATAACTGCAGCGTTGTTCTTTTCATACAAATCTTAAATTTGTTATCAGTATAACCGCTGAATGGCCCTTTTCATACATATTTTAATTTGTTATCAGGATAACCGCCGAGTGGCCCTTTTCATTCAAAACATAATTTTTTTATCAGGATAACCGCTGCGTGGCCCTTTACATACAAATTTAAGGTTTTTATCAGGATAACTGCTGCGTGGCCCTTTTCATGAAGAACTTAATTTTTTATCAGGATAACTGCTGCGTGGCCCTTTTCACGCAGAACTTAATTTTTTTATCAGGATAATTGCGGCGTGGCCCTTTTCATAAAAATCTTATTTTTATTATAAGGAAATCAGAAGCGTGGTTCTTTTCATACAAAACTTCAATTTGTAATTAGTATAACCGCTGAATGTCCTTTTTCCATACAAATCTTTTTTTGTTTTTTCAGGATAACTGCAGCGTGGTTCTTTTCATATAAAACTAAAATTTGTTATCAGTATAACCGCTGAATGGCCCTTTTCAAACAAATTTAAATTTGTTATCAGGATAACCGCCGCGTGGCCCTTTTCATAAAAATCTAATTTTTTTTATCAGGATATCAGAAGCGTGGTTCTTTTCATACAAAACTTAAATTTGATATTAAATTAACCGCTGAATGTCCCTTTTCCATACAAATCTTTTTTTTGTTTTATCAGGATAACTGCAGCGTGGTTCTTTTCATACAAACTTAAATTTGTTATCAGGATATTCGCTGCGTGGCCATTTTCATACAAATCTTAATTTTTTTATCAGGATAACCGCTGCGTGGCCCTTTACATACAAATTTAAGGTT
Source organism: Hesperophylax magnus (assembly GCA_026573805.1). NCBI lineage: Eukaryota > Metazoa > Arthropoda > Insecta > Trichoptera > Limnephilidae > Hesperophylax > Hesperophylax magnus. The sequence goes on along the minus strand of JAIUSX010000191.1, from coordinate 131,541 downwards.
TTTATCAGGATAACTGCTGCGTGGTCCTTTTCATGAAGAACTTAATTTTTTTATCAGGATAACTGCTGCGTGGCCCTTTTCATGCAGAACTTAATTTTTTTATGAGGATAATCGCTGCTTGGCCCTTTTTCACACAAATCTTATTTTTTTAATCAGGATAACTGCAGCGTGGTTCTTTTCATACAAATCTAAAATTTGTTATCAGTATAACCGCCGCGTGGCCCTTTTCAGACAAATCTTATTTTTTTTATCAGGATATCAGCAGCGTGGTTCTTTTCATACAAAACTTAAATTTTTTATGAGTATAACCGCTGAATGTCCCTTTTCCATACAAATCTTTTTTTTTTATAAGGATAACCGCTGCGTGGCCTTTTTTCATACAAATCTTATTTTTTTATCAGGATAACTGCAGCGTGGTTCTTTTCATACAAATCTAAAATTTGTTATCAGTATAATCGCCGCGTGGCCCTTTTCAGACAAATCTTATTTTTTTTATCAGGATATCAGCAGCGTGGTTCTTTTCATACAAAACTTAAATTTTTTATGAGTATAACTGCTGAATGTCCCTTTTCCATACAAATCTTTTTTTTTATTAGGATAACCGCTGCGTGGCCTTTTTTCATACAAATCTTATTTTTTTTATCAGGATAACTGCAACGTGGTTCTTTTTATACAAAACTTAAATTTGATATTAGGATAATCGCGGCGTGGCCCTTTTCATAAAAATTTTATTTTTTTTATCAGGATATCAGAAGCGTGGTTCTTTTCATACAAAACTTAAATTTGTTATTAGTATAACCGCTGAATGTCCCTTTTCCATACAAACCTTTTTTTGTTTTATCAGGATAACTGCAGCGTGGTTCTTTTCATACAAATCTTAAATTTGTTATCAGTATAACCGCTGAATGGCCCTTTTCATACATATTTTAATTTGTTATCAGGATAACCGCCGAGTGGCCCTTTTCATACAAAACTTAATTTTTTTATCAGGATAACCGCTGCGTGGCCCTTTACATACAAATTTAAGGTTTTTATCAGGATAACTGCTGCGTGGCCCTTTTCATGAAGAACTTAATTTTTTTATCAGGATAACTGCTGCGTGGCCCTTTTCATGCAGAACTTAATTTTTTTATCAGCATAACCGCTGCGTGGCCCTTTTTCACACAAATCTTATTTTTTTTATCAGGATAACCGCCGCGTGGCCCTTTTCATACAAATCTTATTTTTTTTATCAGAATATCAGCAGCGTGGTTCTTTTCATACAAATCTAAAATTTGTTATCAGTATAAACGCTGAATGGCCCTTTTCATAAAAATTTTATTTTTTTTATCAGGATATAAGAAGCGTGGTTTTTTTCATACAAAACTTAATTTTTGTTATTAGTATAACCGCTGAATGTCCCTTTTCCATACAAATCTTTTTTTGTTTTATCAGGATAACTGCAGCGTGGTTCTTTTCATACAAAACTAAAATTTGTTATCAGTATAACCGCTGAATAGCCCTTTTCAAACAAATTTTAATTTGTTATCAGGAAAACCGCCGCGTGGCCCTTTTCATACAAAACTTAAATTCGTTATCAGGATAATAGCGGCGTGCTCTTTTTGAGACAAATCTTATTTTTTTTATCAGTATAACTGCAGCGTGGTTCTTTTCATACAAACTTAAATTTGTTATCAGGATAACCGCGGCGTGGCCCTTTTTCATACAAATGTTATTTTTTTTAACAGGATAACTGCAACGTGGTTCTTTTTATACAAAACTTAAATTTTATATTAGGATAATCGCGGCGTGGCCCTTTTCATAAAAAAAATATTTTTTTTATCAGGATATCAGAAGCGTGGTTTTTTTCATACAAAACTTAAATTTGTTATTAGTATAACCGCTGAATGTCCCTTTTCCATACAAACCTTTTTTTGTTTTATCAGGATAACTGCAGCGTTGTTCTTTTCATACAAATCTTAAATTTGTTATCAGTATAACCGCTGAATGGCCCTTTTCATACATATTTTAATTTGTTATCAGGATAACCGCCGAGTGGCCCTTTTCATACAAAACTTAAATTTTTTATCAGGATAACCGCTGCGTGGCCCTTTACATACAAATTTAAGGTTTTTATCAGGATAACTGCTGCGTGGCCCTTTTCATGAAGAATTTAATTTTTTATCAGGATAACTGCTGCGTGGCCCTTTTCACGCAGAACTTAATTTTTTTATCAGGATAATTGCGGCGTGGCCCTTTTCATAAAAATCTTATTTTTATTATAAGGAAATCAGAAGCGTGGTTCTTTTCATACAAAACTTCAATTTGTAATTAGTATAACCGCTGAATGTCCTTTTTCCATACAAATCTTTTTTTGTTTTTTCAGGATAACTGCAGCGTGGTTCTTTTCATATAAAACTAAAATTTGTTATCAGTATAACCGCTGAATGGCCCTTTTCAAACAAATTTAAATTTGTTATCAGGATAACCGCCGCGTGGCCCTTTTCATAAAAATCTAATTTTTTTTATCAGGATATCAGAAGCGTGGTTCTTTTCATACAAAACTTAAATTTGATATTAAATTAACCGCTGAATGTCCCTTTTCCATACAAATCTTTTTTTTGTTTTATCAGGATAACTGCAGCGTGGTTCTTTTCACACAAACTTAAATTTGTTATCAGGATATTCGCTGCGTGGCCCTTTTCATACAAATCTTAATTTTTTTATCAGGATAACCGCTGCGTGGCCCTTTACATACAAATTTAAGGTTTTTATCAGGATAAGTGCTGCGTGGTCCTTTTCATGAAGAACTTAATTTTTTTATCAGGATAACTGCTGCGTGGCCCTTTTCATGCAGAACTTAATTTTTTTATGAGGATAATCGCTGCGTGGCCCTTTTTCACACAAATCTTATTTTTTTTTCAGGATAACTGCAGCGTGGTTCTTTTCATACAAATCTAAAATTTGTTATCAGTATAACCGCCGCGTGGCCCTTTTCAGACAAATCTTATTTTTTTTATCAGGATATCAGCAGCGTGGTTCTTTTCATACAAAACTTAAATTTTTTATTAGTATAACCGCTGAATGTCCCTTTTCCATACAAACCTTTTTTTGTTTTATCAGGATAACTGCAGCGTGGTTCTTTTCATACAAATCTTAAATTTGTTATCAGTATAACCGCTGAATGGCCCTTTTCATACATATTTTAATTTGTTATCAGGATAACCGCCGAGTGGCCCTTTTCATACAAAACTTAATTTTTTTATCAGGATAACCGCTGCGTGGCCCTTTACATACAAATTTAAGGTTTTTATCAGGATAACTGCTGCGTGGCCCTTTTCATGAAGAACTTAATTTTTTTATCAGGATAACTGCTGCGTGGCCCTTTTCATGCAGAACTTAATTTTTTTATCAGCATAACCGCTGCGTGGCCCTTTTTCACACAAATCTTATTTTTTTTATCAGGATAACCGCCGCGTGGTCCTTTTCATTCAAATCTTATTTTTTTTATCAGAATATCAGCAGCGTGGTTCTTTTCATACAAATCTAAAATTTGTTATCAGTATAAACGCTGAATGGCCCTTTTCATAAAAATTTTATTTTTTTTATCAGGATATAAGAAGCGTGGTTTTTTTCATACAAAACTTAAATATTGTTATTAGTATAACCGCTGAATGTCCCTTTTCCATACAAATCTTTTTTTGTTTTATCAGGATAACTGCAGCGTGGTTCTTTTCATACAAAACTAAAATTTGTTATCAGTATAACCGCTGAATAGCCCTTTTCAAACAAATTTTAATTTGTTATCAAGAAAACCGCCGCGTGGCCCTTTTCATACAAAACTTAAATTCGTTATCAGGATAATAGCGGCGTGCTCTTTTTGAGACAAATCTTATTTTTTTTATCAGTATAACTGCAGCGTGGTTCTTTTCATACAAACTTAAATTTGTTATCAGGATAACCGCGGCGTGGCCCTTTTTCATACAAATGTTATTTTTTTTAACAGGATAACTGCAACGTGGTTCTTTTTATACAAAACTTAAATTTTATATTAGGATAATCGCGGCGTGGCCCTTTTCATAAAAAATTTATTTTTTTTATCAGGATATCAGAAGCGTGGTTCTTTTCATACAAAACTTAAATTTGTTATTAGTATAACCGCTGAATGTCCCTTTTCCATACAAACCTTTTTTTGTTTTATCAGGATAACTGCAGCGTTGTTCTTTTCATACAAATCTTAAATTTGTTATCAGTATAACCGCTGAATGGCCCTTTTCATACATATTTTAATTTGTTATCAGGATAACCGCCGAGTGGCCCTTTTCATACAAAACTTAAATTTTTTATCAGGATAACCGCTGCGTGGCCCTTTACATACAAATTTAAGGTTTTTATCAGGATAACTGCTGCGTGGCCCTTTTCATGAAGAACTTAATTTTTTATCAGGATAACTGCTGCGTGGCCCTTTTCACGCAGAACTTAATTTTTTTATCAGGATAATTGCGGCGTGGCCCTTTTCATAAAAATCTTATTTTTATTATAAGGAAATCAGAAGCGTGGTTCTTTTCATACAAAACTTCAATTTGTAATTAGTATAACCGCTGAATGTCCTTTTTCCATACAAATCTTTTTTTGTTTTTTCAGGATAACTGCAGCGTGGTTCTTTTCATATAAAACTAAAATTTGTTATCAGTATAACCGCTGAATGGCCCTTTTCAAACAAATTTAAATTTGTTATCAGGATAACCGCCGCGTGGCCCTTTTCATAAAAATCTAATTTTTTTTATCAGGATATCAGAAGCGTGGTTCTTTTCATACAAAACTTAAATTTGATATTAAATTAACCGCTGAATGTCCCTTTTCCATACAAATCTTTTTTTTGTTTTATCAGGATAACTGCAGCGTGGTTCTTTTCATACAAACTTAAATTTGTTATCAGGATATTCGCTGCGTGGCCATTTTCATACAAATCTTAATTTTTTTATCAGGATAACCGCTGCGTGGCCCTTTACATACAAATTTAAGGTTTTTATCAGGATAACTGCTGCGTGGTCCTTTTCATGAAGAACTTAATTTTTTTATCAGGATAACTGCTGCGTGGCCCTTTTCATGCAGAACTTAATTTTTTTATGAGGATAATCGCTGCTTGGCCCTTTTTCACACAAATCTTATTTTTTTAATCAGGATAACTGCAGCGTGGTTCTTTTCATACAAATCTAAAATTTGTTATCAGTATAACCGCCGCGTGGCCCTTTTCAGACAAATCTTATTTTTTTTATCAGGATATCAGCAGCGTGGTTCTTTTCATACAAAACTTAAATTTTTTATGAGTATAACCGCTGAATGTCCCTTTTCCATACAAATCTTTTTTTTTATAAGGATAACCGCTGCGTGGCCTTTTTTCATACAAATCTTATTTTTTTATCAGGATAACTGCAGCGTGGTTCTTTTCATACAAATCTAAAATTTGTTATCAGTATAATCGCCGCGTGGCCCTTTTCAGACAAATCTTATTTTTTTTATCAGGATATCAGCAGCGTGGTTCTTTTCATACAAAACTTAAATTTTTTATGAGTATAACTGCTGAATGTCCCTTTTCCATACAAATCTTTTTTTTTATTAGGATAACCGCTGCGTGGCCTTTTTTCATACAAATCTTATTTTTTTTATCAGGATAACTGCAACGTGGTTCTTTTTATACAAAACTTAAATTTGATATTAGGATAATCGCGGCGTGGCCCTTTTCATAAAAATTTTATTTTTTTTATCAGGATATCAGAAGCGTGGTTCTTTTCATACAAAACTTAAATTTGTTATTAGTATAACCGCTGAATGTCCCTTTTCCATACAAACCTTTTTTTGTTTTATCAGGATAACTGCAGCGTGGTTCTTTTCATACAAATCTTAAATTTGTTATCAGTATAACCGCTGAATGGCCCTTTTCATACATATTTTAATTTGTTATCAGGATAACTGCCGAGTGGCCCTTTTCATACAAAACTTAATTTTTTTATCAGGATAACCGCTGCGTGGCCCTTTACATACAAATTTAAGGTTTTTATCAGGATAACTGCTGCGTGGCCCTTTTCATGAAGAACTTAATTTTTTTATCAGGATAACTGCTGCGTGGCCCTTTTCATGCAGAACTTAATTTTTTTATCAGCATAACCGCTGCGTGGCCCTTTTTCACACAAATCTTATTTTTTTTATCAGGATAACCGCCGCGTGGCCCTTTTCATACAAATCTTATTTTTTTTATCAGAATATCAGCAGCGTGGTTCTTTTCATACAAATCTAAAATTTGTGCTCAGTATAAACGCTGAATGGCCCTTTTCATAAAAATTTTATTTTTTTTATCAGGATATAAGAAGCGTGGTTTTTTTCATACAAAACTTAAATTTTGTTATTAGTATAACCGCTGAATGTCCCTTTTCCATACAAATCTTTTTTTGTTTTATCAGGATAACTGCAGCGTGGTTCTTTTCATACAAAACTAAAATTTGTTATCAGTATAACCGCTGAATAGCCCTTTTCAAACAAATTTTAATTTGTTATCAGGAAAACCGCCGCGTGGCCCTTTTCATACAAAACTTAAATTCGTTATCAGGATAATAGCGGCGTGCTCTTTTTGAGACAAATCTTATTTTTTTTATCAGTATAACTGCAGCGTGGTTCTTTTCATACAAACTTAAATTTGTTATCAGGATAACCGCGGCGTGGCCCTTTTCATACAAATCTTAAATTTGTTATCAGGAAAACCGCTGCGTGGCCCTTTTTCACACAAGTCTTATTTTTTTTATCAGGATAACCGCCGCGTGGCCCTTTTCATACAAATCTTATTTTTTTATCAGGATATCAGCAGCGTGGTTTTTTTTCATACAAAACTAAAATTTGTTATCAGTATAACCGCTGAATAGCCCTTTTCAAACAAATTTTAATTTGTTATCAGGAAAACCGCCGCGTGGCCCTTTTCATACAAAACTTAAATTCGTTATCAGGATAATAGCGGCGTGCTCTTTTTGAGACAAATCTTATTTTTTTATCAGGATAACTGCAGCGTGGTTCTTTTCATACAAACTTAAATTTGTTATCAGGATAACCGCGGCGTGGCCCTTTTCATACAAATCTTAAATTTTTTTTTTTTTTTTTACAATACCTCCCTAATTGAGAAATTCTCGTGTTTAGGGAGGGAGCACTATCAAATTGACAGTACTATACATACTTATCAGTTGTTACTATTTGGATGCATGAAGGACTACTTTTTTATATATAATGAAAATATAAGTTGCAATTTTTTTTTTTGTTCATAATGAAAAATTATTTTTATACATAATGAAAATTATAAGATGGCATTTGTTTTGTACATAATGGAAATTTAGGATGGCACATCGCAAGACATTCTTAAAAATTATTTAATGGTAAAATGTTTTTTGAGTTTTCGCTTAAAAATTTCATAATTCCTCTCGGATTGTATTTCTATAGGGAGTTCGTTAAAGTATTTTATTGCTGAGTATGTGTAATGATGTTGGGCTGTTGTAGTATTAAGTTTAGGGATTATTATTTGTCCTAAGGTTCTCGGTCTGGTGCTAAATGATTTTATTGTTAGTTTGTCTTTATGGATTTGTAGTAATGCGTTTTTTTGATAAATTTTATTTATTGGTAATACTTTGAATTCATCGAATAATTTTTTGTCTGGAACTACCGTCCCATATCTATTGTATCTAACGTAGCAAAAATATTTGAAAAAGTCGTAAAGTCACAATTAACTAAACATATCACTTCAAATAAAATCATTAATGATAACCAATTCGGCTTCAGAGAAAATTTAGGTACGCAAGATGCAATCGCAAAAATAACCTCTATAATATATAATGCTCTTGACTCGGGAAATAAATGTTTAAGTATATTCATCGATCTAAGAAAAGCCTTTGACAGTATAAGCCACAAGAAGCTAATAAAAAAATTAGAAAATATTGGAATTCAAGGAACAGTTAAAGAATGGTTTAAAAGTTATCTTCATAAAAGACACCAACACGTAAAAATTAACAATATATTGAGTGAACCCACCTATTCCGAATTTGGAATTCCTCAAGGGACAGTTCTAGGCCCAATATTGTTTATCATTTACGTGAATGAAATGCTTACAGTACCAAAAAATGGAAAAATCATATCTTTCGCCGACGACACAGTTTTAATCATAGACAAAAAAACTTGGGAAGAAGCCTATCAAACTGCGAACGTAGAAATAAACAACTTAAAACAATGGTTGGATGACAACTACCTCTCCTTAAACTCTGACAAAACCTATTTCATGACTTTCACATTATCAGACAAAATGCACCCAACAATAAATTCCAATATAACTATCCATAACTCTTGTAATAATTATACTGATAACTGCAATTCACCTAAATGCTCAAAAATCTCCAAAAAACGTAATATTAAATATTTAGGCATAATTATAGACCAACATATTAAATGGACTGAACATATTGCGCAAACTGTAAATAGAATACGTAAACTTTATTACGTATTCCTCAAACTAAGAAATATATTACATAAATCTTTGCTACTAAAGGTTTACTATGCATTAGCCCAATCAGTTCTGCAATACGGAATAATAGGATGGGGAGGAGCATATAAAACCAACTAAACCCCACTTGAAATAGTACATAGAAGACTCATCAAAATAATTCTAAAGAAATAAATAATAATTATCAGGAAAACCGCTGCGTGGCCCTTTTTCACACAAGTCTTATTTTTTTTATCAGGATAACCGCCGCGTGGCCCTTTTCATACAAATCTTATTTTTTTATCAGGATAACTGCAGCGTGGTTCTTTTCATACAAACTTAAATTTGTTATCAGTATAACCGCTGAATGGCCCTTTTCAAACAAATTTAAATTTGTTATCAGGATAACCGCCGCGTGGCCCTTTTCATAAAAATCTAATTTTTTTTATCAGGATATCAGAAGCGTGGTTCTTTTCATACAAAACTTAAATTTGATATTAAATTAACCGCTGAATGTCCCTTTTCCATACAAATTTTTTTTTTGTTTCATCAGGATAACTGCAGCGTGGTTCTTTTCATACAAACTTAAATTTGTTATCAGGATATTCGCTGCGTGGCCCTTTTCATACAAATCTTAATTTTTTTATCAGGATAACCGCTGCGTGGCCCTTTTCATAATTTTTTTTTTTATCAGGATATCAGAAGCGTGGTTCTTTTCATACAAAACTTAAATTTGTTATTAGTATAACCGCTGAATGTCCCTTTTCCATACAAATCTTTTTTTTTTATCAGGATAACTGCAGCGTGGTTCTTTTCATACAAAACTAAAATTTGTTATCAGGATAACCGACGATTGGCCCTTTTCATACAAAACTTAAATTTTTTATCAGGATAACCGCCGCGTGGCCCTTTTCATACAAATCTTATTTTTTTTATCAGGATATCAGCAGCGTGGTTCTTTTCATACAAAACTTAAATTTTTTATTAGTATAACCGCTGAATGTCCCTTTTCCATACAAATCTTTTTTTTTATAACGATAACCGCTGCGTGGAATTTTTTATACAAATTTTATTTTTTTTATCAGGATTACTGCAGCGTGGTTCTTTTCATACAAAATTTAAATTTGTTGTCAGAATAATCGCGGCGTGGCCCTTTTCATAAAAAATTTATTTTTTTATCAGGATATCAGAAGCGTGGTTCTTTTCATACAAAACTTAAATTTGTTATTAGTATAACCGCTGAATGTCCCTTTTCCATACAAATCTTTGTTTTTTTATCAGGATAACTGCAGCGTGGTTCTGTTCATACAAATCTAAAATTTGTTATCAGTATAAACCCTGAATGGCCCTTTTCATACAAATTTTAATTTTTTATCACGATAACCGCCGCGTAGCCCTTTTCATACAAATCTTATTTTTTTATCAGGATATCAGCAGCGTGGTTCTTTTCATACAAAACTTAAATTTGTTATGAGTATAATCGCTGAATGTCCCTTTTCCATAAAAATCTTTTTTTTTATCAGGATTACCGCTGCGTGGCCCTTTTTCATACAAATCTTATTTATTTTATCAGGATAACCGCCGCGTGGTCCTTTTCATACAAATCTTTTTTTTTTTATCAGGATATCAGCAGCGTGGTTCTTTTCATACTCAACTAAAATTTGTTATCAGTATAACCGCTGAATGGCCCTTTTCATACAAATTTTAATTTGTTATCAGGATAACCGCCGAGTGGCCCTTTTCATAATAAACTTAATTTTATTTTCAGGATAACCGCTGCGTGGCCCTTTACATATAAAATTTACGGTTTTTTTCAGGATAACTGCTGCGTGGCCCTTTTCATGCAAAACTTATTTTTTTTTATCAGGGTAACCGCTGCGTGGCCTTTTTACATACAAATCTTATTTTTTTATCAGGATGTCAGCAGCGTGGTTCTTTTCATACAAAACTTAAATTTGTAATTAGTATAACCGCTGAAAGTCCTTTTTCCATAAAAATCTTTTTTTGTTTTTTCAGGATAACTGCAGCTTGGTTCTTTTCATACAAATCTTAAATTTGTTATCAGCATAATCGCTGAATGGCCCTTTTCATACAAATCTTATTTTTTTATCAGGATATCAGCAGCGTGGTTCTTTTCATACAAAACTTAAATTTGCTATCAAGATAACCGCTGCTTGGCCCTTTTCATACAAAACTCAATTTTTTTATCAGGATAACCGCTGCGTGGCCCTTTACATACAAATTTAAGGTTTTTATCAGGATAACTGCTGCGTGGCCCTTTTCATGAAGAAATTAATTTTTTATCAGGATAACTGCTGCGTGGCCCTTTCATACAAATCTTATTTTTATTATAAGTTAATCAGTACCGTGGTTCTTTTCATACAAAACTTAAATTTTTTATTAGTATAACCGCTGAATGTCCCTTTTCCATACAAATCTTTTTTTTTTATAACGATAACCGCTGCGTGGAATTTTTTATACAAATTTTATTTTTTTTATCAGGATTACTGCAGCGTGGTTCTTTTCATACAAAATTTAAATTTGTTATCAGGATAATCGCGGCGTGGCCCTTTTCATAAAAAATTTATTTTTTTATCAGGATATCAGAAGCGTGGTTCTTTTCATACAAAACTTAAATTTGTTATTAGTATAACCGCTGAATGTCCCTTTTCCATACAAATCTTTGTTTTTTTATCAGGATAACTGCAGCGTGGTTCTTTTCATACAAATCTAAAATTTGTTATCAGTATAAACCCTAAATGGCCCTTTTCATACAAATTTTAATTTTTTATCACGATAACCGCCGCGTAGCCCTTTTCATACAAATCTTATTTTTTTATCAGGATATCAGCAGCGTGGTTCTTTTCATACAAAACTTAAATTTGTTATGAGTATAATCGCTGAATGTCCCTTTTCCATAAAAATCTTTTTTTTTATCAGGATAACCGCTGCGTGGCCCTTTTTCATACAAATCTTATTTATTTTATCAGGATAACCGCCGCGTGGCCCTTTTCATACAAATCTTATTTTTTTTATCAGGATATCAGCAGCGTGGTTCTTTTCATACAAAACTTAAATTTGTTATCAGGACAATCGCGGCGTGGCCCTTTTCATAAAAATTTTATTTTTTTTATCAGGATATCAGAAGCGTGGTTCTTTTCATACAAAACTTAAATTTGTAATTAGTTTAACCGCTGAATGTCCCTTTTCCATACAAATCTTTTTTTGTTTTATCAGGATAACTGCAGCGTGGTTCTTTTCATACAAATCTAAAATTTGTTATCAGTATAACCGCTGAATGGTCCTTTTCATACATATTTTTTATTTGTTATCAGGATAACTGTAGCGTGGTTCTTTTCAAACAAAACTAAATTTTGTTATCAGGATAATCGCGGCGTGCACGTTTTCAGACAATCTTATTTTTTTTTATCAGGATAACTGCAGCGTGGTTCTCTTCATACAAAACATAAATTTGTTATCAGTATAACCGCTGAATGGCCCTTTTCATACATATTTTAATTTGTTATCAGTATAACTGTAGCGTGGTTCTTTTCATACAAAACTTAATTTTGTCATCAGGATAATCGCGGCGTGCACGTTTTCAGACAATCGTATTTTTTTTATCAGGATAACTGCAGCGTGGTTCTCTTCATACAAAACATAAATTTGTTATCAGTATAACCGCTGAATGGCCCTTTTCATACAAATCTTAAATTTGTTAACAGGATAACCGCTGCGTGGCCCTTTTCATACAAAACTTAAATTCGTTATCAGGATAATCGCGGCGTGCGCTTTTTCGGACAAATCTTATTTTTTTATCAGGATAACTGCAGCGTGGTTCTTTTCATACAAAACTTAAATTTGTTTTCAGGATAATCGCGGCGTGGCCCTTTTCATAAAACTCTTATTTTTTTATCAGGATATCAGAAGCGTGGTTCTTTTCATACAAAACTTAAATTTTGTTATTAGTATAACCGCTGAATGTCTCTTTTCCATACAAATCTTTTTTTGTTTTATCAGGATAACCGCCGCGTGGTTCTTTTCATGCAAATCTAAAATTTGTTATCAGTACAAACGCTGAATGGCCCTTTTCATACAAATTTTAATTTGTTATCACGATAACCGCCGCGTGGCCCTTTTCATACAAATCTTATTTTTTTATCACGATATCAGCAGCGTGGTTCTTTTCATACAAAACTTAAATTTTTTATTAGTATAACCGCTGAATGTCCCTTTTCCATACAAATCTTTTTTTTTTATAACGATAACCGCTGCGTGAAATTTTTTATACAAATTTTATTTTTTTTATCAGGATTACTGCAGCGTGGTTCTTTTCATACAAAATTTAAATTTGTTATCAGGATAATCGCGGCGTGGCCCTTTTCATAAAAAATTTATTTTTTTATCAGGATATCAGAAGCGTGGTTCTTTTCATACAAAACTTAAATTTGTTATTAGTATAACCGCTGAATGTCCCTTTTCCATACAAATCTTTGTTTTTTTATCAGGATAACTGCAGCGTGGTTCTTTTCATACAAATCTAAAATTTGTTATCAGTATAAACCCTAAATGGCCCTTTTCATACAAATTTTAATTTTTTATCACGATAACCGCCGCGTAGCCCTTTTCATACAAATCTTATTTTTTTATCAGGATATCAGCAGCGTGGTTCTTTTCATACAAAACTTAAATTTGTTATGAGTATAATCGCTGAATGTCCCTTTTCCATAAAAATCTTTTTTTTTATCAGGATAACCGCTGCGTGGCCCTTTTTCATACAAATCTTATTTATTTTATCAGGATAACCGCCGCGTGGCCCTTTTCATACAGATCTTATTTTTTTTATCAGGATATCAGCAGCGTGGTTCTTTTCATACTCAACTAAAATTTGTTATCAGTATAACCGCTGAATGGCCCTTTTCATACAAATTTTAATTTGTTATCAGGATAACCGCCGAGTGGCCCTTTTCATAATAAACTTAATTTTCTTTTCAGGATAACCGCTGCGTGGCCCTTTACATATAAAATTTACGGTTTTTTTCAGGATAACTTCTGCGTGGCCCTTTTCATGCAAAACTTATTTTTTTTTATCAGGGTAACCGCTGCGTGGCCTTTTTACATACAAATCTTATTTTTTTATCAGGATGTCAGCAGCGTGGTTCTTTTCATACAAAACTAAAATTTGTAATTAGTATAACCGCTGAAAGTCCTTTTTCCATAAAAATCTTTTTTTGTTTTTTCAGGATAACTGCAGCTTGGTTCTTTTCATACAAATCTTAAATTTGTTATCAGCATAATCGCTGAATGGCCCTTTTCATACAAATTTTTATTTGTTATCACGATAACCGCCGCGTGGCCCTTTTCATACAAATCTTATTTTTTTATCAGGATATCAGCAGAGTGGTTCTTTTCATACAAAACTAAAATTTGTTATCAAGATTACCGCTGCTTGGCCCTTTTCATACAAAATTCAATTTTTTTATCAGGATAACCGCTGCGTGGCCCTTTACATACAAATTTAATGTTTTTATCAGGATAACTGCTGCGTGGCCCTTTTCATACAAATCTTATTTTTATTATAAGGAAATCAGTACCGTGGTTCTTTTCATACAAAACTTAAATTTGTAATTAGTATAACCGCTGAAAGTCCTTTTTCCATAAAAATCTTTTTTTGTTTTTTCAGGATAACTGCAGCGTGGTTCTTTTCATACAAATCTAAAATTTGTTATCAGTATAATCGCTGAATGGCCCTTTTCATACAAATTTTTATTTGTTATCACGATAACCGCCGCGTGGCCCTTTTCATACAAATCTTATTTTTTTATCACGATATCAGCAGCGTGGTTCTTTTCATACAAAACTTAAATTTGTTATCAAGATTACCGCTGCTTGGCCCTTTTCATACAAAACTTAATTTTTATATCAGGATAACCGCTGCGTGGCCCTTTACATACAAATTTAAGGTTTTTATCAGGATAACTGCTGCGTGGCCCTTTTCATACAAATCTTATTTTTATTATAAGGAAATCAGTAGCGTGGTTCTTTTCATACAAAACTAAAATTTGTAATTAGTATAACCGCTGAATGTCCCTTTTTTCATACAAATCTTTTTTTTTTATAAGGATAACCGCTGCGTGGCCCTTTACATACAAATTTAAGGTTTTTATCAGGAATACTGTTGCGTGGCCCTTTTCATGAAGAACTTAATTTTTTTATCAGGATAACTGCTGCGTGGCCCTTTTCATGCAGAACTTAATTTTTTTATGAGGATAATCGCTGCGTGGCCCTTTTTCACACAAATCTTATTTTTTTTATCAGGATAACCGCCGCATGGCCCTTTTCATTCAAATTTTATTTTTTTTATCAGGATTACTGCAGCGTGGTTCTTTTCATACAAAATTTAAATTTGTTATGAGTATAATCGCTGAATGTCCCTTTTCCATAAAAATCTTTTTTTTTATCAGGATAACCGCTGCGTGGCCCTTTTTCATACAAATCTTATTTATTTTATCAGGATAACCGCCGCGTGGCCCTTTTCATACAAATCTTATTTTTTTATCAGGATATCAGAAGCGTGGTTCTTTTTATACAAAACTTAAATTTGTTATTAGTATAACCGCTGAATGTCCCTTTTCCATACAAATCTTTTTTTTATCAGGATAACTGCAGCGTGGTTCTTTTCATACATAACTAAAATTTGTTATCAGTATAACGGCTGAATGGCCCTTTTCATACATATTTTAATTTGTTATCAGGATAACCGCCGAGTGGCCCTTTTCATACAAAACTTTAATTTTTTATCAGGATAACTGCTTCGTGGCCCTTTTCATGAAGAACTTAATTTTTTATCAGGATAACTGCTGCGTGGCCCTTTTCATGCAGAACTTAATTTTTTTATCAGGATAATTGCGGCGTGGCCCTTTTCATACAAATCTTATTTTTATTATAAGGAAATCAGTAGCGTGGTTCTTTTCATACAAAACTTCAATTTGTAATTATTATAACCGCTGAATGTCCCTTTTCCATACAAATCTTTTTTTGTTTTATCAGGATAACTGCAGCGTGGTTCTTTTCATACAAATCTAAAATTTTTTATCAGTATAACCGCTGAATGGCCCTTTTCATACATATTTTTATTTGTTATCAGGATAACTGTAGCGTGGTTCTTTTCATACAAAACAAAATTTTGTTATCAGGATAATCGAGGCGTGCACGTTTTCAGACAATCTTATTTTTTTTTATCAGGATAACTGCAGCGTGGTTCTCTTCATACAAAACATAAATTTGTTATCAGTATAACCGCTGAATGGCCCTTATCATACATATTTTAATTTGTTATCAGGATAACTGTAGCCTGGTTCTTTTCATACAAAACTTAATTTTGTTATCAGGAAATCAGTAGCGTGGTTCTTTTCATACAAAACTTAAATTTGTAATTAGTATAACCGCTGAATGTCCCTTTTCCATACAAATCTTTTTTTTTTATAAGGATAACCGCTGCGTGGCCTTTTTTCATACAAATCTTATTTTTTTTATCAGGATAACCGCCGCGTGGCCCTTTTCATACAAATCTTATTTTTTTTATCAGGATATCAGCAGCGTGGTTCTTTTCATACAAAACTTAAATTTGTTATCAGGACAATCGCGGCGTGGCCCTTTTCATAAAAATTTTATTTTTTTTATCAGGATATCAGAAGCGTGGTTCTTTTGATACAAAACTTAAATTTGTAATTAGTTTAACCGCTGAATGTCCCTTTTCCATACAAATCTTTTTTTGTTTTATCAGGATAACTGCAGCGTGGTTCTTTTCATACAAATCTAAAATTTGTTATCAGTATAACCGCTGAATGGTCCTTTTCATAAATATTTTAATTTGTTATCAGGATAACTGTAGCGTGGTTCTTTTCATACAAAACTAAATTTTGTTATCAGGATAATCGCGGCGTGCACGTTTTCAGACAATCTTATTTTTTTTTATCAGGATAACTGCAGCGTGGTTCTCTTCATACAAAACATAAATTTGTTATCAGTATAACCGCCGAGTGGCCCTTTTCATACAAAACTTTAATTTTTTATCAGGATAACTGCTTCGTGGCCCTTTTCATGAAGAACTTAATTTTTTATCAGGATAACTGCTGCGTGGCCCTTTTCATGCAGAACTTAATTTTTTTATCAGGATAATTGCGGCGTGGCCCTTTTCATACAAATCTTATTTTTATTATAAGGAAATCAGTAGCGTGGTTCTTTTCATACAAAACTTCAATTTGTAATAAGTATAACCGCTGAATGTCCCTTTTCCATACAAATCTTTTTTTGTTTTATCAGGATAACTGCAGCGTGGTTCTTTTCATACAAATCTAAAATTTGTTATCAGTATAACCGCTGAATGGCCCTTTTCTTACATATTTTTATTTGTTATCAGGATAACTGTAGCGTGGTTCTTTTCATACAAAACAAAACTTTGTTATCAGGATAATCGAGGCGTGCACGTTTTCAGACAATCTTATTTTTTTTTATCAGGATAACTGCAGCGTGGTTCTCTTCATACAAAACATAAATTTGTTATCAGTATAACCGCTGAATGGCCATTATCATACATATTTTAATTTGTTATCAGGATAACTGTAGCGTGGTTCTTTTCATACAAAACTTAATTTTGTTATCAGGATAATCGCGGCGTGCACGTTTTCAGACAATCTTATTTTTTTTTATCAGGATAACTGCAGCGTGGTTCTCTTCATACAAAACATAAATTTGTTATCAGTATAACCGCTGAATGGCCCTTTTCATACAAATCTTAAATTTGTTAACAGGATAACCGCTGCGTGGCCCTTTTCATACAAAACTTATTTTTATTATAAGGAAATCAGTAGCGTGGTTCTTTTCATACAAAACTTAAATTTGTAATTAGTATAACCGCTGAATGTCCCTTTTCCATACAAATCTTTTTTTTTTATAAGGATAACCGCTGCGTGGCCTTTTTTCATACAAATCTTATTTTTTTTATCAGGATAACCGCCGCGTGGCCCTTTTCATACAAATCTTATTTTTTTTTATCAGGATATCAGCAGCGTGGTTCTTTTCATACAAAACTAAATTTTGTTATCAGGATAATCGCGGCGTGCACGTTTTCAGACAATCTTATTTTTTTTTATCAGGATAACTGCAGCGTGGTTCTCTTCATACAAAACATAAATTTGTTATCAGTATAACCGCTGAATGGCCCTTTTCATACAAATCTTAAATTTGTTAACAGGATAACCGCTGCGTGGCCCTTTTCATACAAAACTTAAATTCGTTATCAGGATAATCGCGGCGTGCGCTTTTTCGGACAAATCTTATTTTTTTTATCAGGATAACTGCAGCGTGGTTCTCTTCATACAAAACATAAATTTGTTATCAGTATAACCGCTGAATGGCCCTTTTCATACAAATCTTAAATTTGTTAACAGGATAACCGGTGCGTGGCCCTTTTCATACAAAACTTAAATTCGTTATCAGGATAATCGCGGCGTGCGCTTTTTCGGACAAATCTTATTTTTTTTATCAGGATAACTGCAGCGTGGTTCTTTTCATACAAAACTTAAATTTGTTTTCAGGATAATCGCGGCGTGGCCCTTTTCATAAAACTCTTATTTTTTTTATCAGGATATCAGAAGCGTGGTTCTTTTCATACAAAACTTAAATTTTGTTATTAGTATAACCGCTGAATGTCTCTTTTCCATACAAATCTTTTTTTGTTTTATCAGGATAACTGCAGCGTGGTTCTTTTTTCATACAAATCTTTTTTTTTATCAGGATAACCGCTACGTGGCCCTTTTTCATACAAATCTTATTTTTTTTCCAGGATAACCGCCGCGTGGCCCTTTTTATACAAATCTTATTTTTTTTCAGGATATCAGCAGCGTGGTTCTTTTCATACAAAACTTAAATTTTTTATTAGTATAACCGCTGAATGTCCCTTTTCCATACAAATCTTATTTTTCTATCAAAATAACTGCAGCGTGGTTCTTTTCATACAAAATTTAAATTTGTTATCAGGATAATCGCGGCGTGGCCCTTTTCATAAAAATTTTATTTTTTTTATCAGGATATCAGAAGCGTGGTTCTTTTCATACAAAACTTAAATTTTGTTATTAGTATAACCGCTGAATGTCTCTTTTCCATACAAATCTTTTTTTGTTTTATCAGGATAACTGCAGCGTGGTTCTTTTCATGCAAATCTAAAATTTGTTATCAGAACAAACGCTGAATGGCCCTTTTCATACAAATTTTAATTTGTTATCACGATAACCGCCGCGTGGCCCTTTTCATACAAATCTTATTTTTTTATCAGGATATCAGCAGCGTGGTTCTTTTCATACAAAACTTGAATTTGTTATGAGTATAACCGCTGAATGTCCTTTTTCCATACAAATCTTTTTTTTTTATCAGGATAACCGCAGTGTGGTTCTTTTCATACAAAACTAAAATTTGTTATGAGTATAACCGCTGTATGGCCCTTTTCATACATATTTTAATTTGTTATCAGGATAACCGCCGAGTGTACCTTTTCATACAAAACTTTAATTTTTTATCAGGATAACTGCTTCGTGGCCCTTTTCATGAAGAACTTAATTTTTTATCAGGATAACTGCTGCGTGGCCCTTTTCATGCAGAACTTAATTTTTTTATCAGGATAATTGCGGCGTGGCCCTTTTCATACAAATCTTATTTTTATTATAAGGAAATCAGTAGCGTGGTTCTTTTCATACAAAACTTCAATTTGTAATTAGTATAACCGCTGAATGTCCCTTTTCCATACAAATCTTTTTTTGTTTTATCAGGATAACTGCAGCGTGGTTCTTTTCATACAAATCTAAAATTTGTTATCAGTATAACCGCTGAATGGCCCTTTTCATACATATTTTTATTTGTTATCAGGATAACTGTAGCGTGGTTCTTTTCATACAAAACAAAATTTTGTTATCAGGATAATCGAGGCGTGCACGTTTTCAGACAATCTTATTTTTTTTTATCAGGATAACTGCAGCGTGGTTCTCTTCATACAAAACATAAATTTGTTATCAGTATAACCGCTGAATGGCCCTTATCATACATATTTTAATTTGTTATCAGGATAACTGTAGCGTGGTTCTTTTCATACAAAACTTAATTTTGTTATCAGGATAATCGCGGCGTGCACGTTTTCAGACAATCTTATTTTTTTTTATCAGGATAACTGCAGCGTGGTTCTCTTCATACAAAACATAAATTTGTTATCAGTATAACCGCTGAATGGCCCTTTTCATACAAATCTTAAATTTGTTAACAGGATAACCGCTGCGTGGCCCTTTTCATACAAAACTTATTTTTATTATAAGGAAATCAGTAGCGTGGTTCTTTTCATACAAAACTTAAATTTGTAATTAGTATAACCGCTGAATGTCCCCTTTCCATACAAATCTTTTTTTTTTATAAGGATAACCGCTGCGTGGCCTTTTTTCATACAAATCTTATTTTTTTATCAGGATAACCGCCGCGTGGCCCTTTTCATACAAATCTTATTTTTTTTTATCAGGATATCAGCGGCGTGGTTCTTTTCATACAAAACTTAAATTTGTTATCAGGACAATCGCGGCGTGGCCCTTTTCATAAAAATTTTATTTTTTTTTATCAGGATATCAGAAGCGTGGTTCTTTTCATACAAAACTTAAATTTTGTTATTAGTATAACCGCTGAATGTCTCTTTTCCATACAAATCTTTTTTTGTTTTATCAGGATAACTGCAGCGTGGTTCTTTTTTCATACAAATCTTTTTTTTTATCAGGATAACCGCTACGTGGCCCTTTTTCATACAAATCTTATTTTTTTTCCAGGATAACCGCCGCGTGGCCCTTTTTATACAAATCTTATTTTTTTTCAGGATATCAGCAGCGTGGTTCTTTTCATACAAAACTTAAATTTTTTATTAGTATAACCGCTGAATGTCCCTTTTCCATACAAATCTTATTTTTCTATCAAAATAACTGCAGCGTGGTTCTTTTCATACAAAACTAAAATTTGTTATGAGTATAACCGCTGTATGGCCCTTTTCATACATATTTTAATTTGTTATCAGGATAACCGCCGAGTGTACCTTTTCATACAAAACTTTAATTTTTTATCAGGATAACTGCTTCGTGGCCCTTTTCATGAAGAACTTAATTTTTTATCAGGATAACTGCTGCGTGGCCCTTTTCATGCAGAACTTAATTTTTTTATCAGGATAATTGCGGCGTGGCCCTTTTCATACAAATCTTATTTTTATTATAAGGAAATCAGTAGCGTGGTTCTTTTCATACAAAACTTCAATTTGTAATTAGTATAACCGCTGAATGTCCCTTTTCCATACAAATCTTTTTTTGTTTTATCAGGATAACTGCAGCGTGGTTCTTTTCATACAAATCTAAAATTTGTTATCAGTATAACCGCTGAATGGCCCTTTTCATACATATTTTTATTTGTTATCAGGATAACTGTAGCGTGGTTCTTTTCATACAAAACAAAATTTTGTTATCAGGATAATCGAGGCGTGCACGTTTTCAGACAATCTTATTTTTTTTTATCAGGATAACTGCAGCGTGGTTCTCTTCATA
Organism: Hesperophylax magnus; assembly: GCA_026573805.1. NCBI lineage: Eukaryota > Metazoa > Arthropoda > Insecta > Trichoptera > Limnephilidae > Hesperophylax > Hesperophylax magnus. The sequence goes on along the minus strand of JAIUSX010000191.1, from coordinate 110,433 downwards.
CAAAACATAAATTTGTTATCAGTATAACCGCTGAATGGCCCTTATCATACATATTTTAATTTGTTATCAGGATAACTGTAGCGTGGTTCTTTTCATACAAAACTTAATTTTGTTATCAGGATAATCGCGGCGTGCACGTTTTCAGACAATCTTATTTTTTTTTATCAGGATAACTGCAGCGTGGTTCTCTTCATACAAAACATAAATTTGTTATCAGTATAACCGCTGAATGGCCCTTTTCATACAAATCTTAAATTTGTTAACAGGATAACCGCTGCGTGGCCCTTTTCATACAAAACTTATTTTTATTATAAGGAAATCAGTAGCGTGGTTCTTTTCATACAAAACTTAAATTTGTAATTAGTATAACCGCTGAATGTCCCTTTTCCATACAAATCTTTTTTTTTTATAAGGATAACCGCTGCGTGGCCTTTTTTCATACAAATCTTATTTTTTTTATCAGGATAACCGCCGCGTGGCCCTTTTCATACAAATCTTATTTTTTTTTATCAGGATATCAGCGGCGTGGTTCTTTTCATACAAAACTTAAATTTGTTATCAGGACAATCGCGGCGTGGCCCTTTTCATAAAAATTTTATTTTTTTTTATCAGGATATCAGAAGCGTGGTTCTTTTCATACAAAACTTAAATTTGTAATTAGTTTAACCGCTGAATGTCCCTTTTCCATACAAATCTTTTTTTGTTTTATCAGGATAACTGCAGCGTGGTTCTTTTCATACAAATCTAAAATTTGTTATCAGTATAACCGCTGAATGGTCCTTTTCATACATATTTTAATTTGTTATCAGGATAACTGTAGCGTGGTTCTTTTCATACAAAACTAAATTTTGTTATCAGGATAATCGCGGCGTGCACGTTTTCAGACAATCTTATTTTTTTTTATCAGGATAACTGCAGCGTGGTTCTCTTCATACAAAACATAAATTTGTTATCAGTATAACCGCTGAATGGCCCTTTTCATACATATTTTAATTTGTTATCAGGATAACTGTAGCGTGGTTCTTTTCATACAAAACTTAATTTTGTCATCAGGATAATCGCGGCGTGCACGTTTTCAGACAATCTTATTTTTTTTATCAGGATAACTGCAGCGTGGTTCTCTTCATACAAAACATAAATTTGTTATCAGTATAACCGCTGAATGGCCCTTTTCATACAAATCTTAAATTTGTTAACAGGATAACCGGTGCGTGGCCCTTTTCATACAAAACTTAAATTCGTTATCAGGATAATCGCGGCGTGCGCTTTTTCGGACAAATCTTATTTTTTTTATCAGGATAACTGCAGCGTGGTTCTTTTCATACAAAACTTAAATTTGTTTTCAGGATAATCGCGGCGTGGCCCTTTTCATAAAACTCTTATTTTTTTTATCAGGATATCAGAAGCGTGGTTCTTTTCATACAAAACTTAAATTTTGTTATTAGTATAACCGCTGAATGTCTCTTTTCCATACAAATCTTTTTTTGTTTTATCAGGATAACTGCAGCGTGGTTCTTTTTTCATACAAATATTTTTTTTTATCAGGATAACCGCTACGTGGCCCTTTTTCATACAAATCTTATTTTTTTTCCAGGATAACCGCCGCGTGGCCCTTTTTATACAAATCTTATTTTTTTTCAGGATATCAGCAGCGTGGTTCTTTTCATACAAAACTTAAATTTTTTATTAGTATAACCGCTGAATGTCCCTTTTCCATACAAATCTTATTTTTCTATCAAAATAACTGCAGCGTGGTTCTTTTCATACAAAATTTAAATTTGTTATCAGGATAATCGCGGCGTGGCCCTTTTCATAAAAATTTTATTTTTTTTATCAGGATATCAGAAGCGTGGTTCTTTTCATACAAAACTTAAATTTTGTTATTAGTATAACCGCTGAATGTCTCTTTTCCATACAAATCTTTTTTTGTTTTATCAGGATAACTGCAGCGTGGTTCTTTTCATGCAAATCTAAAATTTGTTATCAGTACAAACGCTGAATGGCCCTTTTCATACAAATTTTAATTTGTTATCACGATAACCGCCGCGTGGCCCTTTTCATACAAATCTTATTTTTTTATCAGGATATCAGCAGCGTGGTTCTTTTCATACAAAACTTGAATTTGTTATGAGTATAACCGCTGAATGTCCTTTTTCCATACAAATCTTTTTTTTTTATCAGGATAACTGCAGTGTGGTTCTTTTCAAACAAAACTAAAATTTGTAATGAGTATAACCGCTGAATGGCCCTTTTCATACATATTTTAATTTTTTATCAGGATAACCGCCGAGTGGCCCTTTTCATACAAAACTTAAATTTTTTATCAGGATAACCGCTGCGTGGCCCTTTACATACAAATTTAAGGTTTTTATCAGGATAACTGCTGCGTGGCCCTTTTCATGAAGAACTTAATTTTTTTATCAGGATAACTGCTGCGTGGCCCTCTTCATGCAGAACTTAATTTTTTTATCAGGATCACCCTCTGCGTGGCCCTTTTTCACACAAATCTTATTTTTTTTATCAGGATAACCGCCGCGTGGCCCTTTTCATACAAATCTTATTTTTTTTATCAGGATATCAGCAGCGTGGTACTTTTCATACAAAACTTAAATTTTTTATTAGTATAACCGCTAAATGTCCCTTTTCCATACAAATCTTTTTTTTTATAAGAATAACCGCTGCGTGGCCTTTTTCAATACAAATCTTATTTTTTTTATCAGGATAACTGCAGCATGGTTCTTTTCATACAAAAATTAAATTTTTTATTAGTATATCCGCTAAATGTCCCTTTTCCATACAAATCTTTTTTTTATCAGAATAACCGCTACGTGGCCCTTTTTCATACAAATCTTATTTTTTTTCCAGGATAACCGCCGCGTGGCCCTTTTTATACAAATCTTATTTTTTTTTCAGGATATCAGCAGCGTGGTTCTTTTCATACAAATCTTAAATTTGTTATCAGTATAACCCCTAAATGGACATTTTCATACAAATTTTAGGTTTTTATCAGGATAACCGCTGCGTGGCCCTTTTCATACAAATCTTAAATTTGTTATCAAGATAACCGCTGCGTGGCCCTTTTCATACAAAACTTAATTTTTTTATCAGAATAACCGCTGCGTAGCCCTTTACATACAAATTTAAGGTTTTTATCAGGATAACTGCTGCGTGGCCCTTTTCATGAAGAAATTAATTTTTTATCAGGATAACTGCTGCGTGGCCTTTTTCATACAAATCTTATTTTTATTATAAGGAAATCAGTAGCATGGTTCTTTTCATACAAAACTTAAATTTGTAATTAGTATAACCGCTGAAAGTCCTTTTTCCATAAAAATCTTTTTTTGTTTTTATCAGGAAAACTGCTGCGTGGCCCTTTTCATGCAGAACTTAATTTTTTTATCAGGATAACTGCTGCGTGGCCCTTTTCATGGAGAAATTAATTTTTTTATCAGGATAAATACTGCGTGGCCCTTTTCATGCAGAACTTAATTTTTTTATCAGGATAACCGCTGCGTGGCCCTTTTTCATACAAATTTTAAATTTGTTATAAAGATAACCGCTGCGTGGCCCTTTTCATACAAAACTTAATTTTTTTATCAGAATAACCGCTGCGTGGCCCTTTACATAAAAATTTAAGGTTTTTATCAGGATAACTGCTGCGTGGCCCTTTTCATGCAGAACTTAATTTTTTTATCAGGATAACCGCTGCGTGGCCCTTTTTCATACAAATCTTAAATTTGTTATCAAGATAACCACTGCGTGGCCCTTTTCATACAAATTTAAGGTTTTTATCAGGATAACTGCTGCGTGGCCCTTTTCATGAAGAACTTAATTTTTTTATCAGGATAAATGCTGCGTGGCCCTTTTCATGCAGAACTTAATTTTTTTATCAGGATAACCGCTGCGTGGCCCTTTTTCATACAAATTTTAAATTTGTTATAAAGATAACCGCTGCGTGGCCCTTTTCATACAAATTTTAATTTGTTTTCAGGATAACCGCCGCGTGGCCCTTTTAATTAAAATCATAAATTTGTTATCTGGGTTATCGCGGCGTACCCTTCTTCATACAAAACTAAATTTTTTTATCAAGATAACCGCTGCGTGGCCATTTTTCATACAAATCTTAAATTTGTTATCAAGATAACCGCTGCGTAGCCCTTTTCATACAAATTTAAGGTTTTTATCAGGATAACTGTTGCGTGGCCCTTTTCATGAAGAACTTAATTTTTTTATCAGGATAACTGCTTCGTGGCCCTTTTCATGCAGAACTTAATTTTTTTATCAGGATTTTTCATACAAATCTTAAATTTGTTATCAAGATAACCGCTGCGTGGCCCTTTTCATACAAATTTAAGGTTTTTATCAGGATAACTGCTTCGAGGCCCTTTTCATGCAGAACTTAATTTTTTTATCAGGATAACTGCTTCGTGGCCCTTTTCATGCAGAACTTAATTTTTTTATGAGGATTTTTCATACAAATCTTAAATTTGTTATCAAGATAACCGCTGCGTGGCCCTTTACATACAAATTTAAGGTTTTTATCAGGATAACTGCTTCGAGGCCCTTTTCATGCAGAACTTAATTTTTTTATCAGGATAACCGTTGCGTGGCCCTTTTTCATACAAATCTTATTTTTTTAATCAGGATAACCGCCGCGTGGCCCTTTTCATACAAATCTAATTTTTTTTATCAGGATATCAGCAGCGTGGTTCTTTTCATACAAAACTTAAATTTTTTATTAGTATAACCGCTGAATGTCCCTTTTCCATACAAATCTTTTTTTTTTATCAGGATAACCGCTGCGTGGCCCTTTTTCATACAAATCTAATTTTTTTTATCAGGATAACCGCCGCGTGGCCCTTTTTATACAAATCTTATTTTTTTTATCAGGATATCAGCAGCGTGGTTCTTTTCATACTAAACTAAAATTTGTTATCAGTATAACCGCTGCGTGGCCCTTTTACATACAAATCTTATTTTTTTATCAGGATGTCAGCAGCGTGGTTCTTTTCATACAAAACTTAAATTTGTTATGAGAATAACAGCTGAATGTCCCTTTTCCATACAAATCTTTTTTTTTTATCAGGATAACTGCAGAGTGGTTCTTTTCATACAAAACTAAAATTTGTTATCAGTATAACCGCTGAATGGCCCTTTTCATACAAATTTTAATTTGTTATCAGGATAACCGCTGCGTGGCCCTTTTCAGACAAATCGTAAATTTGTTATCTAGGTTATCGCGGCGTACCCTTCTTCATAGAAATTTTTTTTTTTTATCAGGATAACTGCTGCGTGGCCCTTTTCATGCAGAACAAAAAAAAATTATCAGAATAACCGCTGCGTGGCCCTTTTTCATACAAATCTTATTTTTTTATCAGGATAACTGCAGGGTGGTTCTTTTCATACAAAACTTAAATTTGTTATAAGGATAATCGCGGCGTGGCCCTTTTCATACAAATCTATTTCTTTTTTATCAGGCTATCAGCAGCTTGGTTCTTTTCATACAAATCTTAAATTTGTTATCAGTATAACCCCTAAATGAACATTTTCATACAAATTTTAGGTTTTTATCAGGATAACCGCTGCGTGGCCCTTTTCATACAAAATTAAATTCGTTATCAGGAGATTAGCTGCGTGGCCCTTTTCATACAAATTTTAATTTGTTATCAGGATAACCGCCACATTGCCCTTTTCATACAAATCTTTTTTTTTGTCAAGATAACTGCTGCCTGGTTCTTTTCATACAAAACTAAAATTTGTTATCAGTATAACCGCTGATTGGCCGATTTCATACAAATTTAAAATTGTTTTTAGGATAACCGCTGCGTGGCCCTTTTCATACAAGTCGTAAATTTGTTATCAAGGTTATCGCGGCGTACCCTTTTTCATCCAATTTTTTTTTTATCAGGTAACCGCTGCGTGGCCCTTTTTCATACAAATCTTAAATTTGTTATCAGTTTAACCGCTGAATGGCCCATTTCATACAAATTTTAGGTTTTCATCAGAATAACCGCTGCGTGGCCCTTTTTCATACAAATCTTATTTTTTTATCAAGATAACTGCAGCGTGGTTCTTTTCATACAAAACTAAAATTTGTTATCAGGATCATCGCGGCGTGGCCCTCTTCATACAAATCTTATTTTTTTATCAGGATATCAGAAGCGTGGTTCTTTTCATACAAAACTTAAATTTGTTATTAGTTTAACCGCTGAATGTCCCTTTTCCATACATTTTTTTTTTGTTTTATCAGGATAACTGCAGCGTGGTTCTTTTCATACAAAACTTAAATTTGTTATCAGTTTATCCGCTGAATGGACCTTTTCATACAAATTTTATTTTGTTATCAGGTTAACCGCCGCGTGGCTCTTTTTCATACAAATCTTAAATTTGTTATCAGTATAACCACTGAATGGCCCTTTTCATACAAATTTTAGGTTTTTATCAGGATAACTGCTGTGTGGCCCTTTTTCATACAAATCTTATTTTTTTATCAGGATTACTGCAGCGTGGTTCTTTTCATACAAAACTTAAATTTGTTATTACTATAACCGCTGAATGTCCTTTTTCCATATAAATCTTTTTTTGTTTTATCAGGATAACTGCAGCGTGGTTCTTTTCATACAAAACTTAAATTTGTTATCAGTTTATCCGCTGAATGGACCTTTTCATACAAATTTTATTTTGTTATCAGGTTAACCGCCGCGTGGCTCTTTTTCATACAAATCTTATTTTTTTATCAGGATTACTGCAGCGTGGTTCTTTTCATACAAAACTTAAATTTGTTATTACTATAACCGCTGAATGTCCTTTTTCCATATAAATCTTTTTTTGTTTTATCAGGATAACTGCAGCTTGGTTCCTTTTTCATACAAATCTTTTTTTTTTATCAGGATAACCGCTGCGTGGCCCTTTTTCATACAAATCTTAAATTTGTTATCAGTTTAACCGCTGAATGGCCCATTTCATACAAATTTTAGGTTTTCATCAGAATAACCGCTGCGTGGCCCTTTTTCATACAAATCTTATTTTTTTTATCAAGATAACTGCAGCGTGGTTCTTTTCATACAAAACTAAAATTTGTTATCAGGATCATCGCGGCGTGGCCCTCTTCATACAAATCTTATTTTTTTATCAGGATATCAGAAGCGTGGTTCTTTTCATACAAAACTTAAATTTGTTATTAGTTTATCCGCTGAATGGACCTTTTCATACAAATTTTATTTTGTTATCAGGATAACCGCCGCGTGGCTCTTTTTCATACAAATCTTAAATTTGTTATCAGTATAACCACTGAATGGCCCTTTTCATACAAATTTTAGGTTTTTATCAGGATAACTGCTGTGTGGCCCTTTTTCATACAAATCTTATTTTTTTATCAGGATTACTGCAGCGTGGTTCTTTTCATACAAAACTAAAATTTGTTATCAGGATAATCGCGGCGTGGCCCTCTTCATACAAATCTTTTTTTTTTTCTCAGGAAATCAGAAGCGTGGTTCTTTTCATACAAAACTTAAATTTGTTATTACTATAACCGCTGAATGTCCTTTTTCCATATAAATCTTTTTTTGTTTTATCAGGATAACTGCAGCGTGGTTCTTTTCATACAAAACTAAAATTTGTTATCAGTATTACCGCTGAATGGCCCTTTTCTTACAAATTTAAATTTGTTATCAGGATATTCGCCGCGTGGCCCTTTTCATACAAAATTAAATTCGTTATCAGGATATTTGCTGCGTGGCCCTTTTCATTCAAATTTAAAATTGTTATCAGGATAACCGCCACGTGGCCCTTTTCATACAAATCTTTTTTTTATCAGGATAACTGCTGCGTGGTTCTTTTCATACAAAACTAAAATTTGTTATCAGTATAACCGCTGATTGGCCGATTTCATACAAATTTAAAATTGTTATCAGGATATCCGCTGCGTGGCCCTTTTCATACAATTAGTAAATTTGTTATCAGGGTTATCGCGGCGTACCCTTCTTCATACAAAACTTAATTTTTTTGTCAGGATAACCGCTGCGTGGCCCTTTTTCATTCAAATCTTAAATTTGTTATCAGTATAACCACTGAATGGCCCTTTTTCATGCAATTTTTTTTTATCAGGATAACTGCAGCTTGGTTCTTTTCATACAAAACTCAAATTTGTTATCAGGATAATCGCGGCGTGGCCCTTTTCATACAAATCTTATTTTTTTTATCAGGATATCAGAAGCGTGGTTCTTTTCATACAAAACTTAAATTTTCTTTATTAGTATAACCGCTGAATGTCTCTTTTCCATACAAATCTTTTTTTGTTTTATCAGGATAACTGCAGCTTGGTTCTTTTTTCATACAAATCTTTTTTTTTATCAGGATAACCGCTACGTGGCCCTTTTTCATACAAATCTTATTTTTTTTCGAGGATAACCGCCGCGTGGCCCTTTTTATACAAATCTTATTTTTTTTCAGGATATCAGCAGCGTGGTTCTTTTCATACAAAACTTAAATTTTTTATTAGTATAACCGCTGAATGTCCCTTTTCCATACAAATCTTATTTTTTTATCAAGATAACTGCAGCGTGGTTCTTTTCATACAAAATTTAAATTTGTTATCAGGATAATCGCGGCGTGGCCCTTTTCATAAAAATTTTATTTTTTTTATCAGGATATCAGAAGCGTGGTTCTTTTCATACAAAACTTAAATTTGTTATTAGTATAACCGCTGAATGTCCCTTTTCCATACAAATCTTTTTTTTTTTATCAGGATAACTGCAGCGTGGTTTTTTTCATACAAATCTAAAATTTGTTATCAGTATAACCGCTGAATGGCCCTTTTGATACAAATTTTAATTTGTTTTCAGGATAACCGCCGCGTGGCCCTTTTAATTAAAATCATAAATTTGTTATCAGGGTTATCGCGGCGTACCCTTCTTCATACAAAACTAAATTTTTTTATCAGGATAACCGCTGCGTGGCCCTTTTTCATTCAAATCTTAAATTTGTTATCAAGATAACCGCTGCGTAGCCCTTTTCATACAAATTTAAGGTTTTTATCAGGATAACTGCTGCGTGGCCCTTTTCATGAAGAACTTAATTTTTTTATCAGAATAACCGCTGCGTGGCCCTTTACATACAAATTTAAGGTTTTTATCGGGATAACTGCTTCGAGGCTCTTTTCATGCAGATTTTAATTTTTTTATCAGGATAACCGCTGCGTGGCCCTTTTTCATTCAAATCTTATTTTTTTTATCAGGATTACTGCAGCGTGGTTCTTTTCATACAAAACTTAAATTTGTTATTACTATAACCGCTGAATGTCCTTTTTCCATATAAATCTTTTTTTGTTTTATCAGGATAACTGCAGCTTGGTTCTTTTTTCATACAAATCTTTTTTTTTTATCAGGATAACCGCTGCGTGGCCCTTTTTCATACAAATCTTAAATTTGTTATCAGTTTAACCGCTGAATGGCCCATTTCATACAAATTTTAGGTTTTCATCAGAATAACCGCTGCGTGGCCCTTTTTCATACAAATCTTATTTTTTTTATCAAGATAACTGCAGCGTGGTTCTTTTCATACAAAACTAAAATTTGTTATCAGGATCATCGCGGCGTGGCCCTCTTCATACAAATCTTATTTTTTTATCAGGATATCAGAAGCGTGGTTCTTTTCATACAAAACTTAAATTTGTTATTAGTTTATCCGCTGAATGGACCTTTTCATACAAATTTTATTTTGTTATCAGGATAACCGCCGCGTGGCTCTTTTTCATACAAATCTTAAATTTGTTATCAGTATAACCACTGAATGGCCCTTTTCATACAAATTTTAGGTTTTTATCAGGATAACTGCTGTGTGGCCCTTTTTCATACAAATCTTATTTTTTTATCAGGATTACTGCAGCGTGGTTCTTTTCATACAAAACTAAAATTTGTTATCAGGATAATCGCGGCGTGGCCCTCTTCATACAAATCTTTTTTTTTTCTCAGGAAATCAGAAGCGTGGTTCTTTTCATACAAAACTTAAATTTGTTATTACTATAACCGCTGAATGTCCTTTTTCCATATAAATCTTTTTTTGTTTTATCAGGATAACTGCAGCGTGGTTCTTTTCATACAAAACTAAAATTTGTTATCAGTATTACCGCTGAATGGCCCTTTTCTTACAAATTTAAATTTGTTATCAGGATATTCGCCGCGTGGCCCTTTTCATACAAAATTAAATTCGTTATCAGGATATTTGCTGCGTGGCCCTTTTCATTCAAATTTAAAATTGTTATCAGGATAACCGCCACGTGGCCCTTTTCATACAAATCTTTTTTTTATCAGGATAACTGCTGCGTGGTTCTTTTCATACAAAACTAAAATTTGTTATCAGTATAACCGCTGATTGGCCGATTTCATACAAATTTAAAATTGTTATCAGGATATCCGCTGCGTGGCCCTTTTCATACAATTAGTAAATTTGTTATCAGGGTTATCGCGGCGTACCCTTCTTCATACAAAACTTAATTTTTTTGTCAGGATAACCGCTGCGTGGCCCTTTTTCATTCAAATCTTAAATTTGTTATCAGTATAACCACTGAATGGCCCTTTTTCATGCAATTTTTTTTTATCAGGATAACTGCAGCTTGGTTCTTTTCATACAAAACTCAAATTTGTTATCAGGATAATCGCGGCGTGGCCCTTTTCATACAAATCTTATTTTTTTTATCAGGATATCAGAAGCGTGGTTCTTTTCATACAAAACTTAAATTTTCTTTATTAGTATAACCGCTGAATGTCTCTTTTCCATACAAATCTTTTTTTGTTTTATCAGGATAACTGCAGCTTGGTTCTTTTTTCATACAAATCTTTTTTTTTATCAGGATAACCGCTACGTGGCCCTTTTTCATACAAATCTTATTTTTTTTCGAGGATAACCGCCGCGTGGCCCTTTTTATACAAATCTTATTTTTTTTCAGGATATCAGCAGCGTGGTTCTTTTCATACAAAACTTAAATTTTTTATTAGTATAACCGCTGAATGTCCCTTTTCCATACAAATCTTATTTTTTTATCAAGATAACTGCAGCGTGGTTCTTTTCATACAAAATTTAAATTTGTTATCAGGATAATCGCGGCGTGGCCCTTTTCATAAAAATTTTATTTTTTTTATCAGGATATCAGAAGCGTGGTTCTTTTCATACAAAACTTAAATTTGTTATTAGTATAGCCGCTGAATGTCCCTTTTCCATACAAATCTTTTTTTTTTATCAGGATAACTGCAGCGTGGTTTTTTTCATACAAATCTAAAATTTGTTATCAGTATAACCGCTGAATGGCCCTTTTGATACAAATTTTAATTTGTTTTCAGGATAACCGCCGCGTGGCCCTTTTAATTAAAATCATAAATTTGTTATCAGGGTTATCGCGGCGTACCCTTCTTCATACAAAACTAAATTTTTTTATCAGGATAACCGCTGCGTGGCCCTTTTTCATTCAAATCTTAAATTTGTTATCAAGATAACCGCTGCGTAGCCCTTTTCATACAAATTTAAGGTTTTTATCAGGATAACTGCTGCGTGGCCCTTTTCATGAAGAACTTAATTTTTTTATCAGAATAACCGCTGCGTGGCCCTTTACATACAAATTTAAGGTTTTTATCGGGATAACTGCTTCGAGGCTCTTTTCATGCAGATTTTAATTTTTTTATCAGGATAACCGCTGCGTGGCCCTTTTTCATTCAAATCTTATTTTTTTTATCAGGATAACCACCGCGTGGCCCTTTTCATACAAATATTTTTTTTTTTCAGGATATCAGTAGCGTGGTTCTTTTCATACAAAACTTCAATTTTTTATTACTATAACCGCTGAATGTCCCTTTTCCATACAAATCTTTTTTTTTTATAAGGATAACCGCTGCGTGGCCTTTTTTTATACAAATCTTATTTTTTTAATCAGGATAACTGCAGCATGGTTCTTTTCATACAAAATTTAAATTTGTTATCAGGATAATCGCGGTGTGGCCCTTTTCATAAAAATTTTATTTTTTTATCAGGATATCAGAAGCGTGGTTCTTTTCAAACAAATCTTAAATTTGTTATTAGTATAACCGCTGAATGTCCCTTTTCCATACAAATCTTTTTTTTTTTATCAGGAAAACTGCAGCGTGGTTCTTTTCATACAAATCTAAAATTTGTTATCAGAAAAAACTCTGAATGGCCCTTTTCAAACAAATTTTAATTTGTTATCACGATAACCGCTACGTGGCCCTTTTTCATACAAATCTTATTTTTTTTCCAGGATAACCGCCGCGTGGCCCTTTTTATTCAAATCTTATTTTTTTTCAGGATATCAGCAGCGTGGTTCTTTTCATACAAAACTTAAATTTTTTATTAGTATAACCGCTGAATGTCCCTTTTCCATAAAAATCTTTTTTTTTATCAGGATAACCGCCGCGTGGCCCTTTTAATAAAAATCTTAAATTTGTTATCTGGGTTATCGCGGCGTACCCTTCTTCATACAAAACTAAATTTTTTTATCAGGATAACCGCTGCGTGGCCCTTTTTCATACAAATCTTAAATATGTTATCAAGATAACCGCTGCGTGGCCCTTTTCATACAAATTTAAGGTATTTATCAGGATAACTGCTGCGTGGCCCTTTTCATGGAGAAATTAATTTTTTTATCAGGATAAATACTGCGTGGCCCTTTTCATGCAGAACTTAATTTTTTTATCAGGATAACCGCTGCGTGGCCCTTTTTCATACAAATTTTAAATTTGTTATAAAGATAACCGCTGCGTGGCCCTTTTCATACAAAACTTAATTTTTTTATCAGAATAACCGCTGCGTGGCCCTTTACATAAAAATTTAAGGTTTTTATCAGGATAACTGCTGCGTGGCCCTTTTCATGCAGAACTTAATTTTTTTATCAGGATAACCGCTGCGTGGCCCTTTTTCATACAAATCTTAAATTTGTTATCAAGATAACCACTGCGTGGCCCTTTTCATATAAATTTAAGGTTTTTATCAGGATAACTGCTGCGTGGCCCTTTTCATGAAGAACTTAATTTTTTTATCAGGATAAATGCTGCGTGGCCCTTTTCATGCAGAACTTAATTTTTTTATCAGGATAACCGCTGCGTGGCCCTTATTCATACAAATTTTAAATTTGTTATAAAGATAACCGCTGCGTGGCCCTTTTCATACAAAACTTAATTTTTTTATCAGAATAACCGCCGCGTGGCCCTTTTCATACAAATCTAAAATTTATTATCAGTATAACCGCTGAATGGCCCTTTTCATACAAATTTTAATTTGTTTTCACGATAACCGCCGCGTGGCCCTTTTATTTAAAATCATAAATTTGTTATCTGGGTTATCGCGGCGTACCCTTCTTCATACAAAACTAAATTTTTTTATCAGGATAACCGCTGCGTGGCCCTTTTTCATACAAATCTTAAATTTGTTATCAAGATAACCGCTGCGTAGCCCTTTTCATACAAATTTAAGGTTTTTATCAGGATAACTGTTGCGTGGCCCTTTTCATGAAGAACTTAATTTTTTTATCATGATAACTGCTTCGTGGCCCTTTTCATGCAGAACTTAATTTTTTTATCAGGATTTTTCATACAAATCTTAAATTTGTTATCAAGATAACCGCTGCGTGGCCCTTTTCATACAAATTTAAGGTTTTTATCAGGATAACTGCTTCGAGGCCCTTTTCATGCAGAACTTAATTTTTTTATCAGGATAACTGCTTCGTGGCCCTTTTCATGCAGAACTTAATTTTTTTATCAGGATTTTTCATACAAATCTTAAATTTGTTATCAAGATAACCGCTGCGTGGCCCTTTACATACAAATTTAAGGTTTTTATCAGGATAACTGCTTCGAGGCCCTTTTCATGCAGAACTTAATTTTTTTATCAGGATAACCGTTGCGTGGCCCTTTTTCATACAAATCTTATTTTTTTAATCAGGATAACCGCCGCGTGGCCCTTTTCATACAAATCTAATTTTTTTTTATCAGGATATCAGCAGCGTGGTTCTTTTCATACAAAACTTAAATTTTTTATTAGTATAACCGCTGAATTTCCCTTTTCCATACAAATCTTTTTTTTTTATCAGGATAACCGCTGCGTGGCCCTTTTTCATACAAATCTAATTTTTTTTATCAGGATAACCGCCGCGTGGTCCTTTTTATACAAATCTTATTTTTTTTATCAGGATATCAGCAGCGTGGTTCTTTTCATACTAAACTAAAATTTGTTATCAGTATAACCGCTGCGTGGCCCTTTTACATACAAATCTTATTTTTTTATCAGGATGTCAGCAGCGTGGTTCTTTTCATACAAAACATAAATTTGTTATGAGAATAACAGCTGAATGTCCCTTTTCCATACAAATCTTTTTTTTTTATCAGGATAACTGCAGCGTGGTTCTTTTCATACAAAACTAAAATTTGTTATCAGTATAACCGCTGAATGGCCCTTTTCATACAAATTTTAATTTGTTATCAGGATAACCGCTGCGTGGCCCTTTTCATACAAATCGTAAATTTGTTATCTAGGTTATCGCGGCGTACCCTTCTTCATAGAAATTTTTTTTTTTTATCAGGATAACTGCTGCGTGGCCCTTTTCATGCAGAACAAAAAAAATTTATCAGAATAACCGCTGCGTGGCCCTTTTTCATACAAATCTTATTTTTTTATCAGGATAACTGCAGGGTGGTTCTTTTCATACAAAACTTAAATTTGTTATAAGGATAATCGCGGCGTGGCCCTTTTCATACAAATCTATTTCTTTTTTATCAGGCTATCAGCAGCTTGGTTCTTTTCATACAAATCTTAAATTTGTTATCAGTATAACCCCTAAATGGACATTTTCATACAAATTTTAGGTTTTTATCAGGATAACCGCTGCGTGGCCCTTTTCATACAAAATTAAATTCGTTATCAGGAGATTAGCTGCGTGGCCCTTTTCATACAAATTTTAATTTGTTATCAGGATAACCGCCACATTGCCCTTTTCATACAAATCTTTTTTTTTATCAAGATAACTGCTGCCTGGTTCTTTTCATACAAAACTAAAATTTGTTATCAAGATAACCGCTGCGTGGCCCTTTTCATACAAATTTAAGGTATTTATCAGGATAACTGCTGCGTGGCCCTTTTCATGGAGAAATTAATTTTTTTATCAGGATAAATACTGCGTGGCCCTTTTCATGCAGAACTTAATTTTTTTATCAGGATAACCGCTGCGTGGCCCTTTTTCATACAAATTTTAAATTTGTTATAAAGATAACCGCTGCGTGGCCCTTTTCATACAAAACTTAATTTTTTTATCAGAATAACCGCCGCGTGGCCCTTTTCATACAAATCTAAAATTTATTATCAGTATAACCGCTGAATGGCCCTTTTCATACAAATTTTAATTTGTTTTCACGATAACCGCCGCGTGGCCCTTTTAATTAAAATCATAAATTTGTTATCTGGGTTATCGCGGCGTACCCTTCTTCATACAAAACTAAATTTTTTTATCAGGATAACCGCTGCGTGGCCCTTTTTCATACAAATCTTAAATTTGTTATCAAGATAACCGCTGCGTAGCCCTTTTCATACAAATTTAAGGTTTTTATCAGGATAACTGTTGCGTGGCCCTTTTCATGCAGAACTTAATTTTTTTATCAGGATAACCGTTGCGTGGCCCTTTTTCATACAAATCTTATTTTTTTAATCAGGATAACCGCCGCGTGGCCCTTTTCATACAAATCTAATTTTTTTTTATCAGGATATCAGCAGCGTGGTTCTTTTCATACAAAACTTAAATTTTTTATTAGTATAACCGCTGAATGTCCCTTTTCCATACAAATCTTTTTTTTTTATCAGGATAACCGCTGCGTGGCCCTTTTTCATACAAATCTAATTTTTTTTATCAGGATAACCGCCGCGTGGCCCTTTTTATACAAATCTTATTTTTTTTATCAGGATATCAGCAGCGTGGTTCTTTTCATACTAAACTAAAATTTGTTATCAGTATAACCGCTGCGTGGCCCTTTTACATACAAATCTTATTTTTTTATCAGGATGTCAGCAGCGTGGTTCTTTTCATACAAAACTTAAATTTGTTATGAGAATAACAGCTGAATGTCCCTTTTCCATACAAATCTTTTTTTTTTATCAGGATAACTGCTGCGTGGCCCTTTTCATGCAGAACAAAAAAAATTTATCAGAATAACCGCTGCGTGGCCCTTTTTCATACAAATCTTATTTTTTTATCAGGATAACTGCAGGGTGGTTCTTTTCATACAAAACTTAAATTTGTTATAAGGATAATCGCGGCGTGGCCCTTTTCATACAAATCTATTTCTTTTTTATCAGGCTATCAGCAGCTTGGTTCTTTTCATAAAAATCTTAAATTTGTTATCAGTATAACCCCTAAATGGACATTTTCATACAAATTTTAGGTTTTTATCAGGATAACCGCTGCGTGGCCCTTTTCATACAAAATTAAATTCGTTATCAGGAGATTAGCTGCGTGGCCCTTTTCATACAAATTTTAATTTGTTATCAGGATAACCGCCACATTGCCCTTTTCATACAAATCTTTTTTTTTATCAAGATAACTGCTGCCTGGTTCTTTTCATACAAAACTAAAATTTGTTATCAGTATAACCGCTGATTGGCCGATTTCATACAAATTTAAAATTGTTTTTAGGATAACCGCTGCGTGGCCCTTTTCATACAAATCGTAAATTTGTTATCAAGGTTATCGCGGCGTACCCTTTTTCATCCAATTTTTTTTTTATCAGGATAACCGCTGCGTGGCCCTTTTTCATACAAATCTTAAATTTGTTATCAGTTTAACCGCTGAATGGCCCATTTCATACAAATTTTAGGTTTTCATCAGAATAACCGCTGCGTGGCCCTTTTTCATACAAATCTTATTTTTTTTATCAAGATAACTGCAGCGTGGTTCTTTTCATACAAAACTAAAATTTGTTATCAGGATCATCGCGGCGTGGCCCTCTTCATACAAATCTTATTTTTTTATCAGGATATCAGAAGCGTGGTTCTTTTCATACAAAACTTAAATTTGTTATTAGTTTAACCGCTGAATGTCCCTTTTCCATACATTTTTTTTTTGTTTTATCAGGATAACTGCAGCGTGGTTCTTTTCATACAAAACTTAAATTTGTTATCAGTTTATCCGCTGAATGGACCTTTTCATACAAATTTTATTTTGTTATCAGGATAACCGCCGCGTGGCTCTTTTTCATACAAATCTTAAATTTGTTATCAGTATAACCACTGAATGGCCCTTTTCATACAAATTTTAAGTTTTTATCAGGATAACTGCTGTGTGGCCCTTTTTCATACAAATCTTATTTTTTTATCAGGATTACTGCAGCGTGGTTCTTTTCATACAAAACTTAAATTTGTTATTACTATAACCGCTGAATGTCCTTTTTCCATATAAATCTTTTTTTGTTTTATCAGGATAACTGCAGCGTGGTTCTTTTCATACAAAACTCAAATTTGTTATCAGTATTACCGCTGAATGGCCCTTTTCTTACAAATTTAAATTTGTTATCAGGACGGCCGGCGTGGTCTAGTGGTATACGCTTTCGACTACAGATCCGAAGGTCGCGGGTTCGAACCCGGCGTGCGCAAATAAATTTTATTTAATTAATTTGTGTTCTTTCACAATTAATTAATTTAAAATAATATATAGTATATTTGCGGCACGTTCCAGAGTGGAAGATACTCTCAGTATCGCCCTGGTGTAAGACCACCATTCAGAATTGAAACGTTGCTTGAAATGGCTTTAGCCGTGTTTGGTGACCAGATCTGAATAGCCAGGTACTTCCCCACCTTCCTCTTCCCCATCTCCCTCCCCTCCCCAATACCCTCAGCCTCACAACATACCCCAATTGGGGATGCCATAGTCTCACTGGCTCCAGACGGGAGCAGTTGGGACTCTTGTGCGGTATTACTGTAAAAAAAAAAAAAAAAAAAAAAAAAAAAAAAAAAAAAAAAAAAAAAAAAAAAAAAAAAAAAAAAAAAAAAAAAAAAACCCTTTTTCATCCAATTTTTTTTTATCAGGATATTCGCCGCGTGGCCCTTTTCATACAAAATTTAATTCGTTATCAGGATATTTGCTGCGTGGCCCTTTTCATTCAAATTTAAAATTGTTATCAGGATAAACGCCACGTGGCCCTTTTCATACAAATCTTTTTTTTATCAGGATAACTGCTGCGTGGTTCTTTTCATACAAAACTAAAATTTGTTATCAGTATAACCACTGAATGGCCCTGTTTCATGCAATTTTTTTTTATCAGGATAACTGCAGCTTGGTTCTTTTCATACAAAACTCAAATTTGTTATCAGGATAATCGCGGCGTGGCCCTTTTCATACAAATCTTATTTTTTTTATCAGGATATCAGAAGCGTGGTTCTTTTCATACAAAACTTAAATTTTGTTATTAGTATAACCGCTGAATGTCTCTTTTCCATACAAATCTTTTTTTGTTTTATCAGGATAACTGCAGCTTGGTTCTTTTTTCATACAAATCTTTTTTTTTATCAGGATAACCGCTACGTGGCCCTTTTTCATACAAATCTTATTTTTTTTCCAGGATAACCGCCGCGTGGCCCTTTTTATACAAATCTTATTTTTTTTCAGGATATCAGCAGCGTGGTTCTTTTCATACAAAACTTAAATTTTTTATTAGTATAACCGCTGAATGTCCCTTTTCCATACAAATCTTATTTTTTTATCAAGATAACTGCAGCGTGGTTCTTTTCATACAAAATTTAAATTTGTTATCAGGATAATCGCGGCGTGGCCCTTTTCATAAAAATTTTATTTTTTTTATCAGGATATCAGAAGCGTGGTTCTTTTCATACAAAACTTAAATTTGTTATTAGTATAACCGCTGAATGTCCCTTTTCCATACAAATCTTTTTTTTTTATCAGGATAACTGCAGCGTGGTTTTTTTCATACAAATCTAAAATTTGTTATCAGTATAACCGCTGAATGGCCCTTTTGATACAAATTTTAATTTGTTTTCAGGATAACCGCCGCGTGGCCCTTTTAATTAAAATCATAAATTTGTTATCAGGGTTATCGCGGCGTACCCTTCTTCATACAAAACTAAATTTTTTTATCAGGATAACCGCGGCGTGGCCCTTTTTCATTCAAATCTTAAATTTGTTATCAAGATAACCGCTGCGTAGCCCTTTTCATACAAATTTAAGGTTTTTATCAGGATAACTGCTGCGTGGCCCTTTTCATGAAGAACTTAATTTTTTTATCAGAATAACCGCTGCGTGGCCCTTTACATACAAATTTAAGGTTTTTATCGGGATAACTGCTTCGAGGCTCTTTTCATGCAGATTTTAATTTTTTTATTTTGATGACCGCTGCGTGGCCCTTTTTCATACAAATCTTATTTTTTTTATCAGGATAACCACCGCGTGGCCCTTTTCATACAAATATTTTTTTTTTTCAGGATATCAGTAGCGTGGTTCTTTTCATACAAAACTTCAATTTTTTATTACTATAACCGCTGAATGTCCCTTTTCCATACAAATCTTTTTTTTTTATAAGGATAACCGCTGCGTGGCCTTTTTTTATACAAATCTTATTTTTTTAATCAGGATAACTGCAGCATGGTTCTTTTCATACAAAATTTAAATTTGTTATCAGGATAATCGCGGTGTGGCCCTTTTCATAAAAAATTTATTTTTTTTATCAGGATATCAGAAGCGTGGTTCTTTTCAAACAAATCTTAAATTTGTTATTAGTATAACCGCTGAATGTCCCTTTTCCATACAAATCTTTTTTTTTTATCAGGAAAACTGCAGCGTGGTTCTTTTCATACAAATCTAAAATTTGTTATCAGAAAAAACTCTGAATGGCCCTTTTCAAACAAATTTTAATTTGTTATCACGATAACCGCAGCGTGGCCTTTTTCATACAAATCTTATTTTTTTATCAGGATATCAGCAGCGTGATTCTTTTCATACAAAACTTAAATTTGTTATGAGTATAAGCGCTGAATGTCCCTTTTCCATACAAATCTTATTTTTTTATCAGGATAACTGCAGCGTGGTTCTTTTCATACAAAATTTAAATTTGTTATCAGGATAATCGCGGCGTGGCCCTTTTCATAAAATTTTTATTTTTTTATCAGGATATCAGAAGCGTGGTTCTTTTCATACAAAACTTAAATTTGTTATTAGTATAACCGCTGAATGTCCCTTTTCCATAAAAATCTTTTTTTTTATCAGGATAACCGCCGCGTGGCCCTTTTAATAAAAATCTTAAATTTGTTATCTGTGTTATCGCGGCGTACCCTTCTTCATACAAAACTAAATTTTTTTATCAGGATAACCGCTGCGTGGCCCTTTTTCATACAAATCTTAAATTTGTTATCAAGATAACCGCTGCGTGGCCCTTTTCATACAAATTTAAGGTATTTATCAGGATAACTGCTGCGTGGCCCTTTTCATGGAGAACTTAATTTTTTTATCAGGATAACCGCTGCGTGGCCCTTTTTCATACAAATTTTAAATTTCTTATAAAGATAACCGCTGCGTGGCCCTTTTCATACAAAACTTAATTTTTTTATCAGAATAACCGCTGCGTGGCCCTTTACATAAAAATTTAAGGTTTTTATCAGGATAACTGCTGCGTGGCCCTTTTCATGCAGAAATTAATTTTTTTATCAGGATAACCGCTGCGTGGCCCTTTTTCATACAAATCTTAAATTTGTTATCAAGATAACCACTGCGTGGCCCTTTTCATACAAATTTAAGGTTTTTATCAGGATAACTGCTGAGTGGCCCTTTTCATGAAGAACTTAATTTTTTTATCAGGATAAATGCTGCGTGGCCCTTTTCATGCAGAACTTAATTTTTTTATCAGGATAACCGCTGCGTGGCCCTTTTTCATACAAATTTTAAATTTGTTATAAAGATAACCGCTGCGTGGCCCTTTTCATACAAAACTTAATTTTTTTATCAGAATAACCGCTGCGTGGCCCTTTACATAAAAATTTAAGGTTTTTATCAGGATAACTGCTGCGTGGCCCTTTTCATGCAGAACTTAATTTTTTTATCAGGATAACCGCTGCGTGGCCCTTTTTCATACAAATCTTATTTTTTTTATCAGGATAACCGCCGCGTGGCCCTTTTCATACAAATCTAAAATTTATTATCAGTATAACCGCTGAATGGCCCTTTTCATACAAATTTTAATTTGTTTTCAGGATACCCGCCGCGTGGCCCTTTTAATTAAAATCATAAATTTGTTATCTGGGTTATCGCGGCGTACCCTTTTTCATACAAAACTAAATTTTTTTATCAGGATAACCGCTGCGTGGCCCTTTTTCATACAAATCTTAAATTTGTTATCAAGATAACCGCTGCGTAGCCCTTTTCATACAAATTTAAGGTTTTTATCAGGATAACTGTTGCGTGGCCCTTTTCATGAAGAACTTAATTTTTTTATCAGGATAACTGCTTCGTGGCCCTTTTCATGCAGAACTTAATTTTTTTATCAGGATTTTTCATACAAATCTTAAATTTGTTATCAAGATAACCGCTGCGTGGCCCTTTTCATACAAAACTTAATTTTTTTATCAGAATAACCGCTGCGTGGCCCTTTACATACAAATTTAAGGTTTTTATCAGGATAACTGCTTCGAGGCCCTTTTCATGCAGAACTTAATTTTTTTATCAGGATAACCGTTGCGTGGCCCTTTTTCATACAAATCTTATTTTTTTAATCAGGATAACCGCCGCGTGGCCCTTTTCATACAAATCTAATTTTTTTTATCAGGATAACCGCCGCGTGGCCCTTTTTATACAAATCTTATTTTTTTTATCAGGATATCAGCAGCGTGGTTCTTTTCATACTAAACTAAAATTTGTTATCAGTATAACCGCTGCGTGGCCCTTTTACATACAAATCTTATTTTTTTATCAGGATGTCAGCAGCGTGGTTCTTTTCTTTCAAAACTTAAATTTGTTATGAGAATAACAGCTGAATGTCCCTTTTCCATACAAATCTTTTTTTTTTATCAGGATAACTGCAGCGTGGTTCTTTTCATACAAAACTAAAATTTGTTATCAGTATAACCGCTGAATGGCCCTTTTCATACAAATTTTAATTTGTTATCAGGATAACCGCTGCGTGGCCCTTTTCATACAAATCGTAAATTTGTTATCAAGGTTATCGCGGCGTACCCTTCTTCATAGAAATTTTTTTTTTTATCAGGATAACTGCTGCGTGGCCCTTTTCATGCAGAACAAAAAACTTTTATCAGAATAACCGCTGCGTGGCCCTTTTTCATACAAATCTTATTTTTTTATCAGGATAACTGCAGGGTGGTTCTTTTCATACAAAACTTAAATTTGTTATAAGGATAATCGCGGCGTGGCCCTTTTCATACAAATCTATTTCTTTTTTATCAGGCTATCAGCAGCTTGGTTCTTTTCATACAAATCTTAAATTTGTTATCAGTATAACCCCTAAATGGACATTTTCATACAAATTTTAGGTTTTTATCAGGATAACCGCTGCGTGGCCCTTTTCATACAAAATTAAATTCGTTATCAGGAGATTAGCTGCGTGGCCCTTTTCATACAAATTTTAATTTGTTATCAGGATAACCGCCACATTGCCCTTTTCATACAAATCTTTTTTTTTATCAAGATAACCGCTGATTGGCCGATTTCATACAAATTTAAAATTGTTTTTAGGATAACCGCTGCGTGGCCCTTTTCATACAAATCGTAAATTTGTTATCAAGGTTATCGCGGCGTACCCTTTTTCATCCAATTTTTTTTTTATCAGGATAACCGCTGCGTGGCCCTTTTTCATACAAATCTTAAATTTGTTATCAGTTTAACCGCTGAATGGCCCATTTCATACAAATTTTAGGTTTTCATCAGAATAACCGCTGCGTGGCCCTTTTTCAAACAAATCTTATTTTTTTTATCAAGATAACTGCAGCGTGGTTCTTTTCATACAAAACTAAAATTTGTTATCAGGATCATCGCGGCGTGGCCCTCTTCATACAAATCTTATTTTTTTATCAGGATATCAGAAGCGTGGTTCTTTTCATACAAAACTTAAATTTGTTATTAGTTTAACCGCTGAATGTCCCTTTTCCATACATTTTTTTTTTGTTTTATCAGGATAACTGCAGCGTGGTTCTTTTCATACAAAACTAAAATTTGTTATCAGGATAATCGCGGCGTGGCCCTCTTCATACAAATCTTATTTTTTTTCTCAGGAAATCAGAAGCGTGGTTCTTTTCATACAAAACTTAAATTTGTTATTACTATAACCGCTGAATGTCCTTTTTCCATATAAATCTTTTTTTGTTTTATCAGGATAACTGCAGCGTGGTTCTTTTCATACAAAACTAAAATTTGTTATCAGTATTACCGCTGAATGGCCCTTTTCTTACAAATTTAAATTTGTTATCAGGATATTCGCCGCGTGGCCCTTTTCATACAAAATTAAATTCGTTATCAGGATATTTGCTGCGTGGCCCTTTTCATTCAAATTTAAAATTGTTATCAGGATAACCGCCACGTGGCCCTTTTCATACAAATCATTTTTTTATCAGGATAACTGCTGCGTGGTTCTTTTCATACAAAACTAAAATTTGTTATCAGTATAACCGCTGATTGGCCGATTTCATACAAATTTAAAATTGTTATCAGGATATCCGCTGCGTGGCCCTTTTCATACAATTAGTAAATTTGTTATCAGGGTTATCGCGGCGTACCCTTCTTCATACAAAACTTAATTTTTTTATCAGGATAACCGCTGCGTGGCCCTTTTTCATTCAAATCTTTAATTTGTTATCAGTATAACCACTGAATGGCCCTTTTTCATGCAATTTTTTTTTATCAGGATAACTGCAGCTTGGTTCTTTTCATACAAAACTCAAATTTGTTATCAGGATAATCGCGGCGTGGCCCTTTTCATACAAATCTTATTTTTTTTATCAGGATATCAGAAGCGTGGTTCTTTTCATACAAAACTTAAATTTTGTTATTAGTATAACCGCTGAATGTCTCTTTTCCATACAAATCTTTTTTTGTTTTATCAGGATAACTGCAGCTTGGTTCTTTTTTCATACAAATCTTTTTTTTTATCAGGATAACCGCTGCGTGGCCCTTTTTCATACAAATCTTATTTTTTTTATCAGGATAACTGCTTCGTGGCCCTTTTCATGCAGAACTTAATTTTTTTATCAGGATTTTTCATACAAATCTTAAATTTGTTATCAAGATAACCGCTGCGTGGCCCTTTTCATACAAAACTTAATTTTTTTATCAGAATAACCGCTGCGTGGCCCTTTACATACAAATTTAAGGTTTTTATCAGGATAACTGCTTCGAGGCCCTTTTCATGCAGAACTTAATTTTTTTATCAGGATAACCGTTGCGTGGCCCTTTTTCATACAAATCTTATTTTTTTAATCAGGATAACCGCCGCGTGGCCCTTTTCATACAAATCTAATTTTTTTTATCAGGATATCAGCAGCGTGGTTCTTTTCATACAAAACTTAAATTTTTTATTAGTATAACCGCTGAATGTCCCTTTTCCATACAAATCTTTTTTTTTTATCAGGATAACCGCTGCGTGGCCCTTTTTCATACAAATCTAATTTTTTTTATCAGGATAACCGCCGCGTGGCCCTTTTTATACAAATCTTATTTTTTTTATCAGGATATCAGCAGCGTGGTTCTTTTCATACTAAACTAAAATTTGTTATCAGTATAACCGCTGCGTGGCCCTTTTACATACAAATCTTATTTTTTTATCAGGATGTCAGCAGCGTGGTTCTTTTCATACAAAACTTAAATTTGTTATGAGAATAACAGCTGAATGTCCCTTTTCAATACAAATCTTTTTTTTTTATCAGGATAACTGCAGCGTGGTTCTTTTCATACAAAACTAAAATTTTTTATCAGTATAACCGCTGATTGGCCGATTTCATACAAATTTAAAATTGTTATCAGGATATCCGCTGCGTGGCCCTTTTCATACAATTAGTAAATTTGTTATCAGGGTTATCGCGGCGTACCCTTCTTCATACAAAACTTAATTTTTTTATCAGGATAACCGCTGCGTGGCCCTTTTTCATACAAATCTTATTTTTTTTATCAGGATAACTGCTTCGTGGCCCTTTTCATGCAGAACTTAATTTTTTTATCAGGATTTTTCATACAAATCTTAAATTTGTTATCAAGATAACCGCTGCGTGGCCCTTTTCATACAAAACTTAATTTTTTTATCAGAATAACCGCTGCGTGGCCCTTTACATACAAATTTTAGGTTTTTATCAGGATAACCGCTGCGTGGCCCTTTTCATACAAAATTAAATTCGTTATCAGGAGATTAGCTGCGTGGCCCTTTTCATACAAATTTTAATTTGTTATCAGGATAACCGCCACATTGCCCTTTTCAAACAAATCTTTTTTTTTATCAAGATAACTGCTAGCTGGTTCTTTTCATACAAAACTAAAATTTTTCATCAGTATAACCGCTGATTGGCCGATTTCATACAAATTTAAAATTGTTTTTAGGATAACCGCTGCGTGGCCCTTTTCATACAAATTTAAGGTTTTTATCAGGATAACTGCTTCGAGGCCCTTTTCATGCAGAACTTAATTTTTTTATCAGGATAACCGTTGCGTGGCCCTTTTTCATACAAATCTTATTTTTTTAATCAGGATAACCGCCGCGTGGCCCTTTTCATACAAATCTAATTTTTTTTATCAGGATATCAGCAGCGTGGTTCTTTTCATACAAAACTTAAATTTTTTATTAGTATAACCGCTGAATGTCCCTTTTCCATACAAATCTTTTTTTTTTATCAGGATAACCGCTGCGTGGCCCTTTTTCATACAAATCTAATTTTTTTTATCAGGATAACCGCCGCGTGGCCCTTTTTATACAAATCTTATTTTTTTTATCAGGATATCAGCAGCGTGGTTCTTTTCATACTAAACTAAAATTTGTTATCAGTATAACCGCTGCGTGGCCCTTTTACATACAAATCTTATTTTTTTATCAGGATGTCAGCAGCGTGGTTCTTTTCATACAAAACTTAAATTTGTTATGAGAATAACAGCTGAATGTCCCTTTTCCATACAAATCTTTTTTTTTTATCAGGATAACTGCAGCGTGGTTCTTTTCATACAAAACTAAAATTTGTTATCAGTATAACCGCTGAATGGCCCTTTTCATACAAATTTTAATTTGTTATCAGGATAACCGCTGCGTGGCCCTTTTCATACAAATCGTAAATTTGTTATCTAGGTTATCGCGGCGTACCCTTCTTCATAGAAATTTTTTTTTTTATCAGGATAACTGCTGCGTGGCCCTTTTCATGCAGAACAAAAAAAAATTATCAGAATAACCGCTGCGTGGCCCTTTTTCATACAAATCTTATTTTTTTATCAGGATAACTGCAGGGTGGTTCTTTTCATACAAAACTTAAATTTGTTATAAGGATAATCGCGGCGTGGCCCTTTTCATACAAATCTATTTCTTTTTTATCAGGCTATCAGCAGCTTGGTTCTTTTCATACAAATCTTAAATTTGTTATCAGTATAACCCCTAAATGGACATTTTCATACAAATTTTAGGTTTTTATCAGGATAACCGCTGCGTGGCCCTTTTCATACAAAATTAAATTCGTTATCAGGAGATTAGCTGCGTGGCCCTTTTCATACAAATTTTAATTTGTTATCAGGATAACCGCCACATTGCCCTTTTCATACAAATCTTTTTTTTTATCAAGATAACTGCTGCCTGGTTCTTTTCATACAAAACTAAAATTTGTTATCAGTATAACCGCTGATTGGCCGATTTCATACAAATTTAAAATTGTTTTTAGGATAACCGCTGCGTGGCCCTTTTCATACAAATCGTAAATTTGTTATCAAGGTTATCGCGGCGTACCCTTTTTCATCATACTTTTTTTTTTTTATCAGGATAACCGCTGCGTGGCCCTTTTTCATACAAATCTTAAATTTGTTATCAGTTTAACCGCTGAATGGCCCATTTCATACAAATTTTAGGTTTTCATCAGAATAACCGCTGCGTGGCCCTTTTTCATACAAATCTTATTTTTTTTATCAAGATAACTGCAGCGTGGTTCTTTTCATACAAAACTAAAATTTGTTATCAGGATCATCGCGGCGTGGCCCTCTTCATACAAATCTTATTTTTTTATCAGGATATCAGAAGCGTGGTTCTTTTCATACAAAACTTAAATTTGTTATTAGTTTAACCGCTGAATGTCCCTTTTCCATACATTTTTTTTTTGTTTTATCAGGATAACTGCCGCGTGGTTCTTTTCATACAAAACTTAAATTTGTTATCAGTTTATCCGCTGAATGGACCTTTTCATACAAATTTTATTTTGTTATCAGGATAACCGCCGCGTGGCTCTTTTTCATACAAATCTTAAATTTGTTATCAGTATAACCACTGAATGGCCCTTTTCATACAAATTTTAGGTTTTTATCAGGATAACTGCTGTGTGGCCCTTTTTCATACAAATCTTATTTTTTTATCAGGATTACTGCAGCGTGGTTCTTTTCATACAAAACTTAAATTTGTTATTACTTTAACCGCTGAATGTCCTTTTTCCATATAAATCTTTTTTTGTTTTATCAGGATAACTGCAGTGTGGTTCTTTTCATACAAAACTAAAATTTGTTATCAGTATTACCGCTGAATGGCCCTTTTCTTACAAATTTAAATTTGTTATCAGGATATTCGCCGCGTGGCCCTTTTCATACAAAATTAAATTCGTTATCAGGATATTTGCTGCGTGGCCCTTTTCATTCAAATTTAAAATTGTTATCAGGATAACCGCCACGTGGCCCTTTTCATACAAATCTTTTTTTTATCAGGATAACTGCTGCGTGGTTCTTTTCATACAAAACTAAAATTTGTTATCAGTATAACCGCTGATTGGCCGATTTCATACAAATTTAAAATTGTTATCAGGATATCCGCTGCGTGGCCCTTTTCATACAATTAGTAAATTTGTTATCAGGGTTATCGCGGCGTACCCTTCTTCATACAAAACTTAATTTTTTTATCAGGATAACCGCTGCGTGGCCCTTTTTCATTCAAATCTTAAATTTGTTATCAGTATAACCACTGAATGGCCCTTTTTCATGCAATTTTTTTTTATCAGGATAACTGCAGCTTGGTTCTTTTCATACAAAACTCAAATTTGTTATCAGGATAATCGCGGCGTGGCCCTTTTCATACAAATCTTATATTTTTTATCAGGATATCAGAAGCGTGGTTCTTTTCATACAAAACTTAAATTTTGTTATTAGTATAACCGCTGAATGTCTCTTTTCCATACAAATCTTTTTTTGTTTTATCAGGATAACTGCAGCTTGGTTCTTTTTTCATACAAATCTTTTTTTTTATCAGGATAACCGCTGCGTGGCCCTTTTTCATACAAATCTTATTTTTTTTATCAGGATAACCGCCGCGTGGCCCTTTTCATACAAATCTAAAATTTATTATCAGTATAACCGCTGAATGGCCCTTTTCAAACAAATTTTAATTTGTTTTCAGGATAACCGCCGCGTGGCCCTTTTAATTAAAATCATAAATTTGTTATCTGGGTTATCGCGGCGTACCCTTCTTCATACAAAACTAAATTTTTTTATCAGGATAACCGCTGCGTGGCCCTTTTTCATACAAATCTTAAATTTGTTATCAAGATAACCGCTGCGTAGCCCTTTTCATACAAATTTAAGGTTTTTATCAGGATAACTGTTGCGTGGCCCTTTTCATGAAGAACTTAATTTTTTTATCAGGATAACTGCTTCGTGGCCCTTTTCATGCAGAACTTAATTTTTTTATCAGGATTTTTCATACAAATCTTAAATTTGTTATCAAGATAACCGCTGCGTGGCCCTTTTCATACAAAACTTAATTTTTTTATCAGAATAACCGCTGCGTGGCCCTTTACATACAAATTTAAGGTTTTTATCAGGATAACTGCTTCGAGGCCCTTTTCATGCAGAACTTAATTTTTTTATCAGGATAACCGCTGCGTGGCCCTTTTCATACAAATTTTAATTTGTTATCAGGATAACCGCCACATTGCCCTTTTCATATAAATCTTTTTTTTTATCAAGATAACTGCTGCCTGGTTCTTTTCATACAAAACTAAAATTTGTTATCAGTATAACCGCTGATTGGCCGATTTCATACAAATTTAAAATTGTTTTTAGGATAACCGCTGCGTGGCCCTTTTCATACAAATTTAAGGTTTTTATCAGGATAACTGCTTCGAGGCCCTTTTCATGCAGAACTTAATTTTTTTATCAGGATAACCGTTGCGTGGCCCTTTTTCATACAAATCTTATTTTTTTAATCAGGATAACCGCCGCGTGGCCCTTTTCATACAAATCTAATTTTTTTTATCAGGATATCAGCAGCGTGGTTCTTTTCATACAAAACTTAAATTTTTTATTAGTATAACCGCTGAATGTCCCTTTTCCATACAAATCTTTTTTTTTTATCAGGATAACCGCTGCGTGGCCCTTTTTCATACAAATCTAATTTTTTTTATCAGGATAACCGCCGCGTGGCCCTTTTTATACAAATCTTATTTTTTTTATCAGGATATCAGCAGCGTGGTTCTTTTCATACTAAACTAAAATTTGTTATCAGTATAACCGCTGCGTGGCCCTTTTACATACAAATCTTATTTTTTTATCAGGATGTCAGCAGCGTGGTTCTTTTCATACAAAACTTAAATTTGTTATGAGAATAACAGCTGAATGTCCCTTTTCCATACAAATCTTTTTTTTTTATCAGGATAACTGCAGCGTGGTTCTTTTCATACAAAACTAAAATTTGTTATCAGTATAACCGCTGAATGGCCCTTTTCATACAAATTTTAATTTGTTATCAGGATAACCGCTGCGTGGCCCTTTTCATACAAATCGTAAATTTGTTATCTAGGTTATCGCGGCGTACCCTTCTTCATAGAAATTTTTTTTTTTTATCAGGATAACTGCTGCGTGGCCCTTTTCATGCAGAACAAAAAAAATTTATCAGAATAACCGCTGCGTGGCCCTTTTTCATACAAATCTTATTTTTTTATCAGGATAACTGCAGGGTGGTTCTTTTCATACAAAACTTAAATTTGTTATAAGGATAATCGCGGCGTGGCCCTTTTCATACAAATCTATTTCTTTTTTATCAGGCTATCAGCAGCTTGGTTCTTTTCATACAAATCTTAAATTTGTTATCAGTATAACCCCTAAATGGACATTTTCATACAAATTTTAGGTTTTTATCAGGATAACCGCTGCGTGGCCCTTTTCATACAAAATTAAATTCGTTATCAGGAGATTAGCTGCATGGCCCTTTTCATACAAATTTTAATTTGTTATCAGGATAACCGCCACATTGCCCTTTTCATACAAATCTTTTTTTTTATCAAGATAACTGCTGCCTGGTTCTTTTCATACAAAACTAAAATTTGTTATCAGTATAACCGCTGATTGGCCGATTTCATACAAATTTAAAATTGTTTTTAGGATAACCGCTGCGTGGCCCTTTTCATACAAATCGTAAATTTGTTATCAAGGTTATCGCGGCGTACCCTTTTTCATCCAATTTTTTTTTATCAGGATAACCGCTGCGTGGCCCTTTTTCATACAAATCTTAAATTTGTTATCAGTTTAACCGCTGAATGGCCCATTTCATACAAATTTTAGGTTTTCATCAGAATAACCGCTGCGTGGCCCTTTTTCATACAAATCTTATTTTTTTTATCAAGATAACTGCAGCGTGGTTCTTTTCATACAAAACTAAAATTTGTTATCAGGATCATCGCGGCGTGGCCCACTTCATACAAATCTTATTTTTTTATCAGGATATCAGAAGCGTGGTTCTTTTCATACAAAACTTAAATTTGTTATTAGTTTAACCGCTGAATGTCCCTTTTCCATACATTTTTTTTTTGTTTTATCAGGATAACTGCAGCGTGGTTCTTTTCATACAAAACTTAAATTTGTTATCAGTTTATCCGCTGAATGGACCTTTTCATACAAATTTTATTTTGTTATCAGGATAACCGCCGCGTGGCTCTTTTTCATACAAATCTTAAATTTGTTATCAGTATAACCACTGAATGGCCCTTTTCATACAAATTTTAGGTTTTAATCAGGATAACCGCCGCGTGGCCCTTTTCATACAAATCTAATTTTTTTTTATCAGGATATCAGCAGCGTGGTTCTTTTCATACAAAACTTAAATTTTTTATTAGTATAACCGCTGAATGTCCCTTTTCCATACAAATCTTTTTTTTTATCAGGATAACCGCTGCGTGGCCCTTTTTCATACAAATCTAATTTTTTTTATCAGGATAACCGCCGCGTGGCCCTTTTTATACAAATCTTATTTTTTTTATCAGGATATCAGCAGCGTGGTTCTTTTCATACTAAACTAAAATTTGTTATCAGTATAACCGCTGCGTGGCCCTTTTACATACAAATCTTATTTTTTTATCAGGATGTCAGCAGCGTGGTTCTTTTCATACAAAACTTAAATTTGTTATGAGAATAACAGCTGAATGTCCCTTTTCCATACAAATCTTTTTTTTTTATCAGGATAACTGCAGCGTGGTTCTTTTCATACAAAACTAAAATTTGTTATCAGTATAACCGCTGAATGGCCCTTTTCATACAAATCGTAAATTTGTTATCAAGGTTATCGCGGCGTACCCTTCTTCATAGAAATTTTTTTTTTATCAGGATAACTGCTGCGTGGCCCTTTTCATGCAGAACAAAAAAAATTTATCAGAATAACCGCTGCGTGGCCCTTTTTCATACAAATCTTATTTTTTTATCAGGATAACTGCAGGGTGGTTCTTTTCATACAAAACTTAAATTTGTTATAAGGATAATCGCGGCGTGGCCCTTTTCATACAAATCTATTTCTTTTTTATCAGGCTATCAGCAGCTTGGTTCTTTTCATACAAATCTTAAATTTGTTATCAGTATAACCCCTAAATGGACATTTTCATACAAATTTTAGGTTTTTATCAGGATAACCGCTGCGTGGCCCTTTTCATACAAAATTAAATTCGTTATCAGGAGATTAGCTGCGTGGCCCTTTTCATACAAATTTTAATTTGTTATCAGGATAACCGCCACATTGCCCTTTTCATACAAATCTTTTTTTTTATCAAGATAACTGCTGCCTGGTTCTTTTCATACAAAACTAAAATTTGTTATCAGTATAACCGCTGATTGGCCGATTTCATACAAATTTAAAATTGTTTTTAGGATAACCGCTGCGTGGCCCTTTTCATACAAATCGTAAATTTGTTATCAAGGTTATCGCGGCGTACCCTTTTTCATCCAATTTTTTTTTTATCAGGATAACCGCTGCGTGGCCCTTTTTCATACAAATCTTAAATTTGTTATCAGTTTAACCGCTGAATGGCCCATTTCATACAAATTTTAGGTTTTCATCAGAATAACCGCTGCGTGGCCCTTTTTCATACAAATCTTATTTTTTTTATCAAGATAACTGCAGCGTGGTTCTTTTCATACAAAACTAAAATTTGTTATCAGGATCATCGCGGCGTGGCCCTCTTCATACAAATCTTATTTTTTTATCAGGATATCAGAAGCGTGGTTCTTTTCATACAAAACTTAAATTTGTTATTAGTTTAACCGCTAAATGTCCCTTTTCCATACATTTTTTTTTTTGTTTTATCAGGATAACTGCAGCGTGGTTCTTTTCATACAAAACTAAAATTTGTTATCAGGATAATCGCGGCGTGGCCCTCTTCATACAAATCTTATTTTTTTTCTCAGGAAATCAGAAGCGTGTTTCTTTTCATACAAAACTTAAATTTGTTATTACTATAACCGCTGAATGTCCTTTTTCCATATAAATCTTTTTTTGTTTTATCAGGATAACTGCAGCGTGGTTCTTTTCATACAAAACTAAAATTTGTTATCAGTATTACCGCTGAATGGCCCTTTTCTTACAAATTTAAATTTGTTATCAGGATATTCGCCGCGTGGCCCTTTTCATACAAAATTAAATTCGTTATCAGGATATTTGCTGCGTGGCCCTTTTCATTCAAATTTAAAATTGTTATCAGGATAACCGCCACGTGGCCCTTTTCATACAAATCTTTTTTTTATCAGGATAACTGCTGCGTGGTTCTTTTCATACAAAACTAAAATTTGTTATCAGTATAACCGCTGATTGGCCGATTTCATACAAATTTAAAATTGTTATCAGGATATCCGCTGCGTGGCCCTTTTCATACAATTAGTAAATTTGTTATCAGGGTTATCGCGGCGTACCCTTCTTCATACAAAACTTAATTTTTTTATCAGGATAACCGCTGCGTGGTCCTTTTTCATTCAAATCTTTAATTTGTTATCAGTATAACCACTGAATGGCCCTTTTTCATGCAATTTTTTTTTATCAGGATAACTGCAGCTTGGTTCTTTTCATACAAAACTCAAATTTGTTATCAGGATAATCGCGGCGTGGCCCTTTTCATACAAATCTTATTTTTTTTATCAGGATATCAGAAGCGTGGTTCTTTTCATACAAAACTTAAATTTTGTTATTAGTATAACCGCTGAATGTCTCTTTTCCATACAAATCTTTTTTTGTTTTATCAGGATAACTGCAGCTTGGTTCTTTTTTCATACAAATCTTTTTTTTTATCAGGATAACCGCTGCGTGGCCCTTTTTCATACAAATCTTATTTTTTTTATCAGGATAACTGCTTCGTGGCCCTTTTCATGCAGAACTTAATTTTTTTATCAGGATTTTTCATACAAATCTTAAATTTGTTATCAAGATAACCGCTGCGTGGCCCTTTTCATACAAAACTTAATTTTTTTATCAGAATAACCGCTGCGTGGCCCTTTACATACAAATTTAAGGTTTTTATCAGGATAACTGCTTCGAGGCCCTTTTCATGCAGAACTTAATTTTTTTATCAGGATAACCGTTGCGTGGCCCTTTTTCATACAAATCTTATTTTTTTAATCAGGATAACCGCCGCGTGGCCCTTTTCATACAAATCTAATTTTTTTTATCAGGATATCAGCAGCGTGGTTCTTTTCATACAAAACTTAAATTTTTTATTAGTATAACCGCTGAATGTCCCTTTTCCATACAAATCTTTTTTTTTTATCAGGATAACCGCTGCGTGGCCCTTTTTCATACAAATCTAATTTTTTTTATCAGGATAACCGCCGCGTGGCCCTTTTTATACAAATCTTATTTTTTTTATCAGGATATCAGCAGCGTGGTTCTTTTCATACTAAACTAAAATTTGTTATCAGTATAACCGCTGCGTGGCCCTTTTACATACAAATCTTATTTTTTTATCAGGATGTCAGCAGCGTGGTTCTTTTCATACAAAACTTAAATTTGTTATGAGAATAACAGCTGAATGTCCCTTTTCAATACAAATCTTTTTTTTTATCAGGATAACTGCAGCGTGGTTCTTTTCATACAAAACTAAAAATTTTTATCAGTATAACCGCTGATTGGCCGATTTCATACAAATTTAAAATTGTTATCAGGATATCCGCTGCGTGGCCCTTTTCATACAATTAGTAAATTTGTTATCAGGGTTATCGCGGCGTACCCTTCTTCATACAAAACTTAATTTTTTTATCAGGATAACCGCTGCGTGGCCCTTTTTCATACAAATCTTATTTTTTTATCAGGATAACTGCTTCGTGGCCCTTTTCATGCAGAACTTAATTTTTTTATCAGGATTTTTCATACAAATCTTAAATTTGTTATCAAGATAACCGCTGCGTGGCCCTTTTCATACAAAACTTAATTTTTTTATCAGAATAACCGCTGCGTGGCCCTTTACATACAAATTTTAGGTTTTTATCAGGATAACCGCTGCGTGGCCCTTTTCATACAAAATTAAATTCGTTATCAGGAGATTAGCTGCGTGGCCCTTTTCATACAAATTTTAATTTGTTATCAGGATAACCGCCACATTGCCCTTTTCAAACAAATCTTTTTTTTTATCAAGATAACTGCTAGCTGGTTCTTTTCATACAAAACTAAAATTTGTTATCAGTATAACCGCTGATTGGCCGATTTCATACAAATTTAAAATTGTTTTTAGGATAACCGCTGCGTGGCCCTTTTCATACAAATTTAAGGTTTTTATCAGGATAACTGCTTCGAGGCCCTTTTCATGCAGAACTTAATTTTTTTATCAGGATAACCGTTGCGTGGCCCTTTTTCATACAAATCTTATTTTTTTAATCAGGATAACCGCCGCGTGGCCCTTTTCATACAAATCTAATTTTTTTTATCAGGATATCAGCAGCGTGGTTCTTTTCATACAAAACTTAAATTTTTTATTAGTATAACCGCTGAATGTCCCTTTTCCATACAAATCTTTTTTTTTTATCAGGATAACCGCTGCGTGGCCCTTTTTCATACAAATCTAATTTTTTTTATCAGGATAACCGCCGCGTGGCCCTTTTTATACAAATCTTATTTTTTTTATCAGGATATCAGCAGCGTGGTTCTTTTCATACTAAACTAAAATTTGTTATCAGTATAACCGCTGCGTGGCCCTTTTACATACAAATCTTATTTTTTTATCAGGATGTCAGCAGCGTGGTTCTTTTCATACAAAACTTAAATTTGTTATGAGAATAACAGCTGAATGTCCCTTTTCCATACAAATCTTTTTTTTTTATCAGGATAACTGCAGCGTGGTTCTTTTCATACAAAACTAAAATTTGTTATCAGTATAACCGCTGAATGGCCCTTTTCATACAAATTTTAATTTGTTATCAGGATAACCGCTGCGTGGCCCTTTTCATACAAATCGTAAATTTGTTATCTAGGTTATCGCGGCGTACCCTTCTTCATAGAAATTTTTTTTTTATCAGGATAACTGCTGCGTGGCCCTTTTCATGCAGAACAAAAAAAATTTATCAGAATAACCGCTGCGTGGCCCTTTTTCATACAAATCTTATTTTTTTATCAGGATAACTGCAGGGTGGTTCTTTTCATACAAAACTTAAATTTGTTATAAGGATAATCGCGGCGTGGCCCTTTTCATACAAATCTATTTCTTTTTTATCAGGCTATCAGCAGCTTGGTTCTTTTCATACAAATCTTAAATTTGTTATCAGTATAACCCCTAAATGGACATTTTCATACAAATTTTAGGTTTTTATCAGGATAACCGCTGCGTGGCCCTTTTCATACAAAATTAAATTCGTTATCAGGAGATTAGCTGCGTGGCCCTTTTCATACAAATTTTAATTTGTTATCAGGATAACCGCCACATTGCCCTTTTCATACAAATCTTTTTTTTTATCAAGATAACTGCTGCCTGGTTCTTTTCATACAAAACTAAAATTTGTTATCAGTATAACCGCTGATTGGCCGATTTCATACAAATTTAAAATTGTTTTTAGGATAACCGCTGCGTGGCCCTTTTCATACAAATCGTAAATTTGTTATCAAGGTTATCGCGGCGTACCCTTTTTCATCCAATTTTTTTTTTATCAGGATAACCGCTGCGTGGCCCTTTTTCATACAAATCTTAAATTTGTTATCAGTTTAACCGCTGAATGGCCCATTTCATACAAATTTTAGGTTTTCATCAGAATAACCGCTGCGTGGCCCTTTTTCATACAAATCTTATTTTTTTTATCAAGATAACTGCAGCGTGGTTCTTTTCATACAAAACTAAAATTTGTTATCAGGATCATCGCGGCGTGGCCCTCTTCATACAAATCTTATTTTTTTATCAGGATATCAGAAGCGTGGTTCTTTTCATACAAAACTTAAATTTGTTATTAGTTTAACCGCTGAATGTCCCTTTTCCATACATTTTTTTTTTGTTTTATCAGGATAACTGCCGCGTGGTTCTTTTCATACAAAACTTAAATTTGTTATCAGTTTATCCGCTGAATGGACCTTTTCATACAAATTTTATTTTGTTATCAGGATAACCGCCGCGTGGCTCTTTTTCATACAAATCTTAAATTTGTTATCAGTATAACCACTGAATGGCCCTTTTCATACAAATTTTAGGTTTTTATCAGGATAACTGCTGTGTGGCCCTTTTTCATACAAATCTTATTTTTTTATCAGGATTACTGCAGCGTGGTTCTTTTCATACAAAACTTAAATTTGTTATTACTTTAACCGCTGAATGTCCTTTTTCCATATAAATCTTTTTTTATTTTATCAGGATAACTGCAGTGTGGTTCTTTTCATACAAAACTAAAATTTGTTATCAGTATTACCGCTGAATGGCCCTTTTCTTACAAATTTAAATTTGTTATCAGGATATTCGCCGCGTGGCCCTTTTCATACAAAATTAAATTCGTTATCAGGATATTTGCTGCGTGGCCCTTTTCATTCAAATTTAAAATTGTTATCAGGATAACCGCCACGTGGCCCTTTTCATACAAATCTTTTTTTTATCAGGATAACTGCTGCGTGGTTCTTTTCATACAAAACTAAAATTTGTTATCAGTATAACCGCTGATTGGCCGATTTCATACAAATTTAAAATTGTTATCAGGATATCCGCTGCGTGGCCCTTTTCATACAATTAGTAAATTTGTTATCAGGGTTATCGCGGCGTACCCTTCTTCATACAAAACTTAATTTTTTTATCAGGATAACCGCTGCGTGGCCCTTTTTCATTCAAATCTTAAATTTGTTATCAGTATAACCACTGAATGGCCCTTTTTCATGCAATTTTTTTTTATCAGGATAACTGCAGCTTGGTTCTTTTCATACAAAACTCAAATTTGTTATCAGGATAATCGCGGCGTGGCCCTTTTCATACAAATCTTATATTTTTTATCAGGATATCAGAAGCGTGGTTCTTTTCATACAAAACTTAAATTTTGTTATTAGTATAACCGCTGAATGTCTCTTTTCCATACAAATCTTTTTTTGTTTTATCAGGATAACTGCAGCTTGGTTCTTTTTTCATACAAATCTTTTTTTTTATCAGGATAACCGCTGCGTGGCCCTTTTTCATACAAATCTTATTTTTTTTATCAGGATAACCGCCGCGTGGCCCTTTTCATACAAATCTAAAATTTATTATCAGTATAACCGCTGAATGGCCCTTTTCAAACAAATTTTAATTTGTTTTCAGGATAACCGCCGCGTGGCCCTTTTAATTAAAATCATAAATTTGTTATCTGGGTTATCGCGGCGTACCCTTCTTCATACAAAACTAAATTTTTTTATCAGGATAACCGCTGCGTGGCCCTTTTTCATACAAATCTTAAATTTGTTATCAAGATAACCGCTGCGTAGCCCTTTTCATACAAATTTAAGGTTTTTATCAGGATAACTGTTGCGTGGCCCTTTTCATGAAGAACTTAATTTTTTTATCAGGATAACTGCTTCGTGGCCCTTTTCATGCAGAACTTAATTTTTTTATCAGGATTTTTCATACAAATCTTAAATTTGTTATCAAGATAACCGCTGCGTGGCCCTTTTCATACAAAACTTAATTTTTTTATCAGAATAACCGCTGCGTGGCCCTTTACATACAAATTTAAGGTTTTTATCAGGATAACTGCTTCGAGGCCCTTTTCATGCAGAACTTAATTTTTTTATCAGGATAACCGCTGCGTGGCCCTTTTCATACAAATTTTAATTTGTTATCAGGATAACCGCCACATTGCCCTTTTCATATAAATCTTTTTTTTTATCAAGATAACTGCTGCCTGGTTCTTTTCATACAAAACTAAAATTTGTTATCAGTATAACCGCTGATTGGCCGATTTCATACAAATTTAAAATTGTTTTTAGGATAACCGCTGCGTGGCCCTTTTCATACAAATTTAAGGTTTTTATCAGGATAACTGCTTCGAGGCCCTTTTCATGCAGAACTTAATTTTTTTATCAGGATAACCGTTGCGTGGCCCTTTTTCATACAAATCTTATTTTTTTAATCAGGATAACCGCCGCGTGGCCCTTTTCATACAAATCTAATTTTTTTTATCAGGATATCAGCAGCGTGGTTCTTTTCATACAAAACTTAAATTTTTTATTAGTATAACCGCTGAATGTCCCTTTTCCATACAAATCTTTTTTTTTTATCAGGATAACCGCTGCGTGGCCCTTTTTCATACAAATCTAATTTTTTTTATCAGGATAACCGCCGCGTGGCCCTTTTTATACAAATCTTATTTTTTTTATCAGGATATCAGCAGCGTGGTTCTTTTCATACTAAACTAAAATTTGTTATCAGTATAACCGCTGCGTGGCCCTTTTACATACAAATCTTATTTTTTTATCAGGATGTCAGCAGCGTGGTTCTTTTCATACAAAACTTAAATTTGTTATGAGAATAACAGCTGAATGTCCCTTTTCCATACAAATCTTTTTTTTTTATCAGGATAACTGCAGCGTGGTTCTTTTCATACAAAACTAAAATTTGTTATCAGTATAACCGCTGAATGGCCCTTTTCATACAAATTTTAATTTGTTATCAGGATAACCGCTGCGTGGCCCTTTTCATACAAATCGTAAATTTGTTATCTAGGTTATCGCGGCGTACCCTTCTTCATAGAAATTTTTTTTTTTTATCAGGATAACTGCTGCGTGGCCCTTTTCATGCAGAACAAAAAAAAATTATCAGAATAACCGCTGCGTGGCCCTTTTTCATACAAATCTTATTTTTTTATCAGGATAACTGCAGGGTGGTTCTTTTCATACAAAACTTAAATTTGTTATAAGGATAATCGCGGCGTGGCCCTTTTCATACAAATCTATTTCTTTTTTATCAGGCTATCAGCAGCTTGGTTCTTTTCATACAAATCTTAAATTTGTTATCAGTATAACCCCTAAATGGACATTTTCATACAAATTTTAGGTTTTTATCAGGATAACCGCTGCGTGGCCCTTTTCATACAAAATTAAATTCGTTATCAGGAGATTAGCTGCATGGCCCTTTTCATACAAATTTTAATTTGTTATCAGGATAACCGCCACATTGCCCTTTTCATACAAATCTTTTTTTTTATCAAGATAACTGCTGCCTGGTTCTTTTCATACAAAACTAAAATTTGTTATCAGTATAACCGCTGATTGGCCGATTTCATACAAATTTAAAATTGTTTTTAGGATAACCGCTGCGTGGCCCTTTTCATACAAATCGTAAATTTGTTATCAAGGTTATCGCGGCGTACCCTTTTTCATCCAATTTTTTTTTTATCAGGATAACCGCTGCGTGGCCCTTTTTCATACAAATCTTAAATTTGTTATCAGTTTAACCGCTGAATGGCCCATTTCATACAAATTTTAGGTTTTCATCAGAATAACCGCTGCGTGGCCCTTTTTCATACAAATCTTATTTTTTTTATCAAGATAACTGCAGCGTGGTTCTTTTCATACAAAACTAAAATTTGTTATCAGGATCATCGCGGCGTGGCCCTCTTCATACAAATCTTATTTTTTTATCAGGATATCAGAAGCGTGGTTCTTTTCATACAAAACTTAAATTTGTTATTAGTTTAACCGCTAAATGTCCCTTTTCCATACATTTTTTTTTTTGTTTTATCAGGATAACTGCAGCGTGGTTCTTTTCATACAAAACTAAAATTTGTTATCAGGATAATCGCGGCGTGGCCCTCTTCATACAAATCTTATTTTTTTTCTCAGGAAATCAGAAGCGTGTTTCTTTTCATACAAAACTTAAATTTGTTATTACTATAACCGCTGAATGTCCTTTTTCCATATAAATCTTTTTT
Organism: Hesperophylax magnus; assembly: GCA_026573805.1. Taxonomy (NCBI): domain Eukaryota; kingdom Metazoa; phylum Arthropoda; class Insecta; order Trichoptera; family Limnephilidae; genus Hesperophylax; species Hesperophylax magnus. Next base: position 69,617 of record JAIUSX010000191.1, on the reverse strand, counting down.
TGTTTTATCAGGATAACTGCAGCGTGGTTCTTTTCATACAAAACTAAAATTTGTTATCAGTATTACCGCTGAATGGCCCTTTTCTTACAAATTTAAATTTGTTATCAGGATATTCGCCGCGTGGCCCTTTTCATACAAAATTAAATTCGTTATCAGGATATTTGCTGCGTGGCCCTTTTCATTCAAATTTAAAATTGTTATCAGGATAACCGCCACGTGGCCCTTTTCATACAAATCTTTTTTTTATCAGGATAACTGCTGCGTGGTTCTTTTCATACAAAACTAAAATTTGTTATCAGTATAACCGCTGATTGGCCGATTTCATACAAATTTAAAATTGTTATCAGGATATCCGCTGCGTGGCCCTTTTCATACAATTAGTAAATTTGTTATCAGGGTTATCGCGGCGTACCCTTCTTCATACAAAACTTAATTTTTTTATCAGGATAACCGCTGCGTGGCCCTTTTTCATTCAAATCTTTAATTTGTTATCAGTATAACCACTGAATGGCCCTTTTTCATGCAATTTTTTTTTATCAGGATAACTGCAGCTTGGTTCTTTTCATACAAAACTCAAATTTGTTATCAGGATAATCGCGGCGTGGCCCTTTTCATACAAATCTTATTTTTTTTATCAGGATATCAGAAGCGTGGTTCTTTTCATACAAAACTTAAATTTTGTTATTAGTATAACCGCTGAATGTCTCTTTTCCATACAAATCTTTTTTTGTTTTATCAGGATAACTGCAGCTTGGTTCTTTTTTCATACAAATCTTTTTTTTTATCAGGATAACCGCTGCGTGGCCCTTTTTCATACAAATCTTATTTTTTTTATCAGGATAACTGCTTCGTGGCCCTTTTCATGCAGAACTTAATTTTTTTATCAGGATTTTTCATACAAATCTTAAATTTGTTATCAAGATAACCGCTGCGTGGCCCTTTTCATACAAAACTTAATTTTTTTATCAGAATAACCGCTGCGTGGCCCTTTACATACAAATTTAAGGTTTTTATCAGGATAACTGCTTCGAGGCCCTTTTCATGCAGAACTTAATTTTTTTATCAGGATAACCGTTGCGTGGCCCTTTTTCATACAAATCTTATTTTTTTAATCAGGATAACCGCCGCGTGGCCCTTTTCATACAAATCTAATTTTTTTTATCAGGATATCAGCAGCGTGGTTCTTTTCATACAAAACTTAAATTTTTTATTAGTATAACCGCTGAATGTCCCTTTTCCATACAAATCTTTTTTTTTTATCAGGATAACCGCTGCGTGGCCCTTTTTCATACAAATCTAATTTTTTTTATCAGGATAACCGCCGCGTGGCCCTTTTTATACAAATCTTATTTTTTTTATCAGGATATCAGCAGCGTGGTTCTTTTCATACTAAACTAAAATTTGTTATCAGTATAACCGCTGCGTGGCCCTTTTACATACAAATCTTATTTTTTTATCAGGATGTCAGCAGCGTGGTTCTTTTCATACAAAACTTAAATTTGTTATGAGAATAACAGCTGAATGTCCCTTTTCAATACAAATCTTTTTTTTTATCAGGATAACTGCAGCGTGGTTCTTTTCATACAAAACTAAAAATTTTTATCAGTATAACCGCTGATTGGCCGATTTCATACAAATTTAAAATTGTTATCAGGATATCCGCTGCGTGGCCCTTTTCATACAATTAGTAAATTTGTTATCAGGGTTATCGCGGCGTACCCTTCTTCATACAAAACTTAATTTTTTTATCAGGATAACCGCTGCGTGGCCCTTTTTCATACAAATCTTATTTTTTTATCAGGATAACTGCTTCGTGGCCCTTTTCATGCAGAACTTAATTTTTTTATCAGGATTTTTCATACAAATCTTAAATTTGTTATCAAGATAACCGCTGCGTGGCCCTTTTCATACAAAACTTAATTTTTTTATCAGAATAACCGCTGCGTGGCCCTTTACATACAAATTTTAGGTTTTTATCAGGATAACCGCTGCGTGGCCCTTTTCATACAAAATTAAATTCGTTATCAGGAGATTAGCTGCGTGGCCCTTTTCATACAAATTTTAATTTGTTATCAGGATAACCGCCACATTGCCCTTTTCAAACAAATCTTTTTTTTTATCAAGATAACTGCTAGCTGGTTCTTTTCATACAAAACTAAAATTTGTTATCAGTATAACCGCTGATTGGCCGATTTCATACAAATTTAAAATTGTTTTTAGGATAACCGCTGCGTGGCCCTTTTCATACAAATTTAAGGTTTTTATCAGGATAACTGCTTCGAGGCCCTTTTCATGCAGAACTTAATTTTTTTATCAGGATAACCGTTGCGTGGCCCTTTTTCATACAAATCTTATTTTTTTAATCAGGATAACCGCCGCGTGGCCCTTTTCATACAAATCTAATTTTTTTTATCAGGATATCAGCAGCGTGGTTCTTTTCATACAAAACTTAAATTTTTTATTAGTATAACCGCTGAATGTCCCTTTTCCATACAAATCTTTTTTTTTTATCAGGATAACCGCTGCGTGGCCCTTTTTCATACAAATCTAATTTTTTTTATCAGGATAACCGCCGCGTGGCCCTTTTTATACAAATCTTATTTTTTTTATCAGGATATCAGCAGCGTGGTTCTTTTCATACTAAACTAAAATTTGTTATCAGTATAACCGCTGCGTGGCCCTTTTACATACAAATCTTATTTTTTTATCAGGATGTCAGCAGCGTGGTTCTTTTCATACAAAACTTAAATTTGTTATGAGAATAACAGCTGAATGTCCCTTTTCCATACAAATCTTTTTTTTTTATCAGGATAACTGCAGCGTGGTTCTTTTCATACAAAACTAAAATTTGTTATCAGTATAACCGCTGAATGGCCCTTTTCATACAAATTTTAATTTGTTATCAGGATAACCGCTGCGTGGCCCTTTTCATACAAATCGTAAATTTGTTATCTAGGTTATCGCGGCGTACCCTTCTTCATAGAAATTTTTTTTTTTATCAGGATAACTGCTGCGTGGCCCTTTTCATGCAGAACAAAAAAAATTTATCAGAATAACCGCTGCGTGGCCCTTTTTCATACAAATCTTATTTTTTTATCAGGATAACTGCAGGGTGGTTCTTTTCATACAAAACTTAAATTTGTTATAAGGATAATCGCGGCGTGGCCCTTTTCATACAAATCTATTTCTTTTTTATCAGGCTATCAGCAGCTTGGTTCTTTTCATACAAATCTTAAATTTGTTATCAGTATAACCCCTAAATGGACATTTTCATACAAATTTTAGGTTTTTATCAGGATAACCGCTGCGTGGCCCTTTTCATACAAAATTAAATTCGTTATCAGGAGATTAGCTGCGTGGCCCTTTTCATACAAATTTTAATTTGTTATCAGGATAACCGCCACATTGCCCTTTTCATACAAATCTTTTTTTTTATCAAGATAACTGCTGCCTGGTTCTTTTCATACAAAACTAAAATTTGTTATCAGTATAACCGCTGATTGGCCGATTTCATACAAATTTAAAATTGTTTTTAGGATAACCGCTGCGTGGCCCTTTTCATACAAATCGTAAATTTGTTATCAAGGTTATCGCGGCGTACCCTTTTTCATCCAATTTTTTTTTTATCAGGATAACCGCTGCGTGGCCCTTTTTCATACAAATCTTAAATTTGTTATCAGTTTAACCGCTGAATGGCCCATTTCATACAAATTTTAGGTTTTCATCAGAATAACCGCTGCGTGGCCCTTTTTCATACAAATCTTATTTTTTTTATCAAGATAACTGCAGCGTGGTTCTTTTCATACAAAACTAAAATTTGTTATCAGGATCATCGCGGCGTGGCCCTCTTCATACAAATCTTATTTTTTTATCAGGATATCAGAAGCGTGGTTCTTTTCATACAAAACTTAAATTTGTTATTAGTTTAACCGCTGAATGTCCCTTTTCCATACATTTTTTTTTTGTTTTATCAGGATAACTGCCGCGTGGTTCTTTTCATACAAAACTTAAATTTGTTATCAGTTTATCCGCTGAATGGACCTTTTCATACAAATTTTATTTTGTTATCAGGATAACCGCCGCGTGGCTCTTTTTCATACAAATCTTAAATTTGTTATCAGTATAACCACTGAATGGCCCTTTTCATACAAATTTTAGGTTTTTATCAGGATAACTGCTGTGTGGCCCTTTTTCATACAAATCTTATTTTTTTATCAGGATTACTGCAGCGTGGTTCTTTTCATACAAAACTTAAATTTGTTATTACTTTAACCGCTGAATGTCCTTTTTCCATATAAATCTTTTTTTGTTTTATCAGGATAACTGCAGTGTGGTTCTTTTCATACAAAACTAAAATTTGTTATCAGTATTACCGCTGAATGGCCCTTTTCTTACAAATTTAAATTTGTTATCAGGATATTCGCCGCGTGGCCCTTTTCATACAAAATTAAATTCGTTATCAGGATATTTGCTGCGTGGCCCTTTTCATTCAAATTTAAAATTGTTATCAGGATAACCGCCACGTGGCCCTTTTCATACAAATCTTTTTTTTATCAGGATAACTGCTGCGTGGTTCTTTTCATACAAAACTAAAATTTGTTATCAGTATAACCGCTGATTGGCCGATTTCATACAAATTTAAAATTGTTATCAGGATATCCGCTGCGTGGCCCTTTTCATACAATTAGTAAATTTGTTATCAGGGTTATCGCGGCGTACCCTTCTTCATACAAAACTTAATTTTTTTATCAGGATAACCGCTGCGTGGCCCTTTTTCATTCAAATCTTAAATTTGTTATCAGTATAACCACTGAATGGCCCTTTTTCATGCAATTTTTTTTTATCAGGATAACTGCAGCTTGGTTCTTTTCATACAAAACTCAAATTTGTTATCAGGATAATCGCGGCGTGGCCCTTTTCATACAAATCTTATATTTTTTATCAGGATATCAGAAGCGTGGTTCTTTTCATACAAAACTTAAATTTTGTTATTAGTATAACCGCTGAATGTCTCTTTTCCATACAAATCTTTTTTTGTTTTATCAGGATAACTGCAGCTTGGTTCTTTTTTCATACAAATCTTTTTTTTTATCAGGATAACCGCTGCGTGGCCCTTTTTCATACAAATCTTATTTTTTTTATCAGGATAACCGCCGCGTGGCCCTTTTCATACAAATCTAAAATTTATTATCAGTATAACCGCTGAATGGCCCTTTTCAAACAAATTTTAATTTGTTTTCAGGATAACCGCCGCGTGGCCCTTTTAATTAAAATCATAAATTTGTTATCTGGGTTATCGCGGCGTACCCTTCTTCATACAAAACTAAATTTTTTTATCAGGATAACCGCTGCGTGGCCCTTTTTCATACAAATCTTAAATTTGTTATCAAGATAACCGCTGCGTAGCCCTTTTCATACAAATTTAAGGTTTTTATCAGGATAACTGTTGCGTGGCCCTTTTCATGAAGAACTTAATTTTTTTATCAGGATAACTGCTTCGTGGCCCTTTTCATGCAGAACTTAATTTTTTTATCAGGATTTTTCATACAAATCTTAAATTTGTTATCAAGATAACCGCTGCGTGGCCCTTTTCATACAAAACTTAATTTTTTTATCAGAATAACCGCTGCGTGGCCCTTTACATACAAATTTAAGGTTTTTATCAGGATAACTGCTTCGAGGCCCTTTTCATGCAGAACTTAATTTTTTTATCAGGATAACCGCTGCGTGGCCCTTTTCATACAAATTTTAATTTGTTATCAGGATAACCGCCACATTGCCCTTTTCATATAAATCTTTTTTTTTATCAAGATAACTGCTGCCTGGTTCTTTTCATACAAAACTAAAATTTGTTATCAGTATAACCGCTGATTGGCCGATTTCATACAAATTTAAAATTGTTTTTAGGATAACCGCTGCGTGGCCCTTTTCATACAAATTTAAGGTTTTTATCAGGATAACTGCTTCGAGGCCCTTTTCATGCAGAACTTAATTTTTTTATCAGGATAACCGTTGCGTGGCCCTTTTTCATACAAATCTTATTTTTTTAATCAGGATAACCGCCGCGTGGCCCTTTTCATACAAATCTAATTTTTTTTATCAGGATATCAGCAGCGTGGTTCTTTTCATACAAAACTTAAATTTTTTATTAGTATAACCGCTGAATGTCCCTTTTCCATACAAATCTTTTTTTTTTATCAGGATAACCGCTGCGTGGCCCTTTTTCATACAAATCTAATTTTTTTTATCAGGATAACCGCCGCGTGGCCCTTTTTATACAAATCTTATTTTTTTTATCAGGATATCAGCAGCGTGGTTCTTTTCATACTAAACTAAAATTTGTTATCAGTATAACCGCTGCGTGGCCCTTTTACATACAAATCTTATTTTTTTATCAGGATGTCAGCAGCGTGGTTCTTTTCATACAAAACTTAAATTTGTTATGAGAATAACAGCTGAATGTCCCTTTTCCATACAAATCTTTTTTTTTTATCAGGATAACTGCAGCGTGGTTCTTTTCATACAAAACTAAAATTTGTTATCAGTATAACCGCTGAATGGCCCTTTTCATACAAATCGTAAATTTGTTATCAAGGTTATCGCGGCGTACCCTTCTTCATAGAAATTTTTTTTTTATCAGGATAACTGCTGCGTGGCCCTTTTCATGCAGAACAAAAAAAATTTATCAGAATAACCGCTGCGTGGCCCTTTTTCATACAAATCTTATTTTTTTATCAGGATAACTGCAGGGTGGTTCTTTTCATACAAAACTTAAATTTGTTATAAGGATAATCGCGGCGTGGCCCTTTTCATACAAATCTATTTCTTTTTTATCAGGCTATCAGCAGCTTGGTTCTTTTCATACAAATCTTAAATTTGTTATCAGTATAACCCCTAAATGGACATTTTCATACAAATTTTAGGTTTTTATCAGGATAACCGCTGCGTGGCCCTTTTCATACAAAATTAAATTCGTTATCAGGAGATTAGCTGCGTGGCCCTTTTCATACAAATTTTAATTTGTTATCAGGATAACCGCCACATTGCCCTTTTCATACAAATCTTTTTTTTTATCAAGATAACTGCTGCCTGGTTCTTTTCATACAAAACTAAAATTTGTTATCAGTATAACCGCTGATTGGCCGATTTCATACAAATTTAAAATTGTTTTTAGGATAACCGCTGCGTGGCCCTTTTCATACAAATCGTAAATTTGTTATCAAGGTTATCGCGGCGTACCCTTTTTCATCCAATTTTTTTTTTATCAGGATAACCGCTGCGTGGCCCTTTTTCATACAAATCTTAAATTTGTTATCAGTTTAACCGCTGAATGGCCCATTTCATACAAATTTTAGGTTTTCATCAGAATAACCGCTGCGTGGCCCTTTTTCATACAAATCTTATTTTTTTTATCAAGATAACTGCAGCGTGGTTCTTTTCATACAAAACTAAAATTTGTTATCAGGATCATCGCGGCGTTTCTCTTCATACAAATCTTATTTTTTTATCAGGATATCAGAAGCGTGGTTCTTTTCATACAAAACTTAAATTTGTTATTAGTTTAACCGCTAAATGTCCCTTTTCCATACATTTTTTTTTTTGTTTTATCAGGATAACTGCAGCGTGGTTCTTTTCATACAAAACTAAAATTTGTTATCAGGATAATCGCGGCGTGGCCCTCTTCATACAAATCTTATTTTTTTTCTCAGGAAATCAGAAGCGTGTTTCTTTTCATACAAAACTTAAATTTGTTATTACTATAACCGCTGAATGTCCTTTTTCCATATAAATCTTTTTTTGTTTTATCAGGATAACTGCAGCGTGGTTCTTTTCATACAAAACTAAAATTTGTTATCAGTATTACCGCTGAATGGCCCTTTTCTTACAAATTTAAATTTGTTATCAGGATATTCGCCGCGTGGCCCTTTTCATACAAAATTAAATTCGTTATCAGGATATTTGCTGCGTGGCCCTTTTCATTCAAATTTAAAATTGTTATCAGGATAACCGCCACGTGGCCCTTTTCATACAAATCTTTTTTTTATCAGGATAACTGCTGCGTGGTTCTTTTCATACAAAACTAAAATTTGTTATCAGTATAACCGCTGATTGGCCGATTTCATACAAATTTAAAATTGTTATCAGGATATCCGCTGCGTGGCCCTTTTCATACAATTAGTAAATTTGTTATCAGGGTTATCGCGGCGTACCCTTCTTCATACAAAACTTAATTTTTTTATCAGGATAACCGCTGCGTGGCCCTTTTTCATTCAAATCTTAAATTTGTTATCAGTATAACCACTGAATGGCCCTTTTTCATGCAATTTTTTTTTATCAGGATAACTGCAGCTTGGTTCTTTTCATACAAAACTCAAATTTGTTATCAGGATAATCGCGGCGTGGCCCTTTTCATACAAATCTTATTTTTTTTATCAGGATATCAGTAGCGCGGTTCTTTTCATACAAAACTTAAATTTGTTATTAGTAAAACCGCTGAATGTCCCTTTTCCATAAAAATCTTTTTTTGTTTTACCAGAGTTGAAGATACTACCAGTATCGCCCTGGTGTAAGACCACCATTCAGAATTGAAACGTTGCTCCAAATGGCTTTAGCCGTGTTTAGTGACTAGATCTGAATAGCCAGGTACTTCCCCACCTTCTTCTTTCCCTTCGCCACTTTCCTTCAGCCTCACAACATCCCCCAATTGGGGATGCCATAGTCTCACTGGCTCCAGACGGGAGCAGGTGGGACTCTTGTGAGGTATTCACTATAAAAAAAAAATAAAAATAAAAAATCATCAATCAATCGATAACTGCAGCGTGGTTCTTTTCATACAAAACTAAAATTTGTTATCAGTATAACCGCTGAATGGCCCTTTTCATACAAATTTTAATTTGTTATCAGGATAACCGCCGCGTGGCCCTTTTCCTACAAAAGTTAAATTTGTTATCAGGAAAACCGCTGCGTGGCACTTTTTCATAGAAATCTTAAATTTGTTATCAGGGTTATCGCGGCGTACCCTTCTTCATACAAAACTTATTTTTTTTTATCAGGATAATCGCGGCGTGGCCCTTTTCATACAAATCTTATTTTTTTAACAGGATATCAACAGCGTGGTTCTATTCATACAAAATTTAAATTTGTTATTAGTAAAACCGCTGAATGTCCCTTTTCATACAAATTTAAATTTTTTATCAGGATAACCGCCGCGTGGCCCTTTTCATACAAATCTTAAATTTGTTATCAGGATAATCGCGGTTTGCCCTTTTTCATTCAAATCTTTTTTTTTATCAGGATAACTGCAGCGTGGTTCTTTTCATACAAAACTTAAATTTGTTATCAGTATAATTGCTACGTGGCTCTTTTCATACAAAACTTAAATGTGTTATCAGGATAACCGCTTCATGGCCCTTTTCATACAAAACTTAAATTTGTTATCAGGTGAAAAAATTTGTTAACGGTGAAATAGTTAGCTATGCTGAAGACACAGTTTTACTCTTCAAATCTTAAGATTGGAATAATGTTTATAACATAGCGAATGTGGGAATCTCGCAAGAGAAAACATGGCTAGACTTAAACATACTTACACTTAACATATCTTAGACAAAATTCACAACATACACTATAAATAGGACGGGACAGCCAAAAAACAACACAAACACCATAAAAATATACGAATGTTTTAATCTGCGATTGCTCTCCTCTAGAAAAAACAGAACAAATAAAGTATCTAGGAATCCTAATTGACCATAACCTTAGATGGATACCTCACATCAAACAAATCACAAATAAACTTCTCCAATCAATACACATTTTCCTAAACATAAGAAACACATATAAAAATAACACAATTGAAAACAATATATTTTGCACTTTGCCAATCAATAATAGAATATTATCGAATTTTTGCTTGGGGAGGAGCAACAAACTCGGCTATCAATTACATAGAAACCGCATAGAAAACGATCTTAAAGGTAATACTAAAAAAACATAGACTGACTGATACAGACCAAATATTCAACAGCTGAGACGTACTAGATATACGCCAATTTTACGTTAAAACACTACTAAACTACATTTTTGACAAAAAAAAATAAATTTCAACATACACAAAATAACACTTACAGACCAGTTAGACAAGCGTACAAAGAAAACATAAGAACTCCGACATTTAATTCAAGCTTTGGACAAAGACACTACCAATACCATGCTATAAAAGCTTTCAACAGTGTAAAACTTGAAATTAAAATTGAGGAAAATAAAAATAAATTCTCACACAAAATTACAAAATGGATTAAAGAACAAAAAAGACAATGTTACCAAAATATCATAGCATAAAATTTTTAAAAAAATCATACACGTTACACACAAAACCAATATAAACACACATCACTCACAAACACACAAGATTATATTTTAAATGTATTATTTTCTCTTTAAATGTATTATGTAGATTATAGTTTTATATTATAAAATGAAGGCCTCAGCACGGGCAAGCCACCCAGTGAGGCCAACATTACTGGAAAATTTTGAAATGTAAAATATACTGTACCAAATATGCTTATAGAGTAGGTATTAATGTTTACTTTTTCAATGTATGCAATGTCTTTTGTAATGTAATGTATCTAAATGTTTTTTACTTGCCTCTACGTAATCTTTCCGTAAAAAAACAATTAAAAATTATTGCTGTTTGCGAGAGATTTCTATCTGTCAATGTAAATTTAAAAGGAATTTTTTTTTACACCCAATTCCTAATTATAATTAGGTATTGTAATTTATTTAATTTGGTCGATTTATTTAATAATACTTTTTGAAAAACAACCATGCAATAATTTCTCTGTCAAAAATTTGTAAATAACGCAGCTGAACAAAACAACGGGTATATAACCAATTTCAAACTCGCGCGCTTTTGCGTATCGAAGCGACGCACAGTGGTAAAATTTAAATTTTAAAACGAAAGTCGGGACGTATTTGGTCTTAAAAGGCTCCAAGGGTTAATTTTTCCATTGTTTTATATGTTTATTAGCAGGATTGTTATAAAGTGGTCAGTTATTGTCAGTTCACGCATTACAGATTGCTTGTGTTTTATTCTAAATGGTCATTGCAGGTATTGGAATTGTTCATTTTTCAAGTGAGTTCATTTATAAGGCTTAAAAAAAGACCATTAATGTCCTTAGATATTTTTTTAAGGGATGACTATTATCCAGAATAATGATGTAAATCTCCAATAAGACAAACTTTTGATCGATAGATTGATACCATAGTTGATTCCTTTCCAAATAAAATGTTTAGACAATTGGCATTTATTATTGCGATTTACTTCACCTCGGATTTTATTTCATTTAATGTTTTTAATTTGTCTTTGCGTAGCATTTGGTTTATTTTTAATTAAATTTGAGTAAGTATTACATCCAACAAATTTCCAGGCGTGGAATATTTTTAGTTTTTTAAGTTAAAACACGGCTTCGCTACATTCCGTCCATTATTTAACTATTAACAAAATGTTTGCATTAATGAACACTTCTCCTCCACCTTCTTAGTGCCTCCTGTAAAATTTGATAAATGGAAGTTATGCATTATACCGATATTAAGTGGACGTAAAGCCGACAATGTATGATTTTACTGTGATTTTGATCATAATCATAAATTATTTTTTTAATACAATTTTTGGATTTTTGACCAATTTTACCATTGTGCGTTTATGGGTGAAATTGGGAATGTATACATCTGGCGTTCGGCTTTCTCTGATTGGTTCTCAAGTCTTGTCAAGTATTCTATAACCCATCCCAATAGGCCGCGCCCCTTCCGAATTCGAAGGTCACCTGGACTATGAGATCGCCTTAACATATAAATGACAGAGTACTGATAAATATTTAAACAAATGAATTAATTTCACTAACGTAGCTTTGATATAAGGTTTTGTCCCGTTTGAGTGAGAATAATTTACCAATAGTCATGCTAATTTCAGCTTACTGTGCGTTAGTCCTGCGTGAAATTTGGTCCAATGATCTCAAATTTGTATCTACCTGTAAAATTGGATAATTTAATAATAATAATTTGATAATTTACACAACGCCATTACGTAGTATTTTATTAACTCTATTTGAAAAGTGTTTTGTTTAGATTTCTTAGGGTTGAGAAGCTGTAGCTAGCTGAAGCTAGCTGTAGGCAGACTGATAGAACCTAAGCGCAAGCCAAATACTAAGTTTGGTGATCGCGCTTTCGGAGTATCTGGGCCGAAGGCTTGGAATAAACTCCCTCCGGAACTAAGATCCATAACAAGTCAAACAGAATTCAGGTCTAAACTAAAAACTTACCTTTTTAAGCTGTCGTACCCTTAAATTAAATATACCATTCCTATGAGAAAGTCCAGTTATATTCAATTTTTCAATTAAGTCCTAAATCCTGTATCTAAATTTCGCCAATAAACAATTAGAAAATGTTAATTAAGTGTTAATCTCAAGTGACCTACCAGGTAAGTATTGTACTGTATATTTTATCCATAAATAGTTAAGTAATAACATAGATCCCTGTAGAAATGTATTATAAGTTTGTACAGCGCCCTTGAGGTGTTTTTGCACAAAAACGGCGCTATACAAGTCATCCAAGTATTATTATTATTATTTAATTTTGATAAAAGAAAGTCAGATTTCGTAATTTTTTAACGATCTGCGCGTTTCCATTTTCAATAAAGCGTTATTTACTAGGTAAGTAACTATGTTTCCTAAAAGTGTTAAGTTTCTGTAATTTATCAAAAACCAAAATTATTATATTATAAAGAAAATTATGTAGACATAGAACCCAAAACAATTATTTTATAAATAATTTCAGCGTCACAAATTTACTACAATTGTCCGTATTTTTTTACGAGTTTGCGCTAGGACAACGTAATAACATCATTTACAAGTCAGTCCGGTGGAAGTGAACTTTTTGAAATTGAAACAGAAAATACAAAAAAAACACAATTCTTGTCAAGAGGTATGTAGGTAGTTTTATGTAGGTGAATTTTATTATTATAGTACCTACTTGTGATATATTTTATACGCCTTACTTTTGAAGGCCATTTTTAAAATGAAGTACCTTCCTAGCTATCTGTGTAGTTAAATTTTGAAATTAAAAAAAAAAATCAGAGATATCACTAGGTCCCTGTTATAAAATAACAGCCAGTAAACTGTAGAATTGAAAATATTACAAAAATACTAAAAACTTCAGGTACGTACTAATCTACAGTAGGCATTTCTTGTTAGTATAGATACCAGTCGGCTTGAAATATTAGCATGTATAGAGCATGATACCCATAGACATATGAATATTAGTAGACCTGCCCTAAGTGATTAAAAGCGTATTATTCCCCACTCCCCATACCGGTTCCATTGGAGCCGGCTGTGTTCGCGTATGGCCTCAAGTGAATTTAGAAAACGTGACGTCATCATTCTTGTGCGAACTATGGTCGAGGCATCATCGGTTCATTTTACGAAATAACACGGCAAAATGGTGACTTGTGCTATGAAAACTTGTAAAAATAGATGTGAAAAAGAGAATAAACCCAATTGTCGTATTACATTCCATATATAAGCATTATTTTACTTTATTTTAAGCATATTCACATCGTATAATATGGATCAGTTGTAGAAACATATACTATCACATCGAGAAACGTCTGGACGCGAAACACAAAGCTGGTTGGTTGCTGGGAAGTAAAATATGAACATTTATAAAAGTGTCTTAACTAAATACGTAAACGAAATATTCGACTCTGAAAATAGAAGAAATTTATTTTGCCGAATTTGGACTTCGTAAATTTGTTCATAACGTGGCGAGTAATTTGTGGCGAGTAATGTCTATTCATTCAAAAGCAGATTTTACTTTTAAGAAGTAAATGGTGATATTATAATGCGAGATGCCTATTTACTGTCAGATTGATTTATTGACGAATCACAGTCAGCTTCACTCCCTTCGTTCTTCAACAGTTGATTTTACCCCTCGCCCATATCTTCTCGTCTATTAATATTCATATGTCTGTGATGATACCATTGAGAGATTCTATAAGTCCTATAGACCGCGGATATGCCGTGTGGAGATATTGAGGAAAGGAGGGAGTGAACATGGGTCTTGAAGAAAACTATGTTCTAGGAAGGAGGAAACGCAGAAGAAAGCCGAGTTGTTGAACTCAAGAACGAGTCGTACAAATGATTTGGCGTGTTTCCCGACTATGCACCGGTAGAGAAGGGATCTATTTTCCATTGAAATGCCGGTATAACGCGGACAGCATTCCCATCTGACGCCTGTGCTCGAAAGATTGCAATCCTTTTGTGAGAATAGGTGAATCTATCAAACTAACCGCCCGTTTGTGCTGAGAGTCAAGGGTTTTTTCTCAAGTATTAGGGGGCTCTAGATCAGACATAGCGGCTAAATTCAAAAATGGATCGCAGTTACATTTGTACAGGATCTGCAGTTTTGTAATATCTTTGGGCCCTGTACAGTTCGCCCAGTTGAGGGGCTAACTTGACTCTGGCTTCGATGAAGATATGAGAGCATTCCAGATGACAGGAGAGTACAATCATAAATGCCGAGTGAATGCTTACCTCAGTGTAGGCGAGCAGGGTCCAGAGATGGACTGAGAAAATAATAATTATAATAATAATTACAATGATTGGATAATTTGTTTTGCGCCGTTTTTGTGAAAAATCACCTCAAGGACGCTGTACAACTTGTTATGAAATCCTAGTTTCTGTCTAATTTTACTAATACATAAAACATACTTACCTGGTAGGGGAGCCAGGGGCTTGTTGTAATAGGGGTAAGTAATAACTCAGCCGGTTTAAAATATTTTGTTTCGATTTTGAACTCAACGTGTCTTTTAAGATACGGCTTACGACGTAAGCGCAGTCAGTACAGTGGGGGAGAGCGCCGTGACCGGTTGTTTGCAGGAGTGCATTTTTTTGCCAGGTAACCTAAAAAATATTATTTCGTAAATTTTGATTTCAAGACAATGTGTCAAATTGAAAAATGTTTCTATTAAATTTTGTTAAGCATTTATTAAGCCATCGTATTATGGTACTTTTATATAACCAAAGCCAATCATTTTTTTTTTATAAATAATAATTTCAGTAATTTCGGTTTGGGGATAGTTGTGGCAAAATTTAAGGGGCAAGTAGTAACCTGTTACAACTTGCCCCAAGCCTGCACATTAATGTTTTTTTTGCATTCGCTATTATTTTATTGGTTTATATGTTATTTATCAAGTTTATTGTTGTAGGTATATCAGGATGCGGAATTATAAAAGGAAGTCAGAATGAGCGTCAAAGTCTCAAGAGACCTATGAACAAGCTGCAAAGGAAGTATTAGACAATGGCAAAAAAAAATCGTGAGGCAGCTGCATTGTTTGAGCTGTGTCATGTATCGGTGTTTAGATACATAAAAAAGAAGAAGAACAATTTGCCTGTTGCTGTTGGTTATACCAAACCAAGGCAAGTGTTCTCACCAGAGCAAGAAGAGAAAATTACCGCTTACCTCTTAGAATGTGCAGACATCTTCTTTGGATTACTTCCATCCGAAGTAAACAAATTAGCTCACCGGTGTGCAGTTTCTTACGACGCACACTGGGGCAAGAGTGATGAAAAACGCCCTTTTTCACAGGGACGTTTTTAAGAGAAAATTTGAATGTGGAAAGGAAGGTTATAAAAAAACAAAAATTTTAAAAACATAATATATGTAAACTTTATTATGTACATATTATATATACACGATTTAAATTAATAAATAACAAAAAAAGAAAAAATTCTCTTTATCCGATTTGTTTGAGTCAAAATCACTATCATCAACACTACCATCATCGCGATCATCATAATAATCGTAATTGTCACTATCATCATCATCATCCTGAGTACTTGAATAATTTTTACTTGTCGGCTGTAATGATGGAGCCATTAGCAGTTCTACCGCTTCTATGGGGAGTGTGGTCAACTTTTTTTTTGGCTGCTTCCTTTTGCTCGCAGAGGATCTGATGACAAAAACAACAAATTGAAAACATATTTTATAATTCCTTAGAATTGAGTGTACGTATTACATCGCCCTGAACGAAGACCAAACGCTTAATGGTAATATTGAGTATTGTCTGCAAATCATCATGAACTGAAGTATCACTAACGTTGATTTTTGCAGTCACTGGGTAACATTCCTTTTATGCGGCCTGTACAATTTTATAAGACGGGTATAGTTTTGGAGCATTTGATTTTATTACATTGTATTGGTGTCGAGATAATCCCGCTTCCACTACGAGTGCTACAGCATCCTCTCCTGACATAGTAACTGTTTCAAGAGAATTTCTATAAGCTTTTAAATATTTACTGGGACTTGATGAATCCGATAAAATATCAGTGATTGCTATAAACGCCTCTGTCTGTCCTGTAGTTCTAAGTTCCATATGTGTGGCATAAACGAATTCAATCAGAGGAGTAGACTTTCTCAAATCCAGAGTCTTTTGTCGTTTTATTCGTTTTGTACTCTGATCAAAGGTAATTTTCGGGCGACCGGGACCACCGCGTTTTAGTGTAAGATTAGGAAAATAAATTGATGAATCCAGCAATGTTTTATTTTTCTCCAGAAATCTTACTTCAATCCGGTTCGCTGCTACCTATCGTGAATAGTGTTCCGATTTGAAGCGATTTATCCTTGTGGAAATAGATTTTCTGGGATCACCGATGCATCCTGTCCTCAATTCCATTTCCTTTTGCAGCGAATTAAGCTGATCTGGAGTGAGTACGTGTCCAGAGTTCTTCATTATTGTGAATAATTGTCATCTTGTCATGAATAAGGTATCAGAATTCACACCTGTGTGAAAAAAAGAAAATTAATTAGAGGAACGATAAAAAAAATAATGGTTTGTCAGTTATCCATCTAAACTACGCCAATTTGTAAAGATTAATACTGTATTGAGCGAACCCACATATTCAGAATTTGGAATCCCTCAAGGAACCAATTCTATTCATCATTAATGTAAATGAAACGCTATCGATTCTAGAAACTGGAAAATAATATCTTTCACCGACGACAGTCTTGATCATACAAAAATAAATCTGAGAAAAAGCATATCAAAGTGCGAATGTAGAAATAAGCAAGTTAAAACAATGGTTGGATAAAAATTACCTTTCCTTATACTCGGACCAAACATAGTTCATAACATTTACACTAACAGACAAAAACCTTTCATCAATAAATTCGAGAATTATTATTCATAACTCATGTAAAAATTATTTTCACAGTTGTAGCTCACCAGAATGCTCCATACTGACAAAAAGAATTTCATCAAATAAATATATATATAGATCAACACTCTTGGTAGCATTGTTATGACTTATACCTTTCTTTTTGCTTTCCTTGATGAATATTATTATTTTTCACCTAACTTATTCCTACCTCCCTACGCCGATTACAAAGTGCGTGTAGTATAGTTGAAAATCAGGAAGTCATCCCGTCAACACATAAACTGTGTCTGATTATGGAGACCCCTTCCCCCTTGTTCGACCGTGTTGAAACAAAGCCATCATGAGCTCGCGAGTTTGTGGTGGTAAAAAATTTATCTTTGTACTAGCGCAATTGAGCAGAAGAAGAACAGAAACGGTAAGTCGGCTTTCCGGAATTCCAATCCTCTTCTATCCACCGTGCGACGGTACCTTGATTCCGTCCGCAACTTTTGGTCACTCTACCCTGAATAATATAGATCAATTGAAAACTTGTGGTATCTTAATGTATTTCAAGGTTAAATTATTCATGAACGTTAATTTATGTGAGAAAATCCGTGCTGTTGGCGAAATTTGCCTGTAGGTAGTATAAAAAACTTGATTGATAACAAATTTATTAATATTTACAATAAATTTTTGTATTGATTCGATTTTGTTTTTAAATTAATTTTCCAATACAATGGCTGAAATACAAAGTAGTTTTTTTGCAAGCCGGACGTGAGCGCATGGTATCTAGAATTCATATCGCGCAATAACTCACAGCGAGATTAAAGAAATACCAGATATGAGAATGATTTCGAATACTGTTGATGTAATGTATTTCGAGATGTTGATGCAAAATGACAAACGTTATCACTAAATCTGAAAAATTTTTACGTTATCACCAGTGATAACGCTATTCAATTTTTATGGCGACATTTAAAGTTGGTGCTCATTTCATTCCTTTTTTAAAAGTCACATGACAGCAATGCATATACTAATGTAGAAAAATACCATTATCTTTTGT
This sequence comes from Hesperophylax magnus, assembly GCA_026573805.1. Lineage (NCBI taxonomy): Eukaryota > Metazoa > Arthropoda > Insecta > Trichoptera > Limnephilidae > Hesperophylax > Hesperophylax magnus. The sequence goes on along the minus strand of JAIUSX010000191.1, from coordinate 51,368 downwards.
CAGTACTTATACAAGGCCGGCACTGGAAGTTAAGACATAGCCTCGAATATTCTGGTAAATCAATATGAAAATTCTAGAATTCTTTTCACGCATTATGTTGATGCAATTCTTAATTTCAAATGTTTTCAAAACGAGTCAGCGTCAGGTGTAGCGCAGTTACTCAATACGTTTCAAGAGAATTGCGCCGCTATGAAAGCGATTAAGATAGAAAATATCTTTGATGTATTTACTATATTATCATATTAAAATACGATTGATGTATACGACAGCTAAACATCAATTTGAATACAAATGCACGGTGAAGAGAATCTAGGTTTGAATCAATCGCGTATCTTAGAAATGTCGTCTCCATATACTACAAAAGAGAAAAAGGTGAAGGTGTATTATGCACTAGCCCAATCAATTCTCAAATACGGAATAACAGGCTGGAGAAGAGCATATTAAACTAACCCCTACTGGAAGTCGTCCAAAGAAGACTGATTAAAATAATTCTAAAAAAATAGATTATTCTACTCGTGAATTATACCAAAGATTAAAAATTTAATGGAATCTATCAATAAAAAGCATTACTTTAAATCCACAAAGATAAACTAATTATAGAATCATTGAGCACTAGACCGAGAACCACGGGACAAATAACACAGGCCTGCAAATTGACACTTTTTGATAGTTTTTTTCACCCTAATGGGTGAATCGTATGTATTTTGGTGCGCTGAGTCCAAATATGCCCTCAGTTTTTCTCCAGCACGTAGGGATTTACCGCTAAATGAAATTTTTTTTCGGTAAAAATGCATTTTGAAATGAAAAATAAATATATATATTACTAGTGGTTTATTTAAATTTTTAAATACAATTTGATAAAAATAATATGTTTATACAATAAGAATTTATAATTCTTTATAATATCTACATCTTTTCCCCTAAAAACTCCGTTTTGAGCTTTTCCGTTTGTGTGGGATGTCTGGAAGTTCTCTATGGAGCATCCAACAGTAGTGTCCCATCATATTCACATCCCATCGTCCTTGGTACCTCCGTTCCATTTCTTCGATGTCTTGGTGGAACCTCTCGCCCTGTTCTTCACTTACGGCACCAAGGTTTTCTGGGAAATAATTCAAATGGGAGTTCAAAATGAAGTTTCAAGCTCATGGGGCACCCGAAGGTTTTAAAACATTTCAACATTTTATTTACAATTTCTTCATAATCCGGGTCCTTATTGTTCCCCAAAAACTAAGTCACAACTGACAGTTTGATAATGCCTTCAGAGGGCGAAACAGCTGTCACGCGTAATAATAATTACACAGCAGAACTTGTTTAAAAATAAACTGTTTTTATAAACCCAATAATAATATTATTGAATATATAAAAAAATAAAAAATAAAATGGAGTTCTACAAATTAAACTTAATAACAATAAATAAGTCACAACTTCTTTAAATAATATCCACGTCTCTTTCTCAGCTTTTTTCATCAGCTTTTCAAACTGATTGTCTTTCATTAGTTTCCAAATGTCCGGACCAACAAAAACACCCTCCTTTAACTTTGCCTCAGACAGTCCCGGGAATTTCTTTTTGAGGTACTTGAACGTTTCCCTATCTTTTGGCAATGCCTTGACAAACTGATTCATCAGTCCAAGCTTGATGTGAAGTGGGGGTAAAAGTCCTTTTTTGGGATCAACCAAAGACTCAAACTGAACATTTTTTTCTCCAACCTTCAAAGTTCTCGTTGGCCACACTTTTTGGCTCCAGTGCTGTGCTTTTGCCCGGCTATCCCACTCACATAGGAAACAGGGGAATTTCGTATAGTCACCTTGTTGTCCAAGCACCATAGAGATGACTTTGAAATCACCACAGATAGGCCATCCAAACTCTTTATATTTCACTTTATCAAGTATAAAAGCCATGTTGTCATACTTTTCTTTTAGATGCACAGAGTGCCCCACGGGCACAGAAGCGTATTTATTGCCGTTGTGTAGCAAAACTGCTTTTAAACTTCTTTTTGATGAGTCAATAAAAAGCCTCCAATCATCTGACATATGTTGAATGTTAAACATTGACATCAACTTGAGAACATCAGAACAATATACAAGTTCGCCATCTTAATCATCAATGTGGTTAATATCTTTATAACAACGATAAACAACGTTTAACAACGAACCGGCATTGTCTTTAAAGTTGATTTTTTTATTTATATTGTGTTGACAGGGGCTTTTGACATCACCAGATTACGAATAAATGCTTCTCTTTATCAATCTAAAATCCAAACAAATAATAATACGTCGAAAATTTCCAGAAAAACAAAATCACTATATACTAGACGTGGGCAAAATTCAATCTTGTGACTCACTCGATCAGATTCTCAATTCTTCATTCCTTACCTTTGACCTTTGTGATGAAAGGCTTAAATCACAGTGAAACCAGATAAACCATAGTTCCCACTTCGCAGATTAAAAATATACGAAGTATTTATAAAAACGGACATGCTAACGACATCTGGCGGAGAAAGAATTGATCCAGCTTGCTTGCAGTGGACACCTGTAATAGTTGGAATTATATCGAGGTTCTAGGACGAAAGCAGAGAGGTCGAAAAATCGTCTAGGACGACTGGGACTTCCCCTGTCTAGGCCTAAAAACAAATATTGAAGGTTGTCGACCAATTAGATCTGGACGAGAGCTATAAAAATTTTGAATAACCAATCAGTGAACGGAGAGGCGTGCATCAACTACAGACAAAGGATTGAACTTTGGACCGGGCGATAAAATAGATAATTAACGACATTTCGATTCTCACAGAAATTAGAGGTGAACGCACTGTAGATTAAACATTAACGTTCGAGGTGACCGAGCCCTGGGAATGTTTAGAGAAACCGATACATTTATGAGATAGCGAACCGTTGACATCGAGGGCTTTTGGCCTTTCATGTTGGAAAAACACACACACGAAAATGCAATGAAAAAAACTATAAACGTGATAGTATAAAAAAGGACGGGTAAAACGAAAGAAAGTTGCTGGCAGAATTTTCAACTATAGTGCAATTATTTATGATAGAGATAGGGTGTCAAGTTCGATAAAAATCGTACTAAAGGAAAACGAAAGTGTTAGGAACATTAGAAACTAATCGTTATCAATTTAAGATGAAGCGGACATATTGGAAAATCAATTTGGGAATGAAAATCTCGCATTAAAATAGACATTTTAGAAACAGTGCAGAGACTGGGCGAAGGAAAATACAGAGATTTTGAGCTGCTAAAAAGGTCCTAGGGACATGAAAATAGGGTACCATAGGAAGGCAATAAAACTAAACATTTAGCGATAGATTAAATTCAGGAAACGTAGGCATTTTACATGATTATCAGGGTAGATAGATATTAGAGTTACACAAGATTACAGAGGGATCGAAACAAGATAAAAGGTTGACGGTCTCATGTGTATTTTAAAGGATAAACAATCAAAATTCGAACATGATTTTTGTTTACGTTAAGGTAATAACCCATTAGAAAAGCGATTAAGTTTAACGTGGAGCTTATGAGATATTTATTTAAAGCAAAAGATATTAAAATTAATAGGTTTGAAATTAAATTAAATTTACGAGTCTAGTACCAAAATTTTAAACGTAAACAGATGTCAATGCGGATATTTTATGTGATATTTTGTATGACAAAGATAGAAAATGGGGCGGAGATCGAGTAAGATAATAAAAGTGACAGATATCCCAGAGTCAAATGAGGTATATCTCCCATGGAAGTGTGGAAAACTATATATTAATTTATAATAAATGAAGTATGAAATTTTCCTGGAGACCACACACATCGGGAAAAGTGAGAAAAAGATAAAAGGAAGGGTAAAAAACGGAGATAAGGAATGATCCAATTGGAGAAAAGCGATACAATTCTAATTTATCCGTGAAATAAATAAATACGACTTGGAGAATAAGTAGTTATAGAGTTATGAGAAATAACATAAGGATAAAGAAGAAAATTGTGCAGGAAAACGTCGCGAATAAAAGAAAATCCAAAAAAATAAGGACAAACTCAAATCTGCGACATAAAGAGAGAAGGTACGGGTGAAAATGGAAAATCTCATATAGGTGACAATAAAATTAAGTAGATTTTAGACAAATCGAAATTCAAAAATGCATAGTAAAGATTTCGACATCTATTTGATCATTTTTCGCACAAGATGCATAAAATTGAGATCTATATATATGTTACTGGGGACGGACCTATCGCGAATTGAGAAAAAAAAGGAACGCAAAATCATGATATTTTAACTACATTTTGTATGAACCATGGAACAAAGGAAGCTTGGGCAATGAACGCAGACTTATCCGATTCGGACCCTATCGATCTAGCGACGTGAGAGAAAAACTAACTGCCGCCCAGAGCCGGACGACAAAAGATCGTATGGATGTACGATCAATGTTAGTGAGAGGGATGTTCAAGTTTACGAGTTGATAGGAGATAGAATTAAGCATCAAGAGAAATTCAGATACGTCTTTTGGAACCTGAGAGGGGTATAAAAGATGGGACACATCAGTCAGGAATGGGTCAGTCGAGGGTTTTGATTACGGAGTTTACGTAGCAGTACTACGTCTATTGGTAAAATTCTAGTGAAATAGTCTAAGTGTTAAATTTTGAACAAGTCTAAGTATTAGATTTTGAACAAGTCCCTGGACTTAGAAAGTTTTGTGAAAAGTTAGAAATTTTAAATTCAGTTTTTAAATTCCTTTGAAAATCCCATCAGTGAAGTTTTGTTGAGTCAGTTTAATTTGGTTATACACTGAAAATAAATATAATTTAAACTCAGTGCTTAAAAGTGTTAAGTGAAGTGCAGAAAGTGATTACTGAATTAAGAATTAAATTAAAATTTAAAAATAATTATTTCATTCAAAGTGAAATTTAAAATTCAATTGAGAGTTTTGTCGTTCATCTAGAGTGGATGTGCTCGTGAATTGATATTTAAAAATAGATTATAATTTAACATCAATTTGGTTAAAAAATAATAATAATAGTAATAAATATTTACGTCTTAGTTTAAAATACAATCTAGACAGTTCGAAAAGAAATAATAACAAATGCTCAAACCTTTGTTCTAAAAGTAACAGTTCGGAAAATTTTTAATTTATTAAGAACCGAGTTAATTAAAAGTTTGCGCAATTCGGAAAAAATTTCTTATAAATTTATATAAAAAGAAATTTAGAATCAATAAATTGATCGATTAAAACCCATCGTGCGCATAGCGTTCGTGTTGAAAGTGTTTGTCGTTCTAATCGGAAATTACAATTTCGAAAAAGAATTTGAGATAGCTATCACTCAAAGCCTAAACTAGGAAGGTGTTATTAAATCAACGGGTTTTCTGGATTAGGGTTTCTTTCGGAAGAAAAATTAATTATCAGCTAACTTATATGATTCAAGCGAGAATAAAATATTATATAGGAATAAATAGTCGAAAAGATTTATTTTGAAATTAGTTGAAAAATACAATTAATTAGGTAGGATTTCTTCATCAAGATTGTTGTGTACCACCCGACCGGAAATACCTTGACGGGGGTAAGTTTTCCTTTTATAAATAATTTTCAGGTCCCAGGAGACACAGAAGGGCTGTGAAGTGGGGGTAAATCAATTGAATATTAAAATAAAACAAGGAATTACACATTGATATGTATATATATTGTGTATTTATCTATATAAAAGTAAAGTAAAATATTGTACATAAATAGTGTATATGAGTAATGTATGTACCATGTATATGTATATATATATTTATCATTTAATCAGAACATCGAAATGGTAGCGATCTTAGATACCTACCTATGGACATATCTACTTTATTGAAAAAGAAAATATGTATTTATTAATATTCAAGACTATGTAGAATCATATATTTTATATTTATTTATTAATATATGTAATCTTATCTAACGTATTTTGACAATCGAGATATGTGTACTTAAATATATATTTATATTTATTTTCACCTAACTTCTAGTAAATTTACTAACTTCGGGAAATGAAATAAATAGTTTAACTTCAATAAATGAATTAAAAAATATTTTAAATTGACTATGCACAATAGAGGGTAACGAAACTGAATCACAAGGAGAGCGCGAGATAATTTTAAAATAAACAATCTCACATCTGGGTTAGTGGGTCAGATGAGATGTTTATACTATTCGATTTGTTGATAAACAAAGCATACACTGAAGAATTGGGTCAGTCAACTGCATAGTTTGAAAACGACCTTGGCCGTAACTAGATAATTTATTAGAGTTATAAGGATAATCATCAGGATGTCATTGTGCAATGTGCAGCGATTTGGGTCATTCACAAATGCCTATCGTTCGCAAACGACGATTGAAAAATCACGGGCTAGCCAAATTTATATCGAAATATTACATGAAACATTTGAATACCATTGATTAGATAGTCACATAGATTTTATTAGTTACCTGAACTAGCTGGAAGCTGCGTGCTCTCAAATGCCTATCAATCACAAACGACAATTGAAAAATCACGGGTTAGTAAGATTTATATCGAATAATTATACAAAACATTTGAATGTTATTGATTGGGTGCTCATACAAAACCCCATCAGTTGCCTGAGACATTTGAGAGTCGAGTACTCTCTAATACGGCAATCAACTACTTGAAACAATTGAGAAATCACGGGATAGGATGAACAAAAATTAATGTTGAACCCTGGAGGTAAAATTTAAAACAAATACAGTTCACCCAATAGGAGGCAGTGGTCGCTCCTATAACAAGACCATTAACCAAACCAAATAGAGATGGCGATTCTCTTAAATAAAAACGTCAAAACCAAACAAACAAAAGCCTGGAGTTCGATAGCTCTCCAAAACAAACTATCAAATAAGATCTTATTTTACTAGTATCTATTAGTATCACCTTATTAGTACGTATTTATTCGGTTACCAAACCTAGAGCTTCGCAGAGTTCTTGGCACGAGATCCGAGCTTGGGATGCGAGGTAAATAGCCTTGTATTGCAAGTTATAAACCCTTCCCAAAAACGTATGTATACATATATATCTTCTTATGTACTGTTTACTGGAGGATGCGGACCTGCATACAGCTTGCATTTTAGGTCTTCTGGACCACTCTCGCATCTTCTCTTAAACGTGGAATGAGGATTCACGACCCGTAAGTCCACACCAACTGTGAGTATATGATTGTATGTAGGACGAAACCGGTTCGCCCTAAGTAAATTGTAGTCCATGGAGGTGTTGGAATTTGGAGGTTTCGGGACCCGAGGGGAAACTTGAAGGCAGTGCATGATGACGTGGAAGGTTCATTGGGACGCGATAACTTAGGTATCAATCAATGAACCGTGTCAAAAGATTGTGCGAATTTCTTGTTGACTCACGATCATCTCGTTTACTTGCAGGAGGAAGGAGCCAAATTTTGCTAGCAAAGGGTTATTCTGAGTTCGTCAAATATACAATTAACTAATTACATTAACCTACTAAATCATTCTTTACATGTACCGTATAGCCGCAGAATCAAAAAGGAGTGGCGCTAAACAGACACATGAATTTACCAAAATCATTGCCAAATTTACTAACAAATTAACCATTTGAGTTATATTCAATTACCTGTCCAAATAAACATGTATAATATCTTTTATCAGCGTTTAACTACGACTTTGTTAGGGTGCAGGGAATCAGAATAGTTACATAGGGAAAGTTAGCTCATTCAGAGAAATCATTTAAATTTAGACTTGCAATGGAAAGACCAATTCAATTTTGAAATTCAACGCCTTGATCAGAATCAAAAGGGTTACCACAAAAATGAAAGTAATTAAAATCCTATATCATAAATCAAAAAATTACACAACGTTTGATGGAATTTAATTACAATATAAATACGAAAATATTTGCGTTCAATATCGTAAATAACGTATTAATTAGTTAAGTACTTATGTCTATTAAGATATACAGTACAAGAGGGCTTTAAGTAGCTTTCTGAAGTTATCAAAGAAATTAAGGGTCCAATTTTCATGGAGGCTTATGTGTTGTAGGGGAGGAATTTTCCATCCCTGCGAACACATATGCAAAGCCTTAGAAAAAAAAAGAAGTATCGGTCATAGCCAAGAGAGAAGAAAATATTATATTGTATTAAAAATATAATAAAAAAAAAGAAAGACCATCTTAATGAAAATATTACACCTTACATCCTACGACTTTTAATGGCACAACAAATTTTTCATTTTTATTTATTTTACAGTTACATTTACTTCAATGTATAATGTTTTATTAGGGTTAGAATGATGTGTGACAAAAAAACCGTAAATCATTATTAGTCCCCAACCCAAGCAACAAGCCGCCGCGAGTCTCCAAGTAGTTCAGAATTCCGAGTAGCGCGTCTCTTTCACTTATTCAAGGAACTCCTAATTCATATATTCCTAATACATATATTCAGTATTCAGCTGTGACGTCTTAGTCCTAGAATTCCTACTAATCTGTAGCTATCGATGTTGCCCCGAGCGCTCTATCCCAAATCCTTTTCTCAATTTTACTTCCAAATCCGTTCGTCAGTCTCTTTGTTCCGCCGCGCGCCATGCTGTCTATTGCATTACATGATAAGACAAAATCTTCTGACTTCGAACCTGAACTCTGACAAGATAGGTGCGAAGAGATAATTATGGAATGCCAAAAGAAATTAAACATTGTTATTATTATTATCTAATTTTAAATGTTGGTATTGGGTAGATGTTATATGTAATTTTTCAGAAATGACATTAAGACACTTTTGTTTTATTAATTGCCGGAAACCCGGGCGTTTATTGGAATAACAGATCAATATAACAAATATGAAAGTAACCCGCCTCACTAGAAGATTTCTGTTCTGAGGCGGGTACATATATTTGCTTACACATACACATACATTTATACAAATATCAATATATACATGGAGCATTCCATATATAGTTACATACATATATAGTTACATAAAAACAGGAATTTCGTAGGAACTTTAAATTTATAAAATGATAGCGTCTAAATCTCATAATAATAACATATCAAAAAATAGTTTTAACAACAGTTTTAGGGATTGATAAGCTAGTAAATAAGATAGATGACACAGGTACCTACTTAAAAAAACCTCAATTACATTAGCTCCACGTACTCAATTTTCCAGTATTTGAACGAAGTTAAGTGTCCTGATCAATTAATCGACTTCCGAAATAAAATCATTATGTAACGGGTTAAAAGTATGGTTTTGCCTTAATATTTTCGAAAAATTGTCTAGGAAATTAAAAAAAAAACAGTTAGAACCACCCACCTTGATACCTTGTTACCTCGTTACCCTGCATCTACCTAATCTAATCTTTCTGTACATACCCTGTAAATACTTCTGGGATCGCTGGATAAAACTTTTTTGTTTTTGTGGTCACTGTTGAGACGGTTGCGGACCGTACTATTTAAGTACCGCTTGTTTATCATTCAATGTTATCTTAGCGATGGCCGATAAGATAATGTGTAGGAATTCTTCAATCGTCATATGCGTTCTATGACTTTTTCAGAAATTGTCTAGGTTTGAGAAAAACAAGTGAGTTAACCAAGGTTCATTTTCTTTTGAAAAACCTTGGCGTACTGTGACTGCGAAAAGGTTGCGGAGCACTGAATCAGTATTTATATATCGACTATTATTGCGGAGAAAGGTAATCAGTAATTTCATCTCAAGCTAAGTGGACGTCCACGGAAGTGTATTTAGTTGTGAGAGATTTATTTTGGGTAGCCTATCTATATTTCCTATCGTATTCGTTTATCATGTTATCCCTTCCTCTCCAATAATGTTTGTTGCTGCTAGCTGGCGCTGCCCTGAAACCGGTTCGTAAACTAATTTACGACCATAGAATCCCTGCCCATGTTTGTTTACCCTTATTTTTTTATTAAAAAAAATGTTTTTTCGATGCGACATATTTGGATTAGGAAGTGATTTTTTAACGAAAATAGACACAGTTCCGTTTTGTTGAAGAGAAGAGAGAAGAGATATCTAATAAAATTTTAAAAATCTAATACTTAGAAATAATATATATAAATTAAACTTAAAAATAAATACAACCATTATTAATAAAACAACATCCTAACAAAAACGTATTTTTAATAAAATTTTAAATACTAAGGACGGGTTGTTTCGGAGAATTTGAACAATTCTTCAAATTTCAAAGTTGATTTTCAAGTTCTGTGAAATATTTTTTCAAGCTCTGTTATCATTTCAGTTCTGTCATGCAACTAGCCTACGACAATATAATAACAGAACTTGAATAGGACTCTCACAAAACCTGTAAATGAAGGTTGAAATTTGATGAATTGTTCAACTTCTCCGAAACAACTCGTCCTAAGAATCTTTTAAATAAACATAATACACAGACGTCGTTTTTAAGATTTGAATAAAGGTACATTTTTGTAATGATAAAGATAACTCAGCTACTGACCGTGATTGAATACTATATCACTGTCAGTGGCTGAGTTGGCATCGCGACAGTCCTTCATCACAACACAAGCAACATTTTCTGTTTACTGTGGTGTTAGTAGGATATTTCAAAATATTGACAGGTTATTCGTAACCCGGGAATGTTGTTTTACTTTTTAAAAAGTATTAACATATCTAGATATATTTTGCATTTCAAATTAAATTCACCTTTCAACTCTCAGAACAGGACTATAATATATTTCACCTTTCAAATTAAATTCACCTTTCAACTCTCAATACAGGACTATAATATATTTCACCTTTCAAATTAAATTCACTTTTCAACTCTCAATACAGGACTAAAATATATTTCACCTTTCAAATTAAATTCACCTTTCAACTCTCAATACAGGACTATAATATATTTCACCTTTCAAATTAAATTCACTTTTTAACTCTCAATACAGGACTAAAATATATTTCACCTTTCAAATTAAATTCACCTTTCAACTCTCAATATAGGACTATAATATATTTCACCTTTCAACTCTCAATACAGGACTATAATATATTTAACCTTTCAAATTAAATTCACCTTTCAACTCTCAATACAGGAATATAATATATTTCACCTTTCAAATTAAATTCACCTTTCAACTCTCAATATAGAACTATAATATATTTCACCTTTCAAATTAAATTCACCTTTCAACTCTCAATACAGGACTATAATATATTTCACCTTTCAAATTAAATTCACATTTCAACTCTCAGTACAGGAATATACCTAACTTTTAATTTAATAATTCTTTATTATCATAACGAGTCAAGTCCCAAGATAAAAAAATGAAGAACTCAATCGTTCAGACATTGAACAAATGAGTTTTTCCAATGTATTGGTTGAATTGTTGGCCAAAATTATTAACAATTCTCATAATTGGAAAGCCACGGGTTGTGATTGGATACATTATGTTTGGTACAAACGTATGACTACTTTACATCCTCTTTTGGCAAAATTTTTTTCAATATTTGTTTGACAACCTCAAAATTTTCCAAATTTTCTAACTAAAGGCATTACTTATATGTTGCCTAAAAGCGAAAATATTGTAATAATGTTGTAATATGGACCCAAACCCTAAATAAACTAATACTCACGGCCACTTTTATAACACAATATGACTATAATATAATGTATTTAAATAATTTATTTTTTTTTGTGTTTCTTTATTCATAAAAATTTAAATGATTACAGTTTTTTGTTTTCTACAGCCACCATACTAGGTACATGCCCGTATTATGGTAGTAGTACCTATTATAAATAATCTATTTTATTTTTGTTTTTGAATTCTGTGCAGGTCCTATAGAACCAAAAATGTATACATTTTAATTATTGTGCGTAGGTTTTTTAAAAAATGATTACCGAAGTATTTATATAGAATGGTATATAATTATTGAAAAAAGCAATCACTTTGTGACTTAACATTATTTTATTTGGTTTTACGCACAGCCGGGTTTTTATTTGCATTTTTAAACAGAATATATTTATTTATTATACGCCCATGAGAGATTTTACAAACATTTGATAATATGAACATTACAGTTCAGTGAAACAGTAATCAATATTAAAATTTGCATTTTTAATCCTTTGTTGGTAACTGAATTTATTTGTGAAAGGAAGTAAAATTTTTCTATGGGTTGGAGCCCACGATACTTGATAAACCTACTTGATTCTGTGCGAAAGGAGCATTGGTAATCCATTGTGAACATACCGATTGCCATCTCTAATACACAGACGCAATGTGGGCATGCTGAGTCTGTTCTACAGGTATTTTAATGGATTCTGTTCTAAGGAGCTAGCAGCAATGATCCCGGTGCACTGGTGCACGAGCGGAACACCCGTTCATAGTTGGCTTTATAAGAACGGGCCGCTTCTTCAACTAGTTTTTGTGTAAGATGGCTCTTCTGTGGAACGAGTTACTGGCATCTGTTTTCCTCCTTCATATAACCCGGTATTTTCAAGACCTCTACCGTAACCCGCCTCACAACGATGACTCCCAATAGCTCCCCTGCCTTTACAATATACAGGCTCTCTTGTGAAGTGTCACATGAAAAATAACGCTCTCTTGCTGCTTAATATATAATTTTAATCTTGCGTTTTGTCGCTGCAATAATTTTATTTTACATTAGACTCTCTTTAATGAAACACATTTTCCTTCCAACTGTTTTATGAGTTGTTTTTCTCTTGGTGTTTTAAGTAATGGTGGTATAGAAATAACTGATTCATTTAGAATATCGGTTTTCACTAATGCTCTTTATAAATCTAATCTAGCTACTTAAAGCACAGGTACACAGTACAAAGTAGCAAAAGAATCATTTACGGCAATCACGCACATCGGTTGTTGCGATTCTGGTAGAGGAGCCGGCTTGTCGATTACAGTACAAGTTTCAGCAGGATCGAGATCCAATCCTGTTCGAGGAGAAACAATGACGGTATCATTGAAATTATTTCACATTCGGATATTCACGTCAGATTCGTACGTAAACTCATTCATCACTCTAAAAGATAACAATTATCAACGCAAAGACCTTGGCAAATCTAATATAGAATTTCCTACAACTCTAAAGATAGAAAATAACAAAGTATTTAAAGCAATCTTTATAATACTTTTAGAGATAGTTTGTTGAAACAAACTGCATGGCCAATGTTCATAAAATGGAGCTAATTTTGTTCTGAATAACATTCGTCAAAAGTAGGTATTTCAAGAACAAATAATCTAGTGACTAAACACAACCGCTTTGCCCTCCAGTCTAGCGGGCACTAAGTGCCCTCCAGCAAAATAAACCACTCACTAGATCTATATCACAGGGCTTTTTGTATGAAATAAGTTTGTACACTACTTACCCCTTTAGTATTTTAAATATAGTATGTATTCAAAGAAGTCTCAACTGCCATTGATTTTCCCATAAATTTTTAGAATTTTTCCGAGGTATTTTTAATTTAGTATATGTATCTTATTTTGGAAGTTGTCGTAAAGACCCATACCATTTTAGAAACTGAATAAAATTATTTTTCCGAATGTTGTATTCGAAAGAAAGAATGGTATTTCTAAATGAAAAATGTTTAAAAAAATTTACCGAAGCTTTTTTACTCGAACTGTCAATAACTCGAAAATAATTCCATATTAGAAAACAGTTTCATTTTGTTTAAAAAATTGGTAAGTGTTATATATTAGGGTCCTTTTAATTAAACTCCGTTATTGAGAGCAAACTGAATCACTTTATTTTACAATAAATATCCACTATCACATGATATGATGTTACGTAATACAAGTCACCCTATAAAAAAGATGCATAATTTAGCCTCGCTTTCCCCATGCAAACGATCGTGGCGTACGTGACAAAACGCAGCTAGCCGCCGCGTGATGGCACAGACCACCCAGGGAGCGTTCTCGGCTCAACACTGCCCGCCACCGCCGAGCCCCGCCAGTCGAGAGCGGACCTCGGTCATGGCAACAGTGTGTTTCTCGCAGAGCGAACCACAAACGCTCACAATGTTCGAGCGCGCGGAATTACGTAATAATAGAAACAGACGCGATCTCGTGCCAGTTTCCTACTAGATGCATTTCGCCATCAAACTTACAATCATGTTTATTATTACGGTTCGGGCTTACTCAATGGAGTCCCGTTCCCGCGTAAAATCCCGAGTGCACTTCACCGCCTCAACTGACCCGCCGCCTGTGAGCGCGGGTACCTCTGGCTCAACATGATGCCCCTTACCTCATCGAGACGATTCGTAAGCTTTCAACCTTCCCCTTTTTCTTGTGTTCAATTCTCGTAAATTTCATGTAGAATCCACGCTTTATCTGGTCGTCATAAATTAGTAGAGAGAGTTAGTAGGGAGATCCATGTTAACCTGTATTTCTCGAGACATTTAATATACCTTGTGCCATTCTACTCCTGTGTGTTATGTATTGTGTTTATTATCTTAGCACTGGCGCAAACGTGGTTTTTTCTCTGATTATTAATCGTCCATCGGGAGGTCAAATTGGAAATAATCTTGAACTCTTTCACTGTGTTTTATGTCTTGCTTTGTATTAACAATTGAATAACTATGTTTTCTTCCAATAAATCATAGCTGTTCTACAAACCATCGCGTCAAATCTAAAACAACCGTGTCACATTAAAACTATTCTGTGTTAAATTACAAGTTCTACGAATCGTCACTCGACAAAATTTAATTACCGGTATTCTATCACAAGGTGCGCAACCAACATTTACTTCTTTTCGGACATCTCAAACATCACATAGTGATCTTTAACCATGAAGGTTTACTTTCCGAGTACAACTATTAGAGGAAACGAGCTACATTAAACTACAATTCAACAATTTCAAATCTTGTACATGATACAAAATAAATTCCTTGTTAGTGGAGCCATAAGCCAGCATCGTTCTGCAAAATTCATAGACAAGGAAAATTAATGCCCTTCTGTCATCTGATAATTTCGCTTTATATGTAATAAAGGTGGGTAGAGTATCCTTTTTGAAAGAAAAGTCTTGAAAGCCGACTTACCCTTTACATATAATTGAGATTCGCGATTGACGTAAATCCCCGACTCTCGGCCCTTCTCCGCCTCGAGCCTGTCGTGTCCAGGGAAAGGGATGCTTGCGTGTAAATAACCAAAAGCTGGTTCTGCCTAAATTCAGACAATTGGTCACGAATCACAAACAACCCTCCATTAATTGTTGAAAGAAAAAAACAATACTTCCTCGAAATCTGTATTCGGAAATTTTTCGGAATTTTGAAAATTTTTTCGGAAATTTGGTTTTTTCGGAAATTTTTCAAAAACGCACAATCTCAGGGACTTTTCCATCAAAATCCCAGGACAACCCCTGGCCGTTTTTTTCAAAAAATCAAGGACTTTGAAAATTTTTCGGAAATTTTAATTTTTTCGGAAATTTGGTTTTTCGGAAATTTTTCAAAAACGCACAATCTCAGGAACTTTTCCATCAAAATCCCAGGACAACCCCTGGCCGTTTTTTTCAAAAATCAAGGACTTTGAAAATTTTTTCGGAAATTTGGTTTTTTCGAAAATTTTTTTCAAAACGCACAATCTCAGGGACTTTTCCATCAAAATCCCAGGACAACCCCTGGCCGTTTTTTTCAAAAAATCAAGGACTTTGAAAATTTTTCGGAAATTTTAATTTTTTCGGAAATTTGGTTTTTCGGAAATTTTTCAAAAACGCACAATCTCGGGGACTTTTCCATCAAAATCCCAGGACAACCCCTGGCCGTTTTTTTCAAAAATCAAGGACTTTGAAAATTTTTCGGAAATTTTAATTTTTTCGGAAATTTGGTTTTTCGGAAATTTTTCAAAAACACACAATCTCGGGGACTTTTCCATCAAAATCCCAGGACAACCCCTAGCCGTTTTTTTTTTCAAATCAAAGACTTCAAAAAATTTCATCTAGGACTTTGAAATTTTTCGAAATTTTTTTTCAAAACGCACAATCTCAGGGACTTTTCCACTAAAATTGCAAGGAGACCCCTGGCCGTTTTTTTTTTTCAAATCAAAGACTTGGAAATTTTTCAAAAAATTTCCTTCACTCATCTAGGACTTTGAAATTTTTCGAAAATTTTTTCAAAACGCACAATCTCAGGGACTTTTCCACTAAAATTGCAAGGAGACCCCTGGCCGTTTTTTTTCTCAAATCAAAGACTTGGAAATTTTTCAAAAAATTTCCTTCACTCATCTAGGACTTTGAAATTTTTTTTCAAAACGCACAATCTCAGGGACCTTCCCATTAAAAACACAAGGAGACCGCTGGCCATTTTTTTTTTTCCATACTGGGACTTCAAAAATTTCACAAAATTCTTCACCTACCATCACAAGTAAACCCCTGGTTTTTTTTTGAAAAACAACCAGCCACAACACTCTGACAATTCTTTTTTCTTTTCACAATGTCTAACTCAACTAGCCACAAAATGAATCCTCGAAACAACACCTTAGGCATAATAGCCAACATCTGCTCTCGAAGTACTCAAAGCTTAGAAAAGGAATTGAAAGACAGGAATATTTCTCCTTTCAACAAAACCAAAAACGTCCTGATCAAGTACGCAACATATTATAACAGGAAATATATTAGGAGACTGGAATTTCAACCCGGCAGTATAACAATCTCTGACACAAGCACACCTACTTGCACAGAAATTAAACCACCAATTACACCCGTCAAGGAAACCACAAAACCCTTCGATCTAACTGGATGGAAAATTAAGTACAACGGCAATACTAACGTAGAAGATTTCATCGACCGAATTGAAGAAACAGCCGCGATACGCAACATTCCTACTGAGATACTACACCGTAACTTCATAGATCTCATCTCGCACGAGCTACTCTCCTGGCATAGAATTCACAAGAAAAAAGTAAGCTCCTGGCCCGAACTCAAAGCTGCTCTCCTGAAAAGTTTCGCACCAAAAGAAACACAGCATAGGATTAAGTCTACTCTGTTTTCCATCAAACAATTCTCCAACGAAACTGTAGCACAATACGCCCAGAGAGCAGATCTTCTAAACATCAAACTGACAACTCCAGTCCCTGAAACAGAGCTAGTCCCTATCTTGACTGATGGCCTCCTAGCAAGATATGAGAACATAATAACCTCTCAAAAAATATCCTCAGTAGAACAACTCAAAGATGTCTGTCTTCTATTGGAAAACTATCAAGATAAAAGAAGAAACACCAAGACTTCTAACGAGCCCCTTCTACCAAGCCTCGCCTCTCGGTCATCCAATCAAATTAAACCAGAGTTTAACGAGAAGAAGTTTTGCACCTTTTGCAAAAGAACCGGACACTCACAATCATCTTGCTACAAAAAAGCTAAACTTTCGTATACTCAAGATAACAGGGGCCACCAAAAGCGCCCCCGTGACCATTCTCCTCAACACGACAACTTGAGGGAAATCTTCAAGAGATCAAGAAATAACCTTGAAAGATTACATCCTTCTAACAACTTAATTGCAAGACCACCTACAGACTTCTCTAAACCTCCGCCAAATTGGTCCAAGAGAACTCCAAAAAACTAAGATTCAACCCCTCGGAAGTTCATTCAATATCTAGGCCTACTGAATGGACCGAGTGGTTGAAACACATTGCATATTTCAAAGAGGCCTTACAACTTTCTACAGTGAGCTGCACTCAAGCTAAAGATGGTCGCCCATACGCGCAATTTTCTGTTAATGACGTCGTCTTCTCTGGACTACTGGATAGTGGAGCTTCAGTTAGCTGCCTCGGCGGTAACGCCCACATCCCCTTTGTCAACAATGGATTCACAATCAACAAACACCCCGCTTTCGTCACCACTGCAGACAACAACACTCAAAAAGTCACAGGAGCAATTGTCCTACCTGTCAAGTGTGGAAGTAAATCAATTCCAATAAATTTTCTAATTGTACCAACCATCACCCAGAAATTTATTCTTGGAGTTGATTTTTGGAAAGCATTCAACATTGCACCCCAGGTTTTCAACCCATGCAACAACACCACACCCACCACCTCAATCAACGAAATCCGTACAATAATTCCGTACGAGAACCTTCACCCACCACAGGCCGAACAACTGGAAGGCATGATCAAGAAATTTGAATCAATCTCGTTCGAAAAGTGTGGACTTGGTTTGACAAATTTAGTCAAACATCACATCAAGACAAATGGACCACCTATCAAACAAAGATACTACAATTTGGCTCCCCAGAAACTAAAACTGTTGGAGAAGGAACTCGATGATATGTTAAATATGGGCATCGTGGTTCCCAGCAGAAGCCCCTGGACCAACCCCACACTCTTGGTATCCAAAAAAGACGGTTCCGCCCGATTCTGCCTCGACAGTAGAAGACTTAATGCCTGCACTGAGGCTGACGCGTACCCACTTCCGCTTGTACACGCAATCCTGGATAAACTACGCAACGCAAAATTCATCTCTTCAATAGATCTGTCCAAAGCATTCTGGCAGATACCTTTGGATGAAGTTTCATGTGAAAAAACAGCATTTGTAGTGCCCGGCAGAGGAATGTTCCACTTTAAGAGACTCCCTTTCGGTTTAAAAAACAGCCCTGCTGAGCTACAAAGACTGATGGACAGACTGTTCGGCCCCGAATCCGACAATAATTTGTTCTGCTACCTGGACGACCTAATAATCATCAGCGACACGTTTGAAAAACACATCGCCACCCTAGAAAGAGTATTCCAACAACTCAAGTTTGCCGGATTAACAATCAACCTAAAGAAATCCGAATTTTGCAAATCACGCCTACGCTACCTCGGCTTTGTAATAGACGAAAAAGGTCTAAGGACCGACCCTGCCAAAGTCGAAGCTATGACAAACTTCCCCAGGCCAAAGAATGCTAAAGAAGTTAAAGGTTTCCTTGGTCTCGCCGGATACTACAGAAGATTCATAAGGGATTTCTCCACAATAGCGGCCCCCCTTAATAAAATTACCGGTACCCGTAAAGGTGTCAGTAACTTCGCTTGGTCTGCCGAAACTGAAAAGGCTTTCACCTCTCTAAAAACAGCACTGCAATCTGCACCGGTACTAAACTGTCCAGATTTCAATCTGCCTTTCACCCTGCATACAGACGCCTCCAATGTTGGAATCGGCGGAGTCCTAACACAAGAATTCCCCGACGGCGAACACCCAGTGGCATACTTCTCTCGTAGTCTAAACAAACACGAAAAAAACTATGGGATAACTGAAAAGGAACTACTCGCAGTCATGGATTCTATCCACCATTTCCGCGGCTATATCGAAGGCAGTAAGTTCTCAGTCATCACCGATCACAGTAGCCTAAAATGGTTGGTATCATTAAGCAACCCATCTGGTAGATTGGCCCGCTGGTCATCTCGCCTATCACAATACACCTTTGATGTCATCCATCGTAAAGGCGCAGACAATATCGTCCCAGACGCCCTCTCAAGAATAGAACTCGCCACTCTGACCTCCGAAGAAGCAACACCAACTCCTACCACCAAAGACACTTGGTATTTAAAAACCTACGAGGAATGCAGGAACAACCCGCAAAAATTTCCCAACTTTATTATAAAAGAAGGTCGGTTATATCGTAACTGCAAACCACCACTGTCTATACTCGAGGACTATGCTTGGAAGTTAGTCATTCCCTCAGAGGACACACAAAAAATTATCATTGACAATCACAGCGCCCCCGGATCCATACACCCAGGAACTTTCAAAACCTATAAGAAGATAGCCTTAAGGTATTACTGGCCAGGCCTGTTTAAACAAGTTCGCAACTACATCTCTAAGTGCGACATTTGCAAAGCATACAAACATAGTACTGCACCCCCATCTGGTCTCATGAATAACCCCAAACGAGCAGATAGGCCGTTACAATCATTCTCTATGGATCTCATCGGCCCTTTTCCCAGAAGCTACGCCGGAAACATGCATATACTTAGCATAGTGGATGTATTCACCAAGTTCTGTTGGATCTTCCCATTAAAAAGAGCCACAGCCTCTGCAATCATAAACTTGTTAGAAAAAAACATTTTTATCCCCTACGGCACTCCTCGCACCATCATTTGCGACAATGGAAAACAATTCATAGCTCTGGAATTCAAGGAATTTCTGGCCAAATATGGCATAAAAGATATTTTCTATAATACCCTTTACACGCCTCAAAATAATACGGTAGAGCGTTACAACCAGACCATCAACACAGCTCTGGCAATCCTGGTTGACAAAGATCAACGAACATGGTGCAAAAATCTAGAAAAAATTCAAGCTGCACTAAACAATACAGTGAACCTCACTACTGGGTACACTCCTTTCTTCCTCAAACATGGTATGGAACAAATTGTCCATGGCTCCTTGCATTGGGACGCTAGCCTCCCATCATCTTTTCCTCCTTCTACTGATAACCCATCAGAGAATTATGCTCACCGTCTTGAAGAACTTTCCGCTATCTACAGCGAAGTCACAGATGCGTTGATACTTGCTCACAAAAAGAGTGCAAACAGATACAATTTACGCAGGAAACATGTTACCTTTAAGGAAAACGACATAGTTTGGAGACGCAACAACACACTCTCACAAGGTGCTCTGTATTTCTCTGCAAAACTAGCTCCTCGCTTTGTTAAAGCAAAAGTCCTGAGAAAAATCTCCGATGTAGTATACACCCTATCGGACGCCTCTGGTAAACACATTGGTAACTACCACGTGAAAGATATTGTCAAACTAGGAAGCGTGGACACAATGGACACCACCTTCACTAGGTCACACACACATAGCTAACAAAATTTTGGCTCTACCTTTGTCCCACGAGATTTGGCCCTCGTGCAGACAAACAGCATGTCTTATCGCGTTAGTTTCATATAAAAACTCGCATTTCGACCTCTGCAAGGTAACCTTCTCATTTTTCTAAAAATACAGAAGTGTCAACTGTGGTTTTTAATCATTTCTCACCCATTCTTGTACTACTATGCTCTTTTGTATAAACCCTTTGTTATTTTTGTTTCTTTGTCACACCTCACCGTGTAATGTATATAAATTGTACTCATATTTTGTACGTATCTTCTCTGGAACTGATCATTCTAGTCAAGAGACTTTTTCCGCCTCCCAAAACAATTTATGCTCCCGGAGTCATGACCCTGGACATCATTTGTTAGTCGTTACCATTCTGACACTTACGACACTAAATACATAACTATTTTTTGTCTTAAATACCACAAAAGTCACGTACAACATTGTTTTGTAAATATTTTTCTGTTCTTTGTTCTTCACATTGTTCTTTCACTTTGTTCTTCACATTGTTCTTTACATTGTTCTTTCACATTTGTTCTTCACATTTGTTCCAATGGGTTCCATCGTACATTAAACAATGGCCCTTTTGCAACATACACCCAATTGAGGTGAATATTCTACCCCTGTAACTTGTAATCATAATGCATGTGTAAATTCCAGTTTGGTATCGTCATTTGATTCAAGTTTACATAGGTGTAACAAGTAAAAAGTTACAATTACTTTGTTTTAAAGTTTTTTCAGTTTTTTCTAAAAAAATTGAATGGCGCTCAACATTCCCATTTGCTCTAATTTGTTGTTTTTTCAGAATTTGATATTGACACGTCAATTCTGAAAAAGGTTGTTGTAAAGGAGAACAAACACCGATTTGTCCTCCTCATCAATAACATTGTATAATACATAACACCTTTCGGTCACATTGAGTTTGTAAAATCTTAAGATCTCAACTTCCTGACCCCAATTTGTTATATTATGTACTATATTTTGACTTAAATAAGCATTAATTTGCCTTGTCAAATACACCGAGCCAGGTCACTCATATTAAGTCATCCTGTGTCTCTAGGTGCCTTCTGTATCAAATTTGTAACATAAAGTTCACAACATTCGTGTTTGTGGCAATTTTGGTAACACCAAGTGTGTTTCCTTGTTTTTGTTTGGTCATTTTAAGTAAGTAAAACCCAATCAGGTCTTAAATAAACCACTACAAACCTTTTTTGTAAGCAAAGAGTAAGTAAAACCGATTAGGTCTCTTTTGCTATATGTGTGTCTTGTTTAAGACATCCTTGTTGGCATATGTCTTGTATTATTGCCAACTTAACGCATAAACCCAACCAAAGGTTATGCCATCACAACATTTTGTGAGCAAAGAGTTAGTAAAACCAAATAGGTCTCTTTTGCTATGTATTGGTGTCTTGTTTAAGACATCCTTGTTGGCATATGTCTTGTATTATTGCCAACTTAACGCATAAACCCAACCAAAGGTTATGCCGTCGTCATTTTTTGATAATACCAATAGCCACTACTTGAGTGTTGTTGACATTGTGTATGTATCTTTTTTCCGGTATTGAAATGGTACTTTTTTTTCATTATTGAACGTTGATATGTTATTTTCATGATACATGAGAATGTTACAATATCCACCATGAGACGAGGGATCGTTATAAAATCTAACACTATACATGAGAATGTTATAATATCTACCATGATACGAGAAGTTCGTTATAATTACTTTTTACTGGCTTACATACACTGTGGCCAAAGAGATAATTTGTTCCATTAAATGGTTATAAATATCTATGTTGTACCTTTCCTTTCAATACTAGGGTTCTTTCGTAATTCGTTCAATTTCTACATGAGACGTGGAGACGTTATAATACTTACCATGATTCGTGCGAACGATACAATATCTTGTTGTTGTCTTCTTTAAATAAGTTGACAATATATACTTGTTCTACATGAGACGTGAAGACGTTATAATACTTACCATGATTCGTGCGAACGATACAATATCTTGTTGTTGTCTTATTTAAATAAGTTGACACTATGTACTTGTTCTACATGAGACGTGGAGACGTTATAATACTTACCATGATTCGTGCGAACGATACAATATCTTGTTGTTGTCTTCTTTAAATAAGTTGACACTTTGTACTTGTTCTACCGGACGTAGATCATTTTACCCTGACTTGTCACCCTTAATTGGGACCCTTTTTGTATAACTCATGACACTGAGGGAAATGTCCTTCACGGTAGTGAGAATTTTTTGTTCTCTTCAAACAAACATGAAGCTGTGCATTCAGCAATTTTTTACGCTAACTGATACCTGTGGACTTCTTGTCAGCGGACCCAAGAACCATCCACTATCCATTGACCATGGACTAGCCATCAGCTTCACTGTTGGTTATGAGGTATCGTGTCGTGGGAGTTAATTGAGACAGTGACACAAAACCACCTAACTCGTTGTCTGGGAGACGAATAAGAAAAACTCCCAGGTTTGTGAAACTTGAGCAAGGGTCTGTCATGTTCTCACAAACTGTAGAAGATTAAATACGACCCCTAATCTTTCACCAAATACACGTGAAAGATTAGATTGTTATTACTGTGTATTCTCCTTCACCTTTTCATCAAATTCATGCATATTTGTGTAAAGAGTTAGGAAATTTGCTGGTTGATATATTTCGTCCTCACATAGAGATCGAATTGGGAATTAGCTCAGTCACTATCAATTTTCGCTACTCAATCCTCCATCCTTCTCCCCTCCATCAAACTCTTGTACATTTGTAAAAGCTAGGAAATCTGCTGGTTGACCACATTTCGTTCTCTGAAAGAGATCGAACGGAGAATCAGCTCCATCACCAGCAGACCTTCTCGCTCATCGCCATTTTTTTTCTCATCCCTCATTATCCTTGAGGTTAATTTCATGAATCTGGAAGGTGTACCCTACGCACATAGCGTATCGTCTGTCTATAAGACAATCTTTATCCATGAAATTTGCTTCAAATCTCTCCTTTTCACCCCATACCTAGGTAATCAACACATTTCTTGTAATTTTGAAAGTCGTAAGTTGTTATCGCTCAAGCGCTAACACCGGCCATGGAAGGCCAACTTCTTTCAGAAACTTGGTGTTACTACTGTACAACCACCTACCTATACCTTGTATATCAAATAGGTAACCTCACGCCAGTCGTGATAGTTTTTTGTCTCCCCAATCTCGGGATACTCATGGTATAGTCAGCATATTGGATCTCTCTCTACTCTCTCTCTACTCTCTCTCTACTCTCTCTAACCAACGACGTTTTTTTGTCTTTTTGTCTTTTCTCTTGAACACAATTTGTTTCTCTCCAAACGTTTTGCATCATTGGTCTACTAGGCAGGTAAACTTCAAGAATTTTGGCTCTAATAATAACCTGTCCCTGGATTAAAAAGAAGACCAGCAGCCCTTCTCATCACCTGCAAGCTGAGCTTCTCTTCTTTGCCGCCTTCACTTCCATCACTCACATCCCTCCAATCTCTGCGTACCAAAAACACCCGACCGCACCCAAATTAGGTGTGAGTCGTGCGTGCAGTTGCAAATCAAGTTGTCTCATCATTCAAACCACATTCAAAAGAACCAACCTCAGAGCATGCCAGCTCAAGGTTAATTATGTTCCTGCAATCAACCACTTGCCGTTTGTGCAAATCAACCACTTGCCGTTTGTGCAAATCAACCACTTGCCGTTTGTGCAAATCAACCACCTGCCGTTTGTGCAAATCAACCACTTGCCGTTTGTGCAAATCAACCACTTGCCGTTGTGCAATCAACCACTTGCCGTTGTGCAATCAACCACTTGCCGTTTGTGGAAATCAACTACTGGCAGTCATACAAATCAACCACTTGCCATTTGTACAAACCAACCACTTGCCGATGCGCAAACTCAACATAATAACCATTACACGCATCAACCATCAATCAACTTATTGTTATTACTCCATGTTATTACCAACTTCATTTCACCTTGACAACCACTGCTCCACCGCATCAGCATAATGGAATTCACGCTGGTACAACAACAAAAACCCGGATACTTCTGGCCCTCCGCATCACCATCCCTCAACCACAACCAAGAAGCACAGTTCAATTTCTATGGCCCTAGTGATACTTGAGTGCAATCTCAAATGGGTCAAGTTACAGTGAAAATGTAACTTTATAACTTCAGTGAAATTACGTCTACTTGGTACTCTACGAAAACACTACGCTCTTCAAACTTAGCTTACAGACCAATGAAATTTTAGAGTCCTTTTTGTTCTTTTCATCACTGCATAACCTTGTATGTTTGTTCTTTTCATCACTGCATAACCTTGTATGTTGTTCTTTTCATCACTGCATAACCTTGTATGTTTGTTCTTTTCATCACTGCATAACCTTGTAGGTTGTTCTTTTCATCACTGCATAACCTTGTATGTTGTTCTTGTCATCACTGCATAACCTTGTATGTTGTTCTTGTCATCACTGCATAACCTTGTATGTTGTTCTTGTCATCACTGCATAACCTTGTATGTTGTCTTTTCACCATTGCATAACCATGTATTTTTTTCTTTGTTTTTTTTGTAAATCAACACTGTTTTTTCTTCTCTCTCTACTTCCCTCACGACAAGGTGAAGAGGATTTTTAGCGCCTAAAGCTTCATTACCACGTCGCCTTTTACTGACGGAGGGGGAATGTGTTACGTAATACAAGTCACCCTATAAAAAAGATGCATAATTTAGCCTCGCTTTCCCCATGCAAACGATCGTGGCGTACGTGACAAAACGCAGCTAGCCGCCGCGTGATGGCACAGACCACCCAGGGAGCGTTCTCGGCTCAACACTGCCCGCCACCGCCGAGCCCCGCCAGTCGAGAGCGGACCTCGGTCATGGCAACAGTGTGTTTCTCGCAGAGCGAACCACAAACGCTCACAATGTTCGAGCGCGCGGAATTACGTAATAATAGAAACAGACGCGATCTCGTGCCAGTTTCCTACTAGATGCATTTCGCCATCAAACTTACAATCATGTTTATTATTACGGTTCGGGCTTACTCAATGGAGTCCCGTTCCCGCGTAAAATCCCGAGTGCACTTCACCGCCTCAACTGACCCGCCGCCTGTGAGCGCGGGTACCTCTGGCTCAACATGATGCCCCTTACCTCATCGAGACGATTCGTAAGCTTTCAACCTTCCCCTTTTTCTTGTGTTCAATTCTCGTAAATTTCATGTAGAATCCACGCTTTATCTGGTCGTCATAAATTAGTAGAGAGAGTTAGTAGGGAGATCCATGTTAACCTGTATTTCTCGAGACATTTAATATACCTTGTGCCTTTTACTTATGTGTTATTATTGTGATGTCCTTTTTCCAACCTCCTGACCGATGGACGAGCTGCTGATCAAAGAACTGCCCACCCCTGATTGTACACGAGTCGCCTGCTCTACCATTTTATCTGAGCTTAGCCAATTTAATAACCAGGTTCGAGTCCCGGTTTATCCATATCTTAGCAATGACTAGGCACTTTTTACAGTAAATACTCTGGGTACAGGCTAGTTCCTGTGGTTCTTTAGGAAAGGTGAAACCTTTGGTTGTTTTTGAGCACCTGTACCTCTTATATGAAAAGACTGTTGACATACTTCATGACAAAACAGGGATCGTCTTTGCGGACACAATTTAATCACAAACAAATCAGAGTCGAGAACCTTTCATAAACAATATAATCTAATCTTCATAGGTGTCACTAGTGGTACATAATTACTCTGAAAATTATACAGTAAGGTACATAATACATTGAGCACAGAAACTATTTAAAAGAAAATTAAAATTGCATCACCCTTTTATTTTGAGAAGTAATTTTATTACAGTAATTATGAAATGCAAGAGCGTGCTAGTTCGTAAATTAATTAACACGTGCCTCAATGAGTGCGACTAGCAATGACTGTAAATATTATTATTATTATTAAAAGATTTCTTTAAAACATAACTAGAAAACTCTTTTTTCCAGAGATCGGTTTCTGGAGCTGGTTATTACTTATTGCTATTGCAGTCGATGGAGGTCAACAGCACGTGAGTGAATTGTCAATTTCTTGTTAAAATATATACTTTTCAAAGAAATAGTACGTATATTATGTCATAATGTTTTTAGTTATATTACGGTCAAGACCCACTGGCTAATTTGGACATCATAAAAAACTATTTATGTATAATTTATTATTGGTTAGGAAATACGTAAAAGTAAATTTAAATAAAATAAATTAATAAATCACTCGTAAAAGAATAGCAACGATTAAACTAGAAAATATTAATTTTGTTTTTTTGTTGTAATTGGAATTATCTTGTTTTAGAAGATGACTGAAACAGTATTAAGTTTAACTTACTGATTGTTCGAAAGAATCATTTCATCAACATTTCATAGGAAAATGCATGATATCCCTTCATGATTTTATCAAGTTTTTGATGTTATAATCTTTCACATGTTGTGTTTGCTTTTATTTAACCTTTGGATGTTTCATTGATGTTACTTTGCTAAAATATCGTGTTGAAATGTGATTGTTATTAATGTATCTAATAAAATATTATTGTAGGAAACGTCAAAGATATTTGCAGTGGCATTTGCAGAAAAAAATGACAACGTCACTTCCGAAATCTTCCTTAAACAAATCGAGGTGGAATACACGTAAGGAATTTCAAATATTGAGATATGATTTATTTTTTTAATCATTAAAGATAAAATAACTAGAAAAAATGTGAAACCGAAATATTGGATAAAAATTTCTGTCGAATCGAATCTGGAATTGAACCCAGGACCTTAGCCTTGTCGGAGCCATTTCTCATTTAACCCAGGTCCTTATCCAGTCTTTCTTTGTCCAGGACTGGACAATTGAATTGAACTGATTTTATTTTGCTTGAATTTAATTTAAACACATATAATTAAAGTAGGTAGATTTGTAGACAATACGCATATTCTCATGGCCGAAGTAAAACAGAAGACATAATATATTTTGTCATAACATTGTTTAATTGCAGAACAAACAAAACTTTCAATGGGAGAGTCCAGTTTGAGAACGGCACAGAGCTGTTCAACGTCAGTCTGGAGACAATAATAACATCTCCAGATTCACTAGACTTCCCTATCTTAGTGGCACTTGACAAGGTAAAGTTAATCATCCAAATAGTATTATTATTACTACAGACATATTATGCATACACGAGAAGCTTGTTGGTTACGGTTAAGAGGAAGCTACAAGCCAAAAATGTGTATATTCTTGGTATAACTTATTTTGTAGGTAATAGGCATTAAAATTGCTTGACAAAAGAAGTCTAGAAACGTTTGATTTCAAGCAAAAAACTGGATTTTATTAATTTTGTAAATGATTTTATAAGAAAGCAAAAAAGTTAATCAAGTGAAACTGTTCCAGATAATCTTAGCTTTTAAACTGTATTTTTTAAAAGTTGTTTCCTTTACGCGTTCATACATTTCTATTGAAAAAAAATAATTTTAATAGTTTGCATTCATATTTTTAATTGAATTTTTTTTTTATTTATTTGTATTCTACTCAAGCGAAGCGATAGGAAAACCTTTATTTTGGTATTCATAATGTAATGTACCAAATAGTTATAAAGATTAATCAAAATAGTGATTTGGAATTAAGCTTCGCCTTAACGAATACGGTTACGTTTTATACGCGTTAGTTGTAAACAATAAACCATGGTTTCGTGTGGTTTGCAATTGGATATATAAATATAACAATATATCATTTAGGGAAACGTATTTTTACCTGATATATTTGTTCAGGTATGTTTCAAACATCGAATTTTTTATGTTAAAAATGTAGATAATATTTGTGTATTTTTTTGTTAAACTACGTAGAGGAGGAATTGGCGAGTTTGCTACATAATTTGTTTGTGAACTGTGACTAAAGATACTATGGGTCCTTATGCCTTGTGTGTCAAGTCAATACTCTTTTATTAACCTTTTGGGGATCTGGTGAGGAGGCACGAAATGAAAGACGTGTCGTGAAGGTCACAGTGTTTTATTGACGAGTCAGTTTGCCGTGATGAGAGTGGACGTAGGACAGATGTGATATTCTCCGGGTGCTGGCTGTGATGGCTGGTCAAGCGCGGGTCATTGAGTCAACGCCGGGCGCTGGTGACCGGACTCGATGATGGTCAGACACTGGCGAAGAACGTGGGTCTTCAGGCACTCCAGTGCTGACGGGAAGGCCGAAGGTGCCGTGGACCTTGTAGGCGGTTGAGCGGGAGCTGCGTAGCCAGCGAGGATGCTGCGTGTCAGGCTGGAACCAGGGCGCTGTAATCTGTTGTAGCGCTGGCCAGGGACGGTGGCCAAGGCACTAGGATGATGTCCCGATGGAGTCCATGATGAATACGGGCAAAGTCGGGAATATTGTCCTTCGCGCAAATAAGGTGCGCGGATTATCACTCGTTGATCCTTGTAAACAGACGGCGACTGACTGACTGACGAGTTCCTTCATGCTGCCGCTTTTATAAGGTGAAGAAACTTCTCGAACATTTTGGTCGCTATGTTGATATTGACAAACTAAAATTAAAAAAATAAAAAAACATCCAAGAAGCTTGTTTGAAAAAAGCCGAAACTTCTAGAATGCCGTTCGAATCAAGTAGTGGCGTACCACTACAACCTTTTGTTACTTTAACTCCACACTCCCTCCTACAACATCGGTCTTTTCTAAACTCATTTTCAATCCTTCCTCTCGTCAAAAAGATTCAGCACACAGCATCCCCAAAGATGACATAGGCCCTGAGGCCTTTCTGCCCTTAAAAAGACCCGCCACACACCATCTCCTAAGATAACATAGGCCCTGAGGCCTTTCTGCCCTTAAAAAGACCCGCCACACACCATCCCCAACGGTGACATAGGCCCGGAGGCTTTCTAATCTAAGTTTCAAACTTCCAAACTTTGGCGTTTTTCTTCTTTTTAGAGCATCGGATATGAAGAGAAACAAAACCTCAGTGAACCAAGTTGGTTATCAAGGCGCGGAATATATAAAAAATACTCGTAAATATATTCCGACGATGGAAACGACGATGAGGGTACAGTTGGAAAAGGAAGGAAATATTGCGAAAATGTTGAATGAGGCGACGTTTGTTGATATGGTGAGGACTAAAATTATATCTACTTAATTATCAATAAATAAAATAGGTAGAACGAATAAAATATAATAAAACTAGTTTAGGTTCGTCTCGAACCTCCATAATTGCTGCTTAAATTCATTTTTATTATCAAATTACTTTAAACTTATTATGACTATCTATTATTTCCACAGTGTTGTTATACGCTCATACCGCGAAACTTTAGGGGTGATTTTATTTACGGAAAACTTTTTTTTTCATTATATTTATGTTGTTTACGTTCATTATTCGTAAAAGTACAGCCACGATTTCACTTGAAATTATGGGAGGAATCTTGCGGACATATTGTTCCTGTTTAGCTAGCTGTTGTAATCGCTGGTCATCACGTTAACCTTAATGAATTTTGCAGTTCCAATCTATGAGTTGCATGGCGCCCTATTATGAAACTGGTCAGATTATAATCGTTGTTTTCTTTTGTCATAATTTCTTATAAAATTGCTGCCATTTTTAATTCCAACTGTGCTAGAGATCTTTGTTCGCTGCACACACCTTGAGATATTGTTATCAACCCTAAATTACGAGTCTCATGTTCTGGTTAAATTTAATCGTAATTATTAACATAAATAATCGATGTTTCGTTCTTTGCCAATAAATGATTTGTTGTGACATTCTTAATGTTGTTTCAATACTAACTACCACACTCCTACCTCACACTATGGTATATGTTGTTCTTAACTTATATTAACTGATACAATGACACAATTGGCATAATTAACATAAATGATCATTATTACTTTGTTACAATGCCGCACCAACGCCTTTTTTAAAATTTTAACCAATTTTATTCTATTACAATTATTTTGTTACAACATGATCTGGGAATAGTCGTCTTTCTTTTTAACAATCAAAGAGAAATTTTGAAAATTTCTCAGATTATCTTTGTTAGTTACAGTTCGAACGATTGTCCTTGACGGAACATAATTTTTTTTTTTTATATGTTCTTTATTCAGTAAAGTTTATACATTACAGTAAACGGGTAAATTTTTGGCCACCACACTAGGCATATGCCCGTGTTGTAATAATACAAGTATTTATCAAAACTGGTTGATGAAAGTTACATACATAATTTTTTAATCGAACTACCAAACTGTAAATTCCCATATAAGGTGAAAATATAAAATTATTAATTAATTACTCGTTCATAGATGCCGCTAATTTAATTATATTGTGGAAAAATTATTTTGCAAGTTCAGATTCAAAACGTTAAGGCGAAGCTTAATGCCAAATCACTATTTTGATTAATCTTTATAACGAATTGGTGTACATTATGAATACCAAAAAATATGCTTTAGATAAATTGAAGGTTTTACTCAATAAAAAATATAAATGTGAACTACTAAAAAAAATTTTTTTTTATAATTTTAAAAATGAACGCATAAAGGAAACAACTTTTTAAAAATACATCTTTATAGCTGAGATTATCTGTGACAGTTTCACTTGATTAACTTTTTTGCTTTCCTATAAAATTATTTACAAAATAAATAAAAACCAGTTTTGTTCTTGAAATCGAACGTTTCTAGACTCCGTTTGTCAAGCGATTGTAATGCCTATTACCTACGATATAAGGTATACGAAGAATATACACATTTTTAGCTTGTAGCTTCCTCTTATGATGAATCATTTGTTTGTGCATTCGTGAATACATAGTTTGGTCCCAATATAAACTCTATCATTTTTAACAAAGGCATACATATACAATATTGTATTTGTATTTGTTTGCCTATTTACAGAAAAAAACTACTCACCCATTTTTTTTAAACAATTAGTAAAACCTCAAATTGTAATATAAACATTGAAAATATATATATATATATATAAACATTAATAATAATTAGCGATTTTTAAACGTAAATTTTAAACAGAAATAAATACGGTAAAATTAAAAAAATAAATAGAAATGTTTTTTCAAGATACTACCATTGTATTGTATAGTTTGAGTTGGAACTTGCGATCATACATAAAGATAGCAACCAATAAAAATGTGCGGTGAGAAAAATGAAGGTCATGTTGGTAGTTCTTATTCGAAGTATTATACAGTTAAATATAACCAAAAGAGATAGTGCCTCATTAGCGATTTATACCTTGTTATCATTTAATATTATCTCAGCGATATCTGATAAGATAATGGCAGGTGTTGGACACGTATGGTAATATGTAAGAATAATTTATTTTTGAAAATTTACTCACAAATAATGATGTCTTTTATGGCCTCAACACTTTTATTACTTTTTTTATATTTTTCAAAAGTAATCATGCTTTTAAATACTAGCTATAATTTTAGAGCAATCTACACAGTCATCAACTTTGTGCTCAGAAAATACTGACTTTTTGCACTTACAGCACACTAATTTTGCAATTCTCTTTTTTTTTAGAAGCAAAAAGCGCAGAATTTACATTTTTTGTGCTCTGGTTCTCCTGCCGGAAGTTTATTACCTGAATCAGTAGGTTTTGCGAAAAATTGGCTTATATTTTTAAGTCGGAGCTTTAAGTCTGAATCCAAGGCTTGACCGAATCTGTGCTGAATTGTTTAATGAATTCTCTTTTGTTTGAGAGATTATTTGATCATGTTGTGGCCATAAATTACAGCAGAATTAACAAAAGCCATGTTTAAGATGCCATAGAAAACAGCCACTAACCATCTTTTAGTTTTGCGGCTGCACAACATTGGGGCGCACATTTGATCAAATGAATCTACTCGTACTTTTGTTTGGTTCTAAAAATGAATCATGTCTGGTTTGCCACTTGAATTATTAATTATTGCATTTTTATCACAACAAGATAAAAAAAGGTAAACAATATTTGCA
Organism: Hesperophylax magnus; assembly: GCA_026573805.1. Lineage (NCBI taxonomy): Eukaryota > Metazoa > Arthropoda > Insecta > Trichoptera > Limnephilidae > Hesperophylax > Hesperophylax magnus. The sequence continues at coordinate 18,650 of JAIUSX010000191.1, read as the reverse complement.
GGTTTTGGCTTGTACGATAGAAGTGTCAGAGGGCCATCAAAACAAAATGTAGAACTGCCAACAGGTCGAGATCTGGAATTTTTAAATTTTTCGTGCTTTTCCCGCTTATTTGATCGAACAGTGCCCACTAGATTTAATTTTTAATTAGAGCTGGTCCTCGAGAGGTGCGGACTTTATTCATAGCTGAAGTTCTGTGAGATGATTGACCCTTATTTGTTGACCCGAAATCTCGCGTCCATTCTTACCGCGAAGAGTATTTCCAGGAACACGATAAATTCGCCCTGAGTTGGCAGATTGCGAAGCATGAGCAGAATCAGATGCTAGCTCAGCTTTTGAAATTTTGAGTCGGCTTCTTCAGTGGTACCAGATTCTTATAAAGGGAAAGCCTCTTCAGTTACATAGTTATTCTCATATTGGCTTTGAATATCGTCCAAAATGGCTGTCCGTCTTCAGGAGCTGATTCTCCAAGAGAATGACTGTCTTCTCGGTCTAAGATTTTCGAAATATCGTTACTGTTTAACATATTAGACCACCACATATTGGTATCTGAAACAATGCCAAAATAAACATAAAATGGACGAAAAATTAACGAAAGTAAAAACACATAATCTTAGTTAAAAGTTACACAAAGCTTAAACATACGTCTCGCAGGCGTACTATACCTCAAAAACGGCTGGACTCACCTTAGTGATACAGGTACCATCGGCGAACTGCCGTCGGCCACTAGGTTGGTTAAAGAGCACGAGGCGCTAACATTAACCGTTAGAAGGAGAAATAATAGAATGTACGATTGTGTGTACGCCTCGCAAGCGTAGATACGGCATCTAGTGTTAAATAGTCATAAAAGGCGTGGTCTCAACATGAGCGTGGTTATTCTCTTCTGTTAACAAGAAAATGTAAAATTATTACTTTATTTATTAACCGTGATATCTAATATGAACCAATATGAGAATAGTTTTTTCTCTTCTGTAAACACGAAATTGTATTTTATTTATTAAACTTGATGTCTAACATTATAAGGGTTTTTGCTTTGTCTGTCTCAGTGGGAAGGTTCCCGTTTTGAGATAGAATTGTCTAGGTTTGAGAAAAACAAATGAGGTTTACCAAGATTCAATACCTGACAAATTTTCTTTTGATGAACTCTGGCGTGCTTTGACTGTGAAAAGGTTGCGGAGCACTGAGTTCGTAACACGTTACGCAAAATGTTACTCAATACAGAAACTACTGGTTTTATCACGAGCAATGTCCACATAAGTGTATTTCGTTTTGTGAGATTTTTACTTCTTTTTGAGTATTTTTAACATCTGTTTTATTAAGCTTTGTTATTGTTTAAAACTCTTTGTATAAATGGTAAATCAGCTACTACTCGACTTTAATGCAAATATTGAAATGTAGATTCAAAGTTTTTGTTGAATTTTGAGGTAAGACCTTTTAAACATTTGTATAATACGTTATATGATATGGATTTACCAAGTTGGATAACTAAATGGAACTCATAGAAATTGAAAAAATTGAATTCATGAATTGAATTCTTAGAATTAAAATCAATTCTCTGAATTCAAACATTTAAAGAAATTATTCAAGGAATTTTTCACTGAGAGCTAAATTTAATGAAAAGTATTAATAAAAGGAACTTAATTCAATTCACTGAATTCAAATAATTATTTAATTCCGGGAAAATATTTTTATTCAAAGAATTCATTTTAATTCATATAACTACACTAAAAGAATTTCTTAAATTAAATTGAATTCAAATAGCTAAATTAAATTCAAAAATTGTATTGAAAAAAAAATGAGTTCAAGTAATTGAATTTAGAGAACTGAATTCAAAGATTGAACTGAAAGAATTAAGTTCAAACAATTAAATTCGGAGAACCGAATTAAAATAATTTCCATCAATTCAAATAACTGTATTTCTTTTATTATTTTTTTAATGATAAACTAATGTTTATAAGACAAGGTTGTATGAATATCACAAAGAATAACAAATAATTATAAGCAATAATTATTAATTATTAAAAAACATTAGTTTATCATTAAAAAAATTATAATATTTGAAGTCAAAAATATTTCACCAAAGCATGAAGATATTATATACCTCGACGCCATCTAGTGAGAAATTTAGCACTAACAAAGCCTTTCCTACTAAAATAAAGTTGGTTGTTTACAGTTGGAAAATATAAAATAAGCAGTAATTGTTGATTGAGGTACTAGTACATATTGAATCATTTGGCGGGTTGGAAATAAGCCGACATAGCTCAGTGGTTTCAGAACACCTGACCGGACATCAGAAGGTACGGGTTCAATTCCTGTAGGCGGCATTTATTTTTACTTAGGAGATATTTTCAATTTGTATTGATATTTCAGGCGACTTATTATATATTGCTTATAATTATTTGAATTTTTCTTAGTTCAAATAACTTAATTCAGATATTTTCCATCAATTCAAATAACTGAATTTCTTTTAATTCAAAGAATTTATTAAACTTAAAATAAATTAATTCAAATATCTGAATGCAAAGAATTTCTTTAAATTCAGAGAATTTATCATACTTCAAATAAATTAATTCAAAGAATTTCTTTTAAACAAATAACTCAATTCAAAGAATGTATTATAAACAAATAAATTAATTCAAAGAATTAATTTTAAATTAATAACTGAATTCGAGGAATTCTTTTTTATTAATTTTTTTTTTATCGAAATAATTTTTTTTATTTCTAAGAAATAATAATTTATTTGGGTTTAAATTATTGAATTCAAAGAATTTCTTTTAGACAAATAACTGAATCAAAAGAATTTATTTTACTTCAAATAACTGAATCCAAATAATTTATTTAAATACTAAGAATTAATTATAATTCTAAGAATTTTTTTTTAAATTTGGAGAATATTTAAATTCAGATAACTGAATTCAAAGTTTTCATTTTAATTAAAATTATTTATTCAAATTCAAAGAATTTATTTTAATTCAAATACCTGATATCAAAGAATTTTTTTTTTCGAAGAATTTATTTTAATTCGAAGATTTTGTTTTAATTCAAGAATTTTTTTAAATTCAAATAACTTAATAGAAAGAATTTCTATTAATTTAAATAACTTAGTTCAAAAAAAATATTTTAATTCAAACCACTGAATTGAAAGAATTTCTTTAAATTCAAATAACTGACTTCAAAGAATTTATTTTAATTAAAATATCTGAATTCAAATAATGAAATTAAAATGTACGCAATTAAATTAAAAGAATATCATTCGCATTTATTTATTTGATATTAAAGAAACAAACAGTGCATTGGTTACAGTGATGAAACAATTAAATATTATTTTTTGTTACTCTTTTTCTATATTACTATGTATGTACCTAAATTGTATACGTATCACAAATTTTGTTAATAAAAAAACAAAATTTAAAAAAATGTTGGGTACTTATAATATATTTCTTTGTAATGTCTTCTATGAAGTATGTATACTCAGTAATTACCAGGAGACGTATGTTATGTGTAGGTATGTGGATGCGTATGCCCAATGTATAGTTTATACTGTTTATATTTTTAAATTTGCTTAAACAAATATTATTGAATGTTTGATAATTGGTTTAATTGGCGAATTAGATGATGCATTTTTTTGACAAAGCGTATGTAATACCTCTGCATGTCTATATGACGTACATCACATATTCATTTGGGGCAGAAGATCGAAAGGTACAGTCTACAGATGCGACTCGACTTTGTTGCAAAGATTTAAAGAATTTAAATAAAATTTTCTGAATTCAAACATATAAAATGAATTCAAAGAATTAAATGAAAATCGAGGAACTAAATGTAATTCATGGAACTAAAATCATTTCACTGAAATAAAGAAAAAAACAAAGTATAATTCGCAGTATTCATTCAAGGAACTGAATTCAAACAACCTCATAAGTGAATGGAATTCAAAGAATTGTAGAATTGTAGAAATTGTAAACCCTCAATTGAATTGAATTCAAACAATTGAATTGACTTAAAATAACAAAATTGAATTAAAAGATTTAATTGAAAGAATTGAATTCAATTAATTGAATTCAGAGAACTGAATAAAAATAATAGAAATCAAAGAATTGAATTCAAAGCAATGAATTCAGAGATATAAATTGAAAGAACTCCATAAAAATAACTGAATAAAAATAATTGAATTCTAAGAATCGAGTAAAAATCATTTAAATACGTACTGAAAAGTTTTATGTTTTAGAGCGTATGCATTAACAAATGTAATTTTTTTTGTAACATAATTCTGTTTGTACCAACAAATCTTCTCTTTAATTTAAGGTGTAGAATTTATCAATACCAGAGAAGCATCAGAGAAAAAATAAATTATTCCTGAATGAGCTTGACATTCGACGTGCAGATCATCGTAAGCTGACCCTTGAGTGATTTCCCATTAAAAAGGAGAGGACGATATAAAACGAGCTGCACGAAACGGCGTCTCCTACAATTTGAAATATAAGAACTTGTGTTAGGCTTTCTGCAAAATAGAACTCCGAAACTGGGAAGAAACTAATCAACTGGCAGAACAGAAGACAAATTTCCCTCAAGCTTTACAGAAACCATTCGGGAACATGCCATCAAGCAGCGCCAAACAAAAAAAAATAATTCTAAAAATCGAGACCAGGAAACACTCTACGATTCTAAAGTAGCTCCCCGGCATTCATTCAGGACCTGGCCGAAACGTATGAAACAGACACTGGACGAAATTGCAGAAGCTGGGTTCCACCACGTCAAGACTGGCGACAGAGCACTCTGCTTCTGTTGGGTGGTGGAGCGTCCAACTTGGAAGACGAAGACGATCCATGGAAAGAGCAAGCACGTTGGTTATCAACAATTGTCCATACCTTAATACAATGATAGTATCCTATAATTTGGAAATATTCCTAATTTTATTTTTGATTTTAAATTAATATTTTTTAATCGGAAAAAAAAACAGCGCACCGGCAAGGCGAAGGCCGTGGGTTTAAAAAATAAATAAATATATTTATATATATATAAATGCAAAATTGTATGTGTATGCCTTTGTTAAAACGATAGAGTTTGTTTTCGGACCAAAACAATTTATTTTGGTTTAAATTGAGTACGAACGGGCGCAAAAAAAATTTTTCGCCATTCATGAACGAGAAGTTTATGAATAATTTTAAATTTGCCCCTGAATATAGGTATTCAGCTTTGGTGATTCGATTTAAAAATTATATATGTCTTGACTTTCATCAAAAAGTTTTAATAAATTAGTATATGTTCCTTCAAGGAACTTCGTTCAAAATCTAACTACCATAGATTAATTGAGAATTTTTCAAAATTTATTTTCGTTTGTAAAAACGAAAGACGACTATTCCCAGATCATGTTCAACCAATTATGGAAGAGTTAAGCATTAAAATTTAATAACGGGGGTTATTAAATTTTATTATTATTTTTCCAACATTGGTCGACTTTCTTATTCTTAAGTCCCGTCGAAGGTACATACGTTGACGCCATATCCTACCCTAACCTATCCTAAGATCGTTTCCCGCGCGTTCTTCGATGGACAAACATCGTATATTTTTACAAAGTTCTTTTAAGGTCCCATAAAATGGCTGATTTGTCGGCGACGTTGGATGCAATGCACAATCTCTACATTCCGAAACAGCTGCTTTGAGACCAACAAGAAGATTCCGCCAGAGGCTTGATTCTTGATTGATTTTGACAGACGAAGACTTTGCCAGGAATTTAAGGCTCAACAAAGCCTTATTGCATCGGCTGGTAGTCATTGTGCCTCTGTTCATGATACCCCCATCCCGTTCTTCAGCTCTAGATGTCGAAACTAAGGTGAGTACAAAAGTAACGCGGTGACACTTTATTTTTGGCATTTTAGATTTTCACCAATATCGAGAAATGGAGACAATATTCACAGGGCCGCTAATATAACCATCTGTTCTCCCCTTCGACGTTCAAGAATACGTACAAATAAAACATTTGACAAATTTCTTCCAAACGACGCGTAATTTTTCGTTCGTTGATGGCTTGTAACGAAAAACTCTTGACGGCTAATGGAAAATTTGACCCAACCCAACCCAAATCAACTCAAAATAGGGCTACACAATAATCTTAGTGCTACAGAAATGCAGTTCACGCCATAATGGAACCTGTTGCATGAGTGATGTGGGGAAACGCGAGTCAAAATCGAACGATTACAATTAGACAGATTTTAAAATATCTATTATTAATTATACTTGTGCAATACTACCTAAAAACTTAACAATACAACTTGTGGGACAAAGGGAAATCTTTTTTAGTAACTCGGATGTCATTTTATTTTGTTCAAGCACACATTTTTTTTAAATGTCTTTCTCTGTCATATATAAACAATGTTTGATTTAATAAATTATTTTTCTTACTTGCCTTATTTTATCATAATTATGTGAGAAGTATGAATATTATTGAGAACTTAATTATACACGTCTAATGGAGTTACTAAAACTAAGCGATTTAACTTCAAGACGCACAGCGAGTGACTTAGTTTGCCTTTTCAATATATCAAATGGCTTCCTGGACGCCCTCGATTTAACGAGCTTAACTAATTTGCGTATACCTACCCGCGATACCCGTTTAAATGCTCTATATTTTCTTACCAAATCTGCCAATAATTACTTCGTAAACTCCCCAATTCAAAGGCTTGACTTCATACAATTGAAACAAATACAGTTCAATCGATGTCTATCGTTTCCAATCGGTTTCCAAATTTAAAACCAATATATTAGAACTTTTATAATAAAACAATAAACATCTAGCCATTGCACCTCTTATCGAATTATTTCCTCAAGATTGACACAATTATAGGTGTAATCTTCTTGCATTTACTACAACTGCATTATTTTTCACATGTAATTACTGTAATAATTTAGTAAAAATGTTATTTTTTATTTATTTATCAATTTACGAACTGGCTGACTTATGGAGCCCGCTAGTTCGTGAAAAGATAATTAAATGAATGAATAAATATATACACTAGCTTTAATGTGTCGCATACATATCATGTTAATACAACTACTACCTAGTATTACTAAACTTAACATTTTTATAAACAATTTTCATCTTAATACCCTAGAAGTAGGCGTATTCTAATTTTCTTACAACACGCTTATACCTACAAACTATCATGTTTATATTTGCTTTTTGCTTGCTTTTATATGTCAAATGGTGAAGGTTATATTATTGCTTTTACTATTCTATACATATAATCTTCACAATATTTTTTTTATATAAACTATTTAAAATATGTATGTAAAATGGCAGACCGAACGCCCTCGATTTAACAGGCCACGATAACCAGCCAAACGCTTTATATTTATTTTGTTAACAATAATATATGTATTCTTATTTTCGTACAAGAGGTTTATACCTACAAATAATTGTTGTATGCATTTACTATCTACTTGCTGTTATAATATGTCGAATGGATATGGTTAAATGTATTATTACTGTTACTATTGTTAACTTACAATCTTCAGAATATTTTTCTTAAGAACTATGTATGTAAAAGCCCAATGGGCTTAAAAATAAATAAATTAATTATTCTTCTCATATTTCATAGAAGCTATAACGCACAAACAGAAGCTCTTTAGGTAACGTTCATCTACTAACCCGGATAAATGACATAACCACAATTGTGTAAAATATCGCGTAATAGACGCACTTACCACAAGTGACTAAAAAAAATGAGTCTAAATAATTTGTAATAGCGAATAAATATAAGACCCGTTGACATTTTTCAACCGCAGTCCTTGCAAACAGGACATGACCACAAGGTAAAAAGAAAACGTTAGAATTAGCAGTGTTACAATTTTTTTTGTATTATGTGTTCGTCAACCTCTGCTTCTGTATCAACTTCCATTGGTTTTTCTTCGATGCTGTCTACCTTATCACTTCCAAGACTGCTGTGGATTATAAAGGGATTTTTTTGATGGATGGCATTTCTTCGTTAAATTTTAAGCAAATTCTTCTCCTTTCATGTAGTTAAGGTATGGACAATTGTTGAACTAACGCGCATGCTCTTCCCATGGAACGTCTTCGTCTTCCCAGTTGGACACTCCACCACCACAGCAGAAGCAAAGTGCTTTGTCGCCAGATTTGTCGTGGTAGAACCTAGCTTCTGCGAGGTCGTCCGGTGTCAACTATTTGAACTCAATTCTTCCAATAAAATCTTTGAATTCAATTGAAATTGTAAAGTATCTGCTGGTCTCGATTGTTTGAATAATTATTTTTGTTTGGCACTGCTTGGTGGAATGTTCCCGACAGGTTTCAGTAAAGCTTTTGGGCAATTTGTCTTCTGCTCTGCCAGTTGGTGAGTTTTTTCCTAGTTTTGGAGTTATATTTTGCAGAAAGCGCAACACAAGTTCTAACATATTGTTACAGTTATGTGCCACCACAGCAATTATATAAACGAAAAACTGTTACTTGACTTGCTGGTCACAAACACCCGCACTAGGAGGTTTGTGCCACTCGATAGTCGGTAGTAAAAAGAAGAAGATGTTAGCGTGGGAGTGGATGGCTTGACCCCAACCGCAAAGACGGGGAGTTCTCAATGGGCGAGCAGCGGCAGTGGACGTTCGGGGACCTCTGACGGGTGGACCTCAAGATGACAATGGATTCGCGATAGCTAATTTTTGTACTGGACATTGATTACTTGTTTTCTTTTATTTTGTGAGATATTACGTTATCTAACATTGTGACCTACTCTGTAGAAGGTTATTTGACCTCTTGTGTGTTATAATGTCACTCTTATGATCTCAAAATGTTTCACCGTTAATCCCATCCTGCTAGTGATTCCTTATTGAACCTGGCACATGGCCTTGGGATATTCAATTCCTCAATTTACATGGTCTCTTGTTTATTTGCTTGCTAATAAATATTTGTTGTTCCTAATCATTATTATATTTGAATTCCACAGTTGGTTTATTCTAATGATGGATTGGGCGATATTGTTATCTATAGCTACAAATATGGCGAAAAACATGTAAACGTTGTTATAGGTCATAATTTTATTACAATGTCGCCTCAACGTGGCTTCTTTTTATTACAATGGCGCCTTACGTGGTGATATCCGTTTTTGATTGCGTGATATGTTCAGAAAACATTTTTGTCGGTAGTTGGTAAATTTCGTACAGGTGACATTATTTCGTTAACCACGAGGTACACTAACACGTTTCCATTTCGTCTGAGAATCAGTCTTCCTAGGTATCAGCTGCTGCTGCTATTTTTTTTATTTAAATATTTACTCTTATACATAAATACTCTATTTAAAATAAAATTCTTAACATTTTATCGTCCGTTGTGGGCTCCGAGCTCGATCGTTTTACCAATTATCTCTATTTTCCGTCTTTGGACTTGTCTAATTAATAATATTTTGTCCTTTAAGTGTTTAGGTACTAATGTTTTCATTGCCTGATACTCCAAGCTCTAGTGAGTCTTGTATCTCTGTTGTAGGCACCGGGCACCTAAGTTTATTTATTTTGCCGTTTTCGGGCGTAACTAATTGTTGGTATTCTTTTCCTTTATGTTTTAGGTACATCTAATAATAATGCCTGAAACCAGAAGCCAATCGAAAGACTCCAAGATGTCTGCCGTTAGAGATTCCGATTCTCAGGTCTCTCCTTCTTCCTATGTGCCGCTGGTTCCACTCCATAAATGGAATCTGAAATATGATGGATCAAGTTAGAAAATTTCTTGAACGTTTAAAGGAACTCGCGCTAGCTCACTCTATAAGTAAGAACAATATTTTTAAAGGCTCTTTTGAACTGTTTGAAGGAATTGCTCTTCTGAATTCTCTTCTCCGACTGGTTTCTGTTAAGTTTTAGGGCAATTTGTCTTCTGCTCTGCCTGTCGGTTAGTTTCTTCCCAGTTTCAGAGTTCTATTTTGCAGAAAGCCTAACACAAGTTCTTACATTTCAAATTGTAGTAGACGCCGTCGCGTGCAGCTCGTTTTCTATCGTCCTCTCCTTTTTAATGGGAAATCACTCAATGGTCAGCTTACGATGATCTGCACGTCGAATGTCAGACTCATTCAGGCATATGGTGTCAGCTTACGACCCCATTATAATTCAAAGGAGATGAAGCATTTAGTTAGTAGGTATCACCTATTCTATAATTGCAGGTTAACAGAGTCTAAGATTAACAGAGTCTAAGTTACATTTACCTAAGATAGAACTAGCTATTAACACGGCAGTTTATGAGGTAACAGGTCATACTCCTTTCTTCTTACATTTTGGCAGGGAACCAATTATATCAGGTAAAGTACATAAATCTCCTGACATTAGTTTGGAATATTAAACCTTTTCCAAATGTGATACGTGGGCTTTTAATATTTCTGAACTGAATGACATTTTCAGCCAAGTGAGAACGTGTCTACGTCAATCTTATGAACGCAACAATAACATTGAGTTCAAGGTTGGTGACATTGTTTGGAGACGATCTTTCGTGTTGTCTGAAGCTTCAAAACATTTCAATACTAAACTTATTCCCAATTTTTTAAGAAATAGGGTTATTGAAAAGGTCTCAGCTTTAGTCTATAAACTGGCGGACATGAACGGGAAGTCGATCGGCACTTTTCATATAAAAGAATTTATAAAAGTGGAAAATGAATCCCGTCCATGAGGGAAAACCATTTTCTTACCTCAATTATGTAGGTGTGTGTGTCTCGTGGTATTTTGTTAGTGTTTTTCACAGTGTTTTGAACATTTCGAGGATTTGTTCTTGGTTTTAAGGTGTTTTATGCCTTATTGATATTGTCATTTTGAGATGGTTGCATTTTATTGAACTCTCTATTGTCTCATAGATCATAGATGATCACGATGACGTAACATACCTTTGGGTCATGTTATGGTTTGTTAATTAGATACATCAGGCTTATATTAGCTCATATTTCACCATGAAAGCGGCATCGCTTTTAAGTCAAACACTTTATTATTTATGTGCCTTTTGTTTTTATTACCAACCGTATTTTATCTATCTTTAAATTATGTTTCGTCTTGGTTTTAGCATACTGAACATGGAGTAATTCTTACTTCATGTTTTGCCTGATTATTCTGAAATTTCCAGAGCTCGGAAATTGCAAAACAATCAGTGCTTTAATTTCAGAATTAATATGGTGATCACTGCCATCTGTCAACCAAATGGACATTTTGATCCTTATACCTGCTCAATTTTGTTTTTAATATTGGCTTATTTGCCTATCTTATATTATTTAATTGAAGTTACTGTCATCTACTGTTTCAAAGCAGCTGTTTCAGAATGTATCTATTGTGTATTGCATCCAATGTCGCCGATAAATCAGCCATTTTATGGGACCTCAAAACAACTTTGTAAAAATTTACGATGTTTGTCCTTCAAAAAGCGCGCGGGAAACGATCTTAGTTTAGGTTAGGTTAGATTAAGTTATGGCGTCAACGTATGTACTTTCAAAGGGACTTAAGAATAAGAAAGTCGACTTATACTGGAATAATAATAATAAAATTTAATAACCCCCGTTATTACATTTTGCTATGTAACTCTTCCATAATTGAATGAACATGATCTGGGAATAGTCGTATTGGACGAAAGTCCTTGAAGGAACATAATAAACTAATTTATCAAAACTGATTAATGAAAGTTAAGACATATATAATTTTAAAATCGAACCTTCAAAGCTGAAAATTCCAACCTAAGCCCTTATAAGGAGCAAATTTAAAATTATTCATTATAATATTTCGCTTGCATAGATTAGGTAATAAATCATCTTTATCACGAAAGTGTGCTATCATATAAAAGATAACTAGTTTTTGTCCGCAAATATCAATAGATAAGTAATTAAACATTTATTATTGTAAAACTATCGCTACCTTGATAAATGATAATTATTTATGTTTGGCATAGTTGTAAAATCATTCATTATTATCAATTTTTTATATTTATATTTTTTACCTTTTGTACTTCTTTTTTTATAATTTATTCTTTATATTTAACTTAATTTTATATTTAACCTTACACTTTATACCGTAAATTAAACTTTATACTTAACATTATTTTATTTTTTTCTTTATTCTTTAAATTTTAGTGATTACAATTTTTTCTGTACTTCACAACCACCATACTAGACTCATAGCCGCATTATGGCAGTCATAATGCTTTTAATTACAATGTTAAGATGTACAGAAATAGCATGCTGTAAAACAAAAAGTAATTTAATAAATACAAAATTACTTACAATATTATGTTGCATAAAAAGAGCATGTTGTAAAACAAAATATAAAGGTGTAATTAAACATAAGAAATAAGAAAGAGAAAAAAAAAGAGATGAAAAAGAAGAAAACATTAAGAAAAATAAGTCAAGATACATATTTAGATATATAATACATATATAAATTTTAAATAATAAATAATTGAATATAAACTAAGAGATATAAATTAATTAATATTTGGCTAATTTATATAGGGCCGTTTTCGTGAGAAAATCACCTCAAGGGCGCTGTTTGTTTAGAGAAAGATATTAATAAATTATTCACCAATATTAGTAGAAATTTTTGTTTGAATTACGATTTGAAATATTAGAGTGAACAATTATTGTCACAATATTTTAGTATAAGTACCATTATAAGAACACATATCAGTGGTGTCGAACATTTTTTGTAATTAATATGAATGGTTTTTAATCTTACTGCTTTCTTTTTTTTGACTTTTTCTTTATTCACTATTCATAAAATATAATTAGAATGGAATAAAAGAGCAGTTAATTTAATTTAATAACACGAGCCATTCTTTGGAATAGTTCCTTCCCTTTACCAATAGCCAATTCTGAATATTTTTTTATATAAAGATGATCAGTTTCCGATTTTCTGGTATCTATATTGAGTGAATTAATTAATATCTTGGAAGAAATATAAGAGAATTGTCGCTGGGCGAATGATGTTTTTTTGGAGGAATTACACATTGTAGGTGTGACGAGTAACGGGTGTCAATTTTTTTATTTATTTTTTCCATATGTAAATAAGAATATTCTTAATGTATAATTGACGAATATCTAGGATTTTAAATAATTTGAAAAGTGTCTCTGACTGGTGATATTTGAATATTATCCTTAATAATAGTTTTTGAGTTAAAGTCATGGGATGGAGAATTGATGATGCACAACCTCCACATCCAACAATCCCATTAAGGATAAATGTGAAAATTTAGCATAATTCACGCAGTATTTTTGTTGTATAATTGATAAGTGCCTCCCAGTGCAGTTGATCATGTATAATAACAACTAAGTACTTGATTTCTTTAGATATTTTTAGGTTCTCGCATGAGCAATTATTGTGAGGTGATTATATTTAACTTATACACTTTATACCGTATATTATATTTTAAACTTTATTCTGTATACTTTATACCGTATTGTTTTAACTATATATTTATATTTATGTTAATTGCACATATTATGCAATTTGTATTTAAATAAGTACCTAAACAAAGGGGTGTTTCATACATGGCACTAATTTAATTATTTTAGGAAAAATAAACACTTTTTGCAATTTAAGATAAATTATTTGTTTGCGCCCGAATATACGCAAAATGAATATAAATAAATTGTTGTAGATAATATAAATGATTTTTAATTATGTAAATACTTAAAAAATATATCATAATGTATCAATAAAAAAATAATAAAACCTCGAAAAAATCTTTGTATATTTTATTTGATAGTTTTAACATAATAATTATTTTAACTCCCTTTATACGCAAAGAAAGCGTAAAACCACGGACAAATATTCGCAATACAACAGGCAATGCAACAAAGGTTGCAACAAGTTACCAAAGTGTTTAAGACGTCGCACAGTGGTTCCAAATCCCAATATAACTAGACAAAAATATTTTTCATGGCATTTGATGCAAAAGGGTCACAATGTAATAAAAAAATACATTTATTTAAGTCATTGTCAAATAGCCAAAACAAAATTAATTACTAATAAAATGCGTATAGTATAATGGTCGCTATCGTCACTATTATTAAATGCTTATGTTCCAACAGTGGCTTTGTTAACAGACTTCTGTATTTTCTTCGCTGGGACTTCTGGAATTGATAATAATTTTAAGACACCACTAGGTAAGACATCGAAATGTTTTGTTAATATTTTGGCAGCATCCCGTTTTCCATGAGACCTCAAGCTGATTTGAGTAGCATGAGAGAGTTCTTGTGGACTTCCGAGAGTTCAGAAGACATTTAATTTTTCTCGTTTTGCTTTTTGACGAGCATAAACCAAATTCTTTTTCTGGTCTACCACGTAATCTCTGGTCACGCGTCACTACAGGAAGAATAAAAACTGTGTTAAGCCATTTTGCGTGTTTAAACTTCAATTTTAAAGTACTTCTTCCGACTTCAAACCATTTTCCATGGAATATTAATAGAAACGAAGCGAAGAAACTATCCTAGAGAATTTTGCAGCACAATTCAACTTTTGAAATCTCCAAAATATGCAAACGATAGATTGTAGGTACAGGCTCTGTAAAAGACAATAGTGCAAGTTTTTAACTGAAACTCTCCTGATTTAAGCATGTTCAACTGTAGAATCATACTGATTTCAGCATGTTCAACTGTAGAATCATCCTGTTTTCAGCATGTTCGACTGTAGAATCAAACTGATTTCAGCATGTTCAACTGTAGAATCAACCTGATTTCAATGTATTCAACTGTAGAATCAACCCGAATTCAGCGTGTTCAAATGTAGAACTATCCTGATTTGAGCATGTTCAACTGTAGAATCATCCTGATTTCAGCATGTTCAACTGTAGAATAAAACTGATTTCAATGTATTCAACTGTAGAATCAACCCGAATTCAGCGTGTTCAACTGTAGAACTATCCTGATTTAAGCATGTTCAACTGTAGAATCATCCTGATTTCAGCATGTTCAACTGTAGAATCATACTGATTTCAGCATGTTCAACTGTAGAATCATACTGATTTCAGCATGTTCAAATGTAGAATCAACCTGATTTCAAGGTATTCAACTGTAGAATCAACCCGAATTCAGCGTGTTCAACTGTAGAACTATCCTGAATTAAGCATGTTCAACTGTAGAATCATCCTGATTTCAGCATGTTCAACTGTAGAATCATACTGATTTCAGCATGTTCAACTGTAGAATCAACCTGATTTCAATGGATTCAACTGTAGAATCAACCCGAATTCAGCGTATTCAACTGTAGAACTATCCTGATATTAGCATGTTCAACTCTAGAATCATCCTGATTTCAGCATGTTCAACTGTAGAATCATACTGATTTCAGCATGTTCAACTGTAGAATCATACTGATTTCAGCATGTTCAACTGAAGAATAAACCGAATTTCAATGTATTCAACTGTAGAATCAACCCGAATTCAGCGTGTTCAACTGTAGAACGATCCTGATTTTAGCATGTTCAACTGTAGAATCATACTGATTTTAGCATGTTCAACTGTAGAATCATCTTGATTTTAGCATGTTCAACTGTAGAATCATACTAATTTCAGCATGTTCAACTGTAGAATCAACCTGATTTCAATGTATTCAACTGTAGAATCAACCCGAATTCAGCGTGTTCAACTGTAGAACTATCCTGATTTTAGCATGTTCGACTGAAGAATCATCCTGATTTCAGCATGTTCAACTGAAGAATCATACTGATTTCTGCATATTCAACTGTAGAATCAACCTAATTTCAATGTATTCACTTGTAGAATCAACCCGAATTCAGCGTGTTCAACTGTAGAACTATCCTGATTTTAGCATGTTCAACTGTAGAATCATCCTGATTTCAGCATGTTCAACTGTAGAGTCATCCTGATTTCAGCATTATCAACTGTAGAATAATACTGATTTTTTCAACTGTTGAATCAACCTGATTTCAATGAATTCGACTGTAGAATCAACCCGAATTCAGCGTGTTCAACTGTAGAACTATCCTTATTTTAGCATGTTCAACTGTAGAATCGTCCTGATTTCAGCATGTTCAACTGTAAAATCATACTGATTTCAGCCTGTTCAACTGTAGAATCATACTGATTTCAGCATTTTCAACTGTAGAATCAACCCGAAATCAGCGTGTTCAACTGTAGAATCAACCCGAATTCAGCGTGTTCAACTGTAGAACTATCCTTATTTTAGCATGTTCAACTGTAGAATCGTCCTGATTTCAGCATGTTCAACTGTAAAATCATCCTGATTTCAGCATGTTCAACTGTAGAATCAAACTGATTTCAATGTATTCAACTGTAAAATCAACCCGAATTCAGCGTATTCAACTGTAGAACTATCCTGATTTTAGCATGTTTAACTCTAGAATCATCCTGATTTCAGCATGTTCAACTGTAGAATCATACTGATTTTAGCATGTTCAACTGTAGAATCAACCTGATTTCAATGTATTCAACTGTAAAATCAACCCGAATTCAGCGTATTCAACTGTAGAACTATCCTGATTTTAGCATGTTTAACTCTAGAATCATCCTGATTTCAGCATGTTCAACTGTAGAATCATACTGATTTTAGCATGTTCAACTGTAGAATCAACCTGATTTCTTTGTATTCAACTGTAGAATCAAACCGAATTCAGCGTGTTCAACTGTAGAACTATCTTGATTTTAGCATGTTCAACTGTAGAATCATACTGATTTTAGCATGTTCAACTGTAGAATCAACCTGATTTCAATGTATTCAACTGTAGAATCAACCCGAATTCAGCGTGTTCAACTGTAGAACTATCCTTATTTTAGCATGTTCGACTGTAGAATCATCCTGATTTCAGCATGTTCAACTGAAGAATCATACTGATTTCTGCATATTCAACTGTAGAATCAACCTAATTTCAATGTATTTAACTGTAGAATCAACCCGAATTCAGCGTGTTCAAATGTAGAACTATCCTGATTTTAGCATGTTCAATTGGAGAATTATCCTGATTTCAGCATGTTCAACTGTAGAATCAAACTGATTTCAATGTATTCAACTGTAGAATCAACCCGAATTCAGCGTATTCAACTGTAGAACTATCCTGATATTAGCATGTTCAACTCTAGAATCATCCTGATTTCAGCATGTTCAACTGTAGAATCATACTGATTTCAGCATGTTCAACTGTAGAATCATCCTGATTTCAGCACGTAAAACTGTAGAATCATCCTGATTCTAGCATGTTCAACTGTAGAATCATCCTGATTTCAGCATGTTCAATTGTAGAATCATCCTGATTTCAGCGTATTCAACTGAAGAATCAACCTAAATTCACCGTGTTCAACTGTAGATCTAACCTTATTTCAGCATGTTCAACTGTAGAATCAACCTGATTTCAGCATGTTCAACTGTAGAATCATCCTGATTTCAGCATGTTCAACTGTAGATTCATACTGATTTCAGCATGTTCAACTGTAGAATCAACCTGATTTCAATGTATTCAACAGTAGAATCAACCCGAAGTCAGCGTGTTCAACTGAAGAACTATCCTGATTTTAGCATGTTCAACTGTAGAATCATCCTGATTTTAGCATGTTCAACTGTAGAATCAACCCGAATTCAGCGTGTTCAACTGAAGAACTATCCTGATTTTAGCATGTTCAACTGTAGAATCAACCTGATTACAGCGTATTCAACTGTAGAATAGACCTGAATTCACCCTGTTCAACTGTAGAACTATCCTGATTTTAGCATGTTTAAGTATAGAATCATCCTGATTTCAGCATGTTCAACTGTAGAATCATCCTGATTTCAGCATGTTCAACTGTAGAATCATCCTGATTACAGCGTATTCAACTGTAGAATCAACCTGAAGTCACCCTATTCAACTGTAGAACTATCCTGATTTTAGCATTTTTAAGTATAGAATCATCCTGATTTCAGCATGTTCAACTGTAGAATCATCCTGAATTCAGCATGTTCAACTGTAGAATCATACTGATTTCAGCATGTTCGACTGTAGAATAAACCTGATTTCAATGTATTCAACTGTAGAGTCAACCTGAATTCAGCGTGTTCAACTGTAGAACTATCCTGATTTTAGCATGTTCAACTGTAGAATCATACTGATTTTAGCATGTTCAACTGTAGAATCATCTTGATTTTAGCAAGTTCAACTGTAGAATCATACTGATTTCAGCATGATCAACTGTAGAATCAACCTGATTTCAATGTATTCAACTGTAGAATCATCCCGAATTCATCGTGTTCAAATGTAGAACTATCCTGATTTAAACATGTTCAACTGTAAAATCGTCCTGATTTCAGCATGTTCAACTGAAGAATCATCCTGATTTCAGCGTATTCAACTGTAGAATCAACCTGAATTCACCGTGTTAAACTGTAGAACTATCCTGATTTTAGCATGTTCAAATGGAAAATCATCCTGATTTCAGCATGTTCAACTGTAGAATCATCCTGATTTCAGCATGTTCAACTGTAGAATCATACTGATTTCAGCATGTTCAACTGTAGAATCAAACTGATTTCAATGTATTCAACTGTATAATCAACCAGAATTCAGCGTATTCAACTGTAGAACTATCCTGATATTAGCATGTTCAACTCTAGAAACATCCTGATTTCAGCATGTTCAACTGTAGATTAATACTGATTTCAGCATGTTCAACTGTAGAATCAAC